>LR738715.1:729250361-729276133 GCA_902687465.1 Secale cereale
CCCCCCCTCTAGGAGACACACACACGCGCGCACACACACACACACACACACTCGATGAACTTCCGATGAACTCGCTCGATGGTCTTAGAATCTCAAAGTAATTTTTATTATGTCTGATGTGTTTTGTACTTCCAATGAACTTTGATAAAAAAAATCTAGGTCATTTTCAAAAAAACTCTCCTTCCAAGCCTCCCGCTCGGGTGCACGATGAAAGAGGTTTTCTTTTACTTTCCAACCACAAGTCCAAAAATATGCTAAAAATACGAGGCAAAAAATAAAGTGTTTTAGCAGGTGTACTTAGAATCGCGTTGTGATGCTAACACTTTATTTTTGGACTCGTATATTGGGACATGGTCCTAATAGAAAAGGCTCCCTCACGGTCGCGTGTTGCAACGCGCGATAAGCCGCAGGTGGTGCATGCTTTCGGACAGGACAAGGGGGCCCACCACATGTGTCTTTCACATCAAAAAATCACCCCCCGTGATTTCTACTAGTGGGGTCGAGGTGTGCCCTTTCATATTTTTATCTCCCCCGTGAATTCAACTGCTGGGGTATGTGTCTTCTTTTCCATCTCTTATACTCTTATGGGCAAAAAATAAAGAGTTTCACGAAGAAATGACTTTCATGTTCTTATGGGCGGGAAAACAATTTTGCAACTACACAAAATTTGAATAGTAACTTTTATGTAGAACGGATGTGTTTTCCACACACAAGATCACAAAGCTCATTTCTTCACAAAACTTTACACATAAGGTCCATATTTGTAACAAACCATAATCATATTGTTTGACGTTTTTCTATTCTTAAAAAAATGTGGGGGCGTGTAGTCCCAGTTTTCATGAGTATCTTCTTGACATAGGTTCCGGCTCCGCTTTGTAAATAAAACAAAGTTCAATGTACATGACAAAACGATACAAGGTAGAAAAGAGGCCTCCTAACAAAGCTGACCCCGGAATGATGGAACAACATAGAATTACGTTGCCGAGAAATAACCTAGGCAAGCCAGAATACACCGTGTGTAGGACATCTAAACTCCACAACAACACCCTTGGGAGCCGGGCGCCACCGCTAACAATTCCAAGGCGGACAAAGATTTTCAACCGAAACCTGAGACAGAGAGAATAACCACAAACGGGGTCCTCAAAAGAAAAACGACATCTATGGATGTCGTCGCCGTCAGCGCCAAAGCGCAGAGCTCGGTAGCGCATCCGTGCTACCACGAGACATCCAGGGCAGCCGCAACGAGCACATGCTTCCAGATACGGATGCAGGGTATCCATGGGTATTTTCGGTTATTTCCATCCTAATTTCGTCACTAATCTTTGAGTTCCTTTTTGCAATTCGAACAAATGGACTTGCTTCCATATGCAAACGGCGGCTAGAGGACAACCCATGTGGAGTACTACTAGTAGTTGTAGCTTTCACGACTTGGCCGCCTACGGAGGTCTTGTCAATCAGGTGGCTCTAACTGACTGATTATTTTACACCTGCCGGCCGCCGGCATCTCTTCCCGTCGAGATCGGAAATCGGATAGATGATGCAATGCTGCTACACGCCAGAGACTTCTCGGTGCTCGGTCCAAACATCGGCCTGCATACGCACACCAACAACGGCTCGCGTCCAAACTTAATTAGCATTGAACATTTCGTTATCGTCTCGATGCCACTGGCCGGCCGATTGAATATTCCCACCATGCGTGCGACGGCCGGCTGGCCGGAGACATCGCAGATTCCCGTGGCAAAAGAAAAATAGCAAAGCCGTGCTGTTTACATGCACATGGAGTGGAATCTAAAAGCATCTGCAGCCTGCCGCCACAAACCCGCATCAAACTCCCGGACTGACGGATCGGTCAGCGTGCGATCACGAAAATAAGACGCAAACAGGCTCCTCAAACGAGCCTCAAACGCCGGAGTTGACCGGCACCCCGCATCCGGCCCAAATTTGGGGCCGATATCGGGCGTCTGGGCATGTCCGCTACGTCATACTGGCCATAGGGTCTCACACGAAATTGCCTGGAAACCCGACGCCTATCTTCTATGTCGTCGCGTGGCGCCGCTCCAGCGGGCCATGTACAGCTCTAGCCTCGCTGTTTAGGCCGGCTGCCGGCACCGAAACCGTACCCATCCATATTTTCCCCCTCCTGTCCGCCATCGCCGCCACTTTTCGCCCGCCGTCCGCCACTTTCTGGTGGTAACTATGCCCCCTCGCCACCGGACAACTTATCTAACGTTGGAGCACCGGCTGCAACTCCTTGAGCAGGTCCTGACAAGGCACAAAGCCGGGATAGCCGCTGGGCTACCTCCGAATGCGGTAGATCCGGTGGAGGAGGCCGAACCCGAGGATGGGGATGAGGAGGAGGGCCTGGAGGAGGCGGAGGCAGAGCCAGAGGAAACGGAGGAGGAGGACGTGGGGGCGCTGGGGCCACCGAACTGCAGGCGGAGCAACAAACGATCCTTGATTCCTTCCGGTCGGAAGCGGCGGCGTCTGTAGGAGGCGGAGGTGGAGCACGCCACGGATGGCGTCGAGGTGCCTGCGGCATGGGTGAGGAGGAGGAGGACGATCGGTGCCCTCCTACGCGCCCATCTACTCGACGCTCGGCACGGACGCCGTGGACATCTCCGGCGTTGAAGCTTATGCTAGCTTGATAGTACGTAGAAACTCTTTTGCATGGTTCATATGAATTTAGGAGATAAAATATGAGGTATTCAGATGCATAACACCAAATATGAGCTGTGATCAGTCAGTGCCCTATTTTAAGTGCACAACTCAGACATGAACTCTTTGGTTTTCACCATGGGTCCTCATATACTCCATAAGATCATTGAGTAGTTGCACGTGCACTTGATGTTCTCGATGATTCTGATGCATTTGTAGAAATTTCATAAGTTGAGCTGCATCTTGATCTTTCGAGATTTCTTGTTCTCCAAGTGCTTCAAAATCATTGGTTTGGGCTAGCTACACCATCACCCTCATCCTCAACAATTATATTGTGTAAAATAACACAACATGTCATGACCTTCCACAAAGTTTCTGATTCCCACATCATCGCAACCCCATGAACAATTCCCCAATGAGTTTGAAGCATTCCGAGTGCCCTCTCAACATCCTTCCTAGCCGCTTCATACATTGTTGCAAAGTGGCTCTGTTTATTGCCATGCGGCTCGGATATGGTCTTCACAGACGCCGCCAACTGAGTATAGATGCCATCGGCAAGCTAGTATCCCATGTTGTAGTCTCAATCGTTGACGGTGTAGTTGCACGGCGGTGATTCCCCATTGCAAAGCCTCCCGAGCACCGGAAATTGTCGAAGCACGTTAATAATGTCGTTGTGAGAAGCCGACATTCCAAAGAAAGCATGTCAAATCCATAAGTCATGTGATGCCAGCTCTTCTATTATGATGGTGGCCTCTTTGGTATGACCTCGATATTTTCCTCGCAAATCTTTGGGGCAGTTCTTCCATTGCCAATGCATGCAATCAATTGATCCGACCATTCCTCGCAACCCCCAGGCCCTCTCCAATAGCCAACATCTTCTCCATGTCATGCGCATTTGATTCTCTGAGATACTCATGACCAAACACCTCCATCACGGCGTGGCCAAACTTGACAGTAGTCTTCAGGCATGTGCTCTCCCCCATCCTGACCATCTCACCAACAACATCTGGAGCTGTACCAAGTGCAAGTATTCTCAAAGAGTCGTGCACTTCTGCTTGGCAGAGAAAGAGAGATGTCCACATCAATCCCTTGTGAGCTTGAAATAGTCATCATGTGCCTTCACTCCCTCCACAATGCGCAAAAACAATGGTTTACGCATGCGAAAACGGCCATACAACCATGGATCATCCGGGAAAGTAGACTTGGGAGCAAAGCAGTCCCTTTGCAGTAGCTTTGCCCCGGACACCCTATCCCGATTGATCACTCTTCTCCCTTTGATTGAGCCCTTCAAGTTGAGAATATGCTACACTTCCCGATCCATTTCATCTTGCATGCTCGCGAGCATGATCATGTCCACTTCTTTATCCGAATCCGAGGAATAGAAGAACTCATCTTTAATCATTTGATCAAGCACCATCAGTCCATATTCCTCGTCCGACGAAGTATCAGAATCAATCATTTTTCCTAATGAAATCCTAAAAAATCCGGTGAGACAATGTGTCGAACACATCAAGCGCAAGGCGGAACCAAAAAGTTGCCGGACATACCGCGGTGACGTTCGGGCCGGCGACGACGTCCCCCACGATTAGGATGGAGAGAGGACTGCTCTATCGGAGCTGGCGGCACAGCGGATAGGAACGGCTGTGGAGCGGACGCGGCGGCGGAGCTGTGAGACGAACGACGCGAAGGAGAAAGAAGAGATGAGAGAGCAAATAAATCCGGCATCTCTGGGGGGCAGTTTGATGCAATTTGATTTGGGGGCGGGCTACCGGGTCCGACGTGACGGGCGCGCCCGGGCGTCTCATATCCATCCAATATTTTTGTTGGATATAAAGGATGCCGATCTACCCGAATGTTCTGATAGAAATTTCATGGCCAATCAATAACCGAACGGATGCCCAGGTGTTTGAGACCGGTTTTAGGCACCCCGTTGCAAATGCTCTGAGATTCTTTTGCCCACTGAGCGGGTGCATAGGGAGTGCACGTTTTCTAGGTCGGCCATTAGACTAATAAAATAGTCTCTGAATCTAAAGTGTTTTTTATTAGCTTACAGAGCGAGCTAAAATTATATGTTCAGAATTTTATTCATACACAAATTTAGTGATATATTTGGGTGCCGTTAGCACTGGTTTATGTAAGAGTTAAACTCTGACACGTCTACTTCCTACACCATATGATGTTGCGCGAAAATTTGTGCCAACTTTTTCCATTTCTTTTTTACTTGAATATCCAAAGGCTATAGACGTTATCTGTGATCTTTTAAATTCTTATTCAAATGAAAAACAAAAAATCGAATATGATTTTGATGACATATAATACATACTTGTTTGGTCAAATTAACGACGTCGGAGCACGCTCATGGGCTATGCACCCGGATGGACGGAGACATGGAGTATAGCTCATCATCTTATGTGTTGATCAGAACATTTAACTAGGGCGTCGCTATGTATTCCCCTGCGGATAAAATAAAAAACATCAGCCGCCTTTGGGGCCATCTGATTGACAAAAAAGAGCCATCGGATCTTTTCGTGTGCGTTGTGAATTGCAACAAGCTGGTTGTTGTGATGTTCACTCTGCAACATCGGCTTCGTTGCAAAATCACCCAAAGCGGTTCTTTTTAACGTGACGTGTTATTTTCTCAAGCGTTATTTTTGCACTAATGCCATATTATGGAAAAATGTTTGCAACAACGATCATGTTACAAATACTTTTTTTTCGTCTTTCATCTTTTTGCAACATAAATGATGTTGCGGAAGAATTTTTGCAACAAGGATGATGTAGCAGAAATAATTTCAATGAAAAAAACCATCAAATTATATACGCACTGGCTACTCTTTGGGGCTTCATAAGTTTGCAACATAGCCCGTGTTACAAATTTAAGTTTGCAACATGCTCAATGTTGTAAATTTGTTAGTCTCTCTCGAGTAGCGAGTCATCAGCTGGCTGAAACATAGCGTTTCCCATGTAACAACTTCTCGACAAAAACAAACTCGTGTTGAGAAAAGTACAGCCAAGTGCATGTATAAATAACCTTGCGAATCGCTAATCATATGGACAAAGCTAGAACCAGCAGATCTAAGCAGGGTAGTCAGACGCCGCTCCATCGTGGCATCGTCAGCATGGAGATGGCGCTGGCAGCACGAGACCTGTTCACTCCCGCCGGCACCAGCGTACCGCTCCTGCTGCTCGTCGCCGGCCTCACCGCCGTCCTGTACGCCGTGACCCGCCACAGGAGCGGCGGGCTGCGCCTCCCGCCTAGCCCATTCGGCCTGCCCATCCTCGGCCACCTCCACCTCCTCGTGCCGCTGCCGCACCAGGCGCTGCACCGCCTGGCCGAGCGCCACGGCCCGCTCCTCTACCTCCGCCTCGGCTCCGTGCCCTGCATCGCCGCCTGCTCCCCGGACGCCGCCCGCGAGGTGCTCAAGACCCACGAGGCCGCGTTCCTGGACCGCCCCAAGCCGACGGCGGTGCACCGCCTCACCTACGGCGGCCAGGACTTCTCCTTCTCCGCGTACGGGCCCTTCTGGCGCTTCATGAAGAAGGCGTGCGTGCACGAGCTCCTCGCGGGCCGCACCCTCGACCGCCTCAGTCACGTCCGCCGCGAGGAGGTGGCGCGCCTCGTGGTGTCCCTGGGGCAGAGCGCCGCCGAGGGCAAGCCCGTGGACGTGGACGCCGCGCTCATGGGCCTGACCGGCGACATCGTCTCGCGGATGGTGATGAGCCGGCGGTGGACCGGCGACAACAACGACACCGAGGAGATGCGGAGCGTGGTCGCCGAGACGGCCGAGCTCACGGGTACGTTCAACCTGCAGGACTACATCGGCGCGTTCAAGAACTGGGACGTGCAGGGCCTCGGCAAGCGCATCGACGCCGTGCACGGCAAGTTCGACGTCATGATGGAGAGGATACTCACGGCGAGGGACGCCAAGCGGCGGCAGCAACGCGAGTCCGCCGACTCCGAGGACGGCGGCGATGGGGAGGGGAAGGACATTCTTGACATACTGTTCGACATGCACGAAGACGACGACGCCGAGATGACGCTCACCAGGGACAACATCAAGGCTTTCATGCTGGTATTACTCGATCAATTGCTCGATTTGGTCACAAACGATGCGATCAAATCGATGTAGTGCTAAAAATAAATCTCTTTAATTGGTGCAGGACATCTTCGCGGCGGGGACGGACACGACGACGATCACGGTGGAGTGGGCGCTATCGGAGCTGATCAACAATCCGGACGTTCTCCGGAAGGCGCAGGAGGAGATGGACGCGGTGGTCGGCAAGGACCGGCTGGCCGACGAGTCGGACATCCCAAACCTGCCGTACCTGCAGGCCGTGGCCAAGGAGACGCTGCGGCTCCATCCGACGGGCCCGCTGGTGGTGCGGCGGTCCCTGGAGCAGTGCAAGGTGAGCGGGTACGACGTGCCGGCCGGGGCGACGGTGTTCGTGAACGTGTGGGCCATCGGGCGCGACCCGTCGTGCTGGCCGGAGCCGCTGGAGTTCCGGCCGGAGAGGTTCCTGGAGGGGGGCACGAACGCCGGGACGGACGTGCGCGGGCAGCACTTCCACATGCTGCCGTTCGGGTCCGGGCGGCGGATCTGCCCCGGCGCGTCGCTGGCCATGCTGGTGGTGCAGGCGGCGCTGGCCGCCATGGTGCAGTGCTTCGAGTGGCGGCCCGCGGGCGGCGCGGACCAGGTGGACATGGAGGAGGGGCCCGGGCTGACGCTGCCGCGGAAGCACCCGCTCGTCTGCGCCGTCGCGCCGCGGCTCCACCCGCTGCCGCTGCCCTGAGGAGCTGCCGCGTCGGGTTTACGGGGAGAGAATTCGCGCGTGGCCTGACGCTCACAAAGTCAGAGCTGGAAAAAAAAATAAGAGTTTTTTTTTCCTGAAATGAATGCTGTACGGTGTCAGTTTGTTTGTTGATTTAAAGGTTTAGTATTACTGCAGTAGCTGGAGTGCGAATCTCGCACGTGTCACTTCACTGATTTGTTTGAATGAAAACAGCTGCTTCTCCGATTCATATTGATGGTAGTTGTTTTAGTACAACTTTATAGTATTTTAATTAATTTTTAAAATTTATTCCCACTGTATTTGTCTAAAAAAAGTCTTACATTTTGATATAGATGGAGTAAAAGAGTAAACGGACGAACATCCTTCGGAGGATTACATTTCCTCCTCGAAAAAAGTGTCTTTTCTAACCACCCCCTTAACCTTAACTAAGTAAACTTACATTTGGCCCATGCATTTTGTCGAACACTTGTTACGTGCCTCCGGCGAGGGGCAACAATGGTCGAATCAAAGAACATGTACTACGTCGGCGACTTGCACTGAAGTAGCAGGCTGGTTTAGAATGCCCCATCTCCACCAACCCCATGCCACAACACCCCAGCCCAGACTTGCGGCGGCGCGCGAGCATGACCTCAGGAGTACAAAGAGGACGCGGGAGAATAGGCGACGACAATAGAGGCAGCAGGCCTCTCCCTCTTCTTCCCCTTCGCCGACTACATCGTCCCTGATCCGGACAGCAACGTCACCAAGGTCGCCAGCTCCAACATTGGCGCCGAGCTCCTCGTCGCAGACGCCGTTGGGGTGCCCCTCACCGACTTCGCGCGAGTCCACGAGGAGGAGAAGGAGCGGATCAAGGCCCATGATTTGGCGGCGTGCAGGAGCAAGGAGCTTCAAGCAAATGTGTGTGCCACTGACATCTAATTGACGGCAACGTACGACACTAGGAGCTGCCGGAGTCCGAAGCTGCGCTCGTTGCGGTGGGGTGCAGCGGTAGCAGTCCGGGGCTGGGCCGGGTGACGCAGACGAAAGGGGGTCCGGGAGCATCTTCGAGTGCAGGATTTTTTTACTCCGCCCGACTGCGAGCGAATATTTTTACTCCTTGGCGGGGGCGAGGAGGATAATTTTTCTCCCACTAAACATTATAAGGGATCGGTTAGGTGTCGGTTAGAGGAGGAAAAAAAAATTATCCTCCTCTAACCAATTATAGGGGATCGGTTGGAGTTGCTCTAAAGTAGCGACAATTAATATGGATCGAAGGAGTAATTAGTTTATAGGGCGTGCTACGCGTCGGCCATTCTAAAGATCCGCCGCCTCGCGAGCCGTCCAATTTGATGAGCGGGTTGTTCATATGTTCTCTTCTATATTTATGGAACAAGATCCTTGTTGCAAAATTCCAGTCTAATTTACTCTAACAAGACCCATGTTGCAAAATCTGTTTTCTCTAATTTTTTGCAACAAGATCCTTGTTGCAACATCCTTTTCTCTAATTTTTTGCAACTAGGCCCTTGTTGAAAAAAAATTGCAACATCATCCCCTCACATATTTTTTTACAAAAATATGATGTAACTTGTAATGCCTAGTATGAGACTATACCTCCTACGTGTCGAGGCACGACTTAAATGCATAATCTCATACTAGAATGATCTCAAGTATGGTATCTTTGCACGACTCATGTAAAAGAGGGATGAAATTGTAAAAGAGTAGTTGGCTTACACTCGCCACTTCACACAATGTATTACATAAACATTCCTCATCCAAATAACATCACATTTCCGACTACGGGCGAAGATCCAAATGAAAGATACCATAAATAAAGCAACACAAGGTCCCGATCATCCTAGTAAGAGCCATACTGATCCTCTGGGTAAGACACGTAGTATCGTCCATGTTCTTCATCGAACTCCCAGTACAACTCTGAACCGCCAGCTGTGTAGTTCTCAATGGTACCTGCATCTGGTGTTGTGTAGAATCTGTGAGCCACGGAGGACTCAGCAATCCCGTTCCCGGGTAGCAATACTATCAAAGCCTTGGGTGTGGTAAAGGCTTAGACAAGGTTTGCAGCAGCACTAGCACTAGCTTACGTGTTTAGAGCGAGAAGAGAAGTGCCAACGATCGTCAAAGTGA
Source organism: Secale cereale (assembly GCA_902687465.1). Classification (NCBI taxonomy): domain Eukaryota; kingdom Viridiplantae; phylum Streptophyta; class Magnoliopsida; order Poales; family Poaceae; genus Secale; species Secale cereale. The sequence continues at coordinate 729,259,929 of LR738715.1, forward strand.
TCACGAAGTGATCCTAACTAAACACGTCAACATAACCCCACCGTGTTCACTTCCCGAACCCCTTCGGAAAGCGACCGTCACGGTTACTCGATCACGCTGGTAGTGTATTAAGTACTTTTAAATGGGCTGGAATTAATAACAACAATATCCAGAAACTCCCATATTAAATTATTTGCATTTGGGAGAGATTTGGAAAACTTCTGTGATAGAGTTGTCAAACATGCTAAACAACGGCACCAAAATATTCTACACATTTTTCCACCCCAAATGCATATAAAGTTTGTTAAATTTGGAGTTGTAGTTATTTAGTTATGATTTTTGCAAGTTTAAGCATATTTAAAACAAGTTTAAATTCAAACAGCAATTTAAATGTGTTTAAACATGGCAGCAAGTAGCATATTCATAGTCTACATAAAATTCTAAGCATTTTTCATATAGGACTCATATTCATCAGAAACATAAATATGCAGATATTAAATAAATAAGAAAAACAGAAAAGAAAAAGGAAAATAGAAAAAGAAAACAAAACAATATAAGCGCCAGTGTGACGCCCCCGATTTGACCGTACACTATTCATGCACGCAAATGTGTACGATCAAGATCAAGGACTCACTGGAAGATATCACAACACAACTCTAGACACAAATTAAAATAAAACAAGCTTTATATTACAAGCCAAGGGCCTCGAGGGCTCGAATACATAAGCTCGAATACACAAGAGTCAGCGGAAGCAATAATATCTGAGTACAGACATAAGTTAAACAAGATTGCCTTAAGAAGGCTAGCACAAAACATCAATGATCGAAAAGGCAAGGCCTCCTGCCTGGGACCTCCTAACTACTCCTGGTCGTCAGCTGTCTCCATGAGGTAGTAGGCTTTGTCGGGGTAGTAGCAGTCGTCAAGGGTGGTATCTGGTTCCTGGACTCGGTCATCTGATTGCATCAACCAGCAAGAAGAAGAAGGAGGAAAAGGGGGAGCAGAGCAACCGTGAGTACTCATCCAAAGTACTCGCAGGCAAGGATCTACACTACATATGCATTGGTATCAATGAAAAGGGTAGTATCTGTGGACTAAGCTGCAAAATGCCAGAATAAAAGGGGGAGAAGCTAGCCCTATCGAAGACTAGCATCTTCTGGAAACCACCATCTTGCAGCAACAAGGGGGAATAGAGTAGTATATCATAAGTCATATTTATGTTGTTGTTCCAACGCTCTGGGATTCTTTCTCGACTCCCGAAGCAACATATCCAAACAATGCCTCAGCATCCAGTTCTAGTAGTAGCGATCGGGATACAACTCCAAGTGTCCGTTACCGTAGGACAGGCTATCGATAGATGTTTTCTTCCCTGCAGGGGTGCACCAACTTACCCATCACGCTTGCTTAACTCCGGCCGGACACATCATCAGGTCATGCGCGCCCTCGGCCAAACAATACGCCGCAACCCGACCTAGGCTTAATAGAGAGGTCATGCATGCCGGACTAAACCCTATGCCCCCAGGGGTCATGGGCCAATCGCCCCAGGAACTCCTGCACGTTGCGTACGCGGCCGGTGAGCAGACCTAGCAACCTCCTTTAAAAAGGTAGGAGCCTAACCAGTCCAACCCGCCGCGCGCCGCTCAGTCGCAATGACGTCAGTTAAGCTTCGGCTGATGCATACGACGCAGAACGCCCATACTATGCCCACGTGATGGTTAGCGCTATCAGGCCAGAGGCCCCTCGGATCAAATATCCAAACCGTTTAGTTTTAGTGTCTTGGGAACGTGCGGTAATGAGCAGAGACTCACGAACATGTGACCCCATCGCCTCGTCTCGAGAACTTGCGGCAAGGGCGAGTGCCAGGCCACGCCTCGTATTATCTCGCGGGCACCTTCCAGGTCAACCCGACTACACATCACTCGCAATTAAGCTGCGCGGGTACCCCTCTGGGTCGACCCGTCTTTACTAACCAGGTTCAGTGTAAAGTCATAGTAACCATAGTAACTGTGTGTCTGACACCAAAGGGAAACCTGAGGAAATCACCCTCGATGGAATTCCACCTGATGTTTATCGTCAAGGTGAACGAAAGATGAGTCACCCTCGAGGTCCACTCTTGAGGAGTTGCACGACAGTGTCGTTATCGGGAGTGGAGAAAGAGGAATCACCCTCGATGACCACAACCGATGAACTAACCTACAAGGTTAACATCAGAAGTGCTGATGAGGTCTCACCCTCGGCTCTCGATAGTAACCCAGTAGTGTCGAGCAACTAAGGGGAAAGTGATGTGCGGTGCCGGGTCCTCGTCTTCGATCCCGTTGATCGGGTCTTCGGATAATCCAACGGGGCAGTCGGGACAAGGTAGGGGGGTCACTGGTGGATCTCTAACCAGCCTATAATAGGCAGTTTAGTATAAACATGTAAGGTATGAAAGCAGTATCAACAACAGGCTATGCATCAGAATAGGATCATACAAAAAGCACTAGCAGTTCTAATGCAAGCATAAGAGAGAAGAGAATGGGCGATATCGGAATGATCAAAGGGGGTTGGCTTGCCTGGTTGCTCTGGCAAGAAGGAGGGTTCGTCAACACCGTAGTCGATCACCGGGGCATCTTCGGTCTCGGGGTCTACCGGAGAGAAGAGGGGGGAGGAACAATAAATATAAAGCATACAAATGCAATATTGAAGCACGTCAAGTTAACACGCAGTGCTAGGGTGCTCTAATGCGGTGCTACACGGTACTAGCGAAGGGGGATAGCATCCGGGAAAGTATCCCCGAAGTCTAGCTTTTTCGGACAGATGAAACGGAGGAGGAAAGTTGCATGTTCGCTAAGTTAGGTATGTGTGACGGATGAACGGACCGTGTATTCGGATTCGTCTCGTCGTTTCGAGCGATTTTCATATATAAAACATTTTCATCCGAGTTACGGTTTATTTTATATGAATTTCTAAAGTTTTAAACATTTCTGGAATCTATTTATATTTCGAAATTAAATAGTAAAATACTTTTGTCACTCACTAATAACCTAGCCAGTGTGTATGACAGTGGGTCCAATGGGGTTGGATTGACCCAATCAATGATTGACCGGTCAAAGATAAATAGTGTAGATAGATCCCACATGTCATTGGCTATGGTTAATTAGACTTTTATTAAATTAGATTACCTAGCAGTGGGGCCACTATAATTTGCTAGCAGTTAAACTAACTAGGAATTGTCCCTAAGCTAATTTGTATGGGCCGGCTAGTGGTGGCTGTACGCACATACATGCACACAACACAATGCTCCACCATGGCCGTTAGTAGCGCTTGGAGCAGCAGCCAGTAGCATCTAGGAGCAGCAATGGCCAGCTCCCAGAGCAGCTAGAGCAGCGGCGGCGGCTACGCAGTAGGGGTAGTAGTAAGCAGCAGTAGTAGCACGGCACGCAACGACAGCGGCAAGAGAAACAACACGCAAAAAGCAGCAGCATGCACAACAGCACAACAACAGCCAACACACAGGAGCAGCCGGAGGCGCATACGACCTAGGCGACTGCGGCGCGTGGGCAGCGCGTGCACGGCATGGGCGTCGACGCACGGGAGCAGTGCGAGCAGGGGCAGCCATGCTGGTAGCGCACGGTAAGGCTTCGGCCATGGCAGTCGAAGCGTGCGGGCGCGGCCATGGCGCGGCAACTACGGCGGAACGGAACGGGGACGAGGGGAATGTGAGTGGCGCTCACGAGGGAAGGCGTAGGACGCGTCCGGCGTGGCAGAGGGGCTCCGGTGAGGTAGATCGGCGTGGGGCAGCGACGACCGTAGGCGAGGAGGACGGTTCGATCCCGGACATACGGCGCGGCCCGGCTCGATTCGGAGTACGTAGGCGACGGAGACGAGGATGGAGAAGCTCCTGGACGTCTTCGCGTGATGAGGGAACGCTGGTGGCCGCAGCTACTCCGGCGGCACGGCCATGGACGCGCTCGGGAGAAGGGGATCTGGAGGAGGGGAGGCTGAGAGGAGAGGGTGAGTGGGGGAGTGGGAGAGGCAGGGGGCGAGGGGGCTGTGGGTGGCGGCCTTATCCCTTCCCCGTCGACGTGGCAGCGCGGGGCGCCGCGCCAGGTCCGTCGGGGACGAGCGGGAGCCCCCCTCCGGTCGGTCGAACAGGGAGGAGGGAGACGATCCGGGGAGGGGTTGGGTCGGTCGGTCTGGTTGGGCTGCCTCGTCCATTTGGGCCAAGTGGCCCAGGGGCAGGGGCCTCCTCTCTCTTTTTCCTTTTGCCTTTTCTTTTTCTTTTAAGACTTTTCTGTTTTCTTTTACAGAATCTGTTTTCAATATTTTGAGTTGTCAATTGGTCAGTGAAAAATGTGGGACTTGTTCACCTAAATACATTACGATATTTGGCAACACCACAAAAGGTTTGGGAGTAGTTTGAATTGATTTGGATTTTTCACAAATAGAAAAGCATTTCAAAATGCTGATTTGTAACTGTTTTAATTTTCCTGGGGAAACTAAATATATCAAATGATTTTAAATCATTCATGACAATTAGTTAATGAATATTTATAATCCAACTAACATTTTTGTTTTACTATTTGGATAAATAATTTATTTGACTTCAATTTAAACTTGAAATTGAGCTTGGTTTGAAACACAATGAGGATTAACAACTTAATTATGATGACATGGAATCATTAGGCATGAGATTACTGTAGCACGATTTTCGGGGTGTTACAGCCAGGGTCCAGAAAGACCCAGGCTCAGCTAGCCACAACCACTAACAAGGGGGCCCGTTTGGCCTGAGCTGGCACGTGGGTGCGCACGGGGGCTGGGAACGGCGCTGAGAGGCTGGCAGGTGGGGCCTACCTGTCAGCCTCAGGCGAAAAGCAGAAATGGGGTGAAACCACTGCGTCCGCGTGGGATCGAACCCACGCCCTTTCACTGAAACTGACGGAGACAAACCACTATGCTACTGAACTGAACTTGATAGATAGCAGGCAGTATATCTGAAGAATATGCAGCAGAAGAAGAAACAGGGGAGGCGCTAGCCCTCGTCGGAGCTGCTCCGGCGACCAAATAGCACGATGGAGGGGTGCGAGATGCTCCTTGAGGAGTTTCGCATCCAACCCGCACACTAGGAGCACCTAAGGGGTACTACAGCACCTACGGCGAGCAACTACAGCACGGCGGCGACGGAGCAACGGCGAGGCGATGCAAAGGCCTAAGCGGCACGGCGACTGCACACGAAGCTTCTACGCGACTAGGCGAAGCGAACGGGCAGCACAGAACGACCTAGCGGGGTCGGAACACTCGCCGGCGATGAGGTCCGATGGCGACGCGATCGGGCGCTCGAGGAACTATGGCCTAGAGTACACGCGGAAAGGGGAAAAGGGCACGGGGAGAGAGAGGAGCTCACCACGAGCACGGCGGAGTGCTCGGCTGGCCCAGTCGTGGACGGAGTCGACGACGACGCGCCTCGAACACCTACGGCCACCGTAGAGGAAGGAGAGGAAGAAGAGCTCGACGTGGAGGCGATCGGGTCTGCGTAGTTGACGTAAACGACGGAGTCGACGTCGTGGAAGTAGGTAGACAACTTTGGCGAGGTTGAAGACGACGCGGGGCTCGCCGGCGACGAGGGGCTGCTCTCAGATGTGCTCGGGTGTCGATGGGGGCGACGGATCTGGAGGATCTCGGCTCTCCAGACGGCAAGAGGGGGGAGAGGAAACCTAGAGAGGAGTGGAGGACAAGGTTTGGGTTTAAAAGGGGGGCTCAGGGCACGGGGCCTCGATGTCCGTGAATTCATGGCGCGACGGTGAGCACGAGCGCTGCTTTGTTTCGTCTGATGGAGGAAGACGGCGAGGTGGCCCTGTGCCACAGACAGGTGGGGCCAGGGGGGAAAGGCCACGGCGCGACGGCGACGTTGTTGGCTGGGCCTGCGGTGGAGTTGGGCTGCGCTGCGGGTGGATAGGAGATGGGTCTGGGAAGAAAGAGGGAAGGAGGAGGGCCCAGTTGCACTGCAGGCTGCTGCTTTCTCCTTTTTCTTTTTATTTCTTCAGGTAGAAAAAGAAAAAGAAAAACACAGAAATAAAGAAGAAGAGTTAGGGGAAAAGAAAAATATCCCCATGCTGAGTGAATTATGCCCTATTTAAATAAATTGACTTGGACATTTTTAGAGCCAGAAACATAAAAGGAGTTTGATATGGATCAAACTCTTGATATTTTAAAACCCAACCAAATCCTTTTCAAATAGGTTGATGTTTGGTGGAGAGGTTGCTCACATGGTGCAAGATTTAAAGGATAAGAAAGAGACATAAGGCACTTGGCTAGGTGGCTTGCAGAATAGAGCAAAGAAAAGGCTAGAAGAAAGGAAAGAAGAAGAAGAAGAAGAAGAAGAAGAAGAAGAAGAAGAAGGGAGAAGGGGGGGTAGGCTAGCTAGGCATAGCTAGACCTCACACACAGCAACATCACAAGGTCTCACACATGCACAAAATAAAGTAAACTATGATGTCATGATGATATGATGATGAGCAATGCAAGGATGCAAAATAATAAAAGATATGGCAATGCAAATAAAATAAATGACAAAACCCCCCAAGGATAATGACAAGGATCAAAGAGGAAGTTTTATTGCCATTATTGGAAAGTATTACATATGGGGCATTACAAACTCTCCTACACTACAAAAAGATCTCGTCCCGGGATCTAGGACTTGAAGAAGGAAGGATACTCGGCACGAAGGTGCTCTTCTCGTTCCCACGTAGCTTCTCGGTCGGTATGGTGTGACCACTTAACTTTCAAGAACTTGATTGACTTGTTGCGGGTTTTGCGCTCAGTTTCTTCAAGAATAGCAACAGGGTGCTCATGATAAGACAAGTCTTGTTGAAGATCAATCTCCTCGAACGGAATGGTGCGTTCAGGTGTCTTGAAGCACCTGCGGAGTTGAGACACGTGAAACACATCATGAACATTTGCAAAGTTGGATGGAAGCTCGAGTTGGTAGGCTAGATCGCCTCTTTTGCCAAGAATCTTGAAAGGGCCCACGTATCTCGGAGCAAGCTTTCCTTTGATACCAAATCTTTGGGTTCCTTTCATAGGAGAGACACGGAGATAGACATGATCCCCAATGTTGAAAGCCAAATCACGATGCTTGCCGTCATAGTAAATCTTTTGACGCGATTGAGCGGCTTTGAGATTCTCACGTATGACTTTGCACATTTCTTCAGCTTCTGAGATCAAGTCATTGCCAAGAAGTTGACGTTCACCAGTCTCTGACCAGTTGAGAGGGGTACGACACTTTCTGCCATAGAGGATTTCAAAAGGAGCTTTGCTGGCACTTGCTTGGAAACTGTTATTGTACAAGAACTCGGCAAACGGGAGACAATCTTCCCACTTCATGCCAAAAGAGATGACACAAGCTCTGAGCATGTCTTCGAGGATCTGGTTCACTCTTTTGACTTGACCACTAGTCTGAGGGTGAAACGCAGTGCTGAAACGAATCTTAGTGCTCATGGCTGTCTGAAAGGAGTCCCAGAACTTGGATGTGAACAAACTTCCACGGTCTGAGGAGATGACTTGAGGAATGCCATGCAACGAAACAATTCTGGAAGTGTACAACTCTGCCAACTGAGCGTCGTTGATGGATTCTTTGACAGGAAGGAAGTGAGCTACTTTAGTTAGCTTGTCAATGACTACAAAGATAGCATGATTCCCCTTCTTGGACTTAGGAAACCTAGTGACAAAATCCATTTCAATGTGGTCGAATTTCCACTCGGGAATAGGTAGAGGTTGGAGGAGACCGGCTAGACGTTGATGCTCTGCCTTCACTCTTCTGCAGACATCACATTCATTCACGAATTGGGCAATCTCCCTTTTCATGTGAGTCCACCAGTACGATTGCTTGAGGTCTTGGTACATCTTGGAACTTCTGGGATGAATCGAGAGGAGGGAGTCATGTGCTTCATTCATTATGAGCTTCCTGAGATCACCCTTGGGAACCACAATTCTGTCCTCAAAGAACAAGGTGTCTTTCTCATCAACACGATAGCACTTGTATTTGAGAGTACCCTTAGCAATACCATGTTTCACTTTCTGCACCATAGCATCACTTAGTTGGGCCTCACGGATCTGATCTTCCAAGGTAGGAGCAACTTGAAGATTTGCAAGAAAGCCTTGCGGAACAACTTGGAGGTTGAGCTTCCTGAATGATTCACAAAGCTCAGGCTGAAATGGCTTGAGAAGGATACTGTTGCAATATGCCTTTCTGCTCAAGGCATCTGCAATGACATTGGCCTTGCCAGGTGTGTCTCAATGCTTGGATCATACTCTTGGATCATCTCAACCCAACGAGTCTGGTGAAGGTTCAGGTTTGGCTGTGTGAAGATGTACTTAAAGCTCTTGTGATCGGTGAAGATGTCCACTTTTCTGCCCAACAGAAGGTGTCTCCACGTGATCAAGGCATGTACAACTGCTGCTAGCTCGAGATCATGTGTGGGGTAATTCTTCTCATTTGGTTTCAATTGACGAGAAGTGTATGCCACAATCTTCTTGTCTTGCATGAGAACACCACCAAGTCCTTGCAAAGAAGCGTCACAAAAGACTTCATAGGGCTTGGACTCATCCGGAGGAGTAAGAACCCTAGCCAAAATGAGCTTCTCTTTGAGTGTTTTGAATGCCACATCACAATCAGGAGTCCAGGAGTACTTGACATTCTTCTGCAACAGGTTGGAAAGAGGCTTGGCAATCTTGGATAAGTTCTCAACGAACCTTCTACAATAGCTAGCGAGACCAAGGAAGCTTCAGAGTTGCTTGACATTCTGCGGGGGTTCCCAGTTGACAATAGCTTCAACTTTCTCGGGGTTGACAGAAATACCCTCAGCAGAGATGATATGGCCAAGATATAAGACCTTATCCAGCCAGAATTCACATTTGGAGAACTTTGCATAGAACTTGTGTTCACGGAGCCTGTCCAGAACCAAACGGAGGTGCTTGGCATAGTCTTCTTCATTCTTGGAGAATACCAAGATGTCATCCAGATAGACGAGAACAAATTCATTGGTGTAGGGGTTGAATATGAAGTGCATCATCCTCGAGAAGGTTGGTGGAGCATTAGCGAGGCCAAAAGACATGACCGTGCATTCATAAGAGCCAAAACTTGTTCTGAATGCGGTCTTGGGAATATCTTCTTCACGGATACGGATCTGGTGATAACCCATCCGGAGATCGAGCTTTGAGAACACCTTTGCTCCTTTGAGCTGCTCGAACAATTCATTGATATTGGGGAGCGGATACTTGTTCTTTATTGTCTTCTTGTTCAATGGCAGGTAATCAACGCAAATGCGTTCCGTGCCATCCTTCTTCTTGACAAATAGAACACCACAGCCCGAAGGAGAAGTTCTAGGCCTTATTAGACCCATACGCTCTTGCTCATCGAGTTGTTTCTTCAGCTCCTTCAACTCATCAGGAGAAAGCTTGTACGGACGCCGACATGCTGGCTCGGTACCGGGCTCGAGTTCAATAACAAATTCAACTTGACGATGCAGAGGCATGCCTGGAAGCTCTTCAGGGAAAACATCTTCATACTCATTGACCACCAGAATCTGAGAGATGGCATTAATCTCGCCCTTGTCATTGAGAGGGAATAGCCTGATTGTGTTATCTCGAGAGGCGAAGATAATCACGTCTTCGTCCGGATGAGTAAGCTTGACTTCCTTATTTGCACAATCAATGTTTGCATCATGCTTGGAAAGCCAATCCATCCCAAGAATAAGATCAATGTCGGAGTTACCGAGAATAACCGGAGAATCCAAAAAGCTGTAGTCACCCATGTGAATATATATATCCGGAGCCACCATACTAGAAGTCATTAGTTTCCTCGGAGAAGTAACTTGCAACTTTTGGGGTAATGCCATTGTGCCCACATTGTGCTTGGATGCAAATGGATATGACATGAAAGAACATGATGCACCCGAATCAAACAAAACTTTAGCAGGTTTAAGATTGACTGGAAGGTTACCAAGTATCACATCTAAAGAATTCTCTGCTTGAGCTGCATTCATATAATTCACTCTTGCTTGGGATTGTGCTTGACAATAGCCGTGCTGACAGGTGGAGGAGGCGGAAGGTGCCTTGGGTTGGGACACTTGTTAGCATAATGACCCTTCTGAGTGCACTTGTTGCAAACCACTTTTGAGAGAGGACGATGATAAGGACCACTTGACTTCAAAGCTTGAAAGTGATTCTTGGACTGATTGCTTGGGTTGGGTGGATGGGAGAAACCACGGCCACCAGAGTGCTTGTTGTTGTTGTTGGGAGGGCGGAGCACTGGAGGAGGTGGAATCCAAAACTTCTGCTGCTTAGCAACCACTTGGGAAGAAGAGGAGGAGTTGACAGCATCTCTGATCCTCTTTTTGGAAGCTTCAACCTTGAGCTGGTCTGCCTCTTGCTTAAGAGCCATGTTATAGAACTGATCAAATTCATCCGGCTCGAACAAGGTGAGAGCTAGTTGGAGTTCATCCTTCAGACCACCACGGAACTGATAAATCTTGCACTTGGCATCTGGGATGTCTTGCTTGGCATAGCGGGCAAGGTTCTGGAACTTGACATTGTATTGATAAACAGACATGGTGCCTTGCTTCAGGTTGCGGAATTGCTCACGCATACCTTCGGTGACACTAGTTGGAATGTGGTGAGAGCAAAAATCCTTGCAGAAGTTAGTCCACGAGATTTCACGTCCACCTCTAGAATCTTTCTACTGTTGCCACCAATCAACGGCTTGATCCTTGAGTTGGAAGGCGGCAAACTTGACATAATCCTCAGGTCTCATGTTACTGCATTCAAAGTGCTTCTTGATGTCTGTTATCCAGTCTTCAGCATCTAGCGGATCCACACAGTAACTGAAAGACTTTGGTTGGTTTGCCAGGAACTGGTTGAGAGTGGCAAAGTGAGGTTGATTGAACAGATTTCCTTGGCCTTGGTTCCCATGACCACCTTGATTTGCTTGGTTGGCTTGAATGTTCTGCATCATTTGCATAAGCATCTGGGTGTTTTGGTTTGTCGCTTGCATAATTGCTCTCCAGGCCTTAGACGGAGGAGGAGGGGAAGGAGGACGATTAGGAACTTCTTCACCCTCTGGGTTAGCATTGGGAACCTTCTTAGGAGCCATCCTGAATGAGATGACAACTATTAGCCATTGATTGAAATATATAAGCTGAATCAACGGCTAGAATTGCAACATAAGTCTTCACAAGAACATTCGAACAAAATGAACGAATGTAATCCACAGTTCAATGGAACAACAATCTTCTCGAGAAGGCACTTGGGAGAACAAAAGGTAAATAAAAACAACAAGGAGCAGATAGAACAAATACAAGATAGAAGCTTCGTCCCACATGTTCGTGCTGAAAGCTCATGGAACGTGTTACAAAAGGGTTTTGCAATCCCCGGATCAGCATAGCCAAGGACCCTTTAAGATGCAACTCCCGATCGGAACGACACCCATAAAACCACTTCACTCAATGTAGAACCCCGAACTCCATATCATGCATTCGTTGGAAGAATGCCTACGAGCTACTAGATGAACCCACCTATTAATTTCCGAAAGTTTCCGGTTATGCAATCGGGTGTTGGGGATATAGGGGAAGCACCGCGCACTCAAATCTAATCCTACATCCAGCTGTATCCATCCTTCAACACATAACCAGTTCTTTCGGAAATCTTTTACCTCGGACCTTCGGAACGCATCTGCTATACAAGCTATGGCAATACTCCCGAACTACCTCCCCAGTACTGGGTGATGTCGGGGTTATCTTGTCACTAACCGCATAGAAGAGTTTTCGGTGTCGGCCGTCTTAAGTATTCCTGAACTGCTGCGATAGATTCGTGACGACAACACCTCGGAGCTCAACTCCCCGGGACACTGCCACAAACCCTAATGACAGGAGGCATCGAGAACAATGTTCTCGTCACAAAGACATCGAAACAATCCAAACAATACTCGCGTGATCCTAAAAAAAAATTGGTGAATTTTTGAGAGTAGAAGAGATAGAGTAATCGTCAGGAGTCCTCACTAGAGTGATAAAGGGACGAGGAGTAAAAAAAATCCTACTCTCCGATATATATAGGACTCAAAACATTTTCATGTGTGTGCCTAGACTCAACCGTCAACGATTCGACCAATCAGTGGGGGCTCCTAGGTCGGAGAAGGCTCTGATACCAACTTGTAATGCCTAGTATGAGACTATACCTCCTACGTGTCAAGGCACGACTTAAAGGCATAATCTCATACTAGAATGATCTCAAGTATGGTATCTTTGCATGACTCATGTAAAAGAGGGATGAAATTGTAAAAGAGTAGTTGGCTTACACTCGCCACTTCACACAATGCATTACATAAACATTCATCATCCAAGTAACATCACAGTCTGACTACAGACGAAGATCCAAATGAAAGATACCATAAATAAAGCAACACAAGGTCCCGATCATCCTAGTAAGAGCCCTACTGATCCTCTGGGTAAGACACGTAGTATCGCCCACGTTCTTCATCAAACTCCCAGTACAACTCTGAACCGCCAGCTGTGTAGTTCTCAACGATACCTGCATCTGGTGTTGTGTAGAATCTGTGAGCCACGGAGGACTCACCAATCCCATTCCCGGGTAGCAATACTATCAAAGCCTTGGATGTGGTAAAGGCTTAGACAAGGTTTGCAGTAGCACTGGCACTAGCTTACGTGTTTAGAGCGAGAAGAGAAGTGCCAATGATCGTCAAAGTGATCACGAAGTGATCCTATCTAAACACGTCAAACATAACCCCACCGTGTTCACTTCACGAACCCCTTCGGAAAGCGACCGTCACGGTTACTCACGCTAGTAGTGTATTAAGAACATAGTGTCAAGTTTTCTACAACCGGATAATAACACATTCCCATCTGCCACATAACTGCGGGCACAGCTTTCGAAAGATCAAACCCTGCAGGGGTGTCCCAACTTAGCCCATCACAAGCTCACGATCTGCGGAGTCGCAACTCCAAGGTGGGAAGACCCGAGTATTCTCAGAATCTCGTGCTCAAGATATTCCGACTAAGGTAAAACTAATCCAGCAAGACGTCCCGGCGTGCCGACACCCTGATAGTAGCCGCGCATATCTCTTCTCAGGCCACGACCGGATGGGACATCCTACGGGTTTTTACCAGCCCTTGAGTTTCCTCGAGGTGGCCCCGCAGCCTTCCCAGTTTGGACCAACACTCATGTGGAGCACTGGCCCAGGGTTGTTAATTAAGAAAAAGGGTTTATAACTCCCTATGCAAGTTTTAGTTATTAGGCAAATGTAAAACCAAAGTTGGGCCTTGCTGGAAAAGCTTTAGCGCTAAGCGGGTTATCGAGGGGGGCCCATAAACCCCAACCGTGTTAGGGACGCAAACTCAAGGAACATAACACCGGGTTAAACAGTTCCTAGGGTGGCATGAGTGGAACAAAACACCAAGCAAGAGGCTTAGCCTTCCACCCATTACCAATATATAGATGATTTAGCTTAATAGATTATATATTGTGGTATCCCAACAATAACTTCAACATGAAGCAAGAATCTTCAAATCTTCTCCTGCAACTAACAACGCTATAAGAGGGGCTGAGCGATGCTTACGTAGCCAAACAACGTTTTGCTAGGTGGGTGGTTAGAGAGGTTCATGGCAACAATAGGAGGCTGACAAACAGACATAGGCATCGAGGCAATAAGCTAAAGAGCGAGACATCTAGCATAGGCAAAGATAGTAGTGATATCTGGGTAAGGTCATCTTGCCTGTTGATTCCTCGGAGGGAACGTAACCTTGCTCCTCAAACTCAACGTCGGTAGAAACCTCGTACTCCGTATCGTCACCGGGCTCTAACCAAACACAATAATGCAACAACGGAACAAAATCAATCAACATGCAGTGCTCAACCACATGATGCATGCACATGAAGCATATGAACATGGAAGAAATGATGCATGGCCTAGGGGTCACAAGAGTGCAATATCATCATAACCAAACAAGATCAACCACAAACATGAAACAAGTAAAGGAACAACTTAACAAGTTTATGTAGTTTTCCGAACAAGCAACCAACAAGATTTTTAAGAGTTGGTTAACATGGCAAGGGTGCAACTGTCATAACAGCAACATGCTAGCACTTTTAAATGGGCTGGAATTAATAACAACAATATCCAGAAACTCCCATATTAAATTATTTGCATTTGGGACAGATTTGAAAAACTTCTGTGATAGAGTTGTCAAACATGCTAAACAACAGCACCACAATATTTTACACATTTTTCCACCCCAAATGCATATAAAGTTTGTTAAATTTGGAGTTGTAGTTATTTATTTATGATTTTTGCAAGTTTAAGCATATTTAAAACAAGTTTAAATTCAAACAGCATTTTAAATGTTTTTAAACATGGCAGCAAGTAGCATATTCATAGTCTACATAAAATTCTAAGCATTTTTCATATAGGACTCATATTCATTCATGAGAAACATAAATATGCAGATATTAAATAAATAAGAAAAACAAAAAGAAAAAGAAAAACAGAAAAGAAAACAAAACAATTTAAGCGCCAGGGTCCAGAAAGACCGAGGCTCAACTAGCCACGCCCACTGACAAGGGGGCCCGGCGGGCCTGAGCTGGCACGTGGGTGCGCGCGGGGGCTGGGAACGGCGCTGAGAGGCTGGCAGGTGGGGCCTACCTGTCACCCTCAGGCGAAAAGCAAAAATGGGGCGAAACCACTGCGCCCGTGAGGGATCGAACCCACGCCCTTTCGCTGAAACTGAAGGTGACAAACCACTGCGCTACAGAACTGAACTTGACAGATAGCAGGTAGTATATCTGAAGAATATGCAGCAGAAGCAGAAACAGGGGAGGCGCTGGCCCTCATCGGAGCAGCTCGTCGGAGCTGCTCCGGCGACCAAATAGCACGGTGGAGGGGTGCGAGATGCTCCTTGAGGAGTTCCGCATCCAACCCGCACACTAGCAGCACCTAAGGGGCACTACAGCACCGGCGGCGAGCAACTACAGCACGGCGGCGACGGAGCAACGGCGAGGCGATGCAAAGCCCTAAGCGGCACGGCGACTGCACAGGAAGCTTCTACGTGACTAGGCGAAGCGAATGGGCAGCACAGAATGACCTAGTGGGGTCGGAGCACTCGCCGGCGACGAGGTCCGATGGCGACGCGATCGGGCGCTCGAGGAACTAGGGCCTAGAGTACGCGCAGAAAGGGGAAAAGGGCACGGGGAGAGAGAGGAGCTCACCACGAGCACGGCAGGGTGCTCGGTTGGCCTAGTCATGGACGGAGTCGACGACGGCGCGCCTCGAACACCTACGGCCACCGTATAGGAAGGAGATGAAGAGGAGCTCGACGTGGAGGCGATCGGGTCTGCGTAGTTGACGTAGATGATCGAGTCGACGTCGTGGAAGCAGGTAGACAGCTTTGGCGAGGTTCAAGACGACGCGGGACTGCTCTCAGATGCGCTCGGGTGTCGATGGGGGCGGCGAATCTGGAGGATCTCGGCTCTCCAGACGGCGAGAGGGGGGAGAGGAAACCTAGAGATGAGTGGAGGACAAGGTTTGGGTTTAAAAGGGGGGCTCGGGGCACGGGGCCTCGATGTCCGTGAATTCATGGCGCGACGGTGAGCACGGGCGCTGCTCTATTTCGGCTGACGGAGGAAGACGGCGACGTGGCCCTATGCCATAGACAGGTGGGGCCGGGGGGGGGGGAAAGGCCACGGCGCGACGGCGACATTGTTGGCTGGGCCTACGGTGGAGTTGGGCTGCGCTACGGGTGGATAGGAGATGGGCCTGGGAAGAAAGAGGGAAGGTTGAGGGCCCAGTTGCACTGCAGGCTGTTGCTTTCTCCTTTTTCTTTTTATTTCTTCAGGCAGAAAAAGAAAAAAAAAACACAGAAATAAAGAAGAAGAGTTAGGGGAAAAGAAAAATATACCCATGCTCAGTGAATTATGCCCTATTTAAATAAGTTGACTTGGACAATTTTAGAGGCAGAAAAATAAAAGGAGTTTGAATATGGATCAAACTCTTGATATTTTAAAACCCAACCAAATCCTTTTCAAATAGGTTGATATTTGGTGGAGAGGTTGCTCACATGGTGCAAGATTTAAAGGAGAAGAAAGAGACATAAGGCACTTGGCTAGGTGGCTTGCACAATAGAGCAAAGAAAAGGCCGGAAGAAAGGAAAGAAGAAGAAGAAGAAGAAGAAGAAGAAGAAGAAGGG
>LR738715.1:729289464-729321335 GCA_902687465.1 Secale cereale
TCATACACCCAATGAAAATGGTTTGTTGGATCTCGATCGTGTGATACACATATTCATAAAATTGAAGCCAAAAGATGCAAGGTTAATAATGATAAGTGCAACTTATTTGTGGCACGGCCGTTTAGGTCATATTGGTGTAAAACGCATGAAGAAACTCCATAGTGATGGACTTTTGGAATCACTTGATTATGAATCACTTGGTGCTTGTGAACCATGCCTCATGGGCAAGATGACTAAAACTCCGTTCTCCGGAACTATGGAGCAAGCAACAGATTTGTTGGAAATCATACATACTGATGTATGTGGGCCAATGAGTGTTGAAGCTCGCGGCGGGTATCGTTATTTTCTGACCTTCACTGATGATTTGAGCAGATATGGGTATATCTACTTAATGAAGCACAAGTCTGAAACATTTGAAAAGTCCAAAGAATTTCAGAGCGAAGTAGAGAATCATCGTAACAAGAAAATAAAGTTTCTACGATCTGATCGTGGAGGAGAATATTTGAGTTACGAGTTTGGTCTTCATTTGAAACAATGTGGAATAGTTTCACAACTCACGCCACCCGGAACACCACAGCGTAATGGTGTGTCCGAACGTCGTAACCGTACTTTATTAGATATGGTGCGATCGATGATGTCTCTTACCGATCTACCACTATCGCTTTTGGGGTTATGCATTAGAGACAGCTACATTCACGTTAAATAGGGCACCATCTAAATCCGTGGAGATGACACTGTATGAACTATGGTTTGATGAGAAACCTAAGCTGTCATTTATTTAAGTTTGGGACTGCGATGCTTATGTGAAAAAGTTTCAACATGATAAGCTCGAACCCAAATCGGAGAAGTAAATCTTCATAGGATACCCAGAAGAAACTGTTGGGTACACCTTCTATCACAGATCCGAAGGCAAGGTCTTTGTTGCTAAGAGTGGATCCTTTCTAGAGAAGGAGTTTCTCTAGAAAGAAGTGAGTGGGAGGAAAGTGGAACTTGATGAGGTAATTGTACCTTCTCCTGAATTGGATAGTAGTACATCACAGAAACTGGTTCCAGTGATTCCTACACCAATTAGTGAGGAAGCTAATGATGATGATCATGAAACTTCGAATCAAGTTACTGCTAAACTTCGTAGATCAACCAGAGTACGTTCCGCACCAGAGTGGTACGGTAACCCGGTTCTGGAAGTCATGTTACTGGACCATGATGAACCTACGAACTATGAGGAAGCGATGATGAGCCCAGATTCCGC
The DNA here is from genome assembly GCA_902687465.1 of Secale cereale. Lineage (NCBI taxonomy): Eukaryota > Viridiplantae > Streptophyta > Magnoliopsida > Poales > Poaceae > Secale > Secale cereale. The sequence continues at coordinate 729,290,714 of LR738715.1, forward strand.
AAAATGGCTCGAGGCCATGAAATCTGAGATGGGATCCATGTGTGAGAACAAAGTATGGACTTTGCTTGACTTGCCCGATGGTCGGCAAGCCATTGAAAATAAATGGATCTTTAAGAGGAAGACTGACGCCGATGGTAATGTTACTGTCTACAAAGCTCGACTTGTTGCGAAAGGTTTTCGACAAGTTCAAGGTGTTGACTATGATGAGATTTTCTCACCCGTAGCGATGCTTAAGTCTGTCTGAATCATGTTAGCAATTGCCACATTTTATGAAATCTGGCAAATGGATAACGAAACTGCGTTCTTTAATGGATTTATTAAAGAAGAATTGTATATGATGCAACCAGAAGGTTTTGTCAATCCTAAAAGTGCTAACAAAATGTGTAAGCTCCAGCGATCCTTCTATGGACTGGTGCAAGCATCTCGGAGTTGGAATATACGCTTTGATAAGTTGATCAAAGCATATAGATTTATACAGACTTGCGGTGAAGCCTATATTTACAAGAAGTGAGTGGGAGCACTACAACCTTTCTGATAAGTATATGTGAATGACATATTGTCGATCGGAAATGATGTAGAATTTTCTGGAAAGCATAAAGGAGTGTTTGAAAGGAGTTTTTCAAAGAAAGACCTTGGTGAAGCCGCTTACATATTGGGCATGAAGATCTATAGAGATAGATCAAGATGCTTGATAAGACTTTCGATGAGTACATATCTTGATAAGATTTTGAAGTAGTTCAAAATGGATCAGTCAAAGAAGGAGTTCTTGCTTGACTTGTAAGGTGTGAAGTTGAGTAAGACTCAAAGCCAGACCACGGCAGAAAAATATAGAGAGAATGAAAGTCATTCCCTATGCCTCAGCCATAGGTTCTATAAAGTATGCCATGTTGTGTACCAAACATGTTGTGTACCTTGCCATGAGTTTGTCAAGGGGGTACAATAGTGATCCATGAGTAGATCACTGTACAGCGGTCAAAATTATCCTTAGTAACTGGATGACTAAGGAAATGTTTCTCGATTATGGAGGTGATAAAGAGTTCGTCGTAAAGGGTTACGCCAATGCAAGCTTTGACACTAAATCCAGATGACTCTAAGTATCAATCTGGATGCGTATTGAAAGTGGGAGCAATTAGCTAGAGTAGCTCTATGCAGAGCATTGTAGACATAGAAATTTGCGAAATACATACGGATCTGAATGTGACAGACCCGTTGACTAAACTTCTCTCACAAGCAAAACATGATCACACCTTATTACTCTTTGGTATTAATCACATAGCGATGTGAACTAGATTATTGACACTAGTAAACCCTTTGGGTGTTGGTCACATGGTGATGTGAACTATGGGTGTTATTCACATAACGATGTGAACTATCGGTATTAAATCACATGGCGACGTGAGCTAGATTATTGACTCTAGTGCAAGTGGGAGACTGAAGGAAATATGCCCTAGAGGCAATAATAAATTTATTATTTATTTCCTTATATCATGATAAATGTTTATTATTCATGCTAGAATTGTATTAATCGAAAACTTAGTACATGTGTGAATACATAGACAAAACAGAGTGTCCCTAGTATGCCTCTACTAGACTAGATCATTGATCAAAGATGGTTATGTTTCCTAGCCATAGACATGAGTTGTCATTTGATCAACGGGATCACATCATTAGGAGAATGATGTGATGGACAAGACCCATCCGTTAGCTTAGCACTATGATCGTTTAAGTTTTACTGCTATTGCTTTCTTCATGACTTATACATGTTCCTATGACTATGAGATTATGCAACTCCCGAATACCGGAGGAACACTTTGTGTGCTACCAAACGTCACAACGTAACTGGGTGATTATAAAGGTACTCTACAGGTGTCTCCGAAGGTACTTGTTGGGTTGGCGTATTTCGAGATTAGGATTTGTCACTCCGATTGTCGGAGAGGTATCTCTGGGCCCACTCGGTAATGCACATCACTATAAGCCTTGCAAGCATTGCAGCTAATGAGTTAGTTGCAGGATGATGTATTACGGAACGAGTAAAGAGACTTACCGGTAACGAGATTGAACTAGGTATTGAGATACCGACAATCGAATCTCGGGCAAGTAACATACCGATGACAAAGGGAACAACGTATGTTGTTATGCGGTTTGACTGATAAAGATCTTCGTAGAATATGTAGGAGCCAATATGAGCATCCAGGTTCCGCTATTGGTTATTGACCGAAGATGAGTCTCGGTCATGTCTACATAGTTCTCGAACCCGTAGGGTCCGCACGCTTAACGTTTGATGACGATCGGTATTATGAGTTTATGAGTTTTGATGTACCGAAGGAGTTCGGAGTCCCGGATGAGACCGGGGACATGACGAGGAGTCTCAAAATGGTCGAGACGTAAAAATCGATATATTGGACGACTATATTCGGACATCGGAAAGGTTCCGAGTGATTCGGGTATTTTCGGAGTACCGGGGAGTTACGGGAATAGAAGAGAGAGGCCAAAAGGAAGGAGGCGCGTGCCCCCCTTCTGGTCCGAATTGGACAAGGGGTGCAGCCCCCTTTTCCTTCTCCCTCTCCCCCTCTTTCCTTCTCTCCTACTCCGGAAAGGAAAGGGGAATCCTACTAGGACTTGGGAGTCCTAGTAGGACTCCCCACACTTGGCGCGCCCCCTCTAGGGCCGGCCTCTCCCTTGCTCCTTTATATACGGGGGCAGGGGGCACCCTAGGACACACAAGTTGAATTGTTTTAGCCGTGTGCGGTACCCCTCTCCACAGAAACACACCTCGGTCATACCGTTGCAGTGCTTAGGCGAAGCCCTGCGCCGGTAAATACATCATATCCGTCACCACGCCGTCGTGTTGATGAAACTCTCCCGTGAAGCTCAACTGGATCAAGAGCTCGTGGGACGTCATCAAGCTGAACGTGTGCTGAACGCGGGGGTGCCGTACGTTCGGTGCTTGATCGGTTGGATCGCGAAGAAGTTAGACTACATCAACCGTGTCACTTGATGCTTCCGCTCCCGGTCTACGAGGGTACGTAGACACACTCTCCCCTCTCGTTGCTATGCATCTAGTAGATAGATCTTGCATGATCGTAGGAATTTTTTTTTAAAATACTACGTTCCCCAACAAAGGTTACTAATATCCTAAAGGAACGAGCAAATACTACCAACAAGAAGTAGGTAGAATGAATCTTGGATTCAAGAACCCAGAAATATAATGCCTACTAACTAAATGGCATCACGGGATGCTTTTGAGAATAATGGCCAGAATCATCACACTGTGAATATAAAGCATTGCTAGTTTATTGGGTGATCTTCTAAGACACCTAGGGTCATAGTAATAATTCCAACATATATGTCGAGGTAACAGAGTGCCTCAACACACCGACTAGTGTGGTTAATCTGGCCAAAAGGAGCATCGGTACAGGAAGAAGGGATTTGCAAATGCATCAGACTATTAGAAACCTGGGATGACTCGGACAGCATAACGGCTGTAATTGCTCGAAAATACTTTTGAGATCCAAGCAAAAGGGTAGCATAACCACTTAACATTATCATGTCAAGGTTCTAAGACCAACAGTTGAGCAACAGAAGTAGTAGAAACTAAACTGAGGGTTGAATCCACAATAACGAGATCCTGATAAATAGAATGAGAATCCTAGTTTCTTAATCCCCGTAGAAGAAGAAGGTGACTCAGATCAGAAGGTCATGGGGTAAAGGAGTAAAAAGAGCCTTACGTTCCCTTCCACAATCAATTCCCTTATATAACTAAAGAATTTCTAGACACGACTTCGACCAGTTTGGCTTGCTAATCCTACAGGCAGTCAGGCTCTGATACCAAAGCTGTCAGGACCCGATCCTAAGTCACACAGGTCTAGCCTGTAACACATCATATCACTTTGCGGCCTCACGCACGGTATCCCCACGGGTGCCACCTTACCTGGCCCGGGACCGTTTGCGCATTTTGGCACACGTATATGATAGTGTCGCTAGCATCCGTATGACAGAGAACCCGGGCCGACATGACCAGTTATAAACCAAAAGTGGCACTAAATTACAGAGACAGGCATACATGACCCAGCAACGAACGTGTCGGTCATCAACGTATGAACCCAAGTCGTAGCAAGCTACAATGACTTAAAGGAACAACGCGTGACATTTCCCCTAAGGGACAGACACAGGAACGGAGAAGGACACATGCCGGCCAGCCTAAGTGTTCCGGAGCAGTAGCAAGCTACCAAGGCTCAGTGGAAGCACTAGGAGACATTTCCTTGTAAGGTAGGCTACCAAAGGTAAACAACTAGGTGTCAGATCCCACACATAGCAATACACATTACACGTACGCATAACATGCAAGTATGTGTTGTACAACAAGGCATCACAACATAACTCAACAACTCATATAGATAAAGGCCCAGAAGAGCCATCATAGCATTTATTACAAACAGAGGTCACATGACCCAACACACAGAGCATACAGGCAACGGAAGCATAACATGTCTGAGTACAGACAACTACAAATGAAAAAGGCTGAAAAGCCGGACTATCTACAAGACCCTCCCAAGGGTACAAGATCGTAGCTGAGGTAACAAGCTAAACGTCGAAGTCCACGCGGAATCACTAGCGAGACTGAAGTCTCTCTGCAAAAACATAAATTAAGCAAACGTGAGTACAAAGGTACTCAGCAAGACTTACATCAGAACTAACTACATATGCATCGGTATCAACAAAGGGGTGGTGGAGTTTGACTGCAGCAAGCCTGCTTTGACTCAGTGGCTATCCTAAACTACGACTGCAAGTAACTCTTTTGAGGTGGCGCACACGAGTCCACATATTCACCAATCAATACACCACTATGGATCCGCTCCCGTCTCCCTACGAGAAGGCCATCCATAGCACTCACGCTTATCTTGCGTGTTTTAGAGTATCCACTTTCACTTGTCTATGAACTGTAGAGGCAACCAAGAAGTCCATTTCCGCGGACACGGCTATTCGAATAGATTATATATAACCCTGTAGGGGTGTACTTCTTCACACACGCTCTCACCACTTACCGCCGTTTACACGACATGTACTCGGCAACCTTCAAGCGGAGGCCCAGCGAGGGTGTCGGCCACGACCTGACTAACCACATAAGTCTCTCGTCCAGGTTTATCGCCTATTTGGGTTCCATCCGTGGGGAGATCCGGCCGGGGTGTCGCTCATGGCCCCAAACGATGTGTACAGGGTTCCCGCATCACCAAACGGGCAATCGGTACACCGTGCCACGTACCTTCCGCGTCACAGCCCACCCCGAGGGTCAGCGCTGTGCACGACCTCCAGTAAACTACAAACACCAGAAACTAGTTGCAACTCCTGGCAGAGATCATGTTGATTAATAAGTCGAGAGAGTCAATTAAGGATCCCAATGTGTGGTAGTAGCTGTTTCATGGACCAACCAACACAGAACTCAGTTCCTGAGGACGGCTGCAATGAGACAACCCACCATGTACTCCAACATGGCCTCTCATCGCTACCTTTACCAAATCGTGTTCACACACTTAGCTCTCAACAGTAAGACATGTTCACCACATTCCAATTCATCCCCGATGAATCAGACCTGACACAACTCTAAGCAATAGCAAGCATAACCAGAAAGCATGAAAGAGTAGGCACAACATTGCTCAAACAACTCCTACTCATACTAGTGGGTTTCAACTATTTACTGTGGCAATGACATGTCATGCAGTGGAAAGGGGTTCAACTACCGCAGCAGGTAACAGTTGAAGCGTTGTTGTCCTAATGCAGTAAAAGAGAGCAAGAGCGAGAGAGTGGGATTGTATCGGAATGTTCAATGGGGTTTGCTTGCCTGGCACTTCTGAAGATAACATTGGGTCTTCATCGGTGTCATTGAACTCATCGTCGGAACACGTCTACTGAAAGGGAACAACACCGGCAACAGAGAAAGAAACACAATCAATGCAATGCGACAATATGATGCATGATCACGACATGGCAATATGCTGTTGATTGAGCTAATGCATCTAGCAACCATATTAAATGAAGTTGGTTTGAACCAAAGGTTCAAATTCAAACTCCATATGTGATTATTCAAATGCCATTTAATTGATTTGACCTGATCAGCAGGTTTAACTTGTTCAAACATGCATGAAAATGTCATAAACAGATTCCTTGGATTTTTCTGATCATTTTTCATATATAAATTATTTTCATCTGAGTTATAGATTATTTTCTTTGATTTTTAGAAGTTTTAGCTATTTTCTGAAATAAAAAAATCATTTCTGATTTATTTAAAATTCCAGAAAACACTTATTGCGTCAGCATGACGTCAGGATGACGTCATCGGGTCAACAGCTTCAGCCCAGGACAAACCTGACGCTGGGACCCACTGGTCAGTGACTAGGCTAATTTAACAGAGACTATTAGTGTTAATTTAATCCTAACTAAAGTGTCAGGGGGGTGGCCCACATGTCAGTCTCTCAGGCCTAATTAAGTTTAGTTTTTAAACTAAACTAATTTAACAGGAGCTGGCCCCACCTGTCATTGAGTTGGTGCTTAACTAAGGGCGTGGGGCCCATATGTCAGTGACTCTAGGTTGGGTTAGTTAGTCACTAACGACGATGCCACGTCAGCACGCCGGAGTTACTCGCCGGCGACCTCATTCCGCTGCGGTGACTCGCCGGAGAGGGTCGGGTTTCGCGTACAAGGGGCGGTTTTGGGCGCGGTTGGTCCCGTTGGAAAGCTGGCACTTGGCCGCATCCAACGGTGCAAGCTGTTCGACCTGGGGTGGCCGGAGACAGCGCCGGCGGCGAGGTTTGCGGCGGCTGGAGCTCGGGTGGGTGCGGGGTTGGTGCTGCGGCTTGCAAATGAGCTGGTTGTCGCGCTAGGGTTGCTCTACGGGATGTGGCGAGTGCAACGGACACACGCGCGGGACCAGAAGGTCACCGGGGCTTTGCCGGCGACGAGCCCGTGCGGCGGCGGCTACGGTAAGAAAGGGGGAGACGGCTATGGCGAGTTGCAGGCTACGGGGACAGGGGGAACGGGGGAGGAGCTCACTGCGATGCCGAAGAGGAGGTCATCGAGCCCGGGGAGGTCCTGGTGGTGCCGAATCGACGGCGAGGCCGTCGATGGCCGAAGTTCGAGGACGAGCGCGGAGACGGCGAAGCAGAGCCTCCCGGCGTCCCGTAGCTCGGTGGAGAGGACCAGGAGGACGCGGCGGAGCTCTCGGGCATGGCGCTGCAGCGAGGGGGCGATGGTGACCGCGGTGGTGACGAGCGGCGGCGACGGCTCCGTTTGGTCGCATTCGAGGGAAGCGGGGGAGAGAGACAGAGGAGGGAAAAGAAATGCGGGGAGAGGTCGAGGGGGTTCCAGGGGTGTCGTGGCGCTCGTCCAGGGCGTCGGGGAGGGAAGCAGGCAGGGAGGAGGTGGAGGCCGTGGGCGTGCGCCGTCGCCACACACCTGCCTGTCCTCCTGGCAGGAGGTTGAAGACGCCCTTGCCCCTGGTGGGCTGGGCCGTCTAGCTGGGCCGGTTCTGGTGCAGGTAAGCAGCCCAGGTGAGCTCTTCTCTCTCTCTCTTTTCTGGTTTTGTTTTCTTTTCTATTTCTGTAACTTGTTTCTGATTTAGTTAAAAAAAATACTAAATCAATTTATTATCTTCTGATAAATTTGTAGGGACTAAAAGAATTATTCCAAGGCCCCTCAAAATTTTCCAGAATTATTGGAGCAATTTAAAAAATATATATAGCATTTAAATGGCCCCAATTCAAATACATATGATTTAATTGAAAGCCCAATAATTCCCTAAAAAAATTCAATATTTTTGGTTTGGATCAAAACCCTTGCCAAAATTATCACACATTGATGAAGGCATTTTTGGGTTTATTGAAAAGGATTATTATTTGAACCTAGTTGAGTTCATTTAGTGCTAGGGTTTGAGCGTCCCCATTTCAGGTTTCCTTTGAAAATAAACATGATGCAACAGACAGGTGCTATCCTAATGCAAGGTGAAGCTGGGGATGTGACACCAAGAAACCAAATTGTTATCAAGAAAAACACAAAATTCGGATGTGGACCTACGCGTATCTGGACAACCAGCCCAGTCTGCATCAGAGTAAGTTGTCAAGGAGGTGGGAGAGGATTTGTTGATATGAAGACCTAAGTCTAGTGTGCCATTGAGATACCGAAGAATACGTTTGACATGATTGTAATGTGGAATACGAGGATCAAGCATGTATAAACAAGCTTGTTAGACAGCAAAAGAAATTTCAGGACGAGTGAGGGTAAGATACTGAAGTGCACCGGTAAGACTACGATAAAGAGAAGGATCAGAGAAAGGATCACCGTCGGCAGAGAGTTTGGAACATGTATCAACAGGGGTACGAGAAGTTTGACAATCAAGCATACCAGCACGAGAAAGAAGATCTAGAGTGTACTAACGTTGAGACAAGAAAAGACCAGAGGAGCCACAGATAACAGCAATACCTAAGAAGTGGTGAAGAAGATCTAAATCTGTCATAGAAAATTCGTGGCGAAGAAGAGAGATAATATGATTTAAAAATTGTTGTGAGGAAGCTGTGAGGATAATATCATCAACATATAAAATAAGGTAAGCAATTTTGTTGTTGTGATGAAAGGTGAAGAGTGAAGTATCCGAACAGGAAGGGGTAAAACCGATGGTTTGAGCATAAGTAGAAAAGCGTTGGAACCAGGCACGTGGTGCTTGTTTAAGACCATAAAGAGATTTTTGACGAAGACAGACATGATTAGGATAGGAGGAATGTTCGAAGCCAAGAGGTTGTTGACAATAGACTGTTTCTTGAAGAGAGCCATGAAAAAAAGCATTTTTGACATCTAGTTGATGAATTGGCCAGGAAGAAGAGACGGCGATGCTAAGGACAGTGCGAATAGTGCTGGGCTTGACAACTGGAGAGAAAGTCTCATCATAATCGATGACGTGTTGCTGAGAGTAACCACGATATACCCATTGAGCCTTATAACGTGCAAGACTTCCATCAGAATTAAATTTATGGCGAAAAAACCATTTGCCCGAAACGATATTTGTATTGGAAGGACGAGGAACTAACTGCCACGTGTTATTCTGCAGAAGGGCATCATATTCATCTTTCATAGCTGCGGCCCAATTAGGATCTACGAGAGCTGATTTATAAGATTTGGGTAGAGAGGAAGGAGATAAAGATGCATGAAGATTGAGACACTCTTTTGCAGGTAAACGAAACCCGGACTTGGCACGTGTGCGCATGGTATGATCGTTAGTAGGGGCTGGAACGGGAATAGCATGAGCAGGAGGGGTGGGGGAAGATGTGATGGACGCGTCCGGCGCAACGGAGGAAGCGGACGCAGGAGATGGTGGTGAAGACTGCGGCTGCAGGAGGTCTGCCGCGTCAGAGTGTAATGTGTTTTCCTCTGGTGGGGCAGAGGTGATGATACAAGTGGTGGCGGCAAGATATGCTACTGTGGCTGGTTTCGCTGGATTGGTCGGCGGGTGAAAGAAGGGGAGATGATTGCGACGAGAGGGACTAGTGGAAGGAGCGGGCGAGTTGGAATCTAATTGTTGACGATCAGAAAAGGGAAAAATGTTTTCAGCAAATGTTACATGACGAGACACATGAACACGACCACTAACAAGATCTAGACTATGATAACCTTTGTGCTCATCAGAAAAACCTAGATGGACACACGGGATAGAGCGCGGGGAAAGTTTGTTAGGAGAAGTGGAGTAGGAGTTTGGAAAACAAAGACAACCAAAGATGCGAACGTCGGAGTAATTTGGATGAGAGAGAAATAAAGAGAAGTGAGGAGTAGTTCGTGGGCTAACTTTAGATGGCCGAATATTGAGTAAATATGTGGTCGTGTGGAGTGCCTCTGCCCAGAACATCGACGGCATAGAAGATTGAATAAGCAGAGTGCGAATGATGTCATTAAGAGTGCGAAGAGAACGCTCGGCTTTGCCATTTTGAGGGGAGGTATAAGGACACGAGAAACGTAAGAGAATTCCATATTTTAGAAAGAAATTTCGATTTTTAAAGTTGTCAAATTCACGACCATTATCACATTGGATGAATCTTATAGGGAGGAAAAAGTGGACCGGGACATAGCGCTGAAAGTTAATGAATATATTATGAACGTCGGATTTGTTGCGTAAGGGAAAAGTCCAAACATAATGAGTAAAATCATCAAGAATCATGATATAATACTTAAAACCAGATACACTTTCTATTGGTGATGTCCACGGATCACAATGAAGTAATTCAAAAGGAAAAGTACTAGAGGATTGAGAGGAACTAAAGGGAAGGCGAACATGTTTGCCCAATTGACATGACTGACACATAGAAGAATTATGAGAATCTCTATTATAAGGTATTGAAAATTCACTAAGAAGTGTGGATAACACATTTTTATTGCGATGACCGAGACGTTGGTGCCACAGATCAACAGAGGCCACCATAGATGTTGGAGGAGGAGCGACCGGAGTACCATGGAGAGAATATAAATCACTTGAGCTGTTGAATCGAGCGATCTCGGCCTTGGTCGGGTAGTCCTTCACAGACAAAACAAAGGGGTCAAACTCGACAGGAACATGATTATCAGTGGTGATTTGGCGAACAGAAATCAGATTTTTAATAAGAGCAGGAGCGACAAGAACATCACGAAGAAGCAAAGGCTTAGTCGGGGATTGGATTTGAGCCAGACCGGCAGAGTAAATAGGAATAGAAGATCCATCACTGAGAGTAATAGAGGGAAAATACAAAGGTGTGCAAGAGGAAAGCAAATTACTCGATGCAGACATATGACGAGAAGAACCAGAATCGAAAATCAAATCCGTACCCGAGTTCCCTTGTGCGGCAAAATTGTTCATGGCTTGTAGAAAAGCAGCTTGGTCCCAGCTCGGAGTCGAAGTAGAGGCCGGCGTAGTCATGGGAGCTTGCGGGTGTGGTGGCGTCGGCAGTAGGGCCGGCATCGGCGTAAAGAGAGAGGCACCATCATTGTACCGCTGCATGTAGGAGAACGATGGAGCGCCATAAAATGCATAAGGACTGGTGTTGTAGATCGGTGGCGCGTAGGAGGGAGCAGCATGGTACGCGGCCGTCGGCTGTCGGGGCACGAGGATGGGCGCGCCGGTGTGAGGGCGAGCACTGGGCTGCCAGCCACCACTATAGGCAGGAGGGCCACCATATGGCATAGGGGCAGACCAGGGCATAGGCCACACCTGGACTAGCCTTGTCCATGGATCAGGAGATGGGCGCCATCCACGCGGCTGTGGTGGTGCAGTTGGTGGAGCCGAGGGCGGAGCAGGAGCGGGCGCCGTGCGGAACTGTGGCGGCCTAGGGTTTTTGCTCCGGTAGTTGGGACTTGGACGCCAGCCAGATGGTTGACGAGGTGCTATTGATGGAGGTGGCGGTGGCGGCGTCGACGCAGGCGGGCGAGGAGAAGCAATGAAGACCTGAGGACGGGAGTCCTTAGTAGTTAGGGCACGATCGGCCCATTGGAGCATCGAGTGAACCTCGGTGAAGGAGGGACGCGGACACATCATAGGGATGAAGGAGGCCTGCTTCTCTAACTGCTCGCTGAGGCCGACGAGGAGGACATTGATGAGCTGGCGATCGTCATTCTGATCACCGAGTTCGCGGAGTTCATCCGCGATCGCCTTGAGGCATTGGCAGTAGACACCGACCAGTGAATCACCTTGCACCATATTACGAAGCTTGGTGTGAAGATTGTTGGCGCCAGCGTCGACGTTGTCCTAGAAGAGTTGACGAAGGGCCGCCCATAGATCGGCGGCGGAGGCACCATCACAGTGGACGAGATTGAAGATCTCTGTGGAGACTCGCATGTAGATCCATTGAATAACGGCGAGATCATCCTTGACCCATTGCGGATCATGACATTGAGGAAGAGAGTTGTTGGCAACATGAGAGCGGAGATTGCATCACCCAAGGTGGACGTCGAAGAGGTGACACCAATGGTAGTAGTTGTGAGCACCGAGGTCAAGGGTTACGGGGATGTAGGGGCTAATATCAGAGATGGTGTCGGTGAAGGAGATGGAAGGGGGTATTGGTGGGGGTAGAGCTAGAGTAGAGGTAGAGGCGGAGGAGGTCGTGGCCGCGGCGACCTTGGCGGCGACGATGGTGGCGCGTCGCTCGAAGTAGCCAGGCGGCGGCGGCGGTGGCGGGGCTGGCGGGTTAGCCATACCCTAGGATCGAAAATCTGATACCATGTAGAAATCTAGTGAATAACTATTGAATAATTGTTGATGCAATATTGTGCTAGTACAAAAGGTATATATAAGAGCCAAGCCGCACGTGACCTAGACCTATTACAAACGGAGTAGGAGTTCTAATCCTATTACAAGTTGTATTCTAACAGTGCTTGCCATCGCGGTAGCAGAAAAGTCGTCGTCCCAACTAGCAACAAGTAGTAGCAGGCAGCCAGCATGCCTAGCTGGTCGTTCCGTGGCTGCCGCAGCACCCGGACGGCCTCGCCCCCGCTGCATCACTTAGCTGCAGCCCTCAATCATGCAGTGTGGGTTGTTTGTCCAGAAACATATCACCATGGCTGGGTCCTTGAGTGAATGAAAAAGAGATAGAGAGAGTCGTGTAGGATTGGGATAGGAAGGAAGATCAATGTATGTAAAGATAACGCGGGGAGGTTTCTAGACATGGCATGCGGCCCCACAGGACGTGTGTCACACATAGAAGGCGACGGATGCACGCTGCTGTTTTCGGTCGGCTAATTCACAGTGTTTCCCTTAGTTTATACTACTCGTGTATCAGTATTAGCAGCGTGATGTGACGTTTTATGTCACCGAACTTAGTTTCATGCTATGTCTCCTATGGCTTCTTCTCTTCTTCAAGCTGAGACTTTTGGCCTCATGCTTGCAACCAGGCTGTCGGAAATACTCAATGTTTAGGATCAACATTTTTTACGGATTGTCCATTGCTAGTTTTGGCATCACAAGCGACGGTTATTCTCTCTGCTCCAGGTCCATGGGACAACAGGCCATTGCTTGCACAAATACAAAACAATCCTTCTTTTCAGCGTGGCAAAGTTGCTCACATTAGCAGGGGAAACAGTGTCAAGGCGCATCATCTTGCACGCCTAGCTTTGAAAGTTCAAAACAACTATGTATTGTTTCATTGCTTATGTCTTGATGCAAGACTTTGTTCAACTAGGGATTCCCTCTCTGTATCCAGCATGCTTCCTTTCACGCTTGTCTCTATAAAATGCTCTTAAGTTAATAAAATCTTTATGTTAAGAAAACTTACTTTCATGCAGAAAGAAAAAATGCAATTCTGTTGACCCCCTTGAGAGTGCCACCAAAACACATGGTTTTTCATTTATGAATTAATCATGGCTCTGTATTAATCAAACATCTGTATTACAAGAAATTTTAGAAAGACGAAGGAAATACAATCCCCTCAATAAGGGAATCCCTCCACCCTCTTCGACACATCATCATGTTTGAAATTTCAGGAAGACAAAGGAAACACAATCCGCTCAATAACAACATGATTGCTTGCATGGGCTGCATCTAAATCTCGGGCCGCACAGAACTTAAAACACTCTCGGGTCAGACCCGCGAGCTACTGCCAAATCGGACGGTTTCTCAGTAGCCAGCCTCAGCACGGCCACACATGGCTCTTAGCAGACGGGGGGAGGTTGAAGGAAATATGCCCTAGAGGCAATAATAAAGTTGTTATTTATATTTCCTTATATCATGATAAATGTCTATTATTCATGCTAGAATTGTATTAACCGGAAACTTAGTAGATGTGTGAATACATAGACGAAACAGAGTGTCCCTAGTATGCCTCTACTAGACTAGCTCATTAATCAAAGATGGTTATGTTTCCTAACCATAGACATGAGTTGTCATTTGATGAACGGGATCACATCATTAGGGAATGATGTGATGTACAAGACCCATCCATTAGCTTAGCAACTTGATCGTTTAGTTTTACTACTATTGCTTTCTTCGTGACTTATACATGTTCCTATAACTATGAGATTATGCAACTCCCAAATACCGGAGGAACACCTTGTGTGCTATCAAACGTCACAACGTAACTGGGTGATTATAAAGATGCTCTACAAGTGTCTCTGAAGGTGTTTGTGGTGTTGGCATAGATCCATAATAGGATTTGTCACTCCAAGTGTCGGAGAGGTATCTCTGGGCCCTCTCGGTAATACACATCATAATAAGCCTTGCAAGCAAATGACTAATGAGTTAGTCACGAGATGATGTGTTACGGAATGAGTAAAGAGAATTGTCGGTGACGAGATTGAACTAGGTATGATGATACCGACGATCGAATCTCGGGCAAGTAACATACCGATGACAAAGGGAACAACGTATGCTGTTAGGTGGTTTGACCGATAAACATCTTCGTAGAATATGTAGGAACCAATATGAGCATCCAGGTTCCGCTATTGGTTATTGATCAGAGATGAGTCTCGGTCATGTCTACATAGTTCTCGAACCCGTAGGGTACGCACGCTTAACGTTCGATGACGATCAGTATTATGAGTTTATGTGTTTTGATGCACCGAAGGTAGTTCGGAGTCCAGGATGTGATCACGGACATGACGAGGAGTCTCGAAATGGTCGAGATGTAAAGATTGATATATTAGATGACTATGTTTGGACACCGGAAAGGTTTCAAATGAGTTCAGGCATTTTCCGGAGTACCAGGGGGTTACCGGAACCCCCCGGGGGCTTAATGTGCCTACATGGGCTTTAGTGGAAGAGGTAGGAGAAGGCCAAGAGGTGGGGGCACGCCCCCCACAGCCAAATCCGAATTGGGAAGGGGGCCGACCCCCCTTTCCTTCCTCTCCTCTTCCCCTTCCTTCCCTCTCCTATTAGGACAAGGAAAAGGGGGGACCTACTCCTATTAGGAGTAGGATTCCCCCCTTGGGGGCGCGCCATGAAGGGTCGGCCGGCCTCCCCTTGCTCCTTTATATACGGGGGCAAGGGGGCACCCTAGGAAACACAAGTAAACATCAGTTTTAGCCCTCCTCCACAGATACACACCTCGATCATCTCGTTGCAGTGCTTCGGCGAAGCCCTGCGCCGGTGATACGTCCAAAACATATCTATAATTTCTGCTTGCTCCATGCCACTTTTGGGTGATATTGCTATGATATTCATACACTTCCATACACTTTTGATCATATTTGGACTAACTTACTAATCCAGTGCACCCCAGTGCTAGTTTCTGTTTTCGGTTGTTTTTGTATTTCAGGTTTTCACGTTTCGAGAACTGCCCAGAAAAATCCATAAAAAATATATAAAAAATCAGTGTTCCGAGAAGGACACTGCTTCCGAAGGGGAGCCTGGGGGGGCCACAGGGGGCCCAGGCGCCCTGTGGGCGTCCCCCCCTGGGCCGCGCCGGGGGGGCGCCTCGGCACCCCGAGAGCCCCCCGATGCCCTACTTTGGTAGATATTTAAAGGGTCCCCCGTAACCCTTGAAACAGGACTTCTTTTTGCGATCCCATCTCTGTTCCGCCGCCGCCGCCGCTTCCAAGATCGGGAGCACCTGGAGAACTCTTCCCGGCACCCTGCCGGAGGGGAGGATCACCACCGGGAGCTTCTCCACCACCATGGACGCCTCCCGGATGACTCGTGAGTAGTCTCCCTTGGACCATGAGTCCATGACCAGTAGCTATGTGATGTTCTCCTCCCGTTCTTGTGCTTCACTAATTAGTCCTCGTGAGCTGCCCTACATGATCGAGGCACCTATGTAATCCTTGTGTTGTTGCTATGTTGAGTTTGCTGGGATCCGATGGATTATGAGATTATGTTCAGATTGATCTTGAGTAATATATTTGATTCACCTCTTTTGTATTTTAGTTCATAAGTAATTCTTGCATGTTCTCCGTTGTTATTTATTGCTTTGGCCAAGTAGTAGGTAGTGACTCCAAGAGGGAACGTTATGCTCGATTGTGGGTTCATGCCCCTCGATGACTAGCTTGAGTGACAGAAACATGAGTCTAGGGGATGTGCTGTTGCCACAAGGGGGAAAACAACGTTGCTTGTGCCCGCGGGTGCAAGGATTGTTTACTTTACGCAAAGTTCTTTTAATGCAGTTGTCTGTTGCATTGAGTTTACACTATGGGTGGGACTCGCAACTTAATACCAGCGAGATGTTCTGGATAGATATCTCAAGGTGGATGATTAGTAGTAGATGCAGTTGGATTTCGGTCTACTTACTTTGGCGTACCGCCCATGCTTTGAACCTCAACCTTTCTTGCAATGTAGTCAGCATTGGTTTGCGTTCGTGGTCCTGTCAATTGCCCAGCTGTAATTTGTTACCTCGCATAGCTGTTTTATCGTCTTTTGGGAGAGAGACATCGCTAGTGAACATCATGTGACTCCGGTCCATATCACTATCATTGATCACATACACTATTTACCTTTTCGCTATTTTATTTACTATTGCAAATTACTATCTATCACTACTATCATATTGCTTTTAACCCTTTGTGAACTACAAGGCCGGAGAGATTGACAACCTCTCTGTACTCGTTGGGAGCAAAGTTATTTGTATCTGTGTGCAGGTCCACGTTGATTGCTAATTGCGCCGTTAGCAGTTGACACCTACCTGTTGAACCTAGGAGTCTCTGGGGATTCGATCCTTGGCATCTTTGCTAAGGGAAAACACTTCTACTTACTGCATCTTACACCTTCCACTTGGGATAATCCAACGAGGGGTTCGAGGCCCATCAAGGAGTATTTTCTGGCGCCGTTGCCGGGGACTCCACTCTTCAGGATAGGGGAGTTGCATGCTATCTTTTACCTTTGCTTATTAGTCTTGTTAGTTTACCTATCATATTTGCTTTAGTTCCTTTTTATCGAAAATCACAAAAATAGTTATCTTGCTTGCTTGCCACTATGAGCTCTACCAAAAACACTAAATGGGAGGGGTACACTCCTACTTCCATTGCCCCACTTATCTCTGACGGGGTTTATAAAAAAGATAAACCTTGTGATTACACTAGTTATGACGGAGAGTTGTGCCCATGGCATGGCCTTCTAGGAAAAAAGTATGAGCCTCAGTTTAAAATTGCTCCTACGCTTCCCGAAACTTGGGAAGATGTTCAAACTCTTATAATAGAGAGCGAACTAAACAAAGAGGATGACACTACAATTCTGCCCACTAATGATAAAATTGATTTTGATAATTGTAGTATTTCAGAAGTTATCACCTTCCTACAAGGAATGGCTAAGGATCCCAACACTAGCACGCTTAATCTTGCCTTCACAGAGCATATCACTAATGCTCTCATCAAAGTTAGGGAGGAGAAACTCAAAGTAGAAGCCTCCATACCTAGAAAGATAGGAGATGGTTGGGATTCTATGATTAAAATTAAGATAAATAACTTCTCATGCTTTGCTTTATGTGATATTGTAGCTTGTACTTCTATTATGCCCAAAAGACTATATGATATGCTTAAATTGAAATCTTTTGATTCTTGTTCTTTTGGTGATGCTCTTGTTGATTCTTTCATAAAGAGACCTATGGGGAGGATTGACGACGTTCTTATTGTTGTCAATGATAATTATGTGCCCGTTGATTTCACTATTATGGATATTGAATGTGATCCTTCATGTCCAATTATTTTGGGACGTCCCTTTTTGCGCACCGTTGGTGTTGTCATTGACATGAAAGAGGGTAATATTAAATTTCAGTTTCCTCTCAAGAAAGGGATGGAACACTTCCCTCGTAAGAAGGTCAAGTTACCTTTTGAGTCCGTTGTGCGGGCTAGTTATTCTTTTACTCTTGATAAAACTTGATCTTTGCATTATGCCTAGCTTAAAGGCATAAAAGAAAGCGCTTTTGGGAGGCAGCCCACATGAATAAATTTTTTGATTTAGTTGTGTCTTGATGTTGTTTACTGCTGTAGCATCATCATTGTATCTTTACTTTTCATATTTGTGCCAAGTATAGCCTCTGATTGCTAGAAAGTTCAAAAGTTGTGAGGTGCTGTCCAGGAAACAGATTATGTCCTTGGATAGAAAAATTCGTATAAAATTACCAGATCATCTTTTTGGTCTGAATTTTTTCGAAAGCGTTCTATATATAATTTTCTTTCGTGCGTCAGTTCTGAGTTTTTTGATTTGAGTTGCAGAAGTATCCCGAACAGGTCAATTACTGCCTGCTGTTCTGTTTTTCACAGATTCTGTCCTGTTTTGCCTTACCTTCACTTTGCAAATTAAGAACTTGCTTTTTCTTTGCAAAAACCTTTTGGCAATCTTGAGAAACAGTAGAACTTCAAGAATATCCTTATTTCCAGCAAGGTATAATTATTTTATTAAGGGTACTAACCTCGCTAATCAGATTATGAATGAGTTATGTATGAAGGGAGTTTTCAAGTGTGCGAGGGAAGATGATAAAAAGATTCAGGAGTGTCAAGCGCTCAAGCTTGGGGATGCCCCCGTGCACCCCCAAGAAATATTCAAGGAGACTCAAGCGTCTAAGCTTGAGGATGCCCCCCGTGCATCCCCTTCTCCATCAACATTATCAGTTCGTCTTTCGTTCCGCTATATTTTTATCACTTCATGTGTTATGTGCTATGCTTGGAGCGTCTTGCTTTTAGTTTTCTTTTTAGTTTTTCATAACGAGCCGGAACTCAGCATTCCTTTATGTGGGAGAGAAACACGCTCCACCTCTACCTAGAACATTACATAGAATTTTCATGTCTATCTATGCTGTGTGTGTTCTTTATCTTTTAATAGCTACTATCGTGCTTTGCTCTTAGTATTCATGCTTATCTTTTCAAGAGCTTTTATTTAGTTGGTTGCTTGAACTCTTTTTAATTACCATGATCACCTTATTAAGAGAGTTTGCTTCCGTTGCATTGGTTAATGTGTCTATGATAAAGATGCTGCTTTCATGATGGTGCTTAGTAGTTCAGGTTTTCTTTTGGTTAATCTCAGATAGCTGGGAGGTTCCCAATGTGTCATTGGAGTACCAACTTGGTTTGTTTGCCTATGATGTGGTATAGTTTAGTAAAATCTTCCTTTGAGAATTTATTTTGATTGACTTGGCGTATGCTCACGCATATTCAAGACTGTAAAGAAAGTCTGTCAAGCCTTGATGATCTTTTGTTTCTGAGTAGCGATATAACTACCATTCCTGATTCAATATTGCTTTGTCGCTCTGCATGATTATGACCGTCATTGCTCTCTTAGTTGGTTGCTCCCAGTCTTTTGCTAACCTCCACCTGTACTAAGCAAATCAACCATGCAATACATAGCTCATGGGAAAGTAGCCTAAAAACTATTGTGGTAAAGAATATGTTGCTTATGTATCTTATTTCTTATGAGTTGCTTGCTGAGCGGTAACCATGTTTCTGGGGACGCCATCAACTGTCACACTTTTGTTGAATATCATGTGAGTTGCTATGCATGTTCATCTTGTCTGAAGTAAGGGTGATTTACCGTGGGTTGAATTAATATGCATATTGTTAGAGAAGAACATTGGGCCGCCAACCAAAGCCATGCATCATGGTGGAAGTTTTAGCTTGGACCTTAATCCTCCATCTCTCATGAGAATATGCTTATGCATTTAAGAGGAGTCCATCATCTATTTTCTATGTTGTCCCGGTATGGATGTCCTCAAGTTGAGATTTATCAAAAACGAGAAATCAAATGCGATCTATCTCCTTGGACCTTTGTACAGGTGGCATAGAGGTACCCCTTTGTGACACTTGGTAAAAACATATGCAATGCAATGATAACCCATGGGGATCCGAGCTAATTAGGACAAGGAGCGAGCACTATTAGTATTCGATGCATGAGGCTTGCAACTTATAAGATGTTTTATGCATGACACATATGAAGTACTACTACCGTTGACACAATTGCTTCCATGTTTCATAATAAAAAGCTCTAGCACTTCAAGCACCTACTACTGAGAGCATGATTGTCATTCTGAGTGTAATGTGCATTGTCCCAAAGTAGCATTGTCTTTTGCATGATTGTGATATCGTTTATTTTGAAATGATTGTATCTAGTCATCACTTAAACCTTGAAGGTGCCCCTGCACTTATGTTTTGCATCACTAAAGGGGGCAAGCTAGATATCACTTGATCATATTTGCACGTCATGTTCATTGCAAATCTTTTTGATGTTTCAGTTTCATGTTGTAAAACTTTCAGTCATTTGTGATTTTCTCTTGAGACAACTTAATTACTTTAGAATCATTGTCTCAGTAAGCATTTGTCATATGACTATGAGAAAGTCTTATATGGTTAATAGCATGTCACCACAGAAATTATTCTTGTTATCATTTACCTACTCGAGGACGAGCAGGAATTAAGCTTGGGGATGTTGATACGTCCAAAACGTATCTATAATTTCTGCTTGCTCCATGCCACTTTTGGGTGATATTGCTATGATATTCATACACTTCCATATACTTTTGATCATATTTGGACTAACTTACTAATCCAGTGCACCCCAGTGCCAGTTTCTGTTTTCGGCTGTTTTTGTATTTCAGGTTTTCACGTTTCGAGAACTGCCCAGAAAAATCCATAAAAAATATATAAAAAATCAGCGTTCCGAGAAGGACACTGCTTCCGAAGGGGAGCCTGGGGGGGGGGGCACAGGGGGCCCAGGCGCCCTGTGGGCGCCCCCCCTGGGCCGCGCCGGGGGGGCGCCTCGGCACCCCGAGAGCCCCCCGATGCCCTACTTTGGCAGATATTTAAAGGGTCCCCCGTAACCCTTGAAACAGGACTTCTTTTCGCGATCCCATCTCTGTTCCGCCGCCGCCGCCGCATCCATGATCGGGAGCACCTGGAGAACTCTTCCCGGCACCCTGCCGGAGGGGAGGATCACCACCGGGAGCTTCTCCACCACCATGGACGCCTCCCGGATGACTCGTGAGTAGTCTCCCTTGGACCATGAGTCCATGACCAGTAGCTATGTGATGTTATCCTCCCGTTCTTGTGCTTCACTAATTAGTCCTCGTGAGCTGCCCTACATGATCAAGGCACCTATGTAATCCTTGTGTTGTTGCTATGTTGAGTTTGCTGGGATCCGATGGATTATGAGATTATGTTCAGATTGATCTTGAGTAATATATTTGATTCACCTCTTTTGTATTTTAGTTCATAAGTAATTCTTGCATGTTCTCCGTTGTTATTTATTGCTTTGGCCAAGTAGTAGGTAGTGACTCCAAGAGGGAACGTTATGCTCGATTGTGGGTTCATGCCCCTCGATGACTAGCTTGAGTGACAGAAACATGAGTCTAGGGGATGTGTTGTTGCCACAAGGGGGAAAACAACGGTGCTTGTGCCCGCGGGTGCAAGGATTGTTTACTTTACGCAAAGTTCTTTTAATGCAGTTGTCTGTTGCATTGAGTTTACACTATGGGTGGGACTCGCAACTTAATACCAGCGAGATGTTCTGGATAGATATCTCAAGGTGGATGATTAGTAGTAGATGCAGTTGGATTTCGGTCTACTTACTTTGGCGTACCGCCCATGCTTTGAACCTCAACCTTTCTTGCAATGTAGTCAGCATTGGTTTGCGTTCGTGGTCCTGTCAATTGCCCAACTGTAATTTGTTACCTCGCATAGCTGTTTTATCGTCTTTTGGGAGAGAGACATCGCTAGTGAACATCATGTGACTCCGGTCCATATCACTATCATTGATCACATACACTATTTACCTTTTCGCTATTTTATTTACTATTGCAAATTACTATCTATCACTACTATCATATTGCTTTTAACCCTTTGTGAACTACAAGGCCGGAGAGATTGACAACCTCTCTGTACTCGTTGGGAGCAAAGTTATTTGTATCTGTGTGCAGGTCCACGTTGATTGCTAATTGCGCCGTTAGCAGTTGACACCTACCTGTTGAACCTAGGAGTCTCTGGGGATTCGATCCTTGGCATCTTTGCTAAGGGAAAACACTTCTACTTACTGCATCTTACACCTTCCAATTGGGGTAATCCAACGAGGGGTTCGAGGCCCATCAGCCGGTAACTTCATCATCACTGTCACCACGCCGTCGTGCTGATGAAACTCTCCTGTGACGCTCAACTCGATCAAGAGCTCGTGAGACATCATCGAGCTGAACGTGTGCTGAACGCGGAGGTGCCGCACGTTCGGTGTTTGGATCGGTTGAATTGCGAAGACGTTCGACTACATCAACCGCGTCACTAGAGGCTTCCGCTTTCGGTCTACGAGGGTACGTAGATACACACTCCCCGCTCGTTGCTATGCTTCTCCTCGATTGATATTGCGTGATCGTAGGATTTTTTAAATACTACGTTCCCCAACAGAGGTGCAGCAGACACACGAGGTGTCTCAATACCTCCCCTCTCTCTCGTGTCACCGCCCATGCTCCATTCACACCACTCACCCACACTCTCCTCCCGCCCGTTGCTCTCCTCTCCTCTAATGGATTGCCCGCTGCCGTGCAGTCCCCTCACCCCCTGATGACCCACAAGTGTAGGGGATCTATCGTAGTCCTTTCGATAAGTAAGAGTGTCGAACCCAACAAGGAGCAGAAGGAAATGATAGGCAATTTTCAGTAAGGTATTTTCTGCAAGCACTGAAATTATCGGTAACATATAGTTTTGTGATAAGGTAATTGGTAACAAGTAACAAATAGTAAAAGTAAATAAGGTGCAGCAAGATGTCCCGATCCTTTTTGTAGCCAAGGACAAGCCTGGACAAACTCTTATATGAAGGAAAGCGCTCCCGAGGACACATGGGAATTATCGTCAAGCTAGTTTTCATCACGCTCATATGATTCACGTTCGTTACTTTGATAATTTGGTATGTGGGTGAACCGGTGCTTTGGTACTGCCCTTACTTGGACAAGCATCCCACTTATGATTAACCTCTATTGCAAGCATCCACAACTACAAAAGAAGTATTAAGCTAAACCTAACCATAGCATGAAACATATGGATCCAAATCAGCCCCTTACGAAGCAACGCATAAACTAGGGTTTAAGCTTCTGTCACTCTAGCAACCCATCATCTACTTATTACCTCCCAATGCCTTCCTCTAGGCCCAAACAATGGTGAAGTGTCATGTAGTCGACGTTCACATGACACCACTAGAGGAAAGACAACATACATCTCATCAAAATATCGAACGAATACCAAATTCACATGACTACTTATAGCAAGACTTCTCACATGTCCTCAGGAACAAACGTAACTACTCACAAAGCATATTCATGTTCATAATCAGAGGGGTATTAATATGCATAATGGATATGAACATATGATCTTTCACCAAGTAAACCAACTAGCATCAACTACAAGGGGTAATCAACAGTACTAGCAACCTACGGGTACCAATCTCAGGTTTTGATACAAAGATTGGATACAAGAGATGAACTAGGGTTTGACAGGAGACGGTGATGGTGAAGATGTTGATGAAGATAACCCTCCCCAAGATGGGAGAGTTGTTGGTGATGACGACGGTGACGATTTCCCCCTCCCGGAGGGAAGTATCCCCGGCAGAACAGCTCCGCCGGAGCCCTAGATTGGTTCCGCCTTGAGACGACGGCGCTTCATCCCGAAAGCCTCCTTATGATTTTTTTTCTAGGTCAAAACACCTCATATAGCAGAAGATGGGCATCGTGGGGCTGCCAGGTGGCCCACGAGGCAGGGGGCGCGCCCAGGGGGGCGCGCCCCCCACCCTCGTGGACGGTGGGTGGCCCCCCTCCTGTACTTTTTTCACCAGATAATTTTTATATTTTCCAAAACGGGGTTTTGTGGAGTTTCAGGGCTTTTTGACTTGTCCAGAATAGGTCTTCAATGTTTGCTCCTTTTCCAGCACAGAATTCCAGCTGCCAGCATTCTCCCTCTTCATGTAAACCTTGTAAAATAAGAGAGAAAAGGCATAAGTATTGTGACATAATGTGTAATAACAGCCCATAGTGCAATAAATATCAACATAAAAGCATGATGCAAAATGGACGTATCAACTCCCCAAGCTTAGACTTCGCTTGTCCTCAAGCGGAAACCGATATAGAAAAACATGTCCACGTGTTTAGAGATAGAGGTGTCGATAAAATAAAATACGGACATGAGGGCATCATGATCATTCTTATAACAACAACATACATATATATTGTCATATGATTCTTAATGCTAAAGTAAAAATCCATTCACAATGTCAAGTATGAATCAGAAACTTCATTGAAAACTAACAAACTATGATCTTGGACAGTGAAGCAATTGCAATATATCGTAATATCGGAAATAGTCCATATAAGAGCTTTTCAGCAAGTCCACATACTCAACTATCATTTAGTCTTTCACAATTGCTAACACTCACGCAATACTATGGGTATGGAGTTTTAATCGGACAAAGAGAAAGATAGGGGCTTATAGTGTTGCCTCCCAACCTTTTACCTCAAGGGTAATGTCAAGAGTAATAGATCATGATAGCTTACATCCAATTGGGTATATATGTCAGGATCTTTCCAACACAATGTGCTTGCCAAAGGATAAAATGTAAAAAGGAAAGGTGAATATCACCATGACTCTTATAAGGTAAGAACAATAGATAGACCCTTCACAGAGGGAAGCAGAGGTTGTCATGTGCTTTTATGGTTGGATGTACAAAATCTTAACGCAAAAGAACGTCACTTTATATTGCCACTTGTGATATGGACCTTTATTATGCAGTCCGTCGCTTTTATTGCTTCCATATCACAAGATCGTATGAAGTTTATTTTCTCCACACTAATAGATCATACATATTTTAGAGAGTTGCAACGATGACAACTTACTTGAAGGATCTTACTCAATCCATAGGTAGATATGGTGGACTCTCGTGGAAAAACTGGGTTTAAGGATGTATGGAAGCACAAGTAGTATCTCTACTTGGTGCAAGGAGTTTTGGCTACCATGAGGGGGAAAGGCAAGCTCAACATGTTGCATGATCCATGATAATATACTTTATTTCAGATATAAGAAAACATAACCCATTATGTTGTCTTCATTCTCCAACATCAACTCTTTAACATGTCATATTTTAATGAGTGCTCACAATCATAAAAGATGTCCAAGATAGTATATTTGTATGTGAAAACCTCTCTTTCCTTATTACTTCCTATTAATTGCAACAATGACCAAAACTTTGTTTGTTAACTCTCAAGAACTTTTATTCATCATACTCTTTATATGCGAAGTCATTACTTTCCATAAGATCAATATGATCTCTTTGATACTTTTTATATTTTCTTTTATCCTCTCATGATAAAAGTGAGAAAGTCAAGCCCTTGACTCAAAACTAATCTTTATTAAATAGCTCACGGACTCGATTACAAAGATAAGGATCATAAAGCAAAGCTCATGACTAGATCATACTAAACTTTATTCTACTAGATCAAGTTATTACCGAAAGGACCGAACTAAGAAAATCGGTAAAGATAGGAGTGTGATGGTGATACAATACCGGGGCACCTCCCCCAAGCTTGGCAATTGCCAAGGGGAGTGCCCATACCCATGTGATTATGTCTCTTTCTTCGTAGGTGGTGATGAAGGAGTTGTTGATGACGTAGGCTTACCATCCATCTTCCAAGGCATTGGTTCACCATCGTAGAAGGATGATCGAGTCTCCGGGATCCTTAGATCTGCAGCCAAACTCATCTTCGTGAATCTATATTCATACTCATAGTTTTGGTATTGCAGGTCATAGATCTGGGCTTGGAGGTGCTCAATTTTCTCGTGGAGCTTTAAGATGGCTTCCCCAATGGTCTCAGCGTCTAGCTTGTGGTTGTTGGTGAACTCTGTGATCATCATGTGGTTGGCGTTGAGTCCTCGTTCCACCATACCTTTGCACTTGAAAACTTGCTCCTCCATGGCTTCGAGTCTTGTCTCCATGCTTCTGGTCCTCCTTGGTCCCTCAACATCGCAGATGTGCAGCACCCCCTCACGTACCTCAATGGTTTGAGGGTGTTGCACCACCTCCGTGAGGTAGGGGTTGATGACCTTCTCGAAAAACTTGTCCTTGGGGGCACTTGAAGACGTCATGGTGATCTAGATCTGTCAGAAAAACAGCTCGAAACAAAAACAGAGGATATTTGCGTGGTGCGGTGGTCAAAACCTTCGATGGAGTATATAATGATTTTTTACCAACCGAAAGAAGTAACGTGCAAGAAAATGGAGTCGGGGAGACACACAAGGTGCCCACGAGGTAGGGGGCGTGCCCATGGGGTAGGGCGCTCCCTCCACCCTCGTGGATGCCTCGTTTCCTTCCCGGACTGCTTCTTATTTTTCTATTTTTCTAAGTATTCCAAAACGAAGAAAAATTGCCATTAGAATTGTTTTGGAGTCGGTTTACTTACCGTACCACACACCTCTTCCTTTTCGGAGTCTGAATCGTTCTGGAAAGTGTCCGTTATGTAGTCCTCCGGGGTTACGATTTCAATAACATTGGTTTCAACATTTATAGGATTACCTGAGATGTAATGTTTGATTCTTTAACCGTTCACCACCTTCGGATTTGTGCCTTCGAAGTTGTTGATTTTTATGGCACCGAAACGATAGAACTCCTCGATAACGTAAGGACCTTCCCATTTAGAGAGAAGTTTTCCTACAAAAAATCTTAAACGAGAGTTGTATAGCAAGACAGAATCACCTATGTTAAACTCCCGCTTTTGTATCCTTTTGTCATGCTATCTTTTACATTTTTCTTTAAACGGTTTGGCATTTTCGTAGGCCTGGGTTCCCCATTCATCAACCGAGGTAATGTAAAATAACCTCTTCTCACCAGCAAGTTTGAAATCATAATTGAGCTCTTTAATAGCCCAACATGCCTTGTGTTCTAGTTCGAGAGGTAAGTGACATGCTTTCCCATAAACCATTTTATAGGAGACATACCCATGGTATTTTTATATGCAGTTCTATAGGACCATAATGCATCATCTAGTTTCTTGGACCAATTCTTTCTAGATCTATTAACAGTCTTTTGCAAAATTAATTTCAGCTCCTTGTTACTTAATTCTACTTGAACACTAGACTGTGGGTGGTATGGGGATGCAATTCTATGGTTAACATCATACTTAGCAAGCATTTTGTGAAAAGCACCATGAATAAAGTGTGAACCACCATCAGTCATTAAGTATCTAGGGACTCCAAATCTCAGAAAAATAACTTCTCTAAGCATCTTAATGGAGGTGTTGTGATCAGCACTACTAGTTGGAATAGCTTCTACCCACTTAGTAACGTAATCAACAGCAACCAAAATATGTGTATACCCATTAGAGGAAGGAAACGGTCCCATATAATCAAAGTTCCAAACATCGAATGGTTCAATAACCAGTGAATAATTCATAGGCATTTCTTGACATCTACTAATATTACCAATTCTTTGACATTCATCACAAGATAAGACAAACTTACGGGCATCTTTGAAGAGAGTAGGCCAATAAAAACCATATTGCAGTACCTTATGTGCAGTTCTATCTCCAGCATGGTGTCCTCCATAAGCTTCGGAGTGACACTTGCGTAGGATTTGTTCATGTTCATGCTCAGGTACACAACGTCTAATAATACCATCTACTCCTTCTTTATAAAGGTGTGGGTCATCCCAGAAGTAATGTCTTAAATCATAGAACTTTTTCTTTTGCTGGTATGTGAAACTAGGTGGTATAAATTTAGCGACAATGTAATTAGCATAATCAGCATACCATGGAGCAGTACGAGAAGCATTTATGGCAGCTAATTGTTCATCAGGGAAGCTATCATCAATAGGTAGTGGGTCATCAAGAATATTCTCTAACCTAGACAAGTTGTTTGCAACGTGGTTCTCATCTCCCTTTTTATCAGTGATATGCAAATCAAATTCTTGTAGCAGGAGAACCCATCTAATAAGTCTAGGTTTAGCATCTTTCCTTTCCATAAGATTTTTAATAGCAGGATGATCAGTGTGAACAGTTACTTTAGAATCAATAATGTAAGGTCTAAACTTATCACAAGCAAATACAACTGCTAAAAATTCTTTCTCAGTAGTAGCATAATTTCTCTGGGCACTGTCTAGAGTTTTACTAGCATATTGGATACCATTTAATTACGTATCAACTCTTTGTCCTAACACAACACCTACAGCATAATCACTAGCATCGCACATAATCTCAAAGGGTAAATTCCAGTCATGAGGCTGGACAATAGGTGCAGAGATCAATGCTTTCTTAAGTATTTCAAATGCTTCTACACAATCATCATCAAAGACAAAAGGAACATCTTTGTGTAAGAGATTAGTCAGAGGCCTAGAGATTTTGGAGAAGTCCTTAATGAACCTCCTATAAAACCCGACATGACCAAGGAAACTTCTTATACCTTTGATGTCCTTGGGACACGGCATCTTTTCAATAGCATCAACTTTAGCTTTATCAACTTCAATACCTCTTTCAGAAATTTTATGCCCCAAGACAATGCCTTCATTAACCATAAAGTGGCACTTTTCCCAATTCAAGACAAGATTATTTCTTCACATCTCTACAAAACTCGATCAAGGTTGCTTAAGCAATCATCAAAAGAAGTTCCATAAACGAAAACATCATCCATGAAAACCTCAACAATCTTTTCACAAAAATCTGAGAATATAGCCATCATGCATCTTTGAAAGGTAGCAGGTGTGTAAGTGCATCTAGTGCCACC
Source organism: Secale cereale (assembly GCA_902687465.1). Taxonomy (NCBI): domain Eukaryota; kingdom Viridiplantae; phylum Streptophyta; class Magnoliopsida; order Poales; family Poaceae; genus Secale; species Secale cereale. The sequence goes on from LR738715.1 coordinate 729,319,364, forward strand.
CCTAGTTGGTTTTGGAGTATTGACGACAAACCTGGTTGAGGGACTAATGTGTTTGTGAGAATTGCAGGATAACACAGGTAGTAGTCCCTCATTGATTCGGTTTACCTACCGGAGATGACCCCTAAAAATGTATGAAGACATTGATATCAGTGGTGGTATATGAAGATAATCATATTGAAGACTATGACATGAGAAGACATTGTGTGAAGACTATGGAAAGCGAAGACGTAGAAGTTTCGTTGTTTCCTTTTCTTCTTTGTTGAGTCATAGGAATAACCGTACTGTTAAGTGGGGTCCAAGTGAACTAAGTTAGAGTGACTGAAGTGATGCTCAACCAAATCCTCTGTCTTCGAGCGAAGACTATGAGAGCAAATCTTATCCAGAGTCGGATGAGTCAGCTTTACTTGTAGCTCAAGTAAAGTTGTCGTGTGTGTTTGAAATCTGACCGTTGGAACACGTGTCAGTTCCTTAGTGACCCAGGGTCACTTCAGACAAATCAGGTCGGGTTGCCCAATGGCTATAAATAGCCCACCCCCTACACCATAAATTGGTGGCTGCTCAGATTTATTGCACGGCTTTTGTCGTTTGAGAGCAACCCACCTCCGAAGCATTTGAGAGAGAAATCCTTGCGAGGACAAAGCCCAAACACCCAGAGCCAAAGAGTGTTAGGCATCACTGAAGTCTTTCTGTTTGTGTGACCTGAAGACTTATTACACTTGAGGACTGTGTTTCCTCCAGCCGGTTTGGCGTCGCGTTCTGAGCATCCAAGAGTCATTGTGGATCGCCGGTGAACGAAGTCTGTGAAGGTTTGGAAGTCTACCTTGAAGACTTACCAGAGTGATTGGGCGAGGACTAGGTGTCCTTAGCTCAAGGGGAACACGGTGAAGACGCGGTCTTCTGAGTTGAATCTCAGCCTCCCTAACCAGACGTACAGTTGTCACAGCAACTGGAACTGGTCTAACAAATCACTACAGGAAACAGATAATTTGTCGTCTGGGGATCACAGACGGCAAAGACCTGAATCCAGACGGCAAAGACTTTGCCGTCAGGAAGCAGACGACAAAGTCAGACGGCAAAGATAAATCAGCAAAGAATACTTTGCGGTCAGCTTTTCATCGGCCAGATGGCAAAGACTTTGCCGTCAGCCGAACCTTCTTTGCCGCCAGCCTTATAAATCACAGACGACAAAGAAATGATGTTTTGCCGTCAGCCAGACTACAGGTTTGCTGTCAGCTATTCGTGTCTTTGCCGTCAGCCTCGTATATCATAGACATCAAAGAAAGGGTCAATTTTTTTAAAAAAAAATACACACACAGCAGCATTGCTCCCGAGCGATGCGGTCAACTCATGCGAGTGCAGTACTGATCTTTCTTCTTCTTTTTTAATAGGGAAAGGCCCTTTTATTCAAGGTTAGTGGAGTACAAAATGCAAATATGACCCCGAACCAAAACTAAAGTTACAGAGTAGTACTGAAAATTAACACAAAGGACCCTAACATGTAAGACTGAAAAGCATTCGGGTCCTTCTTCTCCACTCCGATGCTAGGCGTCGTGGCGGACGGACGGGCTCGGGGGTGCTGGCCACGACACGCTGCTTCTCGGGGATGGGACGATGCTGGATGGGGGCGCCGGACGAGCAGGCGCTGGACGGGGGCGTCGGACCGGTGGGCGCTGGATGGGCGGGCGGCGTTGGCCGGCGGCGTGTCTGTTCACGGGAGAAGGAGGAAGGAGGGCGCTGGCTAGAGCCTTGGATCTGCTCTGTGTCCGGCGCTGCTCCCTGCGGCGGCCGGTGAGGCGAGCGGAGGTGGTGGCGGACGGTGAGGCGAGTGGCGGCTGCGGTCGGTGGGCGAGCAACTGTGGCCGGTGAGGTGGAGGCGGCGAGGTGGGCGCCGGCGAGGTGAGCTGCATGACGGGGAAGAGGTTGTGGCCGGCGGGGTGGATTCTTGGGCGAGTTGAGGGGGCGAGGTGGTGGC
>LR738715.1:729321541-729378230 GCA_902687465.1 Secale cereale
GGCGGTCGGTGGGGCGAGGTGGTGGCCGGTGGGGCGAGGTAGTGGCCGGCGGGGGTGGCCGGTAGGGCGATGTGCGTCGGTGGCCGGTGGGGTGAGGGCGCCGTGCTCCTACGCGAGAAACAGAGAGGGATCGATGGATTAAGGAGAGAGATGCAGTGCTAGAGGAGAGAGATACGGGAGGATAAGGGAGTGGTGGGGGTGGGCTGTCCGCGGATAAGATGCGTGCGTGGGTGGTGGTGGGCCAGTGCGTGGGGGCATGCGTGGGTGGGTTGGGGCGCGCAGGGTGAGAGAGAGAGGCGGGTGCCGGCGGCCCAGATCATGCCATGTCATCGATCCAGGAGATCAATCCGTGTGATGTGTTTCTTCTTTGCCGTCTGTCTTCTTATTTATAGTCGGCAAAGTGAGTACTTTGCCGTCTGTAAATAAAAAGGCAGACGGCAAAGACATTTGTCGTCTGTCCTTTTATTTACAGATGGCAAAGTAGTCTTTGCCGTCTGTGTTTTTATTTATAGATGGCAAAGTGAGCACTTTGCCGTCTGTCATTTTCTTTGCCGCCAGTCATTTTATTTATAGACGGCAAAGAATGTTTTGCCGTCAGCCATTCTTTGCCGTCAGCAACTGTCGGCAAAATTGGTCTTTGCCGTCTGTCCCGATGAAAAGCTGACGGCAAAGAACAGTACTGACGACAAATCTTCGGTTTCCCGTAGTGAATCACTGTCTTCCCCGAGCTACTAGTTCTATCCTTTCCTTCCCTTTACTTACTTCTCTATGTTGTGAAGTCATTGCATGCTTGCCTTATCTGATTGACTTCACTGAGTATCTACTTGTTGTGATTGGCTTCATTCCTTCTTCCATCATGATCCCTACTGCCTAGCTGCTATTAGCCTTCGTGCTTTCACTCCATTGAATACATGACTATGGCTTATCTAGTGTAGTCCACTTTCCGCTGCATACTAATAGGATTGAGTTTATCTCTTGTCTTCGAAACTACCATGTTTTGAAGCATTTCATAAAAATCGCCTATTCACCCCCCCTCTAGTCGATATACTGCACTTTCAATTGGTAACAGAGCAAGGTACTCCCTTGTTCTGTGTGATTCGGTTTAACCACCTGGAGTTTTAGTTATGTCGACCGCAGGAATGAAGACAGTGTCTTGCCCCATGTTTGACGGTCAAGAGTATCCCAAGTGGAAGGCCATGATGAAGAAACGTCTCATGGCGATTAACAGTGAGCTGTGGACCGTCACTGAGATTGATCTTATCGATCTATGCAAGAGGGAAGAAGCTGATGACATTCGCAAGTTCACTCTTCTCAATCTCACAGCGAAGGACGTCATCTGCTCCTGTCTGTCTCAAGATCAGTTCAGGAACATCATGCATCTTGATCATGCGAAGCTTATCTGGGATCGTCTCTCTGAAGTCTATGAAGGTCATCGAACTCGTGATGATTCTGGGTTTGAGAAATTCAAGCAATCTCTTAAGACAATGACTTTCGATCCAGAACCATCATCCTCTGCACCATGTCTTATGGCAAAAGGTGCCAAGGTAACCGAATGATATTCATCTAAATCTAGTGATGATGAATCTGGTGATGAATTTGGACCCAGCTATGTCAAGCTTGCTTCCCTTGCCACTAAACAACAAATTGCTCTGGAAAAAGCTCAAAAAATGCTTAATAAGAGCAATGATATGTTGGGTGAAGAAATGGATCAGTCGAAAAACTTAGCTGAAAGTCTTCAGAGGCTTCAGGCTAAGTTAACTACGCTTCAAAGTCTTCATAACACTCTCTTATCCGATCATGAAAAGCTAAGAGGATGCTATGAAGATCTTCAGAAGGAGCATGATTCATTACTTGCTCAACATGTCAGTGCTTCTCACGAAGAGTTTGAACCACCATGTCTAAAATGCATTGAACGTGATAATGCTACATCTGTTGCTGAATGTTCTACTGCTGCCATTGTTGCAATATCTTCAACTACTGATGTGGTAACTAACCCCTCTGCTGAGGATACCACTACTATTGCTGATGAAAATGCTAGGTTGAAGACTTTTCTTGAAACAGGGATGTACAAAAGCCTCAAAGGGCATCAGACTCTATGTGATGTCCTCAAAAAGCAGATACTGAACCGAAACCCTAGGAAAGAGGGTGTTGGGTTCGACAGGAAAATGAATGTTGATGGATCATACTGGAAGCCTGAGCAGTATCCCAAAACCACGTGGGTTGCTGCAAAGGAACCTTTAGTGGATCCATCTACCTTATCTGGCTTCACTTGTGCAAATTATGTTATCATTGATGAATCCTTTGATGCAAACTATAAACTGTTTAAGAATCAAAATGGTGAAGTGTTTGCCAGGTATATTGGTACTAACTGCAGGAATGGGCCACCTATGAAGAAGATCTGGGTACCCAAAGGTTGTCTTGAGAAGCTTCCAGCAAATACTATCATGACACCTCCTGGGATGAAGACAAACCCCAGACCAAAGGCTTCATATGGTCCTAAGGCTTCATACAGACAAAGGACTCACCTGAGTCACCCTAACGCGGATGTTTTGCAGGGAAACCATACTCAGACCCATGAATATGAGCGTGTTTCTTCAAACCACTATGTTCATAAAACAAAGAATTTTTCTGCCTACTCTTATGAGTATCATTCTCCTCTGCAAGACTATTTGCTAGGGCTCCAAAGCCAAAATTCTCAGATGCTGCTCTTAGACTCATTGCTTCTAAGCCACCCCTGAAAATGTGGGTGGTTAAGAAGAACTAACTTTCTCTTGTAGGGAAAGGTCTCCAGCCGAAAATCAAAGGCTTCTGATGCTATTGCTGGGGACCTAAAACACTTGTAGGGCACAAGATCAAATGCCCCAATGACTTATTGCTCACACTATTCGTGAATCACTTGCTGAACATCTTATCAATTCTAACCTGCGTCTAAGCTTTCATAATCCACTTATATGTCAAATGTTTATGCTTCATAATGGCTTTTGGTGAAGCCTATCCTCCTAACTACATTGTAGGGAGTGACACCAAAGTCTTCAGAATGAATTATGGATAGCGGATGCACAAATCATATGACTGGTGATCGAAATCTTCTCATGGACTCAACCTTACGTCCATCTAACAAGAGTCACATCACATTTGCTGATACTAGTAAAAGCAAAGTGTTGGGTCTAGGTAGAGTTGCAATCTCAAGAGATCAGCACATGGATAAAGTCATGCTTGTTGAATCTCTTGGCTTCAACTTAATGTCTGTCTCAATGCTTTGTGACTTAAACATGATTGTGATCTTTGGTAAATTTCGTTGCCTTGTACTAATGGAATCTGACAAGTCTTTAGTATTTGAAGGATACAGAAAAGGTGATCTATATATGGTAGATTTCTCAGCTGGACCGCAGATGGCCATATGTCTTCTAGCAAAAGCTTCAGAGTGCTGGCTCTGACATCGGAGGCTAGGACATGCTGGGATGAGGAACTTGCACACTCTTGCAAAGAAGAAGCATGTCATAGGCATCGAGGAAGTCAAGTTTAAGAAAGATCATCTATGTGGTGCCTGTGAAGCTGGGAAGATGACTAGAGCCAAGCACCCCTCGAAGACAATCACGACGACATCCAAACCCTTCGAGCTACTTCACATGGACTTATTTGGCCCTACTCACTACTCCACATTCTCTACCATAGCCTGTCTCTATGGCTTCGTCATTGTTGATGATTATTCAATATACACATGGGTGCACATAATACTCTACAAGACTGAAGTGCAAGATGTCTTCAGACGCTTCGCCAACCGTGCCATGAACAACTATGGCATCAAGATCAAGCATATCAGAAGTGACAATGGCACTGAGTTCAAGAACACTAGCCTCGATCTTTATCTGGATGAAATGGGAATCACCCATGAATTCTCAGCCCCATATACACCTCAGCAAAATGGGATCGTTGAGCGCAAGAACAGAACTCTAATTGAGATGGCTCGAACGATGCTCGATGAATACAAAACACCAAGAAGGTTCTGGCGCGAAGCTATTGATACTGCATGCCATATCATCAACCGTGTTTATCTTCACAAGCTTCTGAAGAAAACATCCTATGAACTCCTCACTGGAAAGAAGCCTAACGTAAGTTACTTCAGAGTATTTGGAGCTAAGTGCTGGATCAAGGATCCTCATCACAAGTCAAAATTTGCACCCAAAGCACATGAAGGCTTCATGCTCGGATATGGAAAGGATTCACACTCCTACAGATTCTTCAACATATTTCTCTATAAAACTGTTGAAACTGTGGATGTGCGGTTTGATGAGACAAATGGTTCACAAACAGAGTCCCTACCAAATGTGCTAGATGAGGCTTCACCAAATGAATCCATCAAGCTAATGGGAACTGGTGAGATCATGCCTTCTGAAGCACAACCTGATGAGGAACTCATCATCTCTGCTCCAAATCAACCTGACGACAATGCTCAGCCTGAAGACAATACTCCTGATGATGACAATGTACAACAAGAGCAAAATCTTCGTCCAGCTCATCCTCGTGTGGCAAATAAAGTACAAGTTGAAAAGATAATTGATAGCATAAATGCTCCTGGTCCACTGACTCGCTCAAGAGCAACACAGCTTGCAAATTTCTGTGGGCACTTTGCTTTTGTCTCAATATCTGAACCCAAAAAAGTTGCTGAAGCTTTTATGGAACCCGAATGGATTCAAGCAATGCAAGAAGAGCTTCAACAGTTTGAGCTGAACAATGTGTGGGAACTTGTCAAGCGTCCTGATCCTCGCAAGCACAACATAATCGGCACAAAATGGATCTATCGCAACAAGCAAGATGAGCATGGTCAAGTGGTCAGAAACAAAGCTCGTCTCGTTGCTCAAGGATACACTCAAGTTGAAGGGATTGACTTCGATGAAATATTTGCTCCTGTGGCTAGACTTGAAGCTATTCGCATACTGCTAGCCTATGCAAATCATAACAACATACTTCTATACCAAATGGATGTAAAGAGTGCCTTTCTCAATGGAAGGATTGAAGAAGAAGTGTATGTTGCACAACCACCTAGCTTTGAAGATCCAAAATGTCCTGATATGGTATACAAGCTCAATAAGGCACTGTATGGCCTCAAACAAGCGCCTCGTGCGTGGTATGACACTCTCAAACACTTCCTGAAGAGCAAAGGCTTCAAACCTGGATCCCTAGACCCCACACTCTTCACGAAGACATATGATGATGAGCTATTTGTTTGCCAAATCTATGTGGATGACATTATCTTCGGCTGCACGGACAAGAAATACAGTGATGAGTTTGGTCACATGATGCAAGAGCAATGTCAAATGTCCATGATGGGTGAGCTGAAGTTCTTCCTTGGTCTTCAAATTTGTCAGCAAAGCAACGTCATCTTCATATCTCAAGAGAAGTACCTTAAAGATTGCCTGAAAAAGTTTGGAATGCAAGACTGCAAAGGGTACTCGACGCCAATGCCTGCCAAACATCATCTGGGTCCCGACGCCAATGGTAAAGAGTTTGATCAACAGGTATACCGCTCCATGATTGGTTCTTTGCTTTATTTATGTGCATCTAGGCCAGATATTATGCTTAGTGTTTGCATGTGTGCTCGATATCAAGCGGCACCAAAGGAGTCGCATCACTTAGCTGTGAAGCGAATACTTCGATATTTGGCTTACACCCCAACACTAGGATTATGGTATCCAAAGGGCTCAGAGTTTGATCTAGTTGGATTTTCAGACGCTGATTATGCTGGTGACAAAGTTGATCGCAAGTCTACATCAGGCACATGTCACTTTCTGGGACGATCACTTGTTTGTTGGTCTTCAAAGAAGCAGAACTGTGTTTCACTCTCCACTGCTGAATCTGAATACATTGCTACTGGATCTTGCTGCGCTCAGCTTCTCTGGATGAAGCAATCACTCAAGGACTATGGCGTCCATCTGAAGCATGTGCCACTCTACTGTGATAATGAAAGCGCTATCAAGATTGCCAACAACCCAGTTCAGCACTCAAAGACAAAGCACATTGAAATTCGTCATCACTTTCTCAGAGATCATGTTATGAAGGAAGATATTGATATCATACACGTCAACACTGAAGAGCAACTGGCAGATATCTTCACAAAGCCCTTGGATGAGAAAAGGTTTTGCAAGTTGCGGTGTGAGCTAAATATCTTAGAATCCTCAAATGTCCTGTAATCAAGCACACATCCTAACACTTATGCATATTGATGACTTAGATGTGCAACACACGAAGTAGAGTATATCTTCAATCAATGAAGACTTACATTCTAAGTGTGAATACATTAACATGGAATTTGACTTCGGAGCGCCACAATAATTGTGCGTCGTGTCTGGGTCTAATACTTCCTATACGGTGGGTAACGCCACCACCAAATTCTTGTTTGAAGTGTTTCTCGTGGTGTTACATTTGCAAAGTCTTCGCACTTGGTCTATCTTCATATAGGACATATATATATAGAGTTGTGTTCCGTCCTCAACAACATTCACTTATAGCTATGTCTTCATATTTGAATCTTTTGGACTAAGTGAATGTGATCGGACCGTAACCTCTCTATGCCTTCTCATCTCACACTCTGTCTGTCCAAATCATATGCATTCTGTTGAAACCGTCGAATATCTTCTCTGCGTCCTTGTCAGCCGAAGATATGGAGACAAACTTTAAATCTGATTTTAATGCTCCATCCTTTATGCCTGAAACCCGGAGAAGCCAGAACGACCACTCCGACAGTTGTGGTGAACGTGGGATCGTGGGACAACTCCCAATGCGTTACATGACCGCCACGTGTCACTCGTACGTGAACCGTCAGGGGCACCTGCGTAATTGCATTGTGCCGTCTCCCATGCCTATAAATGCACATCCCATCACGATCAAAAGTTCTTCTACCACCTCTCAACCTCGACCAACCCTAGCGCCTCCGCTAGCTTTCGACGACGCCGGCGACGAAGCACTTCGCTGCCGCAACCTCGTCGACGCCGTCCTCACGCTGGCCGCGGACATCTTCTACTCTGTCGTCGCCGTAGTTGTCCTCCGTCGCCAAGTTAGGGCACGGAAGACCGAACTACTGGGCATCCAACTCCTCTCCGTCTAAGCAGTTCATCGTGTGGTAAAAAAAACTTGCCTTTTACCATCTTCTTGATCCATAAAGATTCATCTATTTTACCACAAGAGGTTTCTGCCTACTTAGATATATAGATCTATCCTGTCTGCATCTCATATCTTGCCTAGTACATTCACATATGCTTCAACCATAGTTAGATTCATCACTTGTACCTATTCTTGGATTCGTACAAATCTTGAACCAACTCTCATGAGTGAATGTCTTCGCGCTATGAGGTCAAAGTCTTCAAAACTGTTTTAATCTTCAAAACTTCTGAGAATGCATATGACCTCTTCCCCTTCCCTCGCATCTCTAATGCTGTCACGAGTACATGTCCATGGGATAATCCCTTGGTTCTCATAGTCTGCATTCATTTGCAGAATTTTTGCAGCGTCACATTCACTCCCCTGAAGACAGTTCCTGTCTGACCAGCAGACCGAAGCATTTGCCTGTTTTGAAGCCATTCAGTTTGAAGCCCTTCAGGTTGAAGCAAATGGCAACTGACAAGACAGTTAGAAAGGGTGGCAGACAGCGCCGTGGCAACACCTCCATTGATTTACCTCCTGATCTCATTGAGATTTACAAGACTGATCTAGAGGAGAATTATAATCAGAGGAAGACACGAATCCAATGGATTCGAAGATACTGGGCTGAACAGTGGTTCAAGTACAGGTTCGTGACCCAAGAGTATGCTGAGAAGAACTCTATCAAGCATCCATGGGGAGATATCACCTATAAAAATCTCCCCCCCAAGACTCGTGCTGAAGCCATTGCTCAAGGCTTCTATCCTTGCATGGTTAGAGGGCCTCAGCCTGCTGATGCTGATTCTAGCTCTCTGCTCTGGTGTCGCGACGACAATCTGTTCAAGCAAAATCTTCAATACGCCAAGAACTCGGCCAAAGAGAACAAAAGCATTGGGGATTATACTTCAATCCTGGCCCCTCTACGCCCCGCGCTGATGGCACGCGCGAAGCTGAACCAAACCTGGTTGGGCCCTTCTACAACTTAGAAGGCCTCATCAGTCACATCAGGGTTCAAGGGGCGGATGTGGATCAGCCTGCGGCAGATGCTGATTCTGAAGAAGCGCCTGCAACGCCGAAGCCCAAGAAGAAGAAATCAAAGGCATCGAAGACCACTCCACCAATTGCTTCTAGAGTGAATCCTCTGGCCACTGCTCCACCTGCACCAAGTGTGCAATCTGAGGAACACTCTCGTATCTCCAAGAGCAGACAGCTAAAGAAGAAGCCATCGCACAACCCCAGTCCAGCTCTCACTCCTGACGCTGTTCTGAAGACTGCCCATGATGCCCTTGATCTCTCAAGTGATGAAGATCTTGGTGACGATGCTCTGGAGCTACTGATCAAGAGCAAGCAAGATGCTGAAATCTTCAATGATTTGCCGCTCTTTGACGTTGAAGTGCTCAATAACTTCATGGATGAATGGTTTGACACCCCCAACCTCAGCTTCGACGATCTTCAACTTACAGTTGGCCTCAGCGTCTCCTTCCATGGCGCCATTGCTTCTGAGCTGGCTCTGGCTCAAAGAATTGTTGAGCTGAAGCAAAAGATTGACTATGAAAAGGCTCAGTTCAAGAAGCATGTGGACAAGCTCAGGTACAAGAAATTCAAAACTTCAAGGTAATGATGCATGAGCTCTAGGAAGCCTTTCTCCAGAGGCGTGATGAAGCTAAAGGTTCTCGTGAGCGAATCAAGGACTTGGCTGCCAAATGCGTTCAAGCGTTCAATGAAGCTGAAAAGCGCAAGGCCCTTGGGCGTCCAGGCATTGACCCAAGAATGGCTGCCAAGAAAAAGAAGAAGCAACATGTGCCCGAAGCTAAAGAATCAGGACAGGAAAGGCCTCTCATAGTCTTCCCTGCTAGCATGACTGGCACGAAGCCTAAGGCAACCCCAACCGCTTCAAAGCTAAAGAAGACAAAGGGGGTTGAAGCTGAAGCTCGCAAGCGCAAGCAAACTACTGATGAAGCTCCACCCACCAAGAAGCGCAAAACCAAGAAGGATAAGGCTGCTTCCAAAGAGCCTATCTTTGTCGAGCCAATCTCAGTTGCTCGCCCTGCATCTGCCCAAAGAGAATGTCGAATGACTGTTCATGAGCCTGCTCCCATAGAGGCTGAAGACATTCTAGCTGTTGACCCCACCGCAGCTGAAGACATTGGTCCTCATGACAATGTTGAAGATGATGAAGTCCTTCCTCAGATCGAGTACAACGTTGAATCTTCGCCTGTTCTTACGAATAGCGAACGCATCAGCATTGGTCGTCCATTGACGCCAATTGCACAGGATGACTCGTGGGCTGATCACCCACAAGATACACCAGCCACACCTCAGCCAACTCAAGAAACCAGTTCGGTGCTTGAAGATGAAGACTTTGAGGCCCAACAACCTCCATCTCCTCAGGCGTCGCCAGCTTTTCACAGGCTTCGCAAAGGACCAAGGCCTCAAGTCGTCGCCCCAAGTGTTCCTGAAGGAGTAGAGCAACCATCTGTACCTAACGCTGCTCCTACTGTGAACCCCTCAGCATCTGAAGCCAAAGCGGCAGAAGATATTCCGGCTGCATCAGCCGAAGAAGAACAACCCCAAGCAGAAGATGAACGTACTGCCACACCCCCTGTTCTTGAGGAGAACGTGTCCGACCCTCCAGCTCCTGAAGTGGAGGTTACAAATTCAGAGGCTGCCACCACCAACACTGAAGCCAATGACGTGGTCATGGCTGAAGCTAATGTGGCACCTGAAGACACAGTGGCGCCTAAAGTGACTGCACCTGAAGCCAGTGCAATGCCTGAAGCCAGTGCTGCGCCTGAAGCCAATGCTGCACCTGAAGAAAATCTGCAGCTTGAGGATAACGCCTTTGCTCCTATTCCGCCTCCAAGGTCCCATACCATTGAGCAAGCATACAACAAGGATGATCAGCTTGTTACTGTCCGGTGGCCCATTCTAATTCCACCACCTACCACTGGACCACGTGCTGCTGGTCCTCAGTTTGATCATCATGTTGAGCACAGGCCCCAAGTTCAGAAGCCTAAGCCAAGACTGCCAAGGTTTCCAGTTATTGCAACCTCTCAAGGGTCATTCAATGCCAATAACTTCACTGCGCACAACACCTTCTTTGACAGCGCCAAGAACCCATATTCCAAGCCAAGAATATCATCAGATAGGTTCTGGAGCCATCAGCAGCGCAGCTACTACTCAAGCGTACTCTATGATCAAGGGCGCATTTTCCCTCATATGCATCTTGACACTGAAGCTATTGCTGGTCTCTAAAATCAACCATTGTAATCCCTTTAAGGAATGTAACTGGCACATCTTTTATTCTTCCCTGGATCTCAGAAATATCTCCATTAGTGTGTTCATGATGAGATGATAATCTATCCATGTTAAATTTTAAAGAATCGTGAACAATTTTTGGCATAGTAGAAACCATAGATCCAATATCACAATAAGCAAGGAAGTCTTGATGAGAGATGCTAATCCTAACAAAAGGCTCCCAATCATTGTCTATTTCCAAAATATCTCTCTTATTGGGTTTGGGTTTCTCTACCTTCATCAAGTCTAGAGCATCCATTCTCTTCTCAATAGTAGCAAGTCTATCTATGACAGTATCAAAATTATGATCATAAACAAAGTAACTAGATTGACCATGTACAATTTCAAGAGCTCAAGCTTCATCACACTCTAGGAAGTCTCCTTCAGCTATAATATCAAGAGAGTGTTTACACCATTTACAAAGACCATGGTAAAAATTTCTAAGCACAATTTTTATAAGTATCCAAGGCATAATTCTCCTATGTGCATCAGAAATTCTGTCCCATGCCTTCTTCATATTTTCTCCATCCCTTTGATGGAAATCTAGAACTTCTGATTCCCTCAAAGCACCAAATCATAACATGCTTGACTAAACAGAAAGGACTACTAGCAAATATATTTTTTTATGATTTTTGATAGAAGACACTAAAGCAAAAACTGAAAGGTAAACTAACAAGACTAAAAAGCAAAGGTAAAAGATAGCGTGCAACTCCCCTATCTTGAAGAGTGGAGTCCCCGGCGATGGCACCAGAAAACTTTGCTTGATGGCTTCTCGCCCCTCGTTGGTTACCCCAAGTGGAAGGTTTGAGATGCAGTGTAGCGGTAGTTTTCCCTTGGCAAAGATACCAAGGATCGAATTCCCCTGAGACTCCAAGGTTCAACTAGAAGGTGTCAACTGCTAACGGCGCCAGATATTTAACAATCAACTGGACCTGCACACAGATACAAATAACTTTGCTCCCAACGAGTACAGAGAGGTTGTCAATCCCTCCGGCCTTGTCGTTTACAAAGGATCAAACGCAAGAGATAATAGTGATATGTATAACTGCAACTAGTAAGTAAAAACAGAAAGTAAATAGCGGATGTGATCAGTGATGGTAATATGGACCGGGGTCCCATGATGTTCACTAGTGATGTCTCTCTCCCAAAAGACGATAAAACAGCTATGTGAGGTAAACGAATTACAGCTGGGCAATTGACAGGATTATGTGCGCAAACCAATGCTAACTATGTTGCAAGAAAGGTAGAGGTTCAAAGCATGGGCGGTACGCCAAGGCAAGTAGACCGAAATCCATCTGCATCTACTACTAATCATCCACCTTGAGATATCTATCCAGAACATCTCGTTGGTATTAAGTTGCGAGTCCCACCCATAGTGTAAACTCAAAGCAACAGACAACTGCATTAAAAGAACTTTGCGTAAAGTAAACAATCCTTGCACCCGCGAGTACAAGCACCGTTGTTTTCCCCCTTGTGGCAACAGCACATCCCCTAGACTCATGTTTCTGTCACTCATGCTAGTCATCGAGGGGCATGAACCCACAATCAAGCATAACGTTCCCTCTTGGAGTTACTGCCTACTACTCGGCCAAAGCAATAAATAACAACGGAGAACATGCAAGAATTACTCAAGAACATAAATATAAAAGAGGTAAATCAAATATATTACTCAAACACAATCTGAACATAATCTCATAATCCATCGGATCCCAGCAAACTCATCATAGCAACAACATAAGGATTACATATGTGCCTCGATCATGTAGGGCAGCTCACGAGGTCTAATTAGTGAAGAACAAAAAGGGGAGGAGAACATCACATAGCTACTGGTCATGGACCCATGGTCCAAGGGAGACTACTCACAACTCATCCCGGAGGCGTCCATGGTGGTGGAGAGGCTCCCGGTGGTGATCCTCCCCTCCGGCAGGGTGCCGGGAAGAGTTCTCCTGGTGCTCCCGATCTTGGAAGCGCGGCGGCGGCGGAACATAGATGAGATCGCGAAAAAGGGTTCCGTCCTCGAGGGTTTCGGGACGCGGTGTAAATATATGCCAAAGGGGGGCGTCAGAGGGGGCCTGGGGGGCCCAGGCGCCCTGGCGGCGTGGCCTAGGGGGGGCGCCCCCTGGCCGCCTGGAAGCCTGGTGGCCCCCCTCCAGCCCTACTTTGGCCGCATGGAAGCTTCCGGAACGCTGATTTTTTATATATTTTTCCCGGAATTTTTCTGGCAGTTTACGTAATGGGAAAACCTGAAATACAAAAACAGCAGAAAACAGAAACTGGCACTGGGGTGCACTGAGTTAATAGGTTTGTCCAAATATGATCAAAAGTGTATGGAAGTGTATAAATAACATAGCAATATCACACAAAAGAGGCATGGAGCAAGCAGAAATTATAGATACGTTTTGGACATATCAAAGCTACAGTGCGCTCTGGCACTGTAGCTGCTCCTGACCGAGCGCCTCCGACCACCTCGAGCCTCCCCCTCGCGCCAGCCGAGGCGCCTCGACATCCGCGACACGCCACGGCCCTGTCTCCCTCCTCCTTCTCCCTCCTATGGCCTCCCTCGCACACGTGCCGGCCGCCCACAAGCTCCAATCTCCTGCCTCACACGCGCGAGCCTCTGGAGCCTTCCCCCGATCCTTCCCTTCCCTTCTCTGGATATGAACCACGCCCACGAGCACCCCCAGACACGCCCCAACGAGCACACGTGGCCTGTAGCGACCACAACGAGCTCGCCGGTGCACACCTCCTCGGTGGACTGCCGCCCGCCTATATAAAGGCATCACCGAGCCCTCTCCTGTCCATCACTCGCCTCTGGACTCACCCAAGCGCCCCCTACACTCCCAGCTATCTCCCAGAAGCTCTCGAGCTTGAGCTCCGCCGCGGCGGCTCGCCATCGTCTGCTCGGTACAAGCCGTCCCCGCCGTTCCTAAGCCTTGATCTGGAACCGCTAAGCCCCACTAATCCTTTCCCCTCTCTGTTGCAGTCGGAAATGGCCGGAGCAACCACCACCCGACGCCTCGCCACCGTGCAACCTCATCGCCGACGAACCCGACCGCTCCGGTGACTGCCTCCACCACCACCCAAACGGCGACTCCACGCTGACTCCATCCCTGCCCTCAACTCGCCCTGCCGTGCCCTGCATCGCCGACGATGAGCTTGTTGGTCATCTGGACGGGGGTTAGGGATGACAGGCGGTCCCCGCCTGTCAGCCTCCCGTCCTTCTCGCCTCCCCTCTCTCCCACTGGCAGCTGGGCCCCGCCCTTCAGGTTTAAACCTCACTCGCGCCGCTCGGCTCAGCCGGGCCAAAAACCCTCTGGGCATGTGCGCTGATGCCGTTCTGGCCCAGTTGCATAGTAGCCTTTTTCCTTTTCTTTTCTGTAGGTTTTTTCAAATAAATCTATAGGATAAAATAATTATTCAAATTAATTTATTCCAACTCCTAAAATCTTGTAATATTCCAACCTATTTAATGATATAACTTTCACACATGTTCATGAACCTTTTCTATATTGTTCAAATTAAAATTTGAAATTTGGACAATAAAACCTGTATTCAAAAATCCATTCACCCCATTCTGTCACTCCTAATCCAAAACTAAGAATTTTTGCCTTCTTAGTTTCCTTTCTAGTATTTTATAAAAATAAGTTGACATTTTTCTAAGCACTTTGATTTTTCAGTTTTTATTATTGTCTTATTTCTCCGTATTATTTTGCGACGATTAGATAACGTATTTGACGAAGTTGCTGAAGAAGAAGAAGGAGAAGGATTTGAAGACTTTGAAGACCAAGCCAATCCAGGCAAGCAGCCCTTTGACCATGACACCCCTCTTGTTCATCGGTACCCTTTTCCGATTGCATGATGACGAAAAATGACGGTGGTAAACTTGTTGGGAACCACCACATGGTGCAAACCCCTACTCATAACTCTACCTTGTGCATAGATGCAATACCAAAATATTAGTTATTGATGCATAATGCTGCATGTGAACCATGAACTCTTCGTGCTTGCATTCTTTCGAAAATCCCATCGGGTGCCCCTAATGCCCGAGGATGATGTTGAATTAAGGCCACCACTTGAGGAAGAAGTGGTGTACCAAAGAGAGCTTTTCGTGTGTGGGTAAAATAATGGATTAGATTTATGTGTGATTACTGTCCCAACTAAACATGTGCAACCACTCTACCCCTTATGAGACGGGGCATTATCGACTACTTAGGCTGATACTAGCATGGTGCCCACATTACTAGTGATGGGGGAGACTTGAGGTCACTCCCGGGACAGGGTCGTGCTTGGATAGGCGGCCATGACTGTTTTTACAGGGCACCGGACACACCGTTGGTCCCTTCGTGTATGCGTGGCAATGTAAAAAGGGCAAGTCCCATGATCTTTCATTTGTACACGAGGGCTGTGCACCAACGAGTGGACCCTATGTTAGTATCGTCTAGGGAAAGGTAATGACCGGGTGCTTCCCCGGAGTACTTGAGGTACTGCGGGATCATGGATGACACGAAAGCTTCCCGTATCTTGTGGGTAAAGTGCGCTACCTCTAAAGAGTGTAAAACTATTCAAATAGTCGTGTCCATGGTCATGGACAGTTGGGAGGTGCTACTTAAACTATGTCCAGAATTTTACAATCTTGGTGAATATATATGTGTGTGCGTGTTTTGAGTCAAGGTGGTGACTTGGCACGTTGAAAGAACCAGTAATGATTTGAACTCTATCTATGTTGATATCTGTAACCTGTCCTCGAGGTTACCCAAGTACATTCATGCATGTCTCACAAATGGTAGAATATCTTATCTAGCTTGTAGCTAGGTTGCTTATTTTTGTACAACTTGCATTGTTACCTTGAACCAAATCATGGGTTGCTTGCGAGTACATTCAAAGTACTCATTGGCTTGCCACTGGTTATTTAATTGGCCAGGCATGGAGAAGCATGAATTTGAAGAAGAATTCTATGGAGACGAACATGCGAACTAGGATGCTTTCCTAGTCAGAATGCCTGTAGGGTTAAGGCAGATGGCATGGGTTCTACTTATCTATGAAGATTTCCACTATACGAGTTTATTTGCTATTCAGCCCATGAGGCATTATCTATTTAAGACTTGGCCATAATGGTCATAATTTGTGTAAGACGGTATGTATGGATGTAAGACTCTTGTTATTCAGCTTCTGTGTGTTCAGTGAGCATTGATCTCTGGGATCATTGTACACGTGCATTCGGTGATCTCGACTCATAAGTCGGGGTCCCCACAGAGCTGGTATCAGAGCCATCCTGACTGTAGGTAGCCTTAGTTAGCATGGGCGTTAGTTAGGATGAGACCCTTTTCATAAACCTTCTGAACCTCTCTTCTTTTCTAAACCTTGCCAAAACCTGAGATATCATCAGCTTATTAACCTCTCCCATTCAACCTTTGTAGATGGCCGCCGTACCTGAAGAGCTCTTGACCACTGGGTTCCCCTTGCTTCTCGAGGATAGCCTTCAGGAGTGCCAGTTTCACCGAGCACCCATCCTCACCTACCATGAGCATTGGGTTAGCGACACCGAGGTGGAGTACCATGTGGAAGTAATCGTGAAGGCAAACAATCCTCCCACAAGTTGGTTCTTCGAGGGACCCCAGATGGCAACACTACTCCTCGCTGTCGAGGCAGCTGCACTCAAGGCACTAACCCGCCTCCGAGAACTTCTTTCGGAGATGGCAGCCAAAATGACAACCCGCTTCTTGCCTTACCGGACGGAAGGTGAAGATGAGAGCAGCGCACGAGCCCCTCCCTTGAAGGAATGACTTCCACTTCGATTCCAGACCTACTTCAGCCTTTGTGCCAACAGCTTGGCACAAGAGTTGGCCTCGGAATCAATGAAGCTCCAAGAAGAACTCCACAAGACCAAGGCACTTCTTCGACGAGCACAAGAGAAGACGGATAGGATCAAGAAGGAAGGTGCGCCTCCTGAGCAACCCGCTGTCACGTATCGAGGCGGAAGGCCCTCAGGAGATGTATCTTCCAAGGATGAAGAACCACCCCAGCGACGTCGTATGACGGCGAGGGAATTTCGCAAGCTTTTGCCAGCTCCACCGGCAAAACAACGTCGTGTCCAACTCCTCCACTCCCCCACACCCTCAAGTGATAGGGGGGCCCAGACAGATGAAGACAAGGAGGAAGACCCAGAAGAGCCAGAATACGCGACCGAGCATTCCGCCACTTAGGCAATATTCGCAACTCGGATATGCCAGCTCGTGACCTCTACGATAGGATAGGTCGTGTAACCCCTATGCGAAGTCGAGTCCTTGTATGGTTCATATGAAGCCATCTAGTGTTTGCTTTTGTTGTGCCTGGATATACGTCGTATCTTCCCTTCGGGAATGTGTAAAGGACTACGTCACCCATTTGGAATTTTAATGAATGTGTTTGGCCCTTTTGGCCCTTGCATGAAAATAAATAGTGTCACACCCACCCCCTTACTAGGCACCCATCTTTATTGCTTTCCCTCTTCACTCCAAATCATAAGACCTTTACCGCTCCAACAGGATGCCTGTTGTAACTCGTACTGGTACCTCTACCTAGCAGCCTGAAGCCGGAGCATCCGCCCAAGCAGAGGCCAGCCAAGACCAAACCCACGACCAAGCTCCACCACCACCTCCCCCGATTATGGATATGGCTCAGCTTCTCCAAGCCTTCCGAGAGGAACGCCAAGCCAACACCGCGGCCCTCCAGATGATTGCTCAAGCCGTCACCAACAACCGCCAGCCAGCGGGGAATGGCAATGGACGTTCCATGTTGGCAGAGTTCAAGAAGCATGCACCACCAACCTTCATCAAGACTGCTGAACCCCTGGATGCAGACGACTGGGTCCACACCATTGAGGACTTGCTGGAACTAGTTGGCTGCACCGAAGACCGCGAGAAGGTGGCTTATGCTGCCCACTGCCTCGGGGGGACTGCTAGAGCTTGGTGGGATGGATTCAAGGTCATGCATGCTGGGCAAGACATCACTTGGAATAACTTCAAGGCAGAATTCCGCAAGGCCCATATTCCTTCCGGAATCATGGCTATCAAGAAGCATGAATTTCGAGACCTAAAGCAAGGAAGTGGCACTGTCAAGGAGTACATGCAGAAGTTCAGTGTTCTGTCAAGGTATGCCCCTGAATACGTTAGCACGGATGCTGCAAAAAGGGAGCGCTTCATGGAAGGCCTCAACCAGACTCTGCAGTACTCGCTTGTCGTGTGTGACTGCCCAACCTTTCCTGACCTAGTGAACAAAGCACTCATGCTTGAAGACAAGCGGCGTGCTCTGGAAGACACTCGCAAGCGCAAGATGGTCAGCAAGGGAAGTTCCAGTAACCAGAAGCCTCGCCTGTGGCAGCCAGCCCCGGTCAAACCAACCTATCAGCAGCCAAGAGATCCTGCACCTCGCACCAACTATCAGCCTCAGCAGTATGCTAACCCAAGGCCAGCATTCAACCCCAATAACAGTGGTGGAAACAAGATCAATAACCCAAACCAAGTCACTTGCTTTGGGTGTGGTCAGTCAGGACACATCTCAAGGGCGTGCCCCAACAAGAAGCCTGATGCCCCTCGCCCCAATGCGCAGAACCCAGGACAAGGCCGCAGGATGCCGCCCAGGAACCAAGCTCCTCGCAACCCGCCCAACAATGGGAAAGGGCATGTGAATCACGTCACTGCAGAAGAAGCCCAGGAAGACCCCGGACGTCGTGCTGGGTACGTTCCTTGTCAACTCAGCACCTGCAACTGTCTTGTTTGATTCTGGAGCCACGCATTCACTTGTCACTCAAAGATTTGCATTCAAAAGTGGCATGACCCCTACACCCCTGAATAACCCCATGGTGGTACAAACCCCCGGAGAAGAGATGAGATCCAAGATAGGCTGTAAGGGAGTCAGTATCGTCATTAACGGGGTAGATTTTCTAGCATACCTTATCATCCTGAGATCACAAGGCTTGGATGTGATCCTAGGCATGAATTGGCTCAGCAAGCACCAAGGCTTATTATACTGTGCCAATCGGACTGTCACTGTGACCAATGACCAAGGAGTCGAAGTTAAGTTTGCCTCCAACTCCTCTTCTGCTCAAACCACTCAAGTCCACTGTCTGTCTGAAGTTGGACTGGAGCAAGTGCCAGTAGTATGCGAGTATCCCGATGTCTTTCCGGATGAGCTACCGGGAATGCCTCCTGGCCGTGACATTGAGTTCGTCATCGAGCTCATGTCCGGGGCAGGACCCATCTATAAGAAGCCTTATAGAATGGGGACGGAAGAATTAGCCGAGTTGAAGAAGCAACTGGAAGAGCAGTTGAGGAAGGGATTTATCCGCCCTAGTGCCTCCCCTTGGGGATCACCTGTTCTGTTTGTGGCAAAAAGGGACGGTACCATCCGCTTATGCATTGACTACCGTTCCCTCGATGAAGTTACAATCAAGAACAAGTATCCACTTCCCAAGATTGAAGATCTGTTTGATCAACTCAGCGGAGCCAAGGTGTTCTCCAAGATCGACCTCAGATCTGGGTACTACCAGCTGAAGATCAGATCCCAAGATATTCCGAAGACGACATTTGTAACAAGATATGGCCTCTATGAGTGCACGGTCATGTCCTTTAGATTAACAAATGCCCCAGCTTACTTCATGTATCTCATGAATAAGGTCTTCATGGAATATTTGGGCAAGTTTGTTGTTGTCTTCATTGATGACATTCTTGTCTTCTCGAAGAAGGAGGAAGAGCACGAGCAACATCTGAGGATGGTCCTAGACAAGCTTCGAGAGCACCAACTATATGCCAAATTTAGCAAATGTGAGTTTTGGCTGCATAAAGTTGGATTCTTAGGTCATGTCTTGACCGAGGAAGGATTGTCAGTTGATCCCGTGAAGATCGAAGCTGTGACCCAATGGCAGTCCCCAACGACCGTCAAGGAAGTTAGAAGCTTCCTCGAACTTGCGGGCTATTATGGCAAATTCATGGAAGGATTCTCTAGCATTGCCCGGCCAATGACTCAGCTCCTGAAGAAGGACAAGAAGTTCGAATGGACGCCAAAATGAGAAGAAAGCTTCCAAGAGCCCAAGAAGAGATTGACCATCGCATTAGTTCTGGCAACACCTGACATTCACAAGGAGTTCGTGATATATTGTGATGCCTCTCGAACCGGATTGGGAAGCGTTCTGATGCAAGAAGGACGGGTCATAGCTTACCTCTCAAGGCAGCTACGACCTCATGAAGAGAACTATGCTACTCACGATCTTGAGTTAGCAGCAGTGGTTCATGCCTTGAAAACATGGCGGCATTACCTCCTAGGGAAGCGGTGTGAGATATACACGGACCACAAAAGTCTGAAGTATATTTTCACCCAAAAGGAATTGAACATGAGGCAACGAAGATGGTTGGAACTAATCAAGGATTATGACCTCAGTGTTCAATATCACCCAGGGAAGGCTATAGTGGTAGCCGATGCCTTAAGCAGAAAGGCTTGCTCCCTGAATGCCATAATTCAAAGAAGGCAGCCAGCCCTGTTTGAAGAGCTGGAACAATTCAGCTTGGATTTGGTCACCCATGGATTTCTAGACCATCTGGAAGTCAAACCAACCCTAATGGACGAAGTCAAGGAAGCACAAAGCGGGCACGCAAGCATTAAAGGCATCAAGAAGAAGATGAAGCTAGGCAAAGCCCCAGGATTCTCCGAGGATGAGCACGGGATTGTTTGGTACAAAGGCCGCATCTGCGTACCAAACAAGATGGAGCTGAAGAATTTGATCCTGCAAGAAGCCCACGACACTCCGTATTCCATCCACCCTAGAGGAACCAAGATGTATCAAGACTTAAAGGAAAGATTTTGGTGGCATGAGATGAAAAGAGAGATCGCAACCTATGTTGCCAAGTGTGATGTGTGTCAAACAGTCAAGGCTGAATATCAGTGACCCGCTGGATTGCTCCAACCACTCAAGGTTCCTGAGTGGAAGTGGGATAAAGTCGGAATGGACTTCATCACTGGATTACCAAGGTCGAATAAAGGACCTGACTCCATCTGGGTCATAGTCGACCATTTGACCAAGGTAGCCCATTTCATTCCTATCAAGACTACCTATGATGGCAACCAGCTGGCAACTCTCTACATCGACAGAATCGTAAGCCTTCATGGTGTTCCTAAGGAGATTGTGTCAGATCGAGGAACCCAATTTACCTCAAGGTTCTGAAAGAAGTTCCAAGAAGCCTTGGGAACCAAGTTGTCTTTCAGCACGGCTTTCCACCCGCAAACTGGAGGACAGACTGAGCGAGTAAATCAAATACTCGAAGACATGCTCCGAGCATGTGTATTAGCATATGGAGCCAAGTGGGAAGATT
This sequence comes from Secale cereale, assembly GCA_902687465.1. Taxonomy (NCBI): domain Eukaryota; kingdom Viridiplantae; phylum Streptophyta; class Magnoliopsida; order Poales; family Poaceae; genus Secale; species Secale cereale. The sequence continues at coordinate 729,342,319 of LR738715.1, forward strand.
GCCTCCCTTTTGCCGAGTTCTCCTATAACAACAAATATCAGTCGAGCCTTCAGATGGCACCATTTGAGGTGTTGTACGGACGCAAGTGTCGCACACCCCTCAACTGGTCGGAAACTGGAGAAGGGCTCGTCTTTGGACCAGATATTCTCCGCGAAGCAGAAGAGCAAGTCCAACTAGTCAGAGAACGTTTGAAGGCTGCCAAGTCGAGACAGAAGAGCTATGCCGATTCACGTCCCCAAGATATGAGTTTCCGTGTTGGAGACCATGTGTACCTGCGAGTAACTCCTCTGAAGGGAACCAAGCGTTTCCACGTTAAGGGGAAGCTCGCACCAAGGTTCATTGGCCCCTTTGAGATCACTGCACGACGAGGAGAAGTGGCTTACCAGTTGGAACTACCACCTGAGCTATCCGATGTGCACAACATATTCCATGTGTCACAACTCCGAAAGTGTCTCCAAGTTCCAAACAAGCCTGATCTCTACAAGGATGTCGATCACCAAGAAATTGACCTTCAGCCTGACTTGACCTACCGCGAGAGGCCCATTCGCATTCTGGATGAAACAGAGCGACGGACACGAAACCGCACCATCAAGTACTTCAAGGTCCAATGGAGCAACCACACGGAAGCAGAAGCAACTTGGGAACGTGAAGACTATCTTAGATCCGAGTATCCCGATCTCTTTTAAGGCCTAGTTTAGGAATCTCGGGGACGAGATTCTTGTAAGGGGGGTAGGTCTGTCACACCCTGCATTTTGAAACATGGTGATTGCATTAATAAAGCATGAAAAATTTGGACCAACAAACACTTTTTGCATCATTCGGCTTTTATTTGGAATTGAGTTTTTCTCTCTCTGATTTCAAGTGCTCTTTAAAAGTCAACATAGCCTCACCTTCTATACTTCATCTCCTTACCCCAAACTTCTGCCCAATGATCATACCATGTGTATAGGACAACATAGTATATTTTTATAAAAATATTTTGGCCAAATAGTATTTTCAAAATTTAGTTTTCCAAAAACCCCTGAATTGAGACTTGCACTGCAAGTACTTGATTTAGGGTGATAAAAATCCTTAAAAATGTATATTTGAATCCTATTAGGTATAGGACTCCCAAAAACCACAAAAGTTTAATCTTAAAAGTTATTTACTATTTTATTTAAAGGCTTTTTCTTTAGGCCAGAAATGGTCTTTAATAGGTAAAAATTATTTAACTATTTCAATAATATTTGCCAAAATTCAGAGAGACTCTTAGGACATATATTGTCCATATATAAGAGTTTCAACACTTGGTCATGTTCAAAATATTGGGCAAATCCCTCAGAAGCCCTTTCTGGATATTTCAAGCTTTTGAAATATTTACAAAGGAAATATTCTCTAAAAATTCCAAGGAAATTTTATCATGTCAAATATGAAATATTTGATGATATTTCGAAGCCTCATGCTTTGGGGAGCAAGAAAACACTATCAAATCCCCTCAAAACCATTTATGTCCATTTTGAAGTTTGAGCAACTTTACATTGCCAAACTTGTCCAAATGCTCTCAAACTTGGTACACATGCTAAAATGGTCTAATTATGAATCTAGACCAAATGGAACAAGTTTTGGAGAAGGGTAACTTGATCAGAGTGCCCCAAAATCATTTCTGCTCAGAATCAAATTTGAACAACTTTACACTACCAACTTTTTACTTGTGACCCCAAATTTGGTGGACAAGCCCACAACCCCAAATGATGACACTACACCAAGTGGTGCATCAAGAAGGGATGATTTTCTTACCTAAATCTTGGAAAATTCATTTATGTTGATTTCTAGGGTTTACAAAAGTTGCATTGGCAACTTTGCCCAAATGAGCTCTAATTTGGTGAAAGGGCCTAATTATATGTGCCATTTAATCCTATGGAGTCTCATGCCCAATGAAACCCATATGCTTGCCCAAAACATCATCAAACACCTTCTGTTATTTTACCAAAACCCTTGTCTTGACCTCTTCCACTATTTTCCCTTACCTCAGGTTCTTACCACAGCACCCCCAAGACCCCTTGTACCTCCAGCAGCAATGGCTGCACCGCAGCTCAATGATTGAGGGGGGTAAAACCCCATTTTACATCCCTGGACAGCCACATTCACCCTTCTCTCTCAACCCTCTCTCCTTCTAGAAGCCCTCTAGAGCATCCAAGGCCAATACCATGTTGTTTATTGTCTCCCTTATCCTCTAGACACTGGTGGCCACTGCCACAAGGCATAAAAGCATGCCATGCCGGCCATTTGCACGCTCTAGAGAACGCTACAGTGCGCTCTGGCACTGTAGCCGCTCCTGACCGGGCGCCTCCGACCACCTCGAGCCTCCCCCTCGCGCCAGCCGAGGCGCCTCGACGTTCGCGGCACGCCATGGCCCTGTCCCCCTCCTCCTTCTCCCTCCTATGGCCTCCTTCGCACGCGCGCCGGCCGCTCGCAAGCTCCAATCTCCGGCCTCACAAGCGCGAGCCTCTGGAGCCTTCCCCCACTCCTTCCCTTCCCTTCTCTGGACGTGAACCACGCCCACGAGCACCCCAGACACGCCCCAACGAGCCCCCCGTGGCCTGTAGCGACCACAATGAGCTCGCCGGCGCACACCTCCTCGGTGGACCGCCGCCCGCCTATATAAAGGCATCCCCGAGCCCTCTCCTCTCTATCACTCGCCTCTGGACTCCCCCAAGCGCCCCCCCAACACTCCTAGCTCTCTCCCAGAAGCTCTCGAGCTCGAGTTCGAGCTCGAGCTCCGCCGTGGCGGCTCGCCGTCGTTCGCTCGGTACGAGCCGTCCCCGTCGTTCCTGAGCCTTGATCTGTAACCGCCAAGCCCCACTGATCCTTTCCCCTCTCTTTCCCCTCTCTGTTGCAGTCAAAAACGGCCGGAGCAACCACCACCCGATGCCTCTCCGCCATGCAACCTCGTCGCCGGCGAACCCGACCGCTCCGGTGACTGCCTCCACCACCACCCGAACGGCGACTCCACGATGACTCCATCCCTGCCCTCAGCTCGCCTTGTCGTGCCCTGCATCGCCGACGGTGAGCTCGTCGGCCATCTGGACGGGGGTTAGGGATGATAGGCGGGCCCCGCCTATCAGCCTCCCATCCCTCTCGCCTCCCCTCTCTCCCACTGGCAGCTGGGCCCCGCCCGTCAGGTTTAAACCTGACGCGCGCGCGCCGCTCGGCTCGGCCGGGCCAAAAACCCTCTGGGCCTGTGCGCTGAGGCCGTTCTGGCCCAGTTGCACAGTAGCCTTTTTCCTTTTCTTTTCTGTAGGTTTTTCAAATAAATCTAAGGGATAAAATAATTATCCAAATTAATTTATTCCAACTCCTAAAATATTGTAATATTCCAACCTATTTAATGATATAACTTCCACACATGTTCATGAACCTTTTCTGTACTGTTCAAATTAAAATTTGAATTTGGACAATAAAACCTCTGTTAAAAAATCCATTCACCCCATTCTGTCACTCCAAATCCAAAACTAAGAATTTTTGCCCTCTTAGTTTTCTTTCTAGTATTTTATAAAAATAAGTTGACATTTTTCTGAGCACTTTGATTTTTCTGTTTTTATTATTGTCTTATTTCTCCGTATTATTTTGCGACGATTAGATACCGTATTTGACGAAGTTGCTGAAGAAGAAGAAGGAGAAGGATTTGAAGACTTTGAAGACCAAGCCAATCCAGGCAAGCAGCCCTTTGACCATGACACCCCTCTTGTTCATCGGTACCCTTTTCCGATTGCATGATGACGAAAAATGACGGTGGTAAACTTGTTGGGAACCACCACATGGTGCAAACCCCTACTCATAACTCTACCTTGTGCATAGATGCAATACCAAAAGATTAGTTATTGATGCATAATGCTGCATGTGAACCATGAACTCTTCGTGCTTGCATTCTTTCGAAAATCCCATCGGGTGCCCCTAATGCCCGAGGATGATGTTGAATTAAGGCCACCACTTGAGGAAGAAGTGGTGTACCAAAGAGAGCTTTTCGTGTGTGGGTAAAATAATGGATTAGATTTATGTGTGATTACCGTCCCAACCAAACATGTGCAACCACTCTACCCCTTATGGGACGGGGCATTATCGACTACTTAGGCTGATACTAGCATGGTGCCCACATTACTAGTGACGGGGGAGACTTGAGGTCACTCCCGGGACAGGGTCATGCTTGGATAGGCGGCCATGACTGTTTTTACAGGGCACCGGACACATTGTTGGTCCCTTCATGTATGCGTGACAATGTAAAAAGGGCAAGTCCCACGATCTTTCATTTGTACACGAGGGTTGTGCACCAACGAGTGGACCCTATGTTAGTACCGTCTAGGGAAAGGTAATGACCGGGTGCTTCCCCCGAGTACTTGAGGTACTGCGGGATCATGGATGACACAAAAGCTTCTCGGATCTTGTGGGTAAAGTACGCTACCTCTAAAGAGTGTAAAACTATTCAAATAGTCGTGTCCACGGTCATGGACAGTTGGGAGGTGCTACTTAAACTATGTCCAGAATTTTACAATCTTGGTGAATATATATGTGTGTGCGTGTTTTGAGTCAAGGTGGTGACTTGGCACGTTGAAAGAACTAGTAATGATTTGAACTCTATTTATGTTGATATCTGTAACCTGTCCTCGAGGTTACCCAAGTACATTGATGAATGTCTCACAAATGGTAGAATATCTTATCTAGCTTGTAGCTAGGTTGCTTATTTGTTGTACAGCTTGCATTGTTACCTTGAACCAAATCATGGGTTTCTTGCGAGTACATTCAAAGTACTCATTGGCTTGCCACTGGTTATTTAATTGGCCAGGCATGGAGAAGCAGGAATTTGAAGAAGAATTCTATGGAGACGAACATGCGAACTAGGACGCTTTCCCAGTCAGAATGCCTGTAGGGTTAAGGCAGATGGCATGGGTTCTACTTATCTATGAAGATTTCCGCTATACGAGTTTATTTGCTATTCAGCCCATGAGGCATTATCTATGTAAGACTTGGCCATAATGGTCATAATCTGTGTAAGACGATATGTATGGATGTAAGGCTCTTGTTATTCAGTTTCTGTGTGTTCAGTGAGCATTGATCTCTGGGATCACCGTACACGTGCATTTGGTGATCTCGACTCATAAGTTGGGGTCCCCACAATAAAGGAGTGGAGGAGGGGAGCGGCCGGCCCTCTCTATGGCATGCCCTAGGGGAGTCCTACTCCCACCGGGAGTAGGATCCCCCCCCCCTTCCCAAGTTGTAGTAGGAGAAGAAGGAAGGAGGAGAACGAGACGAAGGAAAGGGGGGGCCGTCCACCCTCCCAATTTGGATTGGGCTTGTGGGGGGCGCGCCCATACCTTGGCCGCCTCCTCCGCTTTTCCGCTATGGCCCATTAACTCCCCGGGGGTTCCGGTGGACCCTCGGTACTCCGGTAAATGCCCGAACTCATCCGGAACCATTCTGATGTCCATATATAGGCTTCCAATATATCCATCTTTATGTATCGAACATTCCGAGACTCCTCGTCATGCCTGTGATCATATCCGGGACTCCGAACTACCTTCGGTACGTCAAAACACATAAACTCATAATACCGATCATCATCTAACGTTAAGCGTGCGGACCCTACGGGTTCGAGAACTATGTAGACATGACCGAGACTCATCTCCGATCAATAACCAATAGCAGAACCTGGATGCTCATATTGGTTCCTACATATTCTACGAAGATCTTTATCGGTCAAACCGTGTAACTACATACGTTGTTCCCTTTGTCATCGGTATGCATGTTACTTGCCCGCGATTCGATCGTCGGTATCACCATACCTAGTTAGTATGGTTACCGGCAAGGTTCTTTACTCGTTCCGTAATACATCATCTTGTGACTAACTCATTAGTCATTTGCTTGCAAGGCTTATTATGATGTGTATTACCGAGAGGGCCCAGAGATACCACTCCGACACTCGGGGTGACAAATCCTATTCTCGATCTATGCCAACACCACAAACACCTTCGGAGACACCTGTAGAGCATCTTTATAATCACTCAATTACGTTGTGACGTTTGATAGCACACAAGGTGTTCCTCCGGTATTCGGGAGTTGCATAATCTCATAGTCATAGGAACATGTATAAGTTATGAAGAAAGCAATAGCAGTAAAACTAAACGATCAAGTTGCTAAGCTAATGGATGGGTCTTGTGTTGGGGAACGTAGTATTTTAAAATTTTCCTACGATCACGCAATATCTATCTACCAGATGCATAGCAACGAGAGGGGAGAGTGAGTCTACGTACCCTCGTAGACCGAAAGCGGAAGCGTTAGAACAACGCGGTTGATGTAGTCGTACATCTTCACGGCCCGACCGATTAAGCACCGAAACTACGGCACCTCCGAGTTCTAGCACACGTTCAGCTCGATGACGTCCCTCGAACTCCGATCCAGCCGAGTGTCGAGGGAGAGTTCCGTCAGCACGACGGCGTGGTGACGATCTTGATGTTCTACCGTCGCAGGGCTTCGCCTAAGCACCGCTACAATATTTATCAAGGAGAACTATGGTGGAGGGGGGCACCGCACACGGCTAAGATATCAAGAGATCAATTGTTGTGTCTAGAGGTGCCCCCTGCCCCCATATATAAAGGAGGGAGGGAGAGGGGCCGGCCAGCCCTTCTATGGCACGCCAGGGAGGCAATCCTACTAGGAATAGGATTGCAATCCTATTCCTAGTAGGAGTCTACCAAGAAGGAAGAGGGGAAAAGGAAGGAGAGGGAGAGGTGGCGCCCCCCAATCCTAGTCCAACTAGGATTCCCTGGTGGGGCGCCGGCCAGCCTCTATGGGCTGCCTCTCTTCTTTCCTCAAGGCCCACTATGGACCATCCCCCCTCGCGGGGGGTTCCGGTAACCCCCTCCGGCAATCCGGTTAAATCCGAAACTTTTCCGGAACACTTCCGGTGTCCGAATATAGTCGTCCAATATATCAATCTTTATGTCTCGGACATTCCGAGACTCCTCGTCATGTCTGTGATCTCATCCGGGACTCCAAACTACCTTCGGTACATCAAAACTCATAAACTCATAATACCGATCGTCATCAAACGTTAAGCGTGCGGACCCTACGGGTTCGAGAACTATGTAGACATGACCGAGACTCATCTCCGGTCAATAACCAATAGCGGAACCTGGATGCTCATATTGGTTCCTACATATTCTACGAAGATCTTTATCGGTCAAACCGCATAACAACATACGTTGTTCCTTTTGTCATCGGTATGTTACTTGCCCGAGATTCGATCGTCGGTATCTCTATACCTAGTTCAATCTCGTTACCGGCAAGTCTCTTTACTCGTTTCGTAATACATCATCTCGTGACTAACTCATTAGTCATTTGCTTGCAAGGCTTATTATGATGTGCATTACCGAGAGGGCCCAGAGATACCTCTCCGACACTCGGAGTGACAAATCCTAGTCTTGATCTATGCCAACACCACGAATACTTTCGGAGACACCTGTAGAGAATCTTTATGATCACCCAGTTACGTTGTGACGTTTGATAGCACACAAGGTGTTCCTACGGTATTCGGGAGTTGCATAATCTCATAGTCATAGGAACATGTATAAGTCATGAAGAAAGCAATAGCAGTAAAACTAAATGATCATAGTGCTAAGCTAACGGATGGGTCTAGTCCATCACATCATTCTCTTAATGATGTCATCCCGTTGATCAAATGACAACTCATGTCTATGGTTAGGAAACATAACCATCTTTGATCAATGAGCTAGTCTAGTAGAGGCATACTAGGGACACTCTGTTTTGTCTATGTATTCACACATGTACTAAGTTTCCGGTTAATACAATTCTAGCATGAATAATAAACATTTATCATGATATAAGGAAATATAAATAACAACTTTATTATTGCCTCTAGGGCATATTTCCTTTAGTCTCCCACTTGCACTAGAGTCAATAATCTAGCTCACATCGCCATGTGATTTAATACCGATAGTTCACATCGTTATGTGAATAACACCCATAGTTCACATCGCCATGTGACCAACATCCAAAGGGTTTACTAGAGTCAATAATCTAGTTCACATCGCTATGTGATTATACCCACGAGTAATAAGGTGTGATCATGTTTTGCTTGTGAGAGAAGTTTAGTCAACGGGTCTGTCACATTCAGATCCGCATGTATTTCGCAAATTTCTATGTCTACAATGCTCTTCATGGAGCTACTCTAGCTATTGCTCCCACTTTCAATACGCATCCAGATTGATACTTAGAGTCATCTGGATTTAGTGTCAAAGCTTGCATCAGCGTAACCCTTTACGACGAACTCTTTATCACCTCCATAATCGAGAAACATTTCCTTAGTCATCCAGTTACTAAGGATAATTTTGACCGCTGTACAGTGATCTACTCCTGGATCACTATTGTACCTCCCCGTCAAACTCATGGCAAGGTACACAACATGTTTGGTACACAGCATGGCATACTTTATAGAACCTATGGCTGAGGCATAGGGAATGACTTTTATTCTCTCTATATTTTTCTGCCGTGGTCTGGCTTTGAGTCTTACTCAACTTCACACCTTACAAGTCAGGCAAGAACTCCTTCTTTGACTGATCCATTTTGAACCACTTCAAAATCTTATCAAGGTATGTACTCATCGAAAGTCTTATCAAGCGTCTTGATCTATCTCTATAGATCTTGATGCCCAATATGTAAGCAGCTTCACCAAGGTCTTTCTTTGAAAAACTCCTTTCAAACACTCCTTTATGCTTTCCAGAAAATTCTACATCATTTCCGATCGACAATTTGTCATTCACATATACTTATCAGAAAGGTTGTAGTGCTCCCACTCACTTTCTTGTAAATACAGGCTTCACCGCAAGTCTGTATAAATCTATATGCTTTGATTAACTTATCAAAGCGTATATTCCAACTCCGAGATGCTTGCACCAGTCCATAGATGGATCGCTGGAGCTTGCACATTTTGTTAGCACCTTTAGGATTGACAAAACTTTCTGGTTGCATCATATACAATTCTTCTTTAATAAATCCATTAAAGAATGCAGTTTTGTTATCCATTTGCCAGATTTCATAAAATGCGGCAATTGCTAACATGATTCGGACAGACTTAAGCATCGCTACGGGTGAGAAAGTCTCATCGTAGTCAACTCCTTGAACTTGTCGAAACCCTTTCACAACAAGTCGAGCTTTGTAAATAGTAACATTACCATCTGCGTCGGTCTTCCTCTTGAAGATCCATTTATTTTCGATGGCTTGCCGATCATTGGGCAAGTCAACCAAAGTCCATACTTTGTTCTCATACATGGATCCCATCTCAGATTTCATGACCTCGACCCATTTTGCGGAATCTGGGCTCATCATCGCTTCCTCATAGTTCGTAGGTTCATCATGGTCTAGTAACATGACTTCCAGAACTGGGTTGCCGTACCACTCTGGTGCGGAACGTACTCTGGTTGATCTACGACGTTCAGCAGAAACTTGATCTGAAGTTTCATGATCATCATCATTAGCTTCCTCACTAATTGGTGTAGGAATCACTGGAACAATTTTCTGTGATGTACTACTTTCCAATTCAGGAGAAGGTACAATTACCTCATCAAGTTCTACTTTCCTCCCACTCACTTCTTTCGAGAGAAACTCCTTCTCTAGAAAGGATCCATTCTTAGCAACGAATATCTTGCCTTCGGATCTGTGATAGAAGGTGTACCCAACAGTCTCTTTTGGGTATCCTATGAAGACACATTTCTCCGACTTGGGTTCGAGCTTATCAGGTTGAAGCTTTTTCACATAAGCATCGCAGCCCCAAACTTTAAGAAACGACAACTTTGGTTTCTTGCCAAACCACAGTTCATAAGGCGTCGTCTCAACGGATTTAGATGGTGCCCTATTCAATGTGAATGTAGCTGTCTCTAATGCATAACCCCAAAAGCGATAGTGGTAGACCGGTAAGAGACATCATCGATCGCACCATATCTAATAAAGTACGGTTATGACGTTCAGACACACCATTACACTATGGTGTTCCAGGTGGCGTGAGTAGTGAAACTATTTCACATTGTTTTTACTGAAGGCCAAACTCGCTAACTCAAATATTTTACCTCCACGATCATATCGTAGAAACTCTTATTTTCTTGTTACGATGATTCTCCACTTCACTCTGAAATTCTTTGAACCTTTCAAATGTTTCAGACTTGTGCTTCATTAAGTAGATATACCCATATCTGCTCAAATCATCAGTGAAGGTCAGAAAATAACGATACCCGCCGCGAGCTTCAACACTCATTGGTCCACATACATCTGTATGTATGATCTCCAACAAATCTGTTGCTCGCTCCATTGTTCCGGAGAACGGAGTTTTAGTCATCTTGCCCATGAGGCATGGTTCGCAAGTACCAAGTGATTCATAATCAAGTGATTCCAAAAGTCCATTACTATGGAGTTTCTTCATGCGCTTTACACCATTATGACCTAAACGGCGGTGCCACAAATAAGTTGCATTATCATTATTAACCTTGCATCTTTTGGCTTCAATATTATGAATATGTGTATCACCACGATCGAGATCCAACAAACTATTTTCATTGGGTGTATGACCATCAAAGGTTTTATTCATGTAAACAGAATAACAATTATTCTATGACTTTAAATGAATAACCGTATTGCAACAAATATGATCAAATCATATTCATGCTCAACGCAAAATGCCAAATAACATTTATTTAGGTTTTACACTAATCTCGAAAGTATAGGGAGTGTGCGATGATGATCATATCAATCTTGGAACCACTTCCAACACACATCGTCACTTCACCTTTAACTAGTCTTTGTTCATTCTGCAACCCTCGTTTCGAGTTACTAATTTTAGCAACTGAACCGGTATCAAATACCTAGGGGTTGCTATGAACACTAGTAAAGTACACATCAATAATCTGTATATCAAAATATACCTTTGTTCACTTTGCCATCCTTCTTATCCGCCAAGTATCTAGGGCAGTTCCACTTCCAGTGACCATTTCCTTTGCAGTAGAAGCACTTAGTTTCAGGCTTGAGTTTTAGCTTTGGGTTTCTTCACGGGAGTGACAACTTGCTTGTCATTCTTCTTGAAGTTCCCCTTCTCTCCTTTTGCCCTTTACCTGAAACAAGTGATCTTGTTAACCATCAACACTTGATGCTTTTTCGTGATTTCTACCTTCGCCGACTTCAGCATCGCGAAGAGCTCGGGAATTCCTTTTGTCATCCCTTGCATATTATAGTTCATCACGAAGTTCTACTAACTTGGTGATAGTGACTAGAGAACTTTGTCAATTACTATCTTATCTGGAAGATTAACTCCCACTTGATTCAAGTAATTGTAGTACCCAAACAATCTGAGCACATGCTCACTGGTTGAGCTATTCTCCTCCATCTTGTAGGCAAAGTACTGTCAGAAGTCTTATACCTCTCGACACGGGCATGAGTATGAAATACTAATTTCAACTCTTGGAACATCTTATATGCTCCGTGGCGTTCAAAATGTTTTTTAAGTCCCGGTTCTAAGCCGTAAAGCATGGTGCACTTAAACTATCAAGTAGTCATCATACCGAGCTTTTGTCAAAACGTTCATAACGTCTACATCTGCTCCTGCAATCGGTCTGTCACCTAGCGGTGCATCAAGGACATAATTCTCTGTGCAGCAATGAGGATAATCCTCAGATCACGGAACAATTCCGCATCATTGCTACTAACATCTTTCAACTTAGTTTTCTCTAGGAACATATAAAAAATAAACGGGGAGCAACATCGCGAGCTATTGATCTACAACATAGATATGCTAATACTACCAGGACTAAGTTCATGATAAATTTAAAGTTCAATTTAATCATATTACTTAAGAACTCCCACTTAGATAGACATCCCTCTAGGCATCTAAATGATCACGTGATCCAAATCAACTAAACCATGTCCGATCATCACGGGAGATGGAGTAGTTTCAATGGTGAACATCTTTATGTTGATCATATCTACTATATGATTCACGCTCGACCTTTCGGTCTCCAGTGTTCCGAGGCCATATCTGCATATGCTAGGCTCGTCAAGTTTAACCCGAGTATTCTGCGTGTGCAAAACTGGCTTACACCCGTTGTATTTGAACGTAGAGCTTATCACACCCGATCATCAAGTGGTGTCTCGGCACGACGAACTTTCGCAACGGTGCATACTCAGGGAGAACATTTATACTTTGAAATTTAGTAAGGGATCATCTTATAATGCTACCGTCGTTCTAAGCAAAATAAGAAGCATAATAAGATAAACATCACATGCAGTCAAAATATGTGACATGATATGGCCATCATCATCTTATGCTTTTGATCTCCATCTCCAAAGCACCGTCATGATCACCTTCGTCACCGGCGCGACACCTTGATCTCCATCGTAGTATCGTTGTCGTCTCGCCAACTATTGCTTCTACGACTATCGCTATCGCTTAGTGATAAAGTAAAGCAATTACATGGCGATTGCATTTCATACAATAAAGCGACAACCATATGGCTCCTGCGAGTTGCCGATAACATTACAAAACATGATCATCTCATACAAAACCGTATAACTCATCATGTCTTGACCATATCACATCACAACATGCCCTGCAAAAACAAGTTAGACGTCCTCTACTTTGTTGTTGCAAGTTTTACGTGGCTGCTACGGGCTTAGCAAGAACCGTTCTTACCTACGCATACAAAACCACAACGATGTTTCGTCAAGTATGTGTTGTTTTAACCTTCACAAGGACCGGGCGTAGCCACACTTGTTTCAGCTAAAGTGAGAGAGACAGACACCCGCCAGTCACCTTTAAGCAACGAGTGCTCTTAACGGTGAAACCAGTCTCGCGTAAGCGTACGCGTAATGTCGGTCCGGGCCGCTTCATCTCACAATACCGCCGAAGCAAAGTATGACATGCTGGTAAGCAGTATGACTAGTATCGCCCACAACTCATTGTGTTCTACTCGTGCATATCATCTACGCATAGACCTGGCTCATGATGCCACTGTTGGGGAACGTAGTATTTTAAAATTTTCCTACGATCACGCAAGATCTATCTACCAGATGCATAGCAACGAGAGGGGAGAGTGAGTCTACGTACCCTCGTAGACCGAAAGCGGAAGCGTTAGAACAACGCGGTTGATGTAGTCGTACGTCTTCACGGCCCGACCGATTAAGCACCGAAACTACGGCACCTCCGAGTTCTAGCACACGTTCAGCTCGATGACGTCCCTCGAACTCCGATCCAGCCGAGTGTCGAGGGAGAGTTCCGTCAGCACGACGGCGTGGTGACGATCTTGATGTTCTACCGTCGCAGGGCTTCGCCTAAGCACCGCTACAATATTTATCGAGGAGAACTATGGTGGAGGGGGGCACCGCACACGGCTAAGAGATCAAGAGATCAATTGTTGTGTCTAGAGGTGCCCCCTGCCCCCGTATATAAAGGAGGGAGGGAGAGGGGCCAGCCAGCCCTTCTATGGCACGCCAGGGAGGCAATCCTACTAGGAATAGGATTGCAATCCTATTCCTAGTAGGAGTCTACCAAGAAGGAAGAGGGGAAAAGGAAGGAGAGGGAGAGGTGGCGCCCCCCAATCCTAGTCCAACTAGGATTCCCTGGTGGGGCGCCGTCCAGCCTCTATGGGCTGCCTCTCTTCTTTCCTCAAGGCCCACTATGGACCATCCCCCCTCGTGGGGGGTTCCGGTAACCCCCTCCAGCAATCCGGTTAAATCCGAAACTTTTCCGGAACACTTCCGGTGTCCGAATATAGTCGTCCAATATATCAATCTTTATGTCTCGGACATTCCGAGACTCCTCGTCATGTCCGTGATCTCATCCGGGACTCCAAACTACCTTCGGTACATCAAAACTCATAATACCGATCGTCATCAAACGTTAAGCGTGCGGACCCTACGGGTTTGAGAACTATGTAGACATGACCGAGACTCATCTCCGGTCAATAACCAATAGCGGAACCTGGATGCTCATATTGCTTCCTACATATTCTACGAAGATCTTTATCGGTCAAACCGCATAACAACATATGTTGTTCCTTTTGTCATCGGTATGTTACTTGCCCGAGATTCGATCGTCGGTATCTCTATACCTAGTTCAATCTCGTTACCGGCAAGTCTCTTTACTCGTTTCGTAATACATCATCTCGTGACTAACTCATTAGTCATTTGCTTGCAAGGCTTATTATGATGTGCATTACTGAGAGGGCCCAGAGATACCTCTCCGACACTCGGAGTGACAAATCCTAGTCTTGATCTATGCCAACACCACGAATACTTTCAGAGACACCTGTAGAGCATCTTTATGATCACCCAGTTACGTTGTGACGTTTGATAGCACACAAGGTATTCCTACGGTATTCGGGAGTTGCATAATCTCATAGTCATAGGAACATGTATAAGTCATGAAGAAAGCAATAGCAGTAAAACTAAACGATCATAGTGCTAAGCTAACGGATTGGTCTAGTCCATCACATCATTCTCCTAATGATGTCACCCCGTTGATCAAATGACAACTCATGTCTATGGTTAGGAAACATAACCATCTTTGATCAATGAGCTAGTCTAGTAGAGGCATACTAGGGACACTCTGTTTTGTCTATGTATTCACACATGTACTAAGTTTCCGGTTAATACAATTCTAGCATGAATAATAAACATTTATCATGATATAAGGAAATATAAATAACAACTTTATTATTGCCTCTAGGGCATATTTCCTTCATCTTGTCCATCACATCATTCTCCTAATGATGTGATCCCGTTGATCAAATGACAACTCATGTCTATGGCTAGGAAACATAACCATCTTTGATCAATGAGCTAGTCTAGTAGAGGCATACAAGGGAACCTCTGTTTTGTCTATGTATTCACACATGTACTAAGTTTTCGGTTAATACAATTCTAGCATGAATAATAAACATTTATCATGATATAAGGAAATACAAATAACAACTTTATTATTGCCTCTAGGGCATATTTCCTTCAGTCTCCCGCTTGAACTAGAGTCAATAATCTAGATTACATAGTAATGATTCTAACACCCATGGAGTCTTGGTGTTGTTCATGTTTTGCTCGTGGAAGAGGCTTAGTCAACGGGTCTGTGACATTCAGATCCGTATGTATCTTGCAAATTTCTATGTCTCCCTCCTTGACTTGATCGCGGATGGAATTGAAGTGTCTCTTGATGTGCTTAGTTCTCTTGTGAAACCTGGATTCCTTCGCCAAGGCTATTGCTCCAGTGTTGTCACAAAAGATTTTCATTGGACCCGATGCACTAGGTATTACACCTAGATCGGATATGAACTCCTTCATCCAGACTCCTTCATTTGCTGCTTCCGAAGCAGCTATGTACTCCACTTCACACGTAGATCCCGCCATGATGCTTTGCTCGGAACTGCACCAACTGAAAGCTCCACCGTTCAATAAAAACACATATCCAATTTGTGACTTAGAGTCATTCAGATCAGTGTCAAAGCTTGAATCGACGTAGCCGTTTACGACAAGCTTTTTGTCACCTCCATAAATGAGAAACATATCCTTTGTCATTTTCAGGTACTTCAGGATGTTCTTGACCGCTGTCCAGTGATCCACTCCTGGATTACTTTGGTACCTCCCTGCTAAACTTATAGCAAGTCACACATCAGGTCTGGTACAAAGCATTGCATACATGATAGATCCTATGGCTGAGGCATAAGGAGTGACTTTCATTTTCTCTCTATCTTCACACCTTGAGTCTTACTCAACTTCACACCTTGTAACGCAGGCAAGAACCATTTCTTTGACTGGTCCATTTTGAACTTCTTCAAAACTTTGTCAAGGTATGTGCTTTGTGAAAGTCCAATTAAGCGTCTTGATCTATCTCTATAGATCCTGATGCCTAATATATAAGCAGCTTCACCGAGGTCTTTCATTGAAAATTTCTTATTCAAGTATCCTTTTATGCCATCCAGAAAATCTATATCATTTCCAATCAACAATATGTCATCTACATATAATATTAGAAATGCTACAGAGCTCTCACTCACTTTCTTGTAAATACAGGCTTCTCCAAAAGTCTGTATAAAACCATATGCTTTGATCACCTCATCAAAGCGTATATTCCAACTTCGAGATGCTTGCATCAGTCCATAGAAGGATCGCTAGAGCTTGCACACTTTGTTAACGCCTTTAGGATCGACAAAACCTTCTGGTTTCATCATATACAACTCCTCTTTGAGGTATCCATTAAGGGATGCAGTTTTGACATCCATTTGCCAGATTTCATAACCATAAAATGCGGCAATTGCTAACATGATTCGGACAGACTTAAGCATCGCTACAGGTGAGAAAGTCTCATTGTAGTCAACTCCTTGAACTTGTCGAAAACCTTCCATAACAAGTCAAGCTTTGTAGACAGCAACATTACCGTCGGCGTTGGTCTTCCTCTTGAAGATCCATTTATTTTCAATGGCTTGCCGATCATCGGGCAAGTCAACCAAAGTCCACACTTTGTTCTCATACATGGATCCCATCTCAGATTTCATGGCTTCAAGCCATTTTGCGGAATCTGGGCTCATTATCGCTTCCTCATAGTTCGTAGGTTCATCATGGTCTAGTAACATGACTTCCAAAACTGGGTTGCCGTACCACTCGGGTGCGGAACGCACTCTGGTTGACCTACGAGATTCAGTAGTAACTTGATCCGAAGTTTCATGATCATCATCATTAGCTTCCTCACTAATTGGTGTAGGAATCACTGGAACTTGTTTCTGTGATGTACTACTTTCCTCCCACTCACTTCTTTCGAGAGAAACTCCTTCTCTAGAAAAGATCCATTCTTAGCAACGAATATCTTGCCTTCAGATTTGTGATAGAAGGTGTATCCAACAGTCTCCTTTGGGTATCCTATGAAGACACATTTCCCCGACTTGGGCTCGAGCTTATTAGGTTTAAGATTTTTCACATAAGCATCGCAACCCCGAACTGTAAGAAACGACAACTTTGGTTTCTTGCCAAACCACAGTTCATAAGGCGGCATCTCAACGGATATAGATGGTGCCATATTTAACGTGAATGCAGCTGTCTCTAAAGCATAACCCCAAAACGATAGTGGTAATTCGGTAAGAGACATCATAGATTGCACCATATCTAATAAAGTACGGTTACGACGTTCGGACACACCATTACGCTATCGTTTTCCGGGTGGCGTGAGTTGTGAAACTATTCCACATTGTTTCAAATGAAGACCAAACTCGTAACTCAAATATTCTCCTCCATGATCAGATCGTAGAAACTTTATTTTCTTGTTACGATGATTCTCTACTTCACTCTGAAATTCTTTGAACTTTTCAAATGTTTCAGACTTGTGTTTCATCAAGTAGATATACCCATATCTGCTCAAATCATCAGTCAAGGTCAAAAAATAATGATACCCGCCGCAAGCCTCAACACTCATCGGTCGAAATACATCAGTATGTATGATTTCCAATAAATCAGTTGCTCGCTCCATTGTTTCGGAGAACGGAGTTTTAGTCATCTTGCCAGTGAGGCATGGTTCGCAAGCACCAAGTGATTCCAAAAGTCCATCAGTATGGAGTTTCTTCATGCGCTGTACACCAATATGGCCTAAACGGCAGTGCCACAAATAAGTTGCACTATCATTATTAACCTTGCATATTTTGGCTTCAATATTATGAATATGTGTATCACTATGATCGAGATCCAACAAGAATAGACCACTCTTCAAGGGTGCATGACCATAAAAGATATTACTCATATAAATAGAACAACAATTATTCTCTGATTTAAATGAATAACTGATGGCTTCTCACCCCTCGTTGGTTACCCCAAGTGGAAGGTTTGAGATGTAGCGTAGCGGTAGTTTTCCCTTGGCAAAGATACCAAGGATCGAATCCCGTGAGACTCCGAGGGTCGACAAGAAGGTGTCAATAGCGCCAGAGACTTTTGCTTGACAGGACCTGCACACAGATACAAATAACTTTGCTCCCAACGAGTACAGAGAGGTTGTCAATCCCTCCGGCCTTGTCGTTTACAAAGGATCAAACGCAAGAGATAATAGTGATAGGTATGACTGCAACTAGTAAATAAGGACAGGAAGTAAATAACGGGTGTGATCAGTGATGGTAATATGGACCGGGGTCCCATGATGTTCACTAGTGATGTCTCTCTCCCAAAAGACGATAAAACAGCTAAGCGAGGTAAACGAATTACAGCTGGGCAATTGACAGGATTATGTGCGCAAACCAATGCTAACTATGCTGTAAGAAAGGTAGAGGCTCAAAAGCATGGGCGGTACGCCAAGGCAAGTAGACCGAAATCCATCTGCATCTACTACTAATCATCCACCTTGAGATATCTATCCAGAACATCTCGCTGGTATTAAGTTGCGAGTCCCACCCATAGTGTAAACTCAAAGCAACAGACAACTGCATTAAAAGAACTTTGCGTAAAGTAAACAATCCTTGCACCCGCAAGTACAAGCACCGTTGTTTTCCCCCTTGTGGCAACAGCACATCCCCTAGACTCATGTTTCTGTCACTCAAGCTAGTCATCGAGGGGCATGAACCCACAATCAAGCATAACGTTCCCTCTTGGAGTTACTACCTACTACTTGGCCAAAGCAATAAACAGCAACGAAGAACATGCAAGAATTACTCAAGAACATAAATATAAAAGAGGTGAATCAAATATATTACTCACACACAATCTAAACATAATCTCATAATCCATCGGATCTCAGCAAACTCAGCGTAGCAACAGCATAAAGATCACATATGTGCCTCGATCATGTAGGGCAGCTCACGAGGTCTAATCGGCGAAGAACAAAGAGGGGAGGAGAACATCACATAGCTACTGGTCATGGACCCATGGTCCAAGGGGGACTACTCACAACTCATCCGGGAGGCGTCCATGGTGGTGGAGAAGCTCCCGGTGGTGGTTCTCCCCTCCGGCAGGGTGCCGGGAAGATTTCTCCTGGTGCTCCCGATCTTGGAAGCGCGGCGGCGGCGGAACAGAGATGAGATCGCGAAATAGGGTTTCGTCCTCGAGGGATTCGGGACGCGGTGTAAATATATGCCAAAGGGGGTCACCAGAGGAGGTAAGGGGGGCCTAGGCGCCCCCCCCCCCCGGCGCAGCCAGGAGGGGGGCCGCCCCCTCAAGGCGCCTGGAGCCCCTCTGGCCCCCCTCTGGCCCTACTTCTGCCGCATGGAAGCTTCTGGAGCGCTGATTTTTTATATATTTTTCCCGGAATTTTTCTGGTAATTTAAGTAATGGGAAAACCTGAAATAGAAAAAGAACAGAAAACAGAAACTGGCACTGGGGTGCACTGAGTTAATAGGTTAGTCCAAATATGATCAAAATTGTATGGAAGTGCATAAATATCATAGCCATATCACACAAAAGAGGCATGGAGCAAGCAGAAATTAGAGATACGTTTTGGACGTATCAATAACCGTCTCACAACAAACAAGATCCAGATATAATGTTCATGCTCAACGCTGGCATCAAATAACAATTATTTAGGTCTAATACTAATCCCGATGGTAGACGTAGAGGTAGCGTGCCGACGGTGATCACATCGACTTTGGAACCATTTCCCACGCGCATCGTCACCTCGTCCTTAGCTAATCTTCGTTTAATCCGTAGCCCCTGTTTCGAGTTACAAATATTAGCAACCGAACTAGTATCAAATACCCAGGTGCTACTATGAGCATTAGTAAGGTACACATCAATAACATGTATATCAAATATACATTTGTTCACTTTGCCATCCTTCTTATCTGCCAAATACTTGGGACAGTTCCGCTTCCAGAGTCTAGTCCCTTTGCAGTAGAAGCACTCAGTTTCAGGCTTGGCTCCAGACTTGGGTTTCTTCGTGGGAGTAGCAACTGTCTTGCTATTCTTCTTGAAGTTCCCCCTCTTTCCCTTGCCCTTTTTCTTGAAACTAGTGGTTTTGTTAACCATCAACACTTGATGCTCGTTTTTTATTTCTACCTCCGCAGCTTTGAGCATAGCGAAGAGCTCGGGAATTGTTTTCTGCATCCCTTGCATGTTATAGTTCATCACGAAGCCTTTATAGCTTGGTGGCAGTGATTGAAGAACTCTATCAATAACACTATCTTCGTCAACTTTGCATCCAAGTTGAGTCATACGATTTTAGTACCCCAGACATTTTGAGCAAGTGTTCACTGATAGAACTGTTCTCCTCCATCTTGCAGCTGTAGAACTTATTGGAAATTTCATATTTCTCAATCTGGGCATTTGCTTGAAACATTAACTTCAACTCTTGGAACATCTCATATGCTCCATTACGTTCGAAACGTCTTTGAAGACCCGGTTCTAAGCCGTAAAGCATGGCACGTTGAACTATCGTGTAGTCATCAGAACGAGCTTGCCAGACGTTCATAACGTCCGGGGTTGCTCCTGTAGCAGGCATGTCACTTAGCGGTGCTTCCAGGACATAGTTCTTCTGTGCAGCAATGAGGATAATCCTCAAGTTACGGAACCAGTCCGTGTAATTGCTACCATCATCTTTCAGCTTAGCTTTCTAGGAATGCAATTAAATTCAAGGGAACGGTAGCACGGGCCAATGATCTACAACAAGATAGATATGCAAAAACTATCAGGACAAAGTTCATGATAAATTAAAGTTTAGTTAATCATATTACTAAAGAACTCCCACTTAGATAGACATCCCTCTAGTCATCTAAATGATCACGTGATTCAAATCAACTAAACCATGTCCGACCATCACGTGAGATGGAGTAGTTTTGAATGGTGAACATCTTATGTTGATCATATCTACTATATGATTCATGCTCGACCTTTCGATCTCCAGTGTTCCAAGGCCATGTCTGTACATGCTAGGCTCGTCAAGTTTAACCCGAGTATTCTGCATGTGCAAAACTGTCTTACACCCGTTGTATTTGAACGTAGAGCTTATCACACCCGATCATCACGTGGTGTCTCAGCACGACGAACTTTCGCAATGGTGCATACTCAGGGAGAACACTTGTACCTTGAAATTTTTGTAAGGGATCATCTTATAATGCCAGCGCCGTACTAAGCAAAATAAGAAGCATAATAAGATAAACATCACATGCAATCAAAATATGTGACATGATATGGCCATCATCATCTTGTGATTTTGATCTCCATCTCCAAAGCATCGTCATGATCTTCATTGTCACCGGCTTGACACCATGATCTTCATCGTAGCGTTGTGGTCGTCTCGCCAACTATTGCTACTACTACTATCGCTAACTCATAGTGATAAAGTAAAGCAATTACATGGCCTTCTCAATTCATACAATAAAGAGACAACCATAAGGCTCCTGCCGGTTACCGATAACTTAACAAAAGATGATCATCTCATACAATAACGTATAACTCATCACGTCTTGACCATATCACATCACAACATGCCCTGCAAAAACAAGTTAGACGTCCTCTACTTTGTTGTTGCAAGTTTTACGTGGCTGCTACGGGCTAAGAAAGAACTGTTCTTACCTACGCATACAAAAACCACAATAATTTTTCTCAAGTATGTGTTGTTTTAACCTTCACAAGGACCGAGCGTAGCCACACTTGATTCAACTAAAGTTGGAGAAACTGACACCCGCCAGCCACCTGTGTGCGAAGCACGTTGGTAGAACCAATCTCGCGTAAGCGTACGCGTAATGTCGGTCCGGGCCACTTCATCCAACAATACCGCCGAATCAAAGTATGAGATGCTAGTAAGCAGTATGACTATTATTGCCCACAACTCATTGTGTTCCACTCGTGCATATCATCTACGCATAGACCTGGCTCTTGATGCCACTGTTGAGGAACATAGTATTTCAAAAAAAATCCTACGATCATGCAAGATCTATCTACTAGAATCATAGCAACGAGAGGGGAGAGTGTGTCTACGTACCCTCGTAGACCGAAAGCGGAAGCGTCTAGTAACGCGGTTGATGTAGTCGAACGTCTTCCCGATCCAACCAATCCTAGCACCGAACATACGGCACCTCCGCGTTCAGCACACGTTTTGCTTGATGACATCCCACCAGCTCTTGATCCAGTTGAGCTTCTCGGGAGAGTTTCGTCAGCACGACGGTGTGGTGACGGTGATGATGAACCTACAGGCGCAGGGCTTCGCCTAAGCACTGCAACGATATGAACGAGGTGTGTAACTATGGGGAGGGGCACCGCAAACGGCTAGAATCAACTTGTGTGTTTATGGGGTGCCCCCTTCCTACGTATATAAAGGAGTGGAGGAGGGGAGGGGCCGACCCTCTCTATGGCGCGCCCTAGGGAAGTCCTACTCCCACCGGGAGTAGGATTCCCCCCCCCCCCTTCCCAAGTTGTAGTAGGAGAAGAAGGAAGGAGGATAACGAGAAGAAGGAAAGGGGCGCCAGCTGCTACTTCTCGAGCTTGCGTTGTATTCCCTCGAAGAGGAAAGGGTGATGTAGCATAGTAGTGCAAGTATTTCCCTCAGTTTTTGAGAACCAAGGTATCATTCCAGTAGGAGACCATGCGCAAGTCCCTCACACCTGCACAAACAAATAAGAACTTCGTAGCCAACGCAATAAGGGGTTGTCAATCCCTTTACGGTCACTTACGAAAGTGAGATCTGATAGATAGGATAGTATAATATTTTTGGTATTTTTGATATAAGAACAGAAAGTAAATAAAGCAATAAGCAACGGCGACAGAAATTGAAGGGAAAGTAATATGATAAAGATAGACCCGGGGGCCATAGGTTTCACTAGTGGCTTCTCTCATCATAGCAGAATTCTACGGTGGGTGAACAAATTACTGTCGAGCAATTGATAGAAAAGCGCATAGTTATGAGAATATCTAGGAATGATCATTAAATATAGGCATCACGTCCGTGACAAGTAGACCGAAACAATTCTGCATCTACTACTATTACTCCACACATCGGCCGCTATCCAGCATGCATCTAGAGTATTAAGTTCATAAGAACAGAGTAATGCTTTAAGCAAGATGACATGATGTAGAAGGATAAACTCAAGCAAAATGATATAAACCCCATCTTTTTATCCACGATGGCAACAATACAATACATGCCTTGCTGCCCCTGCTGTCACTGGGAAAGGACACCGCAAGATTGAACCCAAAGCCAAGCACTTCTCCCATTGCAAGAACTATAGATCTAGTAGGCCAAACCAAACCAATAATTCGAAGAGACTTGCAAGGATATTATAATCATACATAAAAGATTTCAGAAAAGAATCAAATATTGTTCATAGATAATCTTGATCATAAACCCACAATTCATCGGATCTCGACAAACACACCGCAAAAAGATTACATCGAATAGATCTCCTCGAAGATCGAGGAGAACTTTGTATTGATATCCAAAAAGAGAGAAGAAGCCATCTAGCTAATAACTATGGACCCGAAGGTCTGTGGTAAACTACTCACACCTCGTTGGTGTGGCTATGGCGTTGATGTAAAAGCACTCTGTGGTAGATCCCCCCTCCGGCGGAGCTCCGGAATAGGCCCCAACATGGGATCTCACCGGAACAGAAGGTTGCGGCGGTGGAATTGGGGTTTTCTCTGTTGCCTCGATGTTTTCAGGGTACATGGATATATATAGGAGGAAGGAGGGCATCGGGGAGCCAGAGGGGGACCACGAGGATGGGGGGCGCGCCCTGGACCCTCGTGGCCACCTACTTCGTTCCCTCGCGTGTACTCCAAGTCTTCTGGGTAGATACGGTTCCAAAAATAACTCTCCCGAAGGTTTCATTCCGCTTGGACTCCGTTTGATATCCCTTTTTTGCAAAACTCTGAAATAGGCAAAAAACAGCAATTTGGGCTCGGCCTTGGTTTAGTAGGTTGGTCCCAAAAGTAATAGAAAAGTGTATAATAAAGCCCATTAAACATCCAAAACAGAATATATAATAGCATGGAACAATCAAAAATTATAGATACATTGGAGACGTATCACCGGCCCCCTCCCAATTCGGATTGGGCTTGTGGGGGGCGCACCCCCACCTTGGCCGCCTACGCCTCTTTTCTACTATGGCCCATTAAGGCCAATTAAGGCCCCGGGGGGTTCCGGTAGCCCCCCGGTACTCCGGTAAATGCCCGAACTCATCTGAAACCATTTCGATGTTCGAATATAGCCTTCCAATATATCGATCCTTACGTCTCGACCATTTCGAGACTGTTCGTCATGTCCGTGATCTCATCCGGGACTCCGAACAAACGTCGGTCATCAAATCACATAACTCATAATACAAATCGTCATCAAACGTTAAGCGTGCGGACCCTACGGGTTCGAGAACTATGTAGACATGACCGAGACTCATCTCCGGTCAATAACCAATAGCGGAACCTGGATGCTCATATTGGTTCCTACATATTCTACGAAGATCTTTATCGGTCAAACCGCATAACAACATTCGTTATTCCCTTTGTCATCGGTATGTTACTTGCCCGAGATTCGATCGTTGGTATCACCATACCTAGTTAATCTCGTTACCGTCAAGTCGCTTACTCATTCCGTAATACATCATCTCGCGACTAACTCATCAGTCATTTACTTGCAAGGCTTATGATGATATGTATTACCGAGAGGGCCTAGAGATACCTCCCCGACACTCGGAGTGACAAATCCTATTCTCGATCTATGCCAACACCACAAACACCTTCGGAGACACCTGTAGACCATCTTTATAATAACCCAGTTACGTTGTGACGTTTGATAGCACACAAGGTGTTCCTCCGGTATTCGGGAGTTGCATAATCTCATAGTCATAGGAACATGTATAATTATGAAGAAAGCAATAGGAGTAAAACTAAACGATCAAGTTGCTAAGCTAACGGATGGGTCTTGTCCATCACATCATTCTCCTAATGAGGTGATCTCGTTGATCAAATGACAACTCATGTCTATGGCTAGGAAACATAACCATCTTTGATCAATGAGCTAGTCTAGTAGAGGCATACTAGGGACACTCTGTTTTGTCTATGTATTCACACCTGTACTAAGTTTCCGGTTAATACAATTCTAGCATGAATAATAAACATTTATCATGATATAAGGAAATACAAATAACAACTTTATTATTGCCTCTAGGGCATATTTCCTTCATTTTCTTCGGGCAACGCATTAGGGCCGGGGACGACGGCACCCACTTCCTCGACCTCCTGCATGGCCACGAGCACCGGGGCAATGTTGAGGGCCGTCGGCATTGCCGACTCCTCCTCCTCTTTGCCCGACATCTTCTTCCCGCCTGGATTTTCTCCTCAGACGGCATACGCTCAAATTCCAACCGCTCTAGTAAGTTACTAATTTTTGCTCTGTAGATTAGGGTTTTCTACATTAGGCATCACAAGGAATCAATTGGATTCAATTCGAATCCAATCCAATCGAATCAATTCCTTCTTGGCTGCTATTGTTCATGATGTTCTTGATGTTCATAGTATTCATGCTTTTCATGTTCATGCTATTCGTATGCAGGGTAGATTGGTTCTTGTTCGTAGGTAGTAACATTGTAGTTCATAGGCAAGGTAGATTGGTTCTTGCATGATAGGTACTTACATGTTCATGTTATTCATAGTTAGGGTTTGTGTGTGATGTCGAAGAGCTAGATTGATGCTGGCTTAGTCATGCTTTGTTGCATGATTTCATTACGTGCATGATATTTATGGTAGATACGACAAATTTGTATGCACATACACATTGTAGGACCACTGTATTTCCTTATTTGGGTACTAGTACCAATGTGGCACGCTGCCAAATGTGGAAGTGGTCACAACTTGCACTGGTAGCTTTAGATCATGGCCAGCATGTTCACTGGTCAGTGGCTGCTACCCATGAGCAAGTAACACTCATCAGAGACACTTGCTCTTCGGCATGTGCCACTGATCATGTTTTGGAAACTGCACTAATCAGTGGTTGTTGCCCATTTGCAAGTGCCACTCATCAGTGACACTAGCTCTTCGGCATGTGCAACTCATCAGTGCTTGATCCTAATGCCATGTTAGAGCATCTTCAATAGAAGATGTATATGCAAAAATAACTACCTTTTGCAATACACCACCTTGCGGTGCAAATTTGCATCTCCACCTCCGGGAGATGTAAAACTGGCGGCTGCACGACAAACGCCCAACCACCTTCAATTCCGTTACACTCGCTCGCTCAGTGGCTGCTCGCCTGCGCCGCCGGCGATTTCTT
Organism: Secale cereale; assembly: GCA_902687465.1. Classification (NCBI taxonomy): domain Eukaryota; kingdom Viridiplantae; phylum Streptophyta; class Magnoliopsida; order Poales; family Poaceae; genus Secale; species Secale cereale. The sequence goes on from LR738715.1 coordinate 729,368,564, forward strand.
GCTAGAAACTTTGTCTCCACCGCCCGTTCGTCCGTCCATCCCCGGCCCCGCAGGCTACCCGTCCCGAAATCCCACTGGCTATCCCCGCCGCCCACCGCAGCCATCGATTTGGATCCGTCCCGCCGTACTTCCACCGCTGTGCCACTCACCCACCACACTAGACGATCGTCAGCCCGCTGCCAGATCCAGTTGCTCCACTGCCCCCGCCACCGGTTCGGTCGCTCGCCTTCAAATTGGCCGAAATAGCCGCTTCTCCCCCACTGAATCACCACCACGCCGCCGCATGATTTGAGCCCTCCTCCCCACTGCCCCGTCGTCGTCCGATTCGAGCTGCACACCTGCCTCCACGCTGTCACCGCTTTTCCGCCACCAAACTTGGCCTTCTCGCGTCGTACGACTATTGCACCACCGCCACATCGTGACCAATCCGCCGCTCAATCCACAACCACGCCGTCGGCCATTCGAGCTCCTACCGCCGCATTCGACCTCTCGACTCTCGTCACTCAGCCGCTAGTGCACCTGTTGCCGCCTCTCGGTTCACCAGCGCTCCTCCCAGGTCTCGGCGCTCGGTCGCCGACGCTCATGCTGACTAGTTTTACATCTCATTTGGGTCATCTATTGGATTTGGACGTTTACATATCCAATATACATCATCTGTTGGAGTTGCCTCTTTTTTGGAGAGGTAAAAGGCACTTTTTGAATATGTAGATTTTTACATCGCCAAATTTGCATCTTCTATTAGAGATGCTCTTACTAGCCATTGTCATCTTACTTGACAAGGTGATGAAGACGGAGTGGGACAAGGCCGGTCGAGGGGCTCAGGTCATGGTCGGCACCGAGGGTGCGTGGACTTCATCCCCATGAACCGCTGGCTCAAGAGGGTGGACTTGCCTGGCAGGGCCACCTTCATGAGCCAGCCGCGTTCAACGGGACGATCTCCGTGGACCGGCCACGCGGAGGGGTCTCAAGAGCCGCTGCATTTCTATGTGTAGATCAAGGATGAGGAGGATCTCGCCATGCTCGTCATCCCTCCCAAGTTCAAGGACGTAATGCAGCAGTGGCTGGTGATCAAGCCCCTGTGCGTCGTCAGGTTGTCGGCAAACAAGTGGTGTGAATTCTAGGTGTAGGTCCAGAGTTTTGAGGGCAGATGGTGCTTGGCCGGGGCTGGCAGTACTTCTGCCGCCGCCACATGATCGTCCCCAGCGACCTCGTCATCGTGCGGATCTCCGTCATGGGCCTGAAGGTGCCGATTTACAACCACAACAACTCGATCATGTGCAGGGTGCGCTGCACCAAGCACGGCTGCGTCGGTGAATTCACTCGTGCTCTCTAGTCATTTAAGTAACCAACCGTAGTATGGAACTGTTATAGTAGTTTGTGGTTGTGCTGAAGGTGATGGTTTGAACTTGTGCTCGAAACTTGTTAATACTTTGGCCAGGATCTGCACCCTGGTGTCAAGCAGGGGCATGGGATACCCCAACTATCTTTAACGATGGCCCTAGTATATTAGTTAGCCTCATAATCTATTGTTATCTTCATGTGCATTGCTTGTCGCATTGTTTGCCTCCTATGAGTTGTGCCTTCTGTTGTGCTGCTAATGTGGTGGTAAGGTCACCATATTTATATGGGGTGAGCAGAACACAAACAAGTATGTAGCCAAACAGTTGTAAGTTGCATCTGCTCAGCCCTTAAGCACATATGCACGCAACCAAACACCCAGCCCTAATGTGCTCATTGATGCAATGCAGGTAATCAAACAGCATGTATATGATGATTTGTTGCCTGTTTTTCTCAGCCGGGCAGGGTTGAGATGGCTTTGAAATGCAGGTACTGTTGGAGAAGACAACCAAAAACACCTAAGGGAATCTCTCCACCCTCTTGGACACATTTGCTATGTCTTTCGGAAATTTCAAACATGATGACATGTCGAAGTTGCTATGGCTGAAGAAGTAGAAGATGTTGAGGGTTTTTCTGAACACTAGACGAGTTGATCACACCCAGATTTTTTTTTAGACAATCATGACACCCAATGTTCGACAGTTCCTATTTCGCGCTGCAGGCGCCCGTTAATGTGTATTCTGCAAATGCGCGCATGCACCCACGTTTATCCGACTCGGTCCATTTGTAATTGTTTTTCTGTTTTCACAGACGTAAAAAAACTGCGAGGGTTACACGCTAACCATCAGGCCACCGCCTCGCTTGTGCAAATATACTTCCCGTCTTTCATGTATTAAGTTTTTAAGTTTGTTTTGTTCTTTTATCCTTTTCTGTTCATTCTTTTTTTATTTCTGTAATGCATGATTTTTTTCTCAAATTTCGTGAACTTTTTTTTTCTAAATTGATGAAGTTTTAAAATTAGATTGTTTTTTTAAAGTTGATGAACCTTTTTTACAAATTCAATGATTTATTTTCTAAAAATTATGAACTTTCTTCAAATTTGATGAACTTTTTTCAAAATTGATGAGATTTTCTTCAAATTTGATGAACACTTATTCCAAACTCAATGAACTTTTTCAAATTATATGAACTTCTTTCAAATTTCATGAACTTTTTTCAAAAAATTATGTACTTTTTTTCGTTAAAAAATCCACTGTTCCAAAAAACGAATAGTTCACAAATGCGTAATAAATAGCGTGGCTTTTATGGTTCTTAAAGGTTCTATAAATTACTAGATTTTCGGTGATGTAGTGGCTAGCTGGATAATCCTGCAGTTTACACACGCGAAATTACTTCACGGACGACCTGGCTTGCACCATCCTGGGCCGATGCCTAATCCAACAACTTCCTGTACATTGGCATTTTGAATGGATGGTGTGATATGGAGTGTCGTCTTGATATCGTCCATGAAGTGTCGTGTGTATAGCAGTCCTCTTACACACGTGGGTTCGAGTCCCCGTTTCGGTGTATTTTTCGCGAGACGTCTACTGCTTTCTTTCTTCCATGGGCCGGCCCACTAGCATTGCCAGTAAGCGCCGAACACGCCGAATGGGAGGAGCTCCCCAGATGTTTGCCTGGGTCGCCGCAATACGAAAATTGGTGGTGTAGCTGAAGCACCAACTTTTTTTTGAGGGGTAATGAACAACTTTATTCATCAAAAGCCACATGGAGTGGGATACTGTTCTGGTTATAAGGAACGCCAAACCAGACGTGGCGACCAGGACCTCTAGAAAGTGAAAATTTGGCTAAACTATGTGCTTCATGATTCGCAGCACGACACTCAAAAGTAAATTTACATAGAACATTAGCAACTCTAGTATGGATCTCGCTGATAATTGCTACATATCTTTCTCTGGCGTTCAGACCAATATCTGCCACGACCTGTTTGCAATCAGAAGCAATGACAAAATTGTGAATATTCAGGTCTTCCGCCAGGCACAGCGCCTCACGGCATGCTATAGCTTCCAAGGACGCAGGGTCGGTGACACCCTCAAGGACCAGCGCCGATGCCCCAATGTAGTTCCCTGCCTCATCTCTGCATACTGCAGCAGCCGATCCTCCTCTTCTGGCACGTACCCCCGCATCAACATGTATTTTGTAAAAACCAGGAGGCGGTCTCTTTGGGTTTTGTAGTCGCTGCTGGACAGAAGTCACAGACTGTCGTGGGCGTCGGTCTGCTTCGTAGATGATGTCCAGTTCTGCAATATACCTACTGATGAAGGAGTGTGTCCGATGAGGGCTTTGAAAGATTGCCTCATGAATCGCTTTCCGGCGTGCATGCCAGATCGCCCACGCCGTAGTCGCCAGAAGAGTAAACTTCTCAAGTGATAGGCTCTCAATGAGCGTAAACAGCCAATTTTTGGCATTAGGCTCTGTGGTGGCTATGATTTTATGCATGACTTCCTCATCTCCCAACGCCCACACACTGCGCGATGCGGTGCACTCCAATAACGAATGTCGCCATGAATCCTGTACCCCGCAAAGCCCGCATAGGCTAGAATCTGCCATATGACGGTGCGCTCGCACGTCATTTGTTGGCAACGACTGCTTCGATAATCTCCAGAGAAACATTCTGACCTTACCCGGAACTTTAGTATTCCACAATGATTTCCATGCTCCTGTCTCTGCCCTGTCATTGGACGGGCCTGCTGAACCCTCGAGCCATGCCTCTCTGTGCTGCCTGGTTGCTATGATCATCTTATAAGCAGACCTGACCGAGAAAATGCCATGTTTTTCATAGTGCCACGCCCAGAAATCTGACATGTTTCGAGTACACAGAGGGATTCCCAGTATAATTTCAGCATCCATAGGCATAAAAGTGGCCTGCACCAGTTGCCTATTCCATGACGCTGTGGCATGAGTTATAAGTTCAGAAACCATACTCGGCCGGTTCTGTGTTAAGCAACCGTAAGGCCTAAGCATTTCATCCCTTGGAAGCCAATTGTGAGCCCATATGTTGGTGGAAGCACCATTACCAATGCGTTTGATCAGCCCCTGCTTGAGTATATCCCTGCCTTCCACAATTGCTCTCCAAATTTGGCTAGGTCGACCCCCTAGCTCAGCCTCAAGAATGTCTGCAGTAGGGTAATAGATGCTCTTTAGCACACGGGCGCTTAGTGTGTCAGGGTTCTGCAGTAATCGCCATGCCTGCTTTGCCAACATGGCCAGGTTAAATAGCTCAAAGTCTTTGAAACCGAGCCCCCCCATATCTTTTGGTTGTGTCATGGCTTTCCAGGATACCCAGTGTGGCTTCCTCTTCCCCCCTTTGCTGCCCCACCAGAATTTCCTGATGGGCATATTTAGATGTTCACACAAGCCTCTTGGGAGCTTAAAACATGACATGGAGAAAACAGGCACCGCTTGGGCCACTGATTTAACTAACACTTCTTTTCCCGCTGATGACATAGTGCTCTCTATCCATCCTTGAACCTTACTCCATAGCCGGTCCTTGAGATATTTAAAGGCACCGTTCTTAGAGCTCCCAACATCAGACGGCATTCCCAAGTACTTCTCATTTAGAGTTTCATTGGGGACATTAAGTATTTCCTTTATTTCATGTCTCACCGAGTCGGGCACTCCCTTGCTGAAGAAGATTGATGATTTTGAGTAGTTGATCCGTTGCCCAGTTGCTTGACAATAAGTATCCAGAACATGGTACACCTCGTTAGCCCCCATACCATTTGCCTTGAAGAACAGCAGGCTGTCATCTGCGAATAGGAGATGGTTCACCGGTGGCGTCGTGGGTGCTACCTGCAAACCGTGCAAATTGGATGACTCATTTTTGGATTTTAATAGGCACGAAAGGCCCTCTGCTGCTAGCAAGAACAAGTATGGGGAAATCGGGTCCCCTTGTCTGATTCCACGTGAAGGATTGAATTGATGAAGCTTGTTCCCATTGAAAAGGATAGAGAATTCAACTGTCGTTACCAGTCCCATAACTATATTAACCCACCTTGGTGTGAATCCCAGCTTGAGCATGATGGCCTTCAGATAAGACCATTCAACCCTATCATATGCCTTCATCATATCCAGCTTGAGAGCACATGATTGATTTTTCTTCGCCTTATTTCTCTTCATAAAGTGCAGGCAATCATAAGCTGTTATAATATTGTCTGTGATCAACCTTCCCGGCACAAAGGCCGATTGTTCCTCTGATATGATATCCGGCAGGACCAATTTTAATCTATTGGATATGACCTTCGACGCAATTTTGTATAAAACATTGCACAAGCTAATTGGGCGGAATTGAGATAGAAGCGTTGAGTTTTTTACCTTTGGGATGAGCACCAACATTGTTTCATTAATGCACTTGGCAGATTCAGTCCCTTCTACAATTTTTAGAACCACCTGAGTGACTTCCTCAGCGCACACCTCCCAATGGTGCTGAAAAAAGTGTGCTGGGTAGCCATCCGGGCCGGGGGCCTTTGTGGGGAACATTTGAAACAAGGCTATCTTCACTTCATTTTGGTTGTAGGGGGCATTTAGAAGCTCATTCATCTCTGGTGTTACCTTAGTTGGAACTGTCTCCAGGACCAGTTCCATGTTTTGAACACCCTCCGACGTGTATAGCTGCTGGTAAAAATCATTGGCCATTTGCTCCATTTCCTGGACATTTTCTGTCAACTGAACGTTTGGCTTTTGAAGTGCTTTTATCTGATTTTTCCTTCTCCGCCTGCTCGCCCTGAGATGAAAAAAGTATGTGTTTTTATCTCCATGTGTTAGCCATTCCACTCTTGCACGCTGACGCCATAAAATCTCCTCTCTGTGATAGAGCTCGGTTAGTCTGTCCACTATTTTAATTTCAATATGAGTTGGCCCCATCCGAACAGGATCCGACCGCAACTCCTGTAGCTGTCGTTTTAGGCGTTGGATCTCCTGTCACACATTCCCGAAGTGGATCCGATCCCAGTTGGTCAGGTCGTCCGACAGCGATGCCAGTTTATCTTTAATTGCCTGCACAGATTCCCCCGCCACGTTCCGCCATGCATCCTCCACTAGCGGCACCAATCCCGAATCTCTTTCCCAGGCGATTTCATATTTAAACCGGCGGGGGGCCCTTCTGCATGCATTCTCATGCACGTAACTAACGTAGAGAGGGACATGATCACTAGTTACTGCTGTTTTGTGCTCCAATGTGGCCGAAGGGAAAGCCATAGCCCACGCCGGATTTGCAACACCCCGGTCCAGCCTTACCCTTGTGTATGTCCCTCCAACAACTTTTTTCTCCAAAGTCCACGGATTTCCAATATACCCAATGTCCGAGAGTCCACATATGTCAAGGGTCTCTCTAAATGCATCCATTTGAGCCTGACTTCTATTCCCCACACCATCATGCTCGTGCGCGTACACTACCTCATTGAAATCACCAAGGACTAACCAGGGTACATCGCTTTCACCTACAATTCCTTTCATCATGTTCCAGGTCTTGTATCTTTCATTTACCTGAGCTTCCCCATATATAAAAGTAACCCTCGTCCTTTCATCGACTAGATCATGCAACATTGCATCAATGTGATACTCTGAGTAACCGACAATCTCAAGTTTTATTTCTTCATTCCAAAAAACTCCTAGGCCACCACTACGGCCCGAACTGCTTACAGCAAAACTCTTATTGAAACCTAAAGAACCAGCCATGTTCTCTACTCTCGTACCCTCTATTTGAGTTTCTAAGATACAAAGCACCGAGGGGGCAAACTGCTTCGTCATGTCACGAAGCTCACGAACTGTCGCGGGATTGCCAGCACCGCGACAGTTCCAGCATAGAAGACCCATTGCGCTTGGCGCGACCCCCCTAGGAGGCCCGCCATACGCGCATCATTTTTGTTTGTGGCTGTGTTCTTCCCATTGGGTCTGTCAACTGCTGAGGAGGATACTTTGTTACGTTTTGGCTCCTGTTTTGACGAGGGGCTCAAAGGATCTTCCGAGGGGGCTAGCAAAAATAGCTTGTTTGCGCCATCCACTGGGGACGCGTGTTGCGCAGCTGATGTCATTGGGATATTTGCCGTAGCACCCCTCTTCCTGTTTCCATCCACTTCTTCCATATATATGTCCGAACCCATTGATGAATTGTCATGTTCATAACCGCGCCCCCTACCTCTGCCAGCGTTGCCTCTTCCTCGTCCCCCTCGGGTGTTGTTGCCACCTTGTCCTCGCCCTTCTCCAGGTCCTCTGCCGGGCCCTCTGAACCATGCTGCTTTTAGGTCTTTGAAAACCAGGGCCTTTGGAGGGTGGACTCCATCACCACACTCCTTAAAAAGATGTCCCAAAAGGCCACACACAGCACACCAGTCAGGTAGTCGCTCGTATTTCACTCTAAAAATGAGTCGTTGGACGATATCCTTCTTTTTGACTACCAGAGAAACTGCATTTTTGAGAGGTTTTGTGACGTCGATCCTGACCCGCACTCTGACAAAATTACCCTCAAAATCATGGGAGCTTGGCTCAGCATAGACGAACTCCCCAACTGTTGCAGACAGAGCCTTGATCTTTGAGAAGTATCCTTCTGGGAAGTCGTGGATCTGAATCCACATCTCAACTTTATTGAGTTCAATCGTCGACGGCTTGGTGAAGCCATCGTATGGGGCCAGCACCACCGTTTTCCCTTTGTAAGCCCATGGTCCTTCCTCCATAACACGCTCCCAATCACCCAAGCAGCCAAACTGCATCGTGTACAGATTCTCCTCCAAAGGCTTGATTTTGACTTCCTTCGCCAGATCCCACGCCACCCTCATGGTTCTATAGAACCAGAATTGACTATAGGTTTTTTCATTATAAACCCTAGCAATTCTCATCCATCGAGCCGCTTCCTCTGGCAGTTCATCATCTTCCATTACCACATCCTCAAGTTCCTCTTCTTTCAGACCTAGTTCTTCCATCATCGCCTCTAGGTCAGAGACGGGCTGACCCGTTCCCAATCCCGAAGCAGTTCCATCCATCATACTCTTGCCCGAGAAAAAAACTATCCGCGGGCGGAAAACCCTAGCAATCCTCCGACCCTCGCCGGAGCCCGGCAGAGGGAGGGAAGGGAAGGGGAGACCGGATCTCTACGATGGCGAGGAGCGGACGAAAACGCCGCCGTCGCCCGAGAGGAGAGAAAACCCTAACGAGAGGGGACAAGGTGTCGCTGAAGCACCAACTGGGCTGGCACATCAACGATGCACAGGACGCGGTGCTTTTTCACAGTTTTTTCCTCCTTCATTTTTTCGTTTTTGTTTTTGCCTAATTTTTACTTTTATTTTTTTTTTCATTTTTAAAGATGTTCAAAATTTTGAAAAAATCATAATATCAAAACATGTTCACATCTTCAAATTTTGTTTGGCATTCCAAAAAACTGTTCTTGTTTCTAAAAAGAGTCCGAGCTTTCAAAAAAGTGATTCCGTTTATTTGAATTTTCAAAAATATTCCCGCTTGTCCGAACATTTTTGACAAACACAAATAAATTTTGAAACTATGAAATTTTTTCTGACATTCCATTTTTTATAAAAATGAACAAACTTTGAAATATGGTAACAATTTCTGAAATTTCAAATATTTTTTTGAAAATTCAAATCTTCTTGGAAATTTTCGAACATTTATTGAATTTTTCAAACACCTTTTCAAATATGTGACCATTTTATTAAAACAAAAACATTTTAAAATTTTGCTTTCTCATAAATGCGCCGAGGATTCAACTCTCGTCGGGAGCGGATTTTTGACACCTCACCAAGGTGGATTTCTTCTATTAAAATTATATCATTTGGGAAAAAAGATTAGGTCCAGATGTAGCGGCCATTATGGAGGGCAAACAACTGGTGATGGACTTTGGGAAGATCTCTTAGCCTTAGAGCATTTCTAGTAGTACCCATAAATTCTGAAACCCTCAAAAATAACCGTTTTTTTACGGGTTGAGACGAAAAATTTCCAAAGAATAGAACCCCTTAACCCTTAAACCCTCAAAAAAATTTAGGGGCTCAACCCCTATTCTCCTTCCCAGCCTGTAGAAACAGGGGTTGGCCAGCCCAACCCCTCCCCGACCCGGTTCCCTCGCCAACGACGCGCGGCAGGGAGTTTTCAGCTCCCCCTCCCCGGATCCGGCCGCCGCCGGCCTCCGGCCGCCCTCCCGCCGCGCCGCGCCCCAGCGCTCCATCCCCAGCCGCCCCTCCGCCTCCCCGCCCTGCCGCGCACCGCCCCGCCGCCTCCCCGCCCCGGCCGCGCGTCCTCCTCCCCTTCTCGGCCGCGCGTCCTCCTCCCC
>LR738715.1:729379942-729483119 GCA_902687465.1 Secale cereale
GCCGCGCGTCCTCCTCCCCGCCACGGCATCCCCTCCCGCCTCCCGTGCGCCGCCGTGGCCCGGCCGCCCTCCCGCCTCCCCTCCCGCCCTGACCGGCCGCCCAGGAGCCGGCATCGAGGAGCCGCGCCCCGGTCGCCCAGGCCGTCCAAGCCGTGCCGCCGCCCTGCCCTTCTGCCAGCCGCCCCTCCCGCCCTGCCCCGGCCACCCTCCCGCCGTCCAAGACGCGCCCTGGCCGCCCTCCCGCCGGCCGGCGACGCCGCCTCCTCTGAGGTGAGGTATCTTCTTCTTTTTTTATTTTGTTTCATTTTATTTATTGTTTTATTTTTAGCACTAATTAGTGACTGTCCTTTGCAGATGGAGATGAACAATGAGGAGATTGTCATGGACTCGATGTCTTCGTCGGATTGGTCGACATTCGACGATTCCGACATTGATGAGTTGTTGCAAGACGATGACGTCGAGATGAGGAGCCTCCTCATCGACGTGCAATCGTTTGAATACCGCGTGAAGCTGATGGATCAGAGGAGGGGGTCGAAGATGGGGCGAGTCACTATCTACCGGAACCGCGCTCTCGGACACGAGCATTTGATGGAAGACTACTTCGCGGAGGTACCTACATACCCTCCTCGTCTCTTCCGCAGAAGGTACCGAATGCGGCGTAGTTTGTTTCTGAAGATTGTCACCGATTGTTGGGCCGCCTCCTATTACTTTAAACGTCATAGATCCGCCGCCGGTATCATGGGGTTTAGTGCATATCAAAAGATATCGGCGGCAATGCGGGTACTCGCTTATGGCATACCCACGGATTATACCGACGAGTATCTTCGCATTGGGCAAGATACAACCACGGAGTCAGTCCGTAGGTTTGCCAAGTTGGTCATCCGGTTGTACGGTGAGCAGTATCTTCGGGCACCAAACGAGGAAGATACAAAGAGATTAATGGAAATGAATGAAAAAGGGGATGGCCGGGGATGCTTGGTAGTCTTGATTGCATGCATTGGAGGTGGAAAAATTGCCCAAAGGCATGGCACGGAATGTATTGCGGTAAAAACGGTGATGCTATCATTGTGCTTGAGGCCGTAGCATCTCAGGACACATGGATTTGGCATGCATTCTTTGGGTTGCCGGGAACACTCAATGATATCAATATCCTCAATAGATCTCCTTTGTTCAAAAGATTAATTTCTGGGGATGCTCCAGCTTGCAACTACAAAATCATGGACAATGAGTACTCAATGGGATACTATCTCACCGATGGCATCTATCCCGAATGGGTAACTCTTGTGAAGTCCATCAAGGAGAAAAATGGGGTGCCCTTAACAAGAAAAGAGGCTCATTTCACCAAGGCACAAGGGGCAGCCCGCAAGGATATTGAGAGAGCTTTCGGTGTTTTGCAAGCAAGGTTTGCCATAGTTCGTGGTCCAGCTCGGTTTTGGGACAAAAAAACCTTGGTGAACATCATGAAATGTTGTGTGATTCTACACAACATGATCCTAGAGGATGAGAGAGGGTTAAACCTCCCTTGTTTCTATGACAATGTTGGTACCCGTGTGCAACCAGAAAGAAACCCTTCTCGCATACACGATTTTCTTCAAGCACAGCGTGAGATTGAGGATGCAACCACTCATGGTCGGCTCCGGGATGATCTAGTAGAGCACCACTGGCAGTTGGATGGGCGGCGCATTAGCCCATGATGTATCTTTGTTTTATTTTTCTATGTCCTATTTGATTCGAACAATTAGTGTAATTTTCTCAAACATTGTTGTAATAATTTGAATGATTATTGTTTTATTCGGTGTTGTAATAATAACTAGAATGATTATTGTTTTATGTCAAATGTGATGGAATTTGTGATATGTCATATGATGAAATGTGTGATATATGAAATGACAGTTTTAAAGATTGGGGTTGAGGCAAAGACTAGAATCCACTGCTAAAGAATACACATATTGTTGCTCCCCGTGCTGACCAATCAACGACATGCCAAAGCGCAAGGTCTTGTCCGACGGCAGCGGCGCCGCCGAGGAACGGCCGGTGAAGCGAAAGGAACAGCACCACCTGTACCTGGTGCTGGACGACTGGGAGGACGGCTTCAGCGTCCACAAGGTGGACCTCGACGTCTCCGACCCCGACTCCGATGAGGAGCCGAAGCCCTTCGCCGAGCCGCCGATGCCCCGCTTCTGCGCCGTGCACGAGCACTCGTACGCCTTCCTCACCCACGGCAGCAAGATCGTCGCCATGAAGCCCCCCGATGTCAGCCCCGCCATCCCGGCCTTCGACACGGCCACGTCGGCGCTGGTCGCCATGCCGTGGCCCAAGTTCCGCATGAACTTCGGCCGACCCATCATCATCTCCATCGCCGGCAGGATTTTTCTGTTTATCAACGACACGCACTACCTCGGCGACCCGCCCCCGCCCCCGCCCCTGCCGTCGATCTGGGGGCGCACCTACGTACCGCACCAGCCGCAGGAGCCGTGGGTCTGGACAGCCGTCGGCACGCCGGGGGCGCGTCTGCCATTCACGGCCAGCAGCGGGCACTACCACGCCGTGCACCCGGACGGCCGCACACTGTTCGTGTCCGCCACCTATCAGGTCGACGAATCTGAGCGGGGTGTTGAATATATTAGCAATTCATCATATGGTTTAATCCGAAATATCATAAAATTAATCATGACAGAAGCAACTAAAACGAGCATGCAAATATCTAGTACAATGGGGAAACAAATCCAATCTACGGCAAGTACTAGACATAGAAATTGTAGCGAGATCTGATACAGATGAGAGAGAGATGCATACGTTGCAGCAGCTGTAGTAGCGACTGTGTTGTCCCCGGTCTGGGCCGTGTCGTCGTCGAGGAAGAGGTTGCCGATGTCGTGGAAGAAGTCGTCGTTGGGGAAGTGATCGCTGTCAGCAGTCGAGCGAGAGCTCTCCCCAAAAACCTGATCGCCCCTCCCCCGTACAGGATCGCAAGAGGCGGGGTTCCGGAGGCCTGCTGTCCCTTCTTCTGGTGCACGCCGGAAGGAGGGATGGAGAAGGCTTGAGTGGCGGCGCAATATTTTGGAACGGTGACAAACCATACGAAAACAACCTACTCCCAAGGCTGGCTTGGTACGGGTTTATATAGTGTATGTTGGGAGTCAAAGCAGCCGCCATAAACGCGTCCGTTTATGATTTAGAAACTGCCGTACTTAACACATCCGTTTATGAAATAGAAACAGTAACAATAAACGCGTTTGTTAATGAGTCAGAAACGGTCATAATAACCGCGTCTGTTAATGAAATAGAAACAGCCCCAATAAACGCGACCGTTACTAATTAATCAATGACTCATTAATTTTCCTAATTAACAAAATAATAATGTGTCAATGAGAATTTCTGAATTTATTTGGACTAGTAAATACTAGTAAATTCCAACAATCCCCCACAAAATCTCATAGACACATCTCCTCATTTTTAAGTTCCAAAGCATTGTTTATATACCGGTACTTAGTGGAGACTGTTAAGTTGAACTTCCACCTAGAATGTTATGTTACACTAATTCACAACTTGGATAGTGGACTATGCCTTGAACTACAAGTTTGCTGTGATACCAATTTCACACAACGTCTAGACCGATGCTAGGCTGCCGCAAGGCTTCCCCGCGGTTGGAGCTTATGCGTCATACTCTGAAGGCCTTTCATGAGTTTATTAGAGAACACCCAATTCTCACAGATTGCGACGTTCAACAATCAAGCTCATATAGGTGAGTTCCTCAAGAGATGCTCTGTAGGGCACATCTCCGCTTATATAAGTAAACCACTTGGAACACATTAAGACAAATGTCAACCTACCATACAGATTAGGAGAATATTGCATCTTCACGGAGTGGGATAAAATATAAGAATACTCTCCTCTCAGCTGACCAACAGCTTGTCTCTTACTTCTAATTCACGGGATCTCCGATCACATAGAGTAGGTTACCACTGTGGACAACTCATACCGTGGGTCTCAAACCCATCTCCCTCGATGCATTATCTATCACATTACGTGATAAACCCTTTGTGAAGGGATCTGCCAAGTTCATAGTCGTTTGGATATAATCCACTGTAATAACTCCGGAGTTTTTCAGTTTCCTGACAGATTTCAATCTCCTCTTCACATGCCTTGATGACTTCATATTATCCTTAGAGCTGTTCACTTTGATGATCACGGTTTGATTATCACAGTTCATTAGGATCGCGGGTATTGGTTTTTCAACCACAGGCAAGTCCATCAAAAGCTCACGAAGCCACTCTGCTTCAACAGTGGCTGTATCTAATGCTGCGAGTTCTGCTTCCATAGTTGACCTCGTTAAGATGGTCTGCTTTCAAGACTTCCAAGAAACAACGCCACCACCAAGTGTAAATAAATAACCACTAGTGGCCTTAATCTCATCAGCATCAGATATCCAATTAGAATCACTATAGCCTTCCAGAACCCTCGGGTTTCCGGTATAGTGAATTCCATAGCTCGTTGTGCCTTTTAAATAGCGCATAACTCTCTCAAGCGCACGCCAATGATCATCTCCCGGATTGGAAACAAACCGGCTCAATTTGCTCACAGCAAAAGAGATGTCAGGCCCCGTGGCACTCGCCAAATACATAAGCGAGCCTATAATCTGAGAATATCTCAGTTGATCTCTAGCAATCCGTCGATTCTTTCGAAGCAACACACTAGGATCATATGGAGTTGGAGAAGGCTTACAGTCGCTATACTCGAAGCGACTCAAGACCTTTTCCACATAGTGAGATTGAAGCCTTGTAATCCCACCATTAACATCTCTCAGCAGCTTGATGTTCAAGATAACATCAGCCACTCCTAGATCCTTCATCTCAAAACAACGAGATAAGAAATCCTTAACTTCCTTAATTAAATCAAGATTGGTTCCAAATATCAGTATGTCGTCGACATATAGACAAAGAATAACTCCCTCGCCCCCACCATGGCGATAGTACACACATTTGTCAGCTTCGTTTACAACAAAGCCTTCAGAAGTCAAAGTCCTTTCAAACTTCTCGTGCCATTGCTTAGGAGCTTGCTTGAGGCCATATAATGACTTCAATAACTTACACACTTTTCCTTCCTGACCGGGCACTACGAAAACGTCTGGCTGCTCCATATAAATTTCCTCATCCAACTCTCCATTAAGGAAAGCTGTCTTAACGTCCATTTGATGAACGAGAAGACCATGCGAGGCAGCCAAAGACAGTAGCACTAGGATAGTGGTCAATCTAGCCACAGGTGAGTAAGTATCAAAGAAGTCTTCACCTTCTTTCTGAGTATAACCCTTGGCCACGAGCCTTGCCTTGTACTTTTCAATTGTACCATCAGGCCTAAGCTTTTTCTTGAACACCCACTTACACCCTACAGGTTTACACCCATAGGGACGATCGGTGCTCTCCCAGGTTCCGTTAGCCAGGATGGAATCCATCTCGCAACGGACAGCCTCTTTCCAGTAGTCAGCATCAAGAGATGCATAGGCTTCTGAAATAGTCCTAGGTGTGTCATCCACGAGGTACACAATGAAATCATTACCAAAGGACTTTGCAATCATCTGTCTCTTGCTCCTAACAGGAACTTTATTGTCATCCTCCAAGGGATTCTCAACGTGTTCTATTGGAATGGTGGGTTCAGGAATCTCAGTTATTTGCTGACTCGATAAAATAGGTATTTCCTGATTTGATGAGCTAGCCATATCCTTCATAGGAAATATGTTCTCAAAGAAAGTCGCATCATTCGACTCCATAATTGTACCGACATGCATGTCGGATACCTCAGATTTTACTACCAAAAATCTATAACCGATGCTATTAAAAGCATAGCCCAGAAGAACACAATCTACGATTTTAGGTCCAAGCTTGCGCTTCTTGGGAATTGGTATATTGACTTTCGCCAAACAACCCCAAGTACGTAAGTAAGAGAGTTTCAATCTTTTCCTTTCCCATTCCTCAAATGGAGTAATGGTTTTATTCTTTGTGGGAACTCGGTTTAGGACATGACATGCAGTCATTAGCGCCTCCCCCCACCATGCCTTGGAGAGACCCGAAGTGTCTAACATGGCGTTAACCAAATCAGACAGAGTTCGGTTCTTTCTTTCAGCCACCACATTTGACTGAGGTGAATAGGGAGGCGTCCTCTCATGGATAATACCATGTTCCGCACAAAACGAATTGAATTCATTTGAAAAATACTCTCCACCACGATCAGACCTAAGCCGTTTAATTTTACGATCAAGTTGGTTCTCTGCTTCGGCCTTATAGTTTTTGAAGTAAGTTAAAGCCTCATCTTTTGTTTTCAGAAGATACACATAACAATATCTATTGGAGTCATCAATGAGTGTCATAAAGTATTTCTTTCCACCCTTTGTCAACACGCCATTCATCTCACAAAGATCAGAATGTATAAGCTCGAGTGGTGCTAAATTTCTTACCTCCGCAGTCTTATGGGACTTGCGAGGTTGCTTAGCTTGAACACACACTTGACATTTGGAACCTTTCACAGTAGTAAATTTCGGAATTAAACTCATATTTGCTAACCGCGTCATGCAACCAAAGTTAATATGACAAAGTCATGAATGCCAAATATCAGATTCATTATCGTGGCAAACATGATTAATAACTTTAGTGCATAAGTCTGACAAAGATAGGCGGAACAAGCCTCCGCACTCATAGCCTTTACCAACAAATTGTCCATACTTGGAAATTACAACTTTATTGGACTCGAAAACCAACTTATAACCATCTCGACATAAACGCGAACCACTGACGAGATTCTTATTGATGGAGGGCACATGATGCACGTTCTTCAGTCGCACGATCTTCCCCATAGTAAACTTCAGATCGACCGTACCAACACCATGAACAGTGGCATGTGACCCGTTCCCCATCAACACGGGGGAAGTCCCTGTGACCTGGTAAGAAGAGAACATGGAGGCATCAGCAAAAACATGTACATTGGTACCTGTGTCAATCAACCAATCAGGAGAATGACAAATTGAAAGAATGGTAGGAATTATAACGTACCCAATATCCTTCATCTCGGTGTCAGCCATGACAACATTAGCGGTCTTGCCGCTATTCTCCAGCTGCTGCAGCTCATGCCGTTTGGGGCATCTCGGAGCCCAATGGCTCAGGTCGCCACAAACGTGGCATGATCCCTTCTTCTTCTTAAAGTTGGTAGAGGACGATGGCTTAAACTTGTTGTCAGGCTTGCCTTTACCCTCGTATTTCTTCTTGTTATATTTAGGCTTGTTGGGCTGGTAGTTTTTCTTCTGCACCATGTGCGCAGCAGAACCTACCTCAGCAACCCGAGCACGTGTATCCTTTGCTCTCGCCTTCTCTTCCACATCAAGAGATCCGATGAGGTCCAAAACGGAAAACTCCTGTCTCTTGTGTTTCAGAGAAGTAGCAAAGGTGCCCCACGAAGGTGGAAGCTTGGCAATGATGCCACCGGCCACAAATTTGTCCGGTAAATTACACTTAAAGTGCTCAAGTTCCTTAGCGAGTGACTGTATCTCATGAGCCTGTTGAACAACAGAACGCTCATCAGTCATCTTGTAGTCATAGAATTGCTCCATGACGTACAACTCGCTACCAGCGTTCGAGACCCCAAACTTGGCCTCGAGCGCGGCCCACATGTCCTTGCCATTATCAAACGACATATAAGGATCCACAATGGAATAATCAATAATACCGAGGAGGGCTGTCTTAAACATAATATCAACCCTTTCAAAGGCTTCCCGCTGTGCAGGTTCAAGATCGCCCTCAGGCATGTCCTTGGTGGCCGCATAGCAGTTCATGGATTGAAACCACAACACTGCTCTCGTGCGCCACCTCTTATAGTTCACACCCTTGAACCGATCGGGCTTTGTCGACGTAAGAAAAGCAGGTGTAGCAAATTGCCTATAATCAGGTTTTTGGATTGTTGAATATATTAGCAATTCATCATATGGTTTAATCCGAAATATCATAAAATTAATCATGGCAGAAGCAACTAAAGCGAGCATGCAAATATCTAGTACAATGGGGAAACAGATCCAATCTACGGCAAGTACTAGACATAGAAATTGTAGCGAGATCTGATACAGATGAGAGAGAGATGCATACGTTGCAGCAGCTGTAGTAGCGGCTGTGTTGTCCCCGGTCTGGGCCATGTCGTCGTCGAGGAAGAGGTTGCCGATGTCGTGGAAGAAGTCGTCGTTGGGGAAGTGATCGCTGTCAGCAGTCGAGCGAGAGCTCTCCCCAAAAACCTGATCGCCCTCCCCCGTACAGGATCGCAAGAGGCGGGGTTCCGGAGGTCTGCTGTCCCTTCTTCTGGTGCACGCCGGAAGGAGGGATGGAGAAGGCTTGAGTGGCGGCGCAATATTTTGGAACGGTGAGAAACCAGACGAAAACAACCTACTCCCAAGGCTGGCTTGATACGGGTTTATATAGTGTATGTTGGGAGTCAAAGCAGCCGCCATAAACGCGTCCGTTTATGATTTAGAAACTGACGTACTTTACACGTCCGTTTATGAAATAGAAACAGTAACAATAAACGCGTTTGTTAATGAGTCAGAAACGGTCGTAATAACCGCGTCTGTTAATGAAATAGAAATAGCTCCAATAAACGCGACCGTTACTAATTAATCAATGACTCATTAATTTTCCCAATTAACAAAATAATAATGTGTCAATGAGAATTTCTGAATTTATTTGGACTAGTAAATACTAGTAAATTCCAACACGGGAGACCTTCTCCTTCGACACCGACCGCCTCGAGTGGACGCGCCACGGCGACTGGCAGCTACCTTTCCTCGGCCAAGCCTACTACGTCGCCGAGCTGGAAGCGTGGGTCGGCATCTGCCATCTGCCGCCACAAGGGCGGCACCGGCCACCTCTGCTCCTCCGACGTCGTGCCCGTCGGCGATGGGCCCACAACCTTGCCGTGCTGGAAGCTCGGGGAGGAGAGGCTGTTCGACAGGGAATGTCCGCGGCACCTGGGCGCCAGGATCGTCCACATGGGCGGCGCCAGCTTCTGCGTCGTGGAGTACATGTGGCACGAGGGCGACGACGAGATGCGGTGCAAGGGCGACCCGGACGGGTGGTACGTCGGGCCTCCCCGCGTCGTGCTCCGCGTGACCACGTTTGGTGTCAAGTACGGCGTCGACGGGGAGCTGCGGCTCGAGTCGCGACGAGCTCGTGGTCGCAACGTGTTCAACCGAGCTCATGGCTTCCAGGATACATACCCCGTGGCATTCTGGATTTAGGCTAGTTTGAAGCATGCATCTTCGATTTGAGTGTTGGCAGTGGCACTGCAACCGAGGGTGTACTCTAGCTTACTCCGTAGTGCTCGATCCATGGAGTTAATCTTGTGGCAAGAAATGAAGAAAAAAATGATTCTAAAGTATTATTTTCATTATTAGAGTTCATGCATATGGCGAATTTGCTGTGGCATTCATCACCTAAATTGCAAGTACTTAGGAATTCTGTTTGTTAGAAGTGTTGGTTTAGTCCCACGTCGATTGTGGGAGGCAAACAAAGTTAAAAATTGCACGGTAACACTATGTACCGGCAAGATTGGCTCCAATAGGAAGCACTCTCATCTAACACTTTGTGGGCCAAGTGTCTTTGTATTGCACTTCTTTCTCTGATTTCTTACCTTCATATTTCTGCTCCCTCTCTCTTCGGTACATCACATGCATGTATGACATTAATATGGCAGAACTACTCTCTCTCTCTCTCGCGCGCGCAATAAATCCAACCAATTTTTGCACCGTCGCTAAATTAAAATATCTATATCTTTTAAATCATATGATCGTTTATGAAATTTTCTCTATATTTGAACTCCTTGCGTCAAAACCTTTCAAATGAGATCAAATCTTGGATGTTTCAACCATGTTTAAGTTTGGATGTACATTTCACATTTCGAAAAAACAGTTTCACAAACGATACATACCATTTCACTTTCTATAGTATCAGAAACAATTTAGAACCTACATTTACTTTTCACTAGCTTGTTTCACACACACACACAAACATCTATTTCAGTTGCACATTTTTCAAAATAACATATTTCACTCTTATGAAAATAAACTATTACACATGTCCAAATAATCAATTTCGCAATGATACATTACAATTTCAGATTTTGTAGTCACTCCTTCATAATGCAGAACCTACATTTCACTTTTCACTGGCTTGTTTCACAAAATTCTCATCTTATTTCATTATATATTTCTTAAATAACATATTTCACTCTTTAAAAAAAACAGGTTGACATTGATACATTACAATTTCACCTTCTGTATTTACTATTTGACAATTTAGGACCTACATTTTACATTTCACTGGCCCGCTTCACAAAAACCACACCTATTTCAATTGCATACTTTTCAAAAAATATTTTCACTCTTTTGAATTAAATTGTTACACTAAAAAACCAGTTTCGCAAAGTTGACATTTCAGTTTCATATTTGGGTTAAATAGATTTCTAGTGAAATAGGTAAGTTTAACATGTCTTTTAGAAAATAGTTTTTTAGTGAAACAGGTATGTTTCTCATATAAAATGTGAAACCCTGAAATTTAAACGTGTTTGAAATGTATTCAAGATTTATCTTGTTTTAAAGGCCTTGACACGGGGAGTTCAAATATATAAATTGTTTAAAAATGAACTTATGGTTTAAAATATATGAACGATTTAATTTAGCAAAAGGTGCAATAAAAGATTGGGTTTTGTTGTGTGAGAGAAGTGTGGGCTGTCGGTTTTCTTCCATGCATGACATTGAAGGACAATACATGGACCCAAATAGTTGTATTTCGTCATGTATAAATTTTGTATAGTAGAAAAGTGTAAATAAATAGCTAGCAACCGCATGCATCTTGATGCGGGGATGAATGGCGGATATGTTACCGGTAGGTAACGTTAACGCGCAAACTGACTTTGTGGGGAGGCAGAGCCTGATTTTTTTTTCAGGCAAGGCACAACATGATTTGTAAGGGTGAGGGTGTCCATCCTGTCTTTTTCTTTTAGCAAAATCCAATTGGATATATTACATTTGTACCACGAGGAATACAAGCATGTACCAATTCTAGCCAACTTATGAGCTTCAAAATTTGAAGTTCTAATTTCATGTACAAAACCATGGGAACTAAAAGCTTTCTGCATCTCATTGATCTCTCTTATGATCCCCCAACGCCTTCAAGAATATGTTTCATTGTCTCCTTACAGTCAGATGCAATATGAAGATGATGCATACCCAAATATTATGGCAATGAAAATAGCTTCCTCGCATGCAATGGCTTCGAAGAAGTTGAGTCCACAGGGCCATGAATGACCAAAATCAAGGACCCTAAATAGGTGTTGTCCCGGTCCCGACATATAGTTGTTGCAGCTCCTACATTTGTGATCCACATATACCCCCGCGTCAATGTTAATCTTGATAGAGCCCACTGAATGAGGTAATCATCTCTCATGCACTCTAACTCCATCCGGCGTAGTTATCGCATGTAGTGACAGTTGGCGGTTCACTTGATCGAGTTTTAAAATAAACATTGTGACGAAACAGTGAGTTCAGGGCCGGCCCTGGGGCATGGGCGACGGGGCGACGGCCCAGGGCCCAGGCGAGGAGGGGGCACATGATGGAGTATATTACATATACTATAGCCCAGCAAAAAGCAAGTAAAGAATTATAAAAGAATTAAAGAAAATAAATAGGATGGGCTAGGCGACCAGATATAGCTAGCTAGCGATCGATGATGGATACGCGTAGGCGAAGCGGTGCCGTGACTCACGCTCGTTTCGACGTTTCCTTCGTAGGTTCGTCGCCCTCGCCCGCTCGTCGGCCTTCTCGCTCGCTCGGCACCTTGCCCCTTGGCCCTTGCCGCGTCGCCCTTGCCTTGCCGGCTCGCCGTTGCCGCCACACAGCAGTCCGGCAGGCAGGCGGCAGCCCGGCCAATCGGTCATCCAGCATCTGGCACCGTGGCAATACGGCAATACCTATACAAGTACGCATCCAACCGACTGGAAGTCAAGAAATACGCATCCATGTTCCTGTTCATCCCCAAACCTCAATTTGACAATCTCAATAGTTTATTTATTCTTTATTTAGTATGTACGTATTGTAATCCAATCTATTAATTTTTTGTCATTCTATGTAACATGTCTAGGGTTCAAATCATAAATTTCTAATTTTTTGTATGCTCTTTTGATATTTTCTTCATGATTTTTGGACATTAGCCTGCCATGTTACCTAAGAAGAAGCAATTGTCGGGTGCTGAAAAAGGGAGGAAAAAGAAAGAAAGTGATCTAAAAATTTCGTTTTTATTTGAGGTAATCATGTCATGTTAGTTTCATTTTGCGATCTTTTTAGTACCATTGTTTTTTATGGAGTCGGTTCGAATTTGGTTATTATTGTTCTCGACGGAGTCATTTGAATTATTATACTCATATTTTAAACTAAAGATGTGTGATTGAAAGTTACTTTTAATAAGTTATATATATAACACACGCATACATATATATTGTGTTAGGACTTAGGACATAGGGGTCCATGTCGTCGAGTTCGCCTAGGGCCTCCCGAAACATAGGGCCGGCCCTGAGTGAGTTGATAAGAAAACTGTACGCCCCAAGGATAAGGTTTCTTCTAGCTGATCAGATTGCCCATAAGTAACTATTATCTTTGTTAGTTCATCATGAGATAGCACATCCATCATAGAGAACGACCAGTTTCTCACTAGAGGCTTCGTTGTGGCTATCATATGTTCCAATAGCTCCGGCTCTACTAAAGACCATACACATCTTGCCACGATACACTGAATAAGGTTGTGTCTCACGAGTCTTGCATCCCACAGACTATACAGTCATGTCCAGAAGCCATGTCCTTTGTTTCCGCACATCCTCGGTTGGGAGCAAAGAGAAAAATAGTGCGCTACAACAAAACAGTGCCCATCTCAAAATATGCTATTAGCGTGTTATATCGCGCTCTTGTGTGCTACTCCCTCCGTTCCTAAATATTTGTCTCTCTAGACATTTCAAATGGTTACAACATACGGATGTATGTAGACATATTTTTGAGTGTAGATTCATTCATTTTGCTTCGTATGTAGTCACTTGTTGAAATCTCTAGAAAGACAAATATTTAGAAACGGAGGGAGTATTAGTGAGACGTTGTACACTGATATATTTAGCGAGTCAATTCTCAGTTCGCTATAGCGCGCTATTTTTTTTAATGGCTGGGAGTGAGTGTTGCCATAAGAAAACTTTCAGCTTTGCAGGAACCATAACCTTCCACAGGGTGTCCCAAGATTATTCACAAGCTGAATTATTTGACGAGCCAATCTTCCCTTCTCTTTTTAGGCGCAATGATCATCCCGTAGGCTCACTGGACTATGAAAACCCCTGACTTCTCAAAATCCCATGACCAAAAAACATGAATGTACATATCGGGACCTGCAAGATAGTCGTGGCTTCACAAGGAAGAAAAACTTGCACGAGGATCCTAGATGTATATATGTTTGATACGATTATTGTTGAATCACTAGAATATTTTGCAACGCACGGGCAATTAGCTAGTAGTTTAGCCCACATTTAAGGAATGAGCATTTGCTGAACAATACTCCCTCCGTAAAGAAATATAAGAGCGTTTCAATCACTATTTTAGTGATCTAAACGCTCTTATATTTCTTTACAGAGGGAATACTTATTATGAAGAATTGATTTGTACATTTGGTAGAAAGAAAACTCATGAATAAAGAATCTTCGGGTTAGAACAGGAGTGTACTTTTCTCTAGTGTTCGGAAAAGAAACAAAGAGAGTAAAGAGGCAAAGTTGGAAAAAAAAAGTAAAGAAGCAACCTAAAACGGGTGATGGTAATCCCATGGGCCGAAACGGCCGGAAGCACGGTTTTTTCTTCATCTTTTGTTAGCCTTTCGTGAGAGGCATATAAGCGCTATGGAGGCCCAGCATGGGTTTTCCCGTTGAAAAAAGCTGAGTCCACACTCGGCTGGACAGCCCAAGTGGTGCGTGCACGGGAGCCGGAGCTGGCATCCACAGTGCAGCGCACAGCGCCACAGCCCCAAGTGCAAAGCTCTCTCCCTCCCGTGACAAAAAGTGGCGGTGCAGGTGCTGCCGCATCACCAGCTTTCCCTCTCTCCCGGGCGTTGACGCACATGGCGAGCGGGCAACTATCGCCACATGGCCTTTTGACACGTGGATATTTCCTTCGTGCTCTCTCGCCGCACAGTCACAGCAAACGGTCTCCCACGTGAGCGCTGGACTCGACTTGTTTATTGTTTTATTACACCCGTGGAGATTGCCGACGCCAGTGCAAAGGGTGCGGACGCAGAAACGCCCGCGTCGTGGAAGCTCGGAATCGGACTATACATACACTTTGACACCGTTCTGGCGTGGCTGAAAACTAGCTTAGGCCAACTCCAACACGACCCCCAAAAAACGTCCGTTTGGTCGCCTTTTGTCTGTTTGAATGGTATAATGGAGTCGTGTCCATCTGAATTTACAGATGCGCCGGCCATGCGTTCAACACGTGACCGTATTTCGATAGCATATCGTCCGTTCGAGATCAACTAGCATAAAATGAAGCATAATTCAAATCATAAGTAGCAAATAGTTTCACATCCGAAATAGTCTTACAACCCAATCAAAATATAAAATAATATCAAATAGTCTTTAGAATTCAATCAAAGTTTGTTTGTATGAGAAGAAATTAAACCGAAATATCTACGGGTTGTCAATGTGAGTACACATGTGCTCAACCAAGTCATCCCGGAGCTGTACATGAGTACGTTAATCACGCAGCAGTGAAAAACTACAAAACTGGCCCTTTGGCCAAAGTTTAGCACAAAATGACCCCGTTTGCAAAATATTTCAAAAAATGGCCCTACACGCATGACGCCCGCACCTGGGGCGCCATGCTAAACAGAACGACGCCCTGGTCAAGGGCACCATAGGACCGCGCTGACCTGCCACGTCAAGCTTGGGGGGGAGGGCAGTTGTTGCCGCATAACGCCCCGGCGAGGGGTGCCGTGGTGACTAGTATGGCGCCTTGGCCCAGGGCGCCATGCCCCTTCATTGTGGATAAGCCCGTCGCCCTCCCTTCTCCGTTCTTCTGTGGTCTACTCGTTCTAATCTTGCACCCCCTCCCCCCGTCGCCCATCTCTCCCTCCTCTCAAACCCGTGGCCTGAAGTGGTGGATCAAAAGGACAAATCGGTGGATCTTATTCCCCTTCCCATCCTCAAGGTATTCCTCTCCCTCTCTGGTTTTATTGGTCAAAATCTCACATTGAAGAAACCCTAGTTCATGCTCTTTTCAGGGATTTGTTAGGTTAATATGATGTATGGATGGGATATGTGAGGTATTTGATGGTGTATGGAAAGGGGTTTGTCAGTATTTGTGCGGTGAGGAAATTTGTAGGTATGACTATGGATTTTGTTTATGGCATGGTTGGGGATATGATAGGATTAGTATGTTTAGTGAATTTTTAGGTATGGACTAGGACTTATATTTGTTTGATAGACACTTTATTCATGAATGCTTACACATGTATGTGCCAATTTGGGGTAAAAGAAATTATTTTATGGGTATGGACAATTGCACTTGTATATATGTATGTTCTTGCATATGTTTGCAAATGGCAATAGGACTTAGGATATACATTTCTAATTTTGCAGGATGACTTCTCTTATCCATCCATCGTACAACCAAATGCACCGTGGGCGGTTCATGGCAGTTGAAGGAAGGGTTTTTGATCAGCTTCACCTGAGGTCCGGTTCGGTTCATGACAAGATGCACTATGACGAGCGATACACGGAGTATATCCAGAAGACAGTGCTTCTTCCTTTCATCTCACGCATGTCTCGTTCGATGCCGAAGATTAACCCTTGTGTGATCATGGCACTCGTTGACCGATGGCGCCCTGAGACACATACTTTCCACTTCTATGATGGGAAGATGACGGTCACTTTGCAGGATGTTTCTTTGATTACTGGACTTCTCATCAAAGGAGAGACTATTTGTTTGAGCACAGATTCTGATGAATGGCGTGATACTACGGTTGGACTCATAGGGAGGGAGCCGGGGGTGTAAGGGAAGTCTGCCATTGCAAGTTATCATTGGGGGTTGTCCAGTTAATGCAGACGATGAAACAGTGCAGCAGTATACGAGGGCATACTTGTGGTATGTAGTCAGCCGGACTCTTTTCTCTGACGGCACTAGCGTGAACGCTTCCTTTATGTGGTTGAAGTTGTTTGCTGGGTGGGAGCATGGACTCAGTTGGGGTACGGCGGCGCTGGCTTATTTGTATCGTCAGGTAAGTAGTTTTGCTTGTAATAGTGTGTTCACCATGTAGAAATTTTCTCTAGTTTGTAATGACATATTTATTGTTTGTGAGTAGCTGGATGAGGCGTGTCGTAGGGGCGTGAATCCAAGAAACGTCGCACAGTCAAAGGTAGCCAACACCGGTGGTCTGATGCTTCTCTTATCGATTTGGAGTTGGGAGCACTTTCCAGTGGGGCGGCCGACACCAAAGGGTTACGAGCCGTGGGATGATCATGATGACCCAAACTGTATGCCTACATGGGCGTATACGTGGGACCAGGTGTCACATCCCTAGTCAGTGCTTGCATTAGGACTAGCCAGAGTGTGCATCATGTTTATCTTTCAAAGAAACTTAAAATGGGAATGACAGAAACCCCAGCACCCCTCTTCTAACAACTAGGGTTTAATAAAATCCTTTCCAATGTACCCAAAATGCCCTTCAAAAATGTTCATCATTTCTACCTTGGTCTTAAACCTCTGCCAAAAATGGTGCACAATTTTCTAGGACATCTAAGGTCTCTGGATTAAATCATATGGTATTTGCATTTGGGCATTTAAATGCTATAAAATATTTTGTGTGCCCAAATAATCATAAACTAAAATGTTCCATGCTGTTCATATTATTTACAGTGGGCATGACTAGTTTTATGAGCTACAAAAATGTTCTGGCATTTTTATTAATTCAACAAAGTTGCAAAAGAAATGAGACAGAAAGAAATAGAAAAAGGAGAGAGAGAAAGAGTTTACCTGGCGCCCACCCGGCCCACCTGCCGGCCCAGCCCAGCCGCCGCTCCAGCGAGCTGCTTGGCTCAGCCAGGCAGGCACGCAGGTGCTCGACGGCGGCCGCAGCGCGCGCCACACAGCTGCCCGCCGCCCTGCTTCCTCCCCTCGCCGCTCTGGAGGCTTGGATCGATCATCCACTTGGTCCCCGAGCTCGCCGACACGCTCACTTCTCCCCAGCTCCTCTCCTTTGCCCTCACCGCATCATGGCCGACGCCGCCGTGCTTGCGCCATCGTGGTAGTCGCGTCCACCGCCGTCCCTGAGCCTCGTCGTCGTGTCCGTCCGCTCCACCGTCGTCGACTACGTCGAGCAGGCTGAGCCCCGAGCGCTCGCCCGCTCTGGAGACGCTCCCGACCCTGTCTTCCCCAACTCTGGCCGCAGAGATCCCCCTCGCCGCCCCGCTCAGCTTCGACCGTCCCCAAGCTCGCCTCGGCGTCTACTGCAACCGCTGTGAGCCCAGCTTCGTACTCCCCCTCTCCGTTGGCTCTCTCCTACACTGAACGCACCGCACGTAGCTCACCTGCACGCGCCGCCGCGGAGCCCGTCGCCGACGAGGCTCCGGCCATCTAATGGTCCGGCCACCGTGCCCACCAGCTTCACTGTCACGCATAGGTGACGTAGGTCACTCCACGGTCCTCTACGAGCACCGCATCGTTGTTTTCGACCTCGCCCGAACTCCGGCAGCCGCTGGACTCGTCGCTGGCGTCGATTCCGGCGACCCCGAGGCCAACCACCACCACCACTCGACGCGGCTCACTCCCAGCTAGCCGTAGGTGTGCTCCGCCGTCGTTTTGGCAGCCGGAGCACAAAACCCGCACCTCACCGCCGTGTTTGGCCTCGCCGGCGGCTAAACGCCGGCGAGTTAGCCCTGTTTGACCAAGGGTTTGACCCCCCCGGGTCACTGACATGTGGGCCCTGCCTGTTAGTCAAACCTAGTTTAGTGTTTAATTTAATTATAATTAGTCAGTTAACTAACTGTGACACTAACCAGTGGGTCCCACTGGTCAGGTTTGACCTGGGCCGCCCTGTTGACTGGCTGACGTCAGCATGATGTCATGCTGACGCAGTAAAGGATTTTCTTGGATTTTTTAGATTAAAAATAATTCAGGAAATTCCAGAAAATGCTGTAAACTTCAAAAAATCATATAAATTCAACAGTAGCTCAGATGGAAAAGATTTATATATGAAAATTGATCAGAAAAATCCAATCTTTCCAATGGCACTGGTTTCATGCATGTTTGAGCAAGTTAACCTTGCTGTTTACATTAAAACAAGATAATGCACTTAAATAAATAATAGTTTGGGTTTCAATTTGAATCTTTGATTCAAATAGGCTCAAACCCCTCTGGTTATAGTTGCATTAGCCAAAACACATGCATCTTGCCATATCATGAGCATGCATCATATTGTTGCATTTGTTTGTTTATTGATTGTATCGCCGGTATTCTCCGTGTTAGGTCCTGCTCCCGAGGATACTTCTGCGTATACAGCTGAAGAGCAGTACCCGACAACCACTCTGTCAGGCAAGCAATCATTGATCATTCCGATACAAACCCAATCTTCTCGCTCCTGCTCTCTTTTACTGCATTAAGGCAACAACATGTGAACTGCTACTTGCTGCGGTAGTTGAACCCTATTCCCTTGCATGACCTGTCATTGCCACAGTAAATAGTTGAAACCCACTAGCATGTGTAGGAGTTGATTGAGCCATGTGATGTGTGATCCACCATGCTATTTGTTTATGTTGCCTGCTATGCTTAGAGTTGTGTCAGGTCTGGTTCATCTGGGTGATGGATCAGAGTGAAATGATCATACCGGTAAAGAGAAGGAAGTGTGGAATATGTTTGGTAAAGGTATCGATGAAAGGCCATGTAGGAGTACATGGTGGGTTGTTTCATTGGAATCGTCCATAGGACCCGAGATCTGTATGTGTGATTCAAGTTACAGTTACTACCACGCATTGGGCTCCGGGCGCTCCAAGCCCTCTCGTCTTATTAATTACCCTCGATCTCTGTCTAGGAGTTGCAACTAGTTTCTGGTGTTTGTAGTTTACTGGTGGTCGTGCACAGCGCTGACCCTCGGGGTGGGCTGTGATGCGACAGGTACGTGGCACGGTGTACTGGTTGCCGTTTGGTGACTCGGGAACCCTGTACACATCGTTTGGGGCCATGAGCGACACCCCGGCCAGATATCCCCACGGATGGAACCCAAATAGGCGATAAACCTGGACGAGAGACTTGTGTAGTTAGTCAGGTCGTGGCCGACACCCTCGCCGGGCTTTCGCTTGAAGGTTGCCGAGTACATGTCGAGTAAAAGGCGATAAGTGGTGGAAGCGTGTGTGAAGAAGTACACCCCTGCAGGGTTACCAATCTAATCGAATAGCCGTTGTTCGCGGTACGGACTACTTGGTTACTCTTACAGTTCATAGACAAGTTGATGGATACTACTAAAAGCCTCAAGACAAGTGTGAGTGCCGTGGATGGCCCTTCCGTAGGATGACGGAAGAGGATCCTCGGTGGTGTATTGTTGTGGTGAGTAGAGGACACGTGTACGTAGTAATATCTTGCAATATGTTGAGAGTTGTAGTATAGGTTAGCCAATAGTCAAAGCTGGCTTTCTGCTATGAACTCCACTACCCCCTGTTGATAATGTTGCATGTATGATAGGTTCTGTTGTAAGACTTGATGAGTACCTTTGTACTCATGTTTGCTTAATAACTGTTGCAGAGGAGAACCCTGCCCCTTCTGATGGGTTCTACATAGACGTTGACGTCGACGAGTAGCTTGACACCCAGACAGAGATCTGGAGCTTGTGATGGGCCTTGTAGATAGTCAGGCTACACCAAGCCTGTTTTATTTCCTAAGTTGTCTGTACCCAGACATGTAGCTTCCGCTTGTGCTTGTATGACTGTATGACTTGAGTGTTGGGTCATGTGACCCCTACCTGTATGGATATGTTATGTATGGCTCTTGGAGCCTTTTTAAATAAAGTACTTTGAGTCATAGAGTTCTGTTGTGATGCAATGTTGTATTTGCACATATTGAGCATATTGTGTGTATGATTGAAATGCTTGGTATGTGTGGGATCCGACACCTAGTCATTTTCCTTTGGTAGCCTATCTTACAGGGAAATGCCTCCTAGTGCTTCCAATGAGCCTTGGTAGCTTGCTACTGCTCGGAACACGTAGGCTGGCCGGCATGTGTCCTTCTTCGTTCCTGTGTCTGTCCCTTAGGAGAAATGTCACGCGTTATTCCTTTAAGTCCATGTAGCTTGCTATGACTTGGGTTCATACGTTGATGACCGACACGTTCGTTGATGGGTCATGGATGCCTGTCTCTGTAATTTAGTGCCACTTTTGGTTTATAACTAGCCATGTCGGCCCGGGTTCTCTGTCATATGGATGCTAGCGACACTGTCATATACGCGTGCCAAAATGCGCAAACGGTCCCGGGGCAGGTAAGGTGGCACCCGTGGGGATACCGTGCGTGAGGCCGCAAAGTGATATGACGTGTTACAGCTAGATCGATGTGACTTAGGATCGGGGTCCTGACAGCGTTGGCATCAGAGCTGGACTGCCTGTAGGTTTCTCAAGCCAAACTGGTCGATCTTGAGTCTAGAAAATTTCTTAGTTATATGTAGGGGAATTGATTGTGGAAGGGAATGTAAGGCTCTTTTTACTTCTTTACCTTATGCCCTTCTGATCTGAGTCAGTCTATTCTTTCCACGGGGATTTAGGATTAGGCCTCTTATCCTTACTAGGTTCACGTGTTACTAATCCGTAGACTCTTAGAATTGTTGGTTTCAAGCCTCAGTTCAGTTTCTACCCTTTTAGTATGATGACTTGTTGGACCCGGAACCTTGATATGATATTGTTGAGTGACTATGCTATCTTTTGTAAGATGTCTCAAATCTTTTTGAGCAATTGCAGCTGTTATGCTGCCCGATTTCTTCCAGAAACACTAATGCCTTTGCATTACCTCGTGTTTCAGATGTCTGGCCGCACACCTCACCAAGTGGTTCGTTTGACTCGGTGCATTAATGTGCCCGGTCACACGGCCATGCTAGTCTGTGTGCTGACTGAGACCGGTTACCGCTGGTATCCTGAGTACACCCTGGAGGAACAGTACCGGGATTTCAATCAGAGTCAGTATTTCTGCACAGTCCGGATATACCCCTCATATCCCGGAGCTAACGACCCCATCCATTGGTCTTATGGACTCGGGGTTACTATCGAGATGGCAGTGCAGGATGCCGCCTATTCGATGATGACCATTCTCCGGGCTAGGCATGCCCTGTTGCTGAACACTGAGTTCTGTTACATGCCAGCCTCACTTCCCGGAGAGGAAGGCTACTATATTGGTCTGTATACTGATGCTGCTCATGAAGAGCCACTGCTTCAGACTACCGTTCAGATGCTGGAGGATAGGGACCGTGAGGTCCGTGCCCTCCGAATGGAGCTGTATAACACTCGAGCCGCCCACTGGACTACTTTGACACGGCTTGCGCCTGCTGTGCACGCCGGATATCTAGATATGCGGGATTTGTACCCCGTACGGACTCGTCTGCCTGATCGAATGGATTGGCGTGACGTTGGGGGTATTACACCTCCACGTGGGCGTCGGTTACCACCAGCATCAGGCCCGAGGCCACATCCTTGTCTCTATGGTCCACAGCCTTCGAGTGCTCGAGAGTTTCAAGATCCATCTGTTCCACTTCCAGGCTACGGTGGTAATCTTTACGAAGATTACTACGGGAATGTCTGAACTAGACCGTGGCAGCAGTAGTATCATAGTAGTTGTATTTCCACAGTCCTGCGCGTCTTGTGGAATATGACTTAGCTAGTACTGAGTTTCGGAGGTGTAGTTAAATAATGTATAGGAGCTTGGAATGCCTTTGATGGGATGTATCGTCTTTCACCGCAGTTGTACTTTAGCCTTGGCTTGTACTAAACTATGTATGGTGTGTATGACCACTGGTGTATATATAGCAGTTTCTATATTACCATGTCGTACGGATGAACATCTCTGCATTCCGTGTCATCCATTACATTCTGCACTCCTATGTCAAGTTTTGCCATCCTTGTCTAAACCATTGTTTTGTTTTTACTAGGATGGTCAACACTCGCAGCACTCCTGCTGCTCAGGAGCAGGGTGAGGCTAGTGGGGCTAGAGATGAGAATCTGCCCCAGCCACCCTCCTTGGCTGAACTTATGCTCGAGGCAGAAAGGAACAAGAGAGAGACCAACCGTCTGCTGGAACACATAGAGCAGAACACTGGGTTCCGTCAGAGGAATAACATGGTGTCGATCAATGATTTTATCAAGATGTGCCCACCGAAGTTCCATCACTCCACTGAACCTCTGGATGCGGATAACTGGCTACGTACTATCACCCACAAGCTACACTCTGCCCGTGTGGCCGAAGCTGATAAGGTTACCTACGCCGCCTACCATATTGAGGGCCCTGCCAGTCTATGGTGGGAGAACTTTGAGGCTATGCGTCCTACTGGCCAAGTCACTACTTGGGTGGAGTTCAGCGAGGCATTCCGTGAACATCACATTCCGGAAGGTCTCATGGATCGCAAGCGGGAGGAATTCTGCAATTTCACCTAGGGCCGGTTAACCATGGATGGCTATAGTCGCGCGTTTGGCAACTTGGCACGCTATGCACCTGAGGAAGTATCCATCGATGCCAAGAAGCAGGCGAGGTTCCGCAAGGGACTCAGCCCTGAACTCCGCCGAGATCTACGTCTGCACGAGTGCACTTCCTTCCAGAAGTTGGTGAACAAAGCTATCAGTGCTGAGACGGGCCAGACTGATTTCGAAGCCACACGCAAGCACTCCCGTGACCTTGGTTCATCATCCGGCTTTGGATCTCACAAGCGTCGTGTGTGGGTTCCTAACACTGCTCTGCCACCCAAGTACACACCGAGGCCATCCTATGAGGCGCCTCGCCCAACTCAACAGTATGCACCTGCCAAGAATTATGGAGGACCACCTACCAACTTTGCTCCACGCACTGGCACTGTGACATGCTTCAAGTGTGGAGAACCGGGGCACTACATGCGTGAGTGTCCTCAGAACCAACCAGGAAAATCCGTTGGCCGTGGTAAGCCAACCGGCAAGGTGAATTATGTCAAGCCAATCCCCACTGCACGTGGTCATGTCAACTATGTTTCTGCTGAGGAAGCTTATGAGGATCCTAACGTCGTCTTTGGTACGCTTCTCGTTAACTGCCATCCGGCATCTATTCTTTTCGATACTGGAGCATCCCATTCATTCATATCTGAGAGCTATGCTCGAATGCACAATGACTTTTTGTGACATGCCTACTTCCATGGTTATTCAAACTCCTGGTTCAAAATGGCAAACCTCTAGGGTAAGCCATGGAAATGAAATACTTGTTGATAGACTTGTTTTCCTTGCATCTCTAATCGCTCTCAAGTCCTCGGACATAAACATCATCTTGGGTATGGACTGGATGACAACTCATTACGCCAAGATTGATTGCTACACTAGGACCGTTCAACTTACACACCCATCCGGCAAGACAGTCAATGTCTTGACCCGAATGGCTGAGCGTCAGCTCTACTCTCTTAATGCCAGCCCTCTACAAGAACTCGAAGATATCCCGGTAGTCCGTGACTTTCCGGATGTCTTTCCAGAAGAACTGCCGGGAGTTCCACCTGACAGAGATGTCGAGTTCGTAATAGATCTTATCCCTGGAACTGTCCCAATCTCTAGGAGACCTTATAAGATGGCACCCCTAGAATTAGCTGAGCTTAAGAAACAACTCGATGAGTCCTTGCAAAAGGGTTTCATCCGTCCTAGCTCTTCCCCTTGGGCTTGTCCCGTCCTCTTTGTCAAGAAGAAGGATGGAACGGAACGGATGGTTGTAGATTACCGACCTGTCAATCTGGTCACCATAAAGAACAAGTATCCGCTCCCCAGGATCAATGACCTGTATGATCAGCTCGCTGGATCCTCAGTCTTTTCCAAAATGGATTTGAGGTTGGGCTGCCATCAAATCAAAATCAAGAACGGGGACATTCCTAAAACGGCTTTTGTTACTCGTTATGGCCAATACGAGTACACTGTCATGTCCTTCGGATTAACCAATGCCCCAGCCACCTTCTCCCGGCTAATGAATTCTATATTCATGGAGTATTTGGATAAATTCGTCGTGGTATACCTCGATGATATGCTCATCTACTCCAAGAACAAGAAAGATCATGCTGAGCATCTAAGGCTGGTATTGGCGAAACTTCGAGAGCACCGCCTTTATGCCAAATTCTCAAAATGTGAATTCTAGTTGCTGGAAGTGACCTATCTAGGTCATGTAATCTCTGGCAAGGGTATTGCTGTCAATCCCGAGCGAGTTCAAGCCGTCCTTGATTGGACTCCCCCTGAATCGGTCAAGCAAGTTAGGAGTTTCCTCGACCTAGCGAGCTATTTTCGACGCTTCGTCGAGAATTTCTCCAAGGTTGCAAAACCTCTAACTGAACTCCTCAAGAAAGATAAAAAGTTTGAGTGGACCCCACAGTGCGAGTCCAGTTTTCAGGAACTGAAAAGACGCCTGACATCTGCACCCGTACTGGTACCACCAGACTTTTCCAAGGATTTTATTATCTACTGCGACGCCTCGCGACAAGGACTAGGTTGCATACTTATGCAAGATAGTCAAGTGATCGCATACGCATCTCGACAGTTGCGTCCACATGAGGATAACTATCCTACACATGATCTAGAGCTTGCAGCTGTAGTCCACGCACTCAAAACATGGCGACATTACCTTCGCTGTGAAATCTTCACTGATCAGCAAAGTCTGAAAGACATCTTCACCCAACCGGACTTGAATCTCAGGCAAAGACGTTGGGTTGAATTGCTCACAGATTTCGACCTAGTGATCACTTATACCCCTGGGAAGGCCAATGTCATGGCCGACGCACTAAGTCGTAAGTCTTATTGTAACAACTTGATGTTGCAACAAGGGCAACCACTTCTTTACGAGGAATTTCGTAAGCTTAACCTTCACGTTGTTCCTCGAGGATTCCTTTCCACCTTGGTGGCGAAACCTACCCTTATGGATCAAATCATAGCTGCCCAGAAGCAAGATACAGGGATTTCCCGGCTTAAGAGAAACATTCACAAAGGAGTTGCAGGTTGTTTCTCCATTGATAACGGAGGTGTTGTTTACTTCGAGAAACGTTTAGTGGTTCCCAAGAACCAACATCTACGGCAGTTAATCCTTAAGGAGGCTCATGAATCTCCTCTCACGATTCACCCCGGTAGTACTAAAATGTATCAGGACCTACGCCAGAGGTTCTGGTGGACTAGGATGAAAAGAGAAATCGCTCAGTTCATTGCTAACTGCGACGTTTGTCGTCGAGTCAAAGCAGAGCATCAACGACCTACTGGCACCCTTCAACCTTTAGCTATTCCTAAATGGAAATGGGATAAGATCGGTATGGACTTCATTACCGGGTTTCCCAGGACCAGGAAAGGGAATAATGCAATCTTCGTCGTTATCGACCGCCTCTCCAAAGTAGCACATTTCCTGCCTGTTCGAGAGAGTATTACCGCTAGCCAGCTAGCAGAATTGTATATCTCTCGGATAGTATCACTTCATGGTGTGCCGTTGGAGATTAACTCAGACCATGGAAGTCTTTTCACTTCACGATTTTGGGAAAGTTTCCAGAATGCTATGCGAACTCATCTCTCTTTCAGCACCGCCTTCCATCCCCAGTCAAGTGGTCAAGTGGAACGAGTCAATCAAATTCTGGAAGACATGCTTCGAGCCTCTGTCATCTCTTTCGGTATGGACTAGGAAATGTGTCTCCCATTTGCCGAATTCGCTTATAACAATAGTTATCAAGCCAGCTTGGGCAAAGCTCCCTTCGAAGTTCTATATGGACGAAGATGTCGAACACCTCTTAATTGGTCAGAAACCGGGGAAAGACAATTCTTTGGTCCGGATATGATCCAGGAACCAGAAGAGCAAGTTCGCATCGTTCGTGAGAAATTGAAAACAGCCCAGTCTCGCCAGAAGAGCCAATATGATAGTCATCATAAGGCTGTGACTTTTGAAGTCAGCGATAAGGCTTACCTTCGGGTTACTCCTCTTAAGGGAACCCATCGCTTCGGTATCAAAGGCAAGTTGGCCCCTCGTTACATCGGCCCTTTTCGCATTCTTGCCAAACGAGGAGAAGTTGCCTACCAATTGGAACTACCTCCGCACCTCTCCAGAGTTCATGATGTCTTCCACGTTTCTCAACTCAGGCGTTGCTTCTCGGATCCTATCCGCGGAGTGGACCACGAAACGCTTGATCTCCAGGACAATCTCACATATCAAGAATACCCCGTTCGTATTCTTGATCAAACCGAGCGCACCACTCGACGTCAGAATATTAAGTTTCTCAAGGTTCAATGGTCACATCATTCCGAGGGTGAAGCTACCTGGGAAAGGGAGGATCGTCTTCGACTTGAGTACCCCACCCTCTTTCCGGAGGAACCCGAATCTCGGGACGCGATTCTTTTGAGTGGGGGTGAGTTGTCACATCCCTAGTCAGTGCTTGCATTAGGACTAGCCAGAGTGTGCATCATGTTTATCTTTCAAAGAAACTTGAAATGGGAATGACATAAACCCCAGCACCCCTCTTCTAACAACTAGGGTTTAATAAAATCTTTTCCAATGTACCCAAAATGCCCTTCAAAAATGTTCATCATTTCTGCCTTGGTCTTAAACCTATGCCAAAAATGGTGCACAATTTTCTAGGACATCTAAGGTCTCTGGATTAAATCATATGGTATTTGCATTTGGGCATTTAAATGCTATAAAATATTTTGTGTGCCCAAATAATCATAAACTAAAATGTTCCATGCTGTTCATATTATTTACAGTGGGCATGACTAGTTTTATGAGCTACAAAAATGTTCTGGCATTTTTATTAATTCAACAAAGTTGCAAAAGAAATGAAACAGAAAGAAATTGAAAAAGGAGAGAGAGAAAGAGTTTACCTGGCGCCCACCCGGCCCACTTGCCGGCCCCCAGCCCAGCCGCCGCTCCAGCGAGCTGCTTGGCTCGGCCAAGCAGGCACGCAGGTGCTCGACGGCGGCCGCAGCGCGCGCCACGCAGCTGCCCGCCGCCCTGCTTCCTCCCCTCGCCGCTCTGGAGGCTTGGATCGATCGTCCACTTCGTCCCCGAGCTCGCCGACACGCTCACTTCTCCCCAGCTCCTCTCCTTCGCCCTCCCCGCACCATGGCCGACGCCGCCGTGCTTGCGCCATCGTGGTAGCCGCGTCCACCGCCGTCCCTGAGCCTCGTCGTCGTGTCCGTCCGCTCCACCGTCCTCGACTACATCGACCAGGCTGAGCCCCGAGCGCTCGCCCGCTCTGGAGACGCCCCCGACCCCGTCTTCCCCAACTCCGGCCGCAGAGATCCCCCTCGCCGCCCCGCTCAGCTCCGACCGGCCCCAAGCTCGCCTCGGCGTCTACTTCAACCGCTGTGAGCCCAGCTTCGTACTCCCCCTCTCCGTTGGCTCTCTCCTACACTGAACGCACCGCACGTAGCTCACCTGCACGCGCCGTCGTGGAGCTCGTCGCCGACGAGGCTCCGGCAATCTAATGGTCTGGCCACCGTGCCCACCAGCTTCACTGTCACGCATAGGTGCTGTAGGATCACTCCACGGTCCTCTACGAGCACCGCACCGTTGTTTCCGACCTCGCCCGAACTCCGGCAGCCGCTGGACTCGTCGCCGGCATCGATTCCGGCGACCCCGAGGCCAACCACCACCACCACTCGACGCGGCTCACTCCCAGCTAGCCGTAGGTGTGCTCCGCCGTCGTTTTGGTAGCCGGAGAACAAAACCCGCACCTCACCGCCGCGTTTGGCCTCGCCAGCGGCTAAACGCCGGCGAGTTAGCCCTGTTTGACCAAGGGTTTGACCCCCCCAGGTCACTGGCATGTGGGCCCTGCCTGTTAGTCAAACCTAGTTTAGTGTTTAATTTAATTATAATTAGTCAATTAACTAACTGTGACACTAACCAGTGGGTCCCACTGGTCAGGTTTGACCTGGGCCGCCCTGTTGACTGGCTGACATCAGCATGATGTCATGCTGACGCAGTAAAAGATTTTCTTGGATTTTTTAGATTAAAAATAATTCAGGAAATTCCAGAAAATGTTGTAAACTTCAAAAAATCATATAAATTCAACAGTAGCTCAGATGGAAAAGATTTATATATGAAAATTGATCAGAAAAATCTAATCTTTCCAATGGCACCAGTTTCATGCATGTTTGAGCAAGTTAACCTTGTTGTTTACATTAAAACAAGATAATGCACTTAAATAAATAATAGTTTGGGATTCAATTTGAATCTTTGATTCAAATAGGCTCAAACCCCTCTGGTTATAGTTGTATTAGCCAAAACACATGCATCTTGCCATATCATGAGCATGCATCATATTGTTGCATTTGTTTGTTTATTGATTGTATCGCCGGTATTCTCCGTGTTAGGTCCTGCTCCCGAGGATACTTCTGCGTATCCAGCTGAAGAGCAGTACCCGACAACCACTCTGTCAGGCAAGCAATCATTGATCATTCCGATACAAACCCAATCTTCTCGCTCCTGCTCTCTTTTACTGCATTAAGGCAACAACATGTGAACTGCTACTTGCTGCGGTAGTTGAACCCTATTCCCTTGCATGACCTGTCATTGCCACAGTAAATAGTTGAAACCCACTAGCATGTGTAGGAGTTGATTGAGCCATGTGATGTGTGATCCACCATGCTATTTGTTTATGTTGCCTGCTATGCTTAGAGTTGTGTCAGGTCTGGTTCATCTGGGTGATGGATCAGAGTGAAATGATCATACCGGTAAAGAGAAGGAAGTGTGGAATATGTTTGGTAAAGGTATCGATGAAAGGCCATGTAGGAGTACATGGTGGGTTGTTTCATTGGAATCGTCCATAGGACCCGAGATCTGTATGTGTGATTCAACTTACAGTTACTACCACGCATTGGGCTCCGGGCGCTCCAAGCCCTCTCGTCTTATTAATTACCCTCGATCTCTGTCCAGGAGTTGCAACTAGTTTCTGGTGTTTGTAGTTTACTGGTGGTCGTGCACAACGCTGACCCTCGGGGTGGGCTGTGATGCGACAGGTACGTGGCACGGTGTACCGATTGCCCATTTGGTGACTCGGGAACCCTGTACACATCGTTTGGGGCCGTGAGCGACACCCCGGCCGGATCTCCCCACGGATGGAACCCAAATAGGCGATAAACCTGGACGAGAGACTTGTGTAGTTAGTCAGGTCGTGGCCGACACCCTTGCCGGGCTTCCGCTTGAAGGTTGCCGAGTACATGTCGAGTAAACGGCGATTAGTGGTGGAAGCGTGTGTGAAGAAGTACACCCCTGCAAGGTTACCAATCTATTCGAATAGCCGTTGTTCGCGGTACGGACTACTTGGTTACTCTTACAGTTCATAGACAAGTTGATGGATACTACTAAAAGCCTCAAGACAAGTGTGAGTGTCGTGGATGTCCCTTCCGTAGGATGACGGAAGAGGATCCTCGGTGGTGTATTGTTGTGGTGAGTAGAGGACTCGTGTACGTAGTAATATCTTGCAATCTGTTGAGAGTTGTAGTATAGGTTAGCCAATAGTCAAAGCTGGCTTTCTGCTATGAACTCCACTACCCCCTGTTGATAATGTTGCATGTATGATAGGTTATGTTGTAAGACTTGCTGAGTACCTTTGTACTCATGTTTGCTTAATAACTGTTGCAGTGGAGAACCCTGCCCCTTCTGATGGGTTCTACATAGACGTTGACGTTGACGAGTAGCTTGACACCCAGACGGAGATCTGGAGCTTGTGATGGGCCTTGTAGATAGTCAGGCTACACCAAGCCTGTTTTATTTCCTAAGTTGTCTGTACCCAGATATGTAGCTTCCGCTTGTGCTTGTATGACTGTATGACTTGAGTGTTGGGTCATGTGACCCCTACCTGTATGGATATGTTATGTATGGCTCTTGGAGCCTTTTTAAATAAAGTACTTTGAGTCATAGAGTTCTGTTGTGATGCAATGTTGTATTTGCACATATTGAGCATATAACTAGCCATGTCGGCCCGGGTTCTCTGTGAAGGAAATATGCCCTAGAGGCAATAATAAAGATGTTATTTGTATTTCCTTATATCATGATAAATGTCTTTTATTCATGCTAGAATTGTATTAACCGGAAACTTAATACATGTGTGAATACATAGACAAAACAGTATGTCCCTAGTATACCTCTACTAGACTAGCTCATTGATCAAAGATGGTTATGTTTCCTGGCCATAGACATGAGTTGTCATTTGATCAATGGGATCACATCATTAGGAGAATGATGTGATGGACAAGACCCATCCGTTAGCATAGCACTATGATCGTTTAGTTTTACTGCTATTGCTTTCTTCATGACTTATACATGTTCCTATGACTATGAGATTATGCAACTCCCGAATACCGTAGGAACACCTTGTGTGCTATCAAACGTCACAACGTAACTGGGTGATCATAAAGATGCTCTACAGGTGTCTCCGAAAGTATTCGTGGTGTTGGCATAGATCAAGATTAGGATTTGTCACTCCGAGTGTCGGAGAGGTATCTCTGGGCCCTCTCAGTAACACACATCACAATAAGCCTTGCAAGCAAAAGACTAATGAGTTAGTCACGAGATGATGTGTTACGGAATGATTAAAGAGACTTGCCGGTAACGAGATTGAACTAGGTATAGAGATACCGACGATCGAATCTCGGGCAAGTAACATACCGCTTGACAAAAGGAACAACATATGTTGTTATGCGATTCTGACCGATAAAAGATCTTCGTAGAATATGTAGGAGCCAATATGAACATCCAGGTTCCGCTATTGGTTATTGACCGTAGATGAGTCTCGGTCATGTCTACATAGTTCTCGAACCCGTAGGGTCCACACGCTTAACGTTTGATGACGATCGGTATTATGAGTTTATGAGTATTGATGTACCGAAGGTAGTTCGGAGTCCCGGATGAGATCACGGACATGACGAGGAGTCTCGGAATGTCCGATACATAAAGATTGATATATTGGACGGCTATATTCGGACACCGGAAGTATACCGGAAAAGTTTCGGATTTATCGGGAATGCCAGAGGGGGTTACCGGAACCCCCTACGAGAGGGGATGGTCCATAGTGGGCCTAAAGGGAAAGAGAGAGGCAGCACATAGGGCTGTCCGGCGCCCCCACCTAGGATTCCTAGTTGGACTAGGATTGGGGGAGGCGCCACCTCTCCTATTCCTTTCCCTCTTCTCCCTTTTGGTGAATCCTACTAGGAATAGGATTGCAATCCTCTTCCTAGTAGGACTCCTTCCCTAGCCGCACCAGGAGAGGTTGGCCGGCCTCCCTCCCTTGCTCCTTTATATACGGGGGCAGGGGGCACCCAAAGACACACAAGTTGAATTGTTTTAGCCGTGTGCAGTGCCCCCCTCCACAGAATCACACCTCGGTCATACCGTCGCGGAGCTTAGGCGAAGCCCTGCGCCGGTGAACACATCATATCCGTCACCACGGCGTCGTGCTGACGAAACTCTCCCGTGAAGCTCAACTGGATCAAGAGCTCGTGGGACGTCATCAAGCTGAACGTGTGCTGAACGCGGAGGTGCCGTACGTTCGGTGCTTGATCGGTTGGATCGCGAAGAAGTTCGACAACATCAACCGCGTCACTTGACGCTTCCGCTCCCGGTCTACGAGGGTACGTAGACACACTCTTCCCTCTCGTTTCTATGCATCTGGTAGATAGATCTTGCGTGATCGTAGGAAAATTTTAAAATACTACGTTCCCCAACAGTGGCATCATGAGCCAGGTCTATGCGTAGATGATATGCACGAGTAGAACACAATGAGATTGTGGGCGATACTAGTCATACTGCTTACCAGCATGTCATACTTTGCTTTGGCGGTATTGTGAGATGAAGCGGCCCGGACCAACATTACGCGTACGCTTACGCGAGACTGGTTTCACCGTTACGAGCACTCGTTGCTTAAAGGTGACTGGCGGGTGTCTGTCTCTCTCACTTTAGCTGAATCAAGTGTGGCTACGCCCGGTCCTTGTGAAGGTTAAAACAGCACATACTTGACGAAACATCGTTGTGGTTTTGTATGCGTAGGTAAGAACGGTTCTTGCTAAGCCCGTAGCAGCCACGTAAAACTTGCAACAACAAAGTAGAGG
Organism: Secale cereale; assembly: GCA_902687465.1. Classification (NCBI taxonomy): domain Eukaryota; kingdom Viridiplantae; phylum Streptophyta; class Magnoliopsida; order Poales; family Poaceae; genus Secale; species Secale cereale. The sequence continues at coordinate 729,412,298 of LR738715.1, forward strand.
ACGTCTAACTTGTTTTTGCAGGGCATGTTGTGATGTGATATGGTCAAGACATGATGAGTTATACGGTTTTGTATGAGATGATCATGTTTTGTAAAGTTATCGGCAACTGGCAGGAGCCATATGGTTGTCGCTTTATTGTATGAAATGCAATCGCCATGTAATTGCTTTACTTTATCACTAAACGGTAGCGATAGTCGTAGAAGCAATAGTTGGCGAGACGACAACGATGCTACGATGGAGATCAAGGTATCAAGCCGGTGACGAAGGTGATCATGACGGTGCTTTGGAGATGGAGATCAAAAGCACAAGATGATGATGGCCATATCATGTCACATATTTTGATTGCATGTGATGTTTATCTTATTATGCTTCTTATTTTGCTTAGAACGACGGTAGCATTATAAGATGATCCCTTACTAAATTTCAAGGTATAAGTGTTCTCCCTGAGTATGCACCGTTGCGAAAGTTCGTCGTGCCGAGACACCACGTGATGATCGGGTGTGATAAGCTCTACGTTCAAATACAACGGGTGTAAGCCAGTTTTGCACATGCAGAATACTCGGGTTAAACTTGACGAGCCTAGCATATACAGATATGGCCTCAGAACACTGGAGACCAAAAGGTCGAGCGTGAATCATATAGTAGATATGATCAACATAAGATGTTCACCATTGAAACTACTCCATCTCACGTGATGATCGGACATGGTTTAGTTGATTTGGATCACGTGATCATTTAGATGACCAGAGGGATGTCTATCTAAGTGGGAGTTCTTAAGTAATATGATTAATTGAACTTTAATTTATCATGAACTTAGTCCTGGTAGTATTAGCATATCTATGTTGTAGATCAATAGCTCGCGATGTTGCTCCCCGTTTATTTTTTCATATGTTCCTAGAGAAAAACCAAGTTGAAAGATGTTAGTAGCAATGATGCGGAATTGTTCCGTGATCTGAGGATTATCCTCATTGCTGCACAGAAGAAATTATGTCCTTGATGCACCGCTAGGTGACAAACCTATTGCAGGAGCAGATGTAGACGTTATGAACGTTTTGACAAAAGCTCGATATGATGACTACTTGATAGTTTAGTGCACCATACTTTACGGCTTAGAATCGGGACTTCAAAAACGTTTTGAATGCCATGGAGCATATAAGATGTTCCAAGAGTTGAAATTAGTATTTCATACTCATGCCCGTGTCGAGAGGTATGAGATCTCTGACAGTACTTTGCCTACAAGATGGAGGAGAATAGCTCAACCAGTGAGCATGTGCTCAGATTGTCTGGGTACTGCAATTGCTTGAATCAAGTGGGAGTTAATCTTCCAGATAAAATAGTAATTGACAAAGTTCTCTAGTCACTATCACCAAGTTAGTAGAACTTCATGATGAACTATAATATGCAAGGGATGACGAAAGTAATTCCCGAGCTCTTCGCGATGCTGAAATCGGCGAAGGTAGAAATCAAGAAAGAGCATCAAGTGTTGATGGTTAACAAGACCACTTGTTTCAAGTAAAAGGCAAAGGGTTAGAAGGGGAACTTCAAGAAGAATGACAAGCAAGTTGTCACTCCCGTGAAGAAACCCAAAGCTAAAACTCAAGCCTGAAACTAAGTGCTTCTACTGCAAAGGAAATAGTCACTAGAAGTGGAACTGCCCTAGATACTTGGCGGATAAGAAGGATGGCAAAGTGAACAAAGGTATATTTGATATACAGATTATTGATGTGTATTTGACTAGTGTTCATAGCAACCCCTCGGTATTTGATACTGATTTAGTTGCTAAAGAGTGGTAACTCGAAATAGGAGTTGCATAATGAACAGAAACTAGTTAAAGGATGAAGTGACGATGTGTATTGGAAGTAGTTCCAAGATTGATATGATCATCATCACACACTCCCTATACTTTCGGGATTAGTGTTGAACCTAAATAATTGTTATTTGGTGTTTGTGTTGAGCATGAATGTGATTTGATCATGTTTATTGCAATACGGTTATTCATGTAAGTTAGAGAATAATTGTTGTTCTGTTTACATGAATAAAACCTTCTATGGTCATACACCCAATGAAAATAGTTTGTTGGATCTCGATCGTGTGATACACATATTCATAATATTGAAGCCAAAAGATTTAAGGCTAATAATGATAGTGCAACTTATTTGTGGCACTGCCGTTTAGGTCATATTGGTGTAAAACGCATGAAGAAACTCCATAATGATGGACTTTTGGAATCACTTGATTATGAATCACTTGGTGCTTGCGAAACCATGCCTCATGGGCAAGATGACTAAAACTCCGTTCTCCGGAACTATGGAGCGAGCAACAGATTTGTTGGAAATCATACATACTGATGTATGTGGACCAATGAGTGTTGAAGCTCGCGGCGGGTATCGTTATTTTCTGACCTTCACTGATGATTTGAGCAGATATGGGTATATCTACTTAATGAAACACAAGTCTGAAACATTTGAAAAAGTTCAAAGAATTTCAGAGTGAAGTAGAGAATCATCGTAACAAGAAAATAAAGTTTCTACGATCTGATCGTGGAGGAGAATATTTGAGTTACGAGTTTGGTCTTCATTTAAAACAATGTGGAATAGTTTCACAACTCACGCCACCTGGAACACCACAGCGTAATGGTGTGTCCGAACGTCGTAACCGTACTTTATTGGATATGGTGCGATCTATGATGTCTCTTACCGATTTACAACTATCGTTTTGGGTCATGCATTAGAGACAGCTGCATTCACGTTAAATAGGGCCTCATCTGAATCCGTTGAGACAACGCCTTAAGAATTGTGGTTTGGCAAGAAACCAAAGTTGTTGTTTCTTAAAGTTTGGGACTGCGATGCTTATGTGAAAAAGTTTCAACATGATAAGCTCGAACCCAAACCGTAGAAGTAAATCTTCATAGGATACCCAAAAGAGACTGTTGGGTACACCTTCTATCACAGATCCGAAGGCAAAATATTCGTTGCTAAGAACGGATCCTTTCTAGAAAAAGAGTTTCTCTCGAAAGAAGTGAGTGGGAGGAAAGTAGAACTTGATGAGGTAATTGTACCTTCTCCCAGATTGGAAAGTAGTACATCACAGGAAATTGTTCCAGTGATTCCTACACCAATTAGTGAGGAAGTTAATGATAATGATCATGAAACTTCGGATCAAGTTTCTGCTGAACGTCGTAGAATCAAGCAGAGTACATTCCGCACCAGAGTGGTACGGCAACCCAGTTCTGGAAATCATGTTACTAGACCATGATGAACCTACGAACTATGAGGAAGCGATGATGAGCCCAGATTCCGCAAAATGGCTTGAGCCATGAAATCTGAGATGGGATCCATGTATGAGAACAAAGTATGGACTTTGGTTGACTTGCCCGATGGTCGGCAAGCCATCGAAAATAAATGGATCTTCAAGAGGAAGACCGACGCTGACGGTAATGTTACTGTTTACAAAGCTCGACTTGTTGCGAAAGGTTTTCGACAAGTTCAAGGAGTTGACTACGATGAGACTTTCTCACCTGTAGTGATGCTTAAGTCTGTCCGAATCATGTTAGCAATTGCCGCATTTTATGATTATGAAATCTGGCAAATGGATGTCAAAACTACATTCCTGAATGGATATCTCAAAGAAGAGTTGTATATGATACAACCAGAAGGTTTTGTCAATCCAAAAGGTGCTAACAAATTATGCAAGCTCCAGCGATCCATCTATGGATTGGTGCAAGCATCTCGGAGTTGGAATATACGCTTTGATGAGGTGATCAAAGCATATGGTTTTATACAGACTTATGGAGAAGCCTGTATTTACAAGAAGTGAGTGGGAGCACTACAACCTTTCTGATAAGTATATGTGAATGACATATTGTCGATCGGAAATGATGTAGAATTTTCTGGAAAGCATAAAGGAGTGTTTGAAAGGAGTTTTTCAAAGAAAGACCTCGGTGAAGCTGCTTACATATTGAGCATCAAGAATCTATATAGATAGATCAAGGCGCTTGATAAGACTTTCGATGAGTACATACCTTGATAAGATTTTGAAGTAGTTCAAAATGGATCAGTCAAAGAAGAAGTTCTTGCCTGATTTGTAAGGTGTGAAGTTGAGTAAGACTCAAAGCCAGACCACGGCAGAAAAATATAGAGAGAATAAAAGTCATTCCCTATGCCTCAGCCATAGGTTCTATAAAGTATGCCATGCTGTGTACAGAACACGTTGTGTACCTTGCCAAGAGTTTGACAGGGAGGTACAATAGTGATCCAGGAGTAGATCACTGTACAGCGGTCAAAATTATCCTTAGTAATTGGATGACTAAGGAAATATTTCTCGATTATGGAGGTGATAAAGAGTTCGTCGTAAAGGGTTACGCCGATGCAAGCTTTGACACTAAATCCAGATGACTCTAAGTATCAATCTGGATGCGTATTGAAAGTGGGAGCAATTAGCTAGACTAGCTCCATACAGAGCATTGTAGACATAGAAATTTGCGAAATACATAGGGATCTGTATGTGACAGACCCGTTGACTAAACTTCTCTCACAAGCAAAACATGATCACACCTTATTACTCTTGGGTATTAATCACATAACGATGTGAACTAGATTATTGACTCTAGTAAACCCTTTGGGTGTTGGTCACATGGTGATGTGAACTATGGGTGTTATTCACATAACGATGTGAACTATCGGTATTAAATCACATGGCGATGTGAGCTAGATTATTGACTCTAGTTCAAGTGGGAGACTGAAGGAAATATGCCCTAGAGGCAATAATAAAGATGTTATTTGTATTTCCTTATATCATGATAAATGTCTTTTATTCATGCTAGAATTGTATTAACCGGAAACTTAATACATGTGTGAATACATAGACAAAACAGTATGTCCCTAGTATACCTCTACTAGACTAGCTCATTGATCAAAGATGGTTATGTTTCCTGGCCATAGACATGAGTTATCATTTGATCAACGGGATCACATCATTAGGAGAATGATGTGATGGACAAGACCCATCCGTTAGCATAGCACTATGATCGTTTAGTTTTACTGCTATTGCTTTCTTCATGACTTATACATGTTCCTATGACTATGAGATTATGCAACTCCCGAATACCGTAGGAACACCTTGTGTGCTATCAAACGTCACAACGTAACTGGGTGATCATAAAGATGCTCTACAGGTGTCTCCGAAAGTATTCGTGGTGTTGGCATAGATCAAGATTAGGATTTGTCACTCCGAGTGTCGGAGAGGTATCTCTGGGCCCTCTCGGTAACACACATCACAATAAGCCTTGCAAGCAAAAGACTAATGAGTTAGTCACGAGATGATGTGTTACGGAACGAGTAAAGAGACTTGCCGGTAACGAGATTGAACTAGGTATAGAGATACCGACGATCGAATCTCGGGCAAGTAACATACCGCTTGACAAAAGGAACAACGTATGTTGTTATGCGGTTCTGACCGATAAAAGATCTTCGTAGAATATGTAGGAGCCAATATGAACATCCAGGTTCCGCTATTGGTTATTGACCGTAGATGAGTCTCGGTCATGTCTACATAGTTCTCGAACCCGTAGGGTCCGCACGCTTAACGTTTGATGACGATCGATATTATGAGTTTATGAGTATTGATGTACCGAAGGTAGTTCGGAGTCCCGGATGAGATCACGGACATGACGAGGAGTCTCGGAATGTCCGAGACATAAATATTGATATATTGGACGGCTATATTCGGACACCGGAAGTATACCGGAAAAGTTTCGGATTTATCGGGAATGCCGGAGGGGGTTACCGGAACCCCCTACGAGAGGGGATGGTCCATAGTGGGCCTAAAGGGAAAGAGAGAGGCAGCCCATAGGGCTGGCCGGCGCCCCCACCTAGGATTCCTAGTTGGACTAGGATTGGGGGAGGCGCCACCTCTCCTATTCCTTTCCCTCTTCTCTCTTTTGGTGAATCCTACTAGGAATAGGATTGCAATCCTATTCCTAGTAGGACTCCTTCCCTAGCCGCACCAGGAGAGGTTGGCCGGCCTCCCTCCCTTGCTCCTTTATATACGGGGGCAGGGGGGCACCCAAAGACACACAAGTTGAATTGTTTTAGCCGTGTGCAGTGCCCCCCTCCACAGAATCACACCTCGGTCATACCGTCGCGGAGCTTAGGCGAAGCCCTGCGCCGGTGAACACATCATATCCGTCACCACGCCTGCGTTCTGACGAAACTCTCCCGTGAATCTCAACTGGATCAAGAGCTCGTGGGACGTCATCAAGCTGAACGTGTGCTGAACGCGGAGGTGCCGTACGTTCGGTGCTTGATCGGTTGGATCGCGAAGAAGTTCAACAACATCAACCGCGTCACTTGACGCTTCCGCTCCCGGTCTACGAGGGTACGTAGACACACTCTTCCCTCTCGTTGCTATGCATCTGGTAGATAGATCTTGCGTGATCGTAGGAAAATTTTAAAATACTACGTTCCCCAACACTCTGTCATATGGATGCCAGCGACACTGTCATATACGCGTGCCAAAATGCGCAAACGGTCCCGGGGCAGGTAAGGTGGCACCCGTGGGGATACCGTGCGTGAGGCCGCAAAGTGGTATGACGTGTTACAGCTAGATCGGTGTGACTTAGGATCGGGGTCCTGACACCAGGTTGAAGGATTTGTTGGCAATTCAAACACCACGTATTTGCACTACTGCAACGAGCTCGACATCATGACCCCAGAGTAGGTTATCTTAGTAGCTTGTTGCTTTGTCTATTTGGTTTCTTCAGTTTTCCAGAAATCGTACTAATAATGTAGTTTTTTCTTAATCTTTGTTTATAGGTGACTTGGGAACCGTATGGAACGGCGGGCAACACTGGTAGGGGAGCAGGTTTTATTACTTTCAGACTTAACCCAAAGTGTCTACAGGAAGCACACCTATGGCGGATGCGTTGCCCGTTGATTTGTTATTATGATGTTGAGTTTTATCAACCACAACGAGTTATGACACGGTTTGGCTTATTTCAAGAGAACCCGCCGAAGTACAAGGACACTTCGCTACAGTTGCATAGGTAAGTGCTTAGCACTTCAAATGCTTTTTCCATTGTTTTCAAGATAGTAACGAAAATGCATTTGTCAAATGCTTTTCAGTCTCGACAAGATGAAGCAGAAGAGTATAAAAAATGGAATCGAGAGCACCACATGTATATCCAGGAGTTCAAGCACAAGCTCAATAAGATTGAGCTTTCATTGTGTCAACCCACTTCTAAGCCTCCCCCGCGGCCTTTTGATACGGGAGCATTCAACAATTATCTCGTGTGGTTTCGTCGTTGCGCGTACTCAACTTAACGCACCCGCATTTCAATCAAGGGACATATTACATGAACCCAATCCAAGTTTTTGATCGGATGGCCAATACGGAGTACAACAAGCTTATTAGAGATGGTAGACGGTATGAATCGGCGCCATCTATCCGCTTTGTGGTAAGTTACCGTTATCTCTACGTGCTTTCCTACATTGTGCCAAAATGATTTGTCCTATTTTGTGCAACAACAAAACGAGCTCTCGAAGCATGTCAACGACGCCGGCGAGGCACTCAAGTACCCTCCAGGTGAAGAGTCGTACAGCAAGCTTAAATCTTTTGTTGAGGTATGACGTTTGATAATTTTCTTTCCATACACATTTTTTAGGTATATCTCCTAACTTCATGATACGTCAATTTCATAGCAGAGCATGTCTTGGGCACGTGGCCTTGGTGCTCTACTAGGCTGCCGCTCCACCGATGTCTCCATCCCTACCGCATCGAGGTCGAGATCATCATCAAGCGGCACCCATCACCCAGCCGACGAATCAGTTGACGACGAGGGGGGGGAGGGGATGAACAGGCGCTTGATGAGATTAACACCTCACAGATGCCTGATGCGCCTCAGCCTAGTCAACGGCGTGGAAAGTATACTCTGGGCAAATACACAAGGAAGGCATGTAAAGACACGGTGATCAAGGTTGCCTCGGAGGAGGAGGAGGAGGAACAGGAGGTGTCGCAGTTGCAGGGGAGAAGACGCTTAGTGAAGGGGAAGGATGCTGCACCCGCTAAGAGGGGGAACGGAAGGAAATGATGCATTTTTCATGAAGTTGATGTATTTGTCGGAAACTTGATGTCGTGAACTTATGTTTGCAAGACTTATTTGTTGAAAACTTGATGTGTTGAACTTATTATCGGAAACTTGTTGTTGAAAACTTGATGTCATGAACTTATGTTTGATGTGTTAAACTTATGTTTGATTTGTCGGAAAGTTTGGTGTGTTGAACTTATTTGTAGGAAACTTTGATGTGTTTCTCTTAAATTTGCCAGTTGACAGAAACAGAATAGAGCCCAGTTGATAGCATAGCGCCCCAGCCCAGGGCGTCATGGTCGTCGAAAATGGATAAGTCCAAAAAAAATTAGCTTATGATGTTGGGGGCACCATGTATTTTTTCTGGGTGCCATGTATGACGCCCGGGCCCAGGGTGCCATACTTACTATCATGCGCCTTAAGCTAGGGCGCCATGCCATTCACTTTTCAATTTTTTTTAACTTACATTGTGTTATGTTTTTGTCATAACTTCCTGACATACATAAGTTCAACCACCACATACATTAGTTCCGCACATACATAAGTTCAACCACCACATACATTAGTTCCACACATACATAAGTTCAACCACCACATACATTAGTTCCACACATACATAAGTTCGACCACCGAAAAGTTTGACGACATACATAATTTCCACACATACATTAGTTTCACGCCCCAAGCCAATAAGCGAAGCCTCGACCACCACCATCACCACGGCCACGTCCTCGAGCTCCACCGTCACCACGGCCATGCACTCGAGCTCCACCGTCACCACGACCACGTCCTCGAGCTCCACCATCACTATTGCCGACACCACCATCACCACTATCACCATCTCGTTTTGATCTCTTTCTCTTGCAACAACCTCTATAATTATGCCCCTCATTGTATGATTCTTTCCAACCACCATACAATATCTCAAAGGCGGCTTGCTTGGCCTTCCATGCCTTCCCATACTTCACCGTGTACCCAAAAACCTCCTTCACCATCTCCATCAACGCCCTAATGGAATATGTTGGGAGTATCTTTATGGAGGGTGAAAATCAATATGCAATGAATTTGGAGGTCAATTGACGGTGATCATCCTTTACATTACCCTCATCAATATCCTTGCCACTACATCGGTGGTGAAACACGGAACCTGTAATCTTCCATTGAGTCCCGCCTTTCACACATCTTGCACGGATAACCCAAGGGCAATGCTTTTTGTGTTCCTCACATTTGACCACATAATGCAATTTGGAGTTTGACTTGGCCACAATGAATAGTCGATGAAATTTAACCGCGTAGTCCTTGATCCATATTTGAAGTTCTACCAAGCTTTCAAAGATTGTTCCTTCACTAACACCATCCAATCTTGCCACGGTATCTCACTTTGAAGTTAACCATGGCGCAAGAATTTTACTTGTGCCACCATCAACAATCGCCTTATCGGCTTGGCTTAAATAACCGAATAATGATGTCTTGTGATTCCGGCCAGTTACCTTCTTGAAAGCATTGGCTTCTTTAGCCGTCAAACCATCCTCATCTATTTCTTCATCTGGGTGCAAGTCTAGATTATCAAGTTGGTCATTCTCGATGGGGATCAAAGGTTGGGTGATTGGAGGTTGGTTCATTGTTGTGTCATGCAATTCTAGAGTGACATGTGTTAAATCTTGAACCGGGCTTATAACATCATATGAAGATGCACACCGATTCAAATCAATGTGCAACCGATCGCGAACAACCTTTGTGGCAAATAACTCAAATGATTTATCTTGTGAGGCCAACACACTCTCCGTATATGCTTCTTAATGAAATTCGGAGTCAAGAGGCATTATCTTCCAACGAATATGTTGCCCATACCCAACATTATACCTTCCGATTAAGTCTACTCCATCACTTTATTCCATCCAATTCAACCTTCTTCGATGCTCAATGATACGTCCAAAACGTATCTATAATTTCTGCTTGCTCCATGCCTCTTTTGTGTGATATTGCTATGTTATTTATGCACTTCCATACACTTTTGAACATATTTGGACTAACCTATTAACTCAGTGCACCCCAGTGCCAGTTTTTGTTTTCTGCTGTTTTTGTATTTCAGGTTTTCCCATTACGTAAACTGCCAGAAAAATTCCGGGAAAAATATATAAAAAATCAGCATTCCGGAAGCTTCCATGCGGCCAAAGTAGGGCCGGAGGGGGGCCACCAGGGCTCCAGGCGGCCAGAGGGCGCGCCCCCCTCCTGGCCGCGCCGCCAGGGCGCCTGGGCCCCCCTGGCCTCCTCTGACGCCCCCCTTTGGCATATATTTACACCGCGTCCCGAAACCCTCGAGGACGGAACCTTTTTCGCGATCTCATCGCTGTTCCGCCGCCGCCGCGCTTCCAAGATCGGGAGCACCAGGAGAACTCTTCCCGGCACCCTGCCGGAGGGGAGGATCACCACCGGGAGCTTCTCCACCACCATGGACTCCTCCCGGATGAGTTGTGAGTAGTCTCCCTTGGACCATGGGTCCATGACCAGTAGCTATGTGATGTTCTCCTCCCCTCTTTGTTCTTCACCGATTAGACCTCGTGAGCTGCCCTACATGATCGAGGCACATATGTAATCATTATGATGTTGCTATGATGAGTTTGCTGGGATCCGATGGATTATGAGATTATGTTCAGATTGTGTGTGAGTAATATATTTGATTTACCTCTTTTATATTTATGTTCTTGAGTAATTCTTGCATGTTCTCCGTTGCTGTTTATTGCTTTGGCCAAGTAGTAGGTAGTAACTCCAAGAGGGAACGTTATGCTTGATTGTGGGTTCATGCCCCTCGATGACTAGCTTGAGTGACAGAAACATGAGTCTAGGTGATGTGCTGTTGCCACAAGGGGGAAAACAACGGTGCTTGTACTCGCGGGTGCAAGGATTGTTTACTTTACGCAAAGTTCTTTTAATGCAGTTGTCTGTTGCTTTGAGTTTACACTATGGGTGGGACTCGCAACTTAATACCAGCGAGATGTTCTGGATAGATATCTCAAGGTGGATGATTAGTAGTAGATGCATATGGATTTCGGTCTACTTACCTTGGCGTACCGCCCATGCTTTTGAGCCTCTACCTTTCTTTGCAGCATAGTTAGCATTGGTTTGCGCACATAATCCTGTCAATTGCCCAGCTGTAATTTGTTTACCTCGCTTAGCTGTTTTATCGTCTTTTGGGAGAGAGACATCACTAGTGAACATCATGGGACCCCGGTCCATATTACTATCACTGATCACATCCATTATTTACTTTCAGTTCTAACTTACTAGTTGCAGTCATACCTGTCACTATTATCTCTTGCGTTTGATCCTTTGTAAACGACAAGGCCGGAGGGATTGACAACCTCTCTGTACTCGTTGGGAGCAAAGTAATTTGTATTTGTGTGCAGGTCTTGTCAATCGCTAAGTATCTGGCGCCGTTAGCAGTTGACACCTTCTTATTGAACCTCGGAGTCTCAGGGGAATTCGATCCTTGGTATCTTTGCCAAGGGAAAACTACCGCTACACTGCATCTCAAACCTTCCACTTGGGGTAACCAACGAGGGGCGAGAAGCCATCAAGCAAAGTTTTCTGGCGCCGTCGCCGGGGACTCCACTCTTCAAGATAGGGGAGTTGCACGCTATCTTTTACCTTTGCTTTTTAGTCTTGTTAGTTTACCTTTCAGTTTTTGCTTTAGTGTTTTTTATCAAAAATCACAAAAATAGTTATCTTGCTTGCTTGCTGCTATGGGTTCCACCGAGAACACCAAGTTGTGTGACTTCACTAGTCTTAACAACGATGACTTTATCTGCACACCCATTACTACACCTGCCACTTCAGCAGCTTCTTATGAAATTAAACCTGCTTTACTGAACCTAGTTATGAAAGATCAATTCTCCGGTTCTGGAGATGATGCTGCTTTACACTTAAACAATTTTGTTGAACTCTGTGATATGCAAAAGTACCGAGAAATAGATGGTAATATTGTTAAGCTTAAGCTTTTTCCTTTCTCCTTGAGAGGAGGAGCTAAAATTTGGTTTCAATCTTTGCCTAGAAATAGCATAGATTCTTGGGACAAGTGCAAGGATGCTTTTATTGGAAAGTACTATCCACCTGCTAAAATTATCCAACTAAGGAGTAACATAATGAATTTCAAACAATTGGATAATGAACACGTTGCCCAAGCTTGGGAACGCATGAAATCTCTTGTCAAGAACTGCCCTACTCATGGTTTGACTACTTGGATGGTTATCCAAACTTTTTATGCAGGCTTGAACTTTACCTCGCGGAACTTGCTAGATTCGGCCGCGGGAGGAACCTTTATGTCAACTACACTTGGTGCTGCCACGAAGCTTCTCGATGAGATGATGACCAATTATTCCCAATGGCACACCGAACGCGCTCCAACAGGTAGGAAGGTAAACTCTGTCGAGGAGATTTCCTCCCTAAATGAAAAAGTTGACTTGATCATGTCTCTACTTTCCAAGCAATCTTCTATTGATCCTCGTGATGTTCCTTTAAATTCTTTGATTGCTCAAGAACAAGTAGATGTGAACTTTATCTCTAGAAACAATTTCAATAACAATGCTTATAGGAGTAATTTTGGTAGCAATCCTAGACCGTTCCCCTCTAATTCCTATGGGAACAACAATGCTTATCCTAGCACCAAGAACTCCACTTCTGAACTAGAGATTATGCTTAAAGATTTCATCACTACCCAAAAAGCCTTCAATAGGAGTGTAGAAGAAAAACTAGCCAAACTAGATGATCTCTCTTCGAAGGTAGAAAATTTAGCCCATGAGGTAGAGTTGCTTAAAATTAGAACTTCCCCTCTTGAGGAGAGGAAGACCAGTCCTATGAATGCTATTCAAGTGCAAATTAATGAAAACATTAGGATGTTGGCTAAACTTAAAGAGAGATGGGCTAGAGAAAAGGAGAAAGAAGATAGAATTAAGAACCTTCCTACCCACCACACTGTTGCTACTATCCAAGTTGTTGAGGATATCCAAACTCTTAGCACCCAATGCACTCCTGGTCCCATTGGACCTATTAATGGTGATGCTATGACCATAGAAACTACCAAACAAGTGAGCCTAAAGGACACCACTACCACTTTACTTGATAGTAGTGACCTTGATTTTGATAATTGCACCCTTACCGAAGTTATTAATTTCCTTCACAAGATGTCTAGAGATCCCCGCACTAGCACGCTTAATCTTGCCTTCACAGAGCATATCACTAAAGCTCTCATCAAAGCTAGGGAGGAGAAACTTAGGGTAGAAGCCTCCATACCTAGAAAGCTAGGAGATGGTTGGGATCCGATGATTAAAATTAAGTTGAATAACTTCTCTTGCTATGCTTTATGTGATGTTGGAGCTAGTACCTCCGTTATGCCCAAAAGAATATATGATATGCTTAAATTGAAACCTTTTGATTCTTGTTCTTTTGGTGTTCGTCTTGTTGATTCTTCCATAAAGAAACCTTTGGGGAGGATCGACGATGTTCTTATCATTGTCAATGACAATTATGTTCCCGTTGATTTTACTATTATGGATATTGAATGTGAACCTTCTTGTCCAATTATTTTGGGACGACCTTTTCTTCGCACCGTTGGTGCTATCATTGACATGAAAGAGGGGAATATAAAATTCCAATTTCCTCTCAAGAAAGGGATGGAACACTTCCCTAGAAAGAAGATTAAGTTACCATTTGAGTCCGTTATACGGGCTAGCTATTCTTTTAATCTTGATAAGACTTGATCTCTTTGCATTATGCCTAGCTTAAAGGCATAAAAGAAAGCGCTTTTGGGAGGCAGCCCACAATGAATAAAATTTTATTTTGCTTTTGTTGTGTCTTGATGTTGTTACTACAGTAGCATCATCATTGTATCTTTACTTTTCAGCTTTGTGCCAAGTGTAGCCTCTGATTGCAAGAAAGTTCAAAAGTTGTGACGTGCTGTCTAGGAAACAGATTCTGTCCTTGGATAGAAAAATTCGTGTAAAATCACCAGAACATCTTTTTAGTCTGAATTTTTTCGACAGCGTGCCCTATACAATTGGCTTTCGGGCGTCTGTTCTGAGTTTTTTTATTTGAGTTGCAGAAGTGCCCCGAAAAAATTATTTACTACCTGCTGGTCTGTTTTTCACAGATTCTGTCCTGTTTTGCCTTTCCTTCGTTTTGCAAACCTTGAGCTTGCTTTTTCTTTGCAAAAACCTTTTGGCAATCTTGAGAAACAGTAGACCTTCAAGAATATCCTTATTTTCCAGCAAGGAAAAATTATTTTATTAAGGGTACTAACCTCGCTAATCAGATTATGATGAGTTTTGTATGAAGGGAGTTTTCAAGTGTGCGAGGGAAGATGATAAAAAGATTCAGGAGTGTCAAACGCTCAAGCTTGGGTATGCCCCCATGCACCCCCAAGAAATATTCAAGAAGACTCAAGCGTCTAAGCTTGGGGATGCCCCCCGTGCATCCCCTTCTCCATCAACAATTATCAGTTCGTCTTTCGTTCCACTATATTTTTATCACTTCATGTGTTATGTGCTATGCTTGGAGCGTCTTGCTTTTAGTTTCCTTTTTAGTTTTCTTTAGCTTTGCTTGCTATTCATAACGAGTTAGAACCCATCTTTCTTTGTGTGGGAGAGAAGCACGCTCCACTTCAACCTGGAACACAACATAGAATTTTCATGTCTATCTTTGCTGTGTGTGTTCTTTGTCTTTCAATAGCTACTGTCATGTTCAGCTCTTAGTTTTCATGCTTTACTTTTTAAAGAGCTTTTGTTTAGTTGGTCGCTGGAACTCTCTTTAGTTATCATGCTTATCTTGTTAAGAGAGTTGGCTTCTGATGCACTGGTTGATATGTCTATGATAAAAATGCTATGTGCATAATGGTGCTTAGTAATTCATGTTTTCTTATGGTTAGTCTCAAATAGCTGGGGGGTTCTTAATGTGTTATTGAAGTACCAACATGATTTGTTTGCCTATGATGTGGTATGGTTTAGTGGTATCTTCCTCCAAGAATTTATTTTGATTGACTTGGCATATGCTCACGCATATTTAAGACTGTAAAGAAAGTCTATCAAGCCTTGATGATCTTTAATTTCTGAGTAGCGATATAACTTCCATGCCCAATTCAATGTTGCTTTGTCGCTCTGCATGATTATGACCGTCATTGCTCTTTTAGTTGGTCGCTCCCAGTCTTTTGCTAACCTTCGCCTGTACTAAGCGGACTGACTGCTTGTGCATCCAAAATCCTTTAAACCAGTTATGCCATATGAGTCCACCATACCTTCCTATACATGGTATTTACCTGCCATTCCTAACGAAGACTTTCATGTACCATCTCGAAATTATTCAAAAAAGCATTTCTCTTTTGTGCCTCTGTTTTAGCTCATGAGGAAGTAGTAGTTAATTCATGATCTTTTCAAGTTGGACAAGCTTCACCCCGGGATTGCATGTCTAATGTGCAAACCCCTAATATGAGAAGGAACTGGCATAGAGTGCGCCCGGCTCATTGAAAAATAATACAACAAACAAACCCTCCTTCACGCTTTGTTCATGAGAAATCAGAAAACTTTGGCAGTGATAAACAAAGGAGATTAAGAGGATGTGATCGTCCTCGTGCGGGAGCCGTTCCTCGAAACTTGTCCAGCTCGAGAAGTAATTGAGTTATCTACTAGCATTCGTTGACGAAATATGCATATTCTAAAAAATAATTTTACCTCTGTTTTTAAAACCAAGAGCTCTGGTACATGTTTAGTTTTTGTTTCCGACCACGGGTTTTCAACCTTGCCATCAAAAGCCACGGTTCGAGAGTCTCCACCTTCTTTAAAGCACCAACTATTGAGAGCATGATTGTCATTCTGAGTGTAATGTGCATTGTCCCAAAGTACCATTGTCTTTTGCATGATTATGATATCGTTTATTTTGAAATCATTGTATCTAGTCGTCACTTAAACTTTGGAGGTGCCCCTGCATTTATGTTTTGCTTCACTAAAGGGGGCAAGCGAGATATCACTTTGTCATATTTGCACACCATGCTCACTACAAATCTATTGAGTGTTTCAGTATCATATTGTAAAACTTTTAGTTCTTTGTGATTTTCTCATGAGGCAACTTAATTACTACAGATTCATTATCTCAGTAAGCATTTGTCATGTGACTGTGAAAAGTCCTTATATGGTTAATAGCATGTCACCACAGAAATTATACTTGTTATCATTTACCTACTCGAGGACAAGCAGGAATTAAGCTTGGGGATGTTGATACGTTCAAAACGTATCTATAATTTCTGCTTGCTCCATGCCTCTTTTGTGTGATATTGCTATGTTAATTATGCACTTCCATACACTTTTGATCATATTTGGACTAACCTATTAACTCAATGCACCCCAGTGCCAGTTTCTGTTTTCTGCTGTTTTTGTATTTCAGGTTTTCCCATTACGTAAACTGCCAGAAAAATTCCGGGAAAAATATATAAAAAATCAGCGTTCCGGAAGCTTCCATGCGGCCAAAGTAGGGCCGGAGGGGGGCCACCAGGGCTCCAGGCGGCCAGAGGGCGCGCCCCCCCTCCTGGCCGCGCCGCCAGGGCGCCTGGGCTCCCCTGGCCTCCTCTGACGGCCCCTTTGGCATATATTTACACCGCGTCCCGAAACCCTCGAGGACGGAACCCTTTTTCGCGATCTCATCTCTGTTCTGCCGCTGCCGCGCTTCCAAGATCGGGAGCACCAGGAGAACTCTTCCCGGCACCCTGCCGGAGGGGAGGATCACCACCGGGAGCTTCTCCACCACCATGGATGCCTCCCGGATGAGTTGTGAGTAGTCTCCCTTGGACCATGGGTCCATGACCAGTAGCTATGTGATGTTCTCCTCCCCTCTTTGTTCTTCACCGATTAGACCTCGTGAGCTGCCCTACATGATTGAGGCACATATGTAATCCTTATACTGTTGCTATGATGAATTTGATGGGATCCGATGGATTATGAGATTATGTTCAGATTGTGTGTGAGTAAAATATTTTATTTACCTCTTTTATATTTATATTCTTGAGTAATTCTTGCATGTTCTCCGTTGCTGTTTATTGCTTTGGCCAAGTAGTAGGTAGTAACTCCAAGAGGGAAAGTTATGCTTGATTGTGGGTTCATGCCCCTCGATGACTAGCTTGAGTGACAGAAACATGAGTCTAGGGGATGTGTTGTTGCCACAAGGGGGAAAACAACGGTGCTTGTACTCGCGGGTGCAAGGATTGTTTACTTTACGCAAAGTTCTTTTAATGCAGTTGTCTGTTGCTTTGAGTTTACACTATGGGTGGGACTCGCAACTTAATACCAGCGAGATGTTCTGGATAGATATCTCAAGGTGGATGATTAGTAGTAGATGCAGATGGATTTCGGTCTACTTACCTTGGCGTACCGCCCATGCTTTTGAGCCTCTACCTTTCTTTGCAGCATAGTTAGCATTGGTTTGCGCACATAATCCTGTCAATTGCCCAGCTGTAATTTGTTTACCTCGCTTAGTTGTTTTATCGTCTTTTGGGAGAGAGACATCACTAGTGAACATCATGGGACCCCGGTCCGTATTACCATCACTGATCACATCCGTTATTTACTTTCAGTTCTTACTTACTAGTTGCAGTCATACCTATCTCTATTATCTCTTGCGTTTGATCCTTTGTAAACGACAAGGCCGGAGGGATTGGCAACCTCTCTGTACTCGTTGGGAGCAAAGTTATTTGTATTTGTGTGCAGGTCCTGTCAATCGCTAAGTATCTGGCGCCGTTAGCAGTTGACACCTTCTTGTTGAACCTCGGAGTCTCAGGGGAATTCGATCCTTGGTATCTTTGCCAAGGGAAAACTACCGCTACACTGCATCTCAAACCTTCCACTTGGGGTAACCAACGAGGGGCGAGAAGCCATCACTCAACCACAACCTCCTCAAGGCAAGGTCTTGTGGGAGACACCATCACTAAGGGCTTCTTCTTCGGGTCACCATACTCCGCGTCTCCCTTCTCAAAGGAGACAAAGTCCACATGATGCACATTCACGATCCTCACCATCTACAATCATAAACACCAAAATGCATCAATGAAAATTGCAAAATGATGAACTACGGTTTCCCCAAATCGCCACAATGTGAAGATTTCAACTGTGACGCCCCCGATTTGACCGTACACTAATCATGCATGCAAATGTGTACGACCAAGATCAGGGACTCACTGGAAGATATCACAACACAACTCTAGACACAAATTAAAATAATACAAGCTTTATATTACAAGTCAGGGCCTCGAGGGCTCTAATACATAAGCTCGAGAACACAAGAGTCAGCGGAAGCAATAATATCCGAGTACAAACATAAGTTAAACATGTATGCCTTAAGAAGGCTAGCACAAATGTAGCAACGATCGAAAAGGCAAGGCCTCCTGCCTGGGACCTCCTAACTACTCCTCGAAGCCAAACTCCACGTAGAAACATCCTCGAGATCCTCTGGCTCCTGGAGTTCACCATCTGGTTGCGTCATTCGAGAAGATGGGACAATTGGGGAAAAGGGGGATCAAAGCAACCGTGAGTACTCATCCAAAGTACTCGCAAGCAAGGATCTACACTACATATGCAATGATATATGTGTAAAGGGGTAATATTTGTGGACTGAACTTCAGAATGCTAGAATAAGAGGGGGATAGCTAATCCTATCGAAGACTACGCTTCTGGAAGCCTCCATCTTGCAGCAGTAGATGAGAGTAGCTGGAAAGTAACAAGTATCCTCGCTTCTCACAGCAATAGAATAGAATAGATGGTAAGTTCACCAAGTAACATCGTATAGCATAAACCCACCCGATGATCCTGCCCTCATCACCCTGTGGGAAAGCGATCACCGGGTTATCTCTGGAACTTATCTGGGTGTGTTTTATTAAGTATCCGGTTCTAGTTGTCATGAGGTCGGAGTACAACTCCGGGTCGTCCTTTTACCGAGGGACACGGCTATTCGAATAGATTATCTTCCCTGCAGGGGTGCACCACATAACCCAGCACGCTCGATCCCATTTGGTCGGACACACTTTCCAGGGTCATGCCCGGCCTCGGAAGATCAACACATCCCAGCCCTACCTAAGCACAACAGAGAGGTCAGCACGCCGATCTAAGTCCTAGGCGCGTAGTGTCCGGGCCCATCGCCCAACGCACACCTGCACGTTGCGTACGCGGCCGGTGAGCAGACCTAGCAACCTCCATTACTAAGGAAGTTACGTTACGCGGTCCAACCCGGTGCGCGCCGCTCAGACGCTGACGTCAAGAAGGCTTCGACTGATACCACGACGTCGAGAGCCCATAGCTATTCCCACATAGCTGGTTAGTGCGTATAGGCCAATGGCCAAACTCAGATCAAATACCAAGATCTCGTTAAGCGTGTTATTATGAAATAACCGCGGACAACGACCAGGGCCAGGCCACCTCTCGACTGGGTGTCTCAACCCGCCCTGTTGCTCCGCCACCAAGATCCACTCGGGGGGGGGGGGCGTCGGGAACTCAGGCCCACCACTACCTAGATGGAGCCACCTGTCCTTTCAGCCCCCTCATCGAATCACTTGCGGGTACTCATCGAGCTGACCCGACTTTTGTCACATCATGTGACATGTAAAGTATGTATATAGTATATACCCGTGATCACCACCTTAAGTGATCACGACCCGATAATATAGCATGGCAGACAGACAAGCATGTAGAGCCACTGATGGAATACTAGCATCTTATACTAAGCATTAGGATAGTAGGTAAAGGTATCAACAGATGTAGCAACAATGACAGGCTATGCAACAGAATAGGAGCTATCGAATCATCAACAGTAGCAGTTCTAATGCAAGAATAAGAGAGAGAGAATGGGCGATATCTGGTGACCAGGGGGGCTTTCCTGGTTGCTCTGGCAAGAAGGAGGGGTCATCGTCGACGCAGTCGATCACCGTGACACTGTCAGCGGTCTCAGTCCCGGTGTCTATCGGAGAGAAGAGGGGGAAGAAACAATAAATATAAAGCAAGCATCGCACCACAAAGCATAACATGGAAATATGCGGTGCTACGTGTGACCTAATGCTGTACTAAGTGATACTGGCGAGGATCGAAAACATCCGAGAAAGTATTCCTGGTGTTAGGTATTTTCGGACAGGTGAAACGGAGGGGGCGGTTGTAGGTTCACTATGCAAGGGACGTGCGGTGGACGAACGAACTGCGTATTCGGATTCATCTCGTCGTTTTGAGCAACTTTCATGTACAAAGTATTTTCATCCGGGTTACGGATTAATTTATATTAATTTTTAAAGTTCTAAATCATTTTCTAGAATTTACAGAATTAGTTTAATTATAAATTGCAATTATGATGTCATCATGAGGTCAGGGTGATGTCAGCAATCAACGGTCAGTTGACTTAGTCAACGGAGTCAACTGACGTGTGGGTCCCTGATACATCTCCAACGTATCTACTTTTCCAAACCCTTTTACCCTTGTTATGGACTCTAACTTGCATGATTTGAATGGAACTAACCCGGACTGATGTTGTTTTCAGCAGAATTGCCATTGTGTTGTTTTTGTGCATAAATAAAAAGTTCTCGGAATGACCTGAAACTCCACGGAGATTTATTTTGGTAAATATAAAAAATATCTGCAAGAAGATGCAGACCAGGGGGCCCAAACCCTGTCCACGAGGGTGGGGGGCGCACCCCCTGCCTCATGGGCCCCCTGGTGCTCCACCGACGTATCCCCAGATCCTATAAGTTCACTTTCGGGGAGAAAAAAATCAAGGAGAAAGAATTATCGTGTTTCACGAGACGGAGCCGCCGCCAGGCCCTAATCTCTCTCGGGAGGGCTGATCTGGAGTTCGTTCGGGGCTCCGGAGAGTGGAGATCGTCGCCATCGTCATTATCAACCTTCCTCCATCACCAATTCCATGATGCTCACCGCCGTGCGTGAGTAATTCCATCATAGGCTTGCTGGACGGTGATGGGTTGGATGGGATCTATCATGTAATCGAGTTACTTTTGTTAGAGTTTGATCCCTAGTATCCACTATGTTCTGAGATTGATGTTGCTGTGACTTTGCTATGCTTAATGCTTGTCACTAGGGCCCGAGTGCCATGATTTCAGATCTGAACCTAATAACCTATTATGTTTTCATGAATATATGTGTGTCCTTGATCCTATCTTGCAAGTCTATAGTCACCTACTATGTGTTACGATCCAGCAACCCCGAAGTGACAATAATCGGGACCACTCCCGGTGATGACCATAGTTTGAGGAGTTCATGTATTCACTATGTGTTAATGCTTTGGTCCGGTACTCTATTAAAAGGAGGCCTTAATATCCCTTAGTTTCCAATAGGACCCCGCTGCCACGGGAGGGTAGGACAAAAGATGTCATGCAAGTTCTTTTCCATAAGCATGTATGACTATATTCGGAATACATGCCTACATTGCATTGATAAACTAGAGCAAGTTCTGTGTCACCCTAGGTTATAACTTCTACATGATGCAGGGGTATGGGCAACGATGGTCGGTGTGGCCGGCATGGAAGAGATGAGGACGTCGGGCGGCGGTCCGGCGAGGTTTCGGGCGA
Source organism: Secale cereale (assembly GCA_902687465.1). Lineage (NCBI taxonomy): Eukaryota > Viridiplantae > Streptophyta > Magnoliopsida > Poales > Poaceae > Secale > Secale cereale. The sequence goes on from LR738715.1 coordinate 729,433,975, forward strand.
CGGTGACGGGGTGATGGAGGCAGTCCTCGGGTGCGCTCTTCGGGGCTGCTGGGAGCCGTGGAGGACGCGGTCGGGCCGGCGGGACACCGGCGGGGAAGGGCCTCGCCGCGGCAGTGGTTGCGGAAGTGGGCGTAGCGCCCCGATCTAAATCGGGTCGGGGGAGGAGACGAGGAAGCGAGAGGGGAGTGGGGACGAGTGGGGTTCGGGCCTAGGGTTAGGTCAGGGGTGGGGGTGGTTATGGGAGGCCAGGTGGGCCGGCCTGGCTAGCCCAGTGGCCAGTGATACGTCTCCAACGTATCTACTTTTCCAAACACTTTTGCCCTTGTTTTGGACTCTAACTTGCATGATTTGAATGGAACTAACCCGGACTGACGCTGTTTTCAGCAGAACTGCCATGGTGTTGTTTTTGTGCAGAAATAAAAAGTTCTCGGAATCGCCTGGAAATCAACGGAGATTTATTTCAGAAAATATAAAAAACACTGGCAAGAAGATCCACACCAGGGGGCCCACGGGCTGTCCTTGAGGGTGGGGGTGCGCCCCCTTCCCGGGGCGCGCCCCCCTGCCTCGGGGGCAGCCCGGTGCCCCACCGACGTATCCCCGGGTCCTATATATTCCATTTCGCGGACAAAAAAATCAAGGAGAAAAGAATTATCACGTTTCACGAGACGGAGCCGCCGCCAAGCCCTAATCTCTCTCGGGAGGGCTGATCTGGAGTCCGTTCGGGGCTCCGGAGCGTGGAGATTGTCGCCATCGTCATCATCAACCTTCCTCCATCACTAATTACATGATGCTCACCGCCGTGTGTGAGTAATTCCATCGTAGGCTTGCTGGACGGTGATGGGTTGGATGGGATCTATCATGTAATCGAGTTAGTTTTGTTAGGGTTTGATCCCTTGTATCCACTATGTTCCGAGATTGATGTTGCTATGACTTTGCTATGCTTAATGCTTGTCACTAGGGCCCGAGTGCCATGATTTCAGATCTGAACCTATTATGTTTTCATGAATATATGTGTGTTCTTGATCCTATCTTGCAAGTCTATAGTCACCTACTATGTGTTATGATCCGGCAACCCCGAAGTGACAATAATCGGGACCACTCCCGGTGATGACCTTAGTTTGAGGAGTTCATGTATTCACTATGTGTTAATGCTTTGGTCCGGTACTCTATTAAAAGGAGGCCTTAATATCCCTTAGTTTCTAATAGGACCCCGCTGCCACGGGAGGGTAGGACAAAATATGTCATGCAAGTTCTTTTCCATAAGCACGTATGACTATATTCGGAATACATGCCTACATTGCATTGATGAACTGGAGCTAGTTCTGTGTCACCCTAGGTTATAACTTCTACATGATGAATTGCATCCAACGTAATTTCCCATCACCGATCCAATGCCTACGAGCTCTACCTATATTGCTTGTCACTTATTTACTTTTCCGTTGATTTTATCATAAAAACTACAAAAACACTATCTTTACTTTTATTGGTGCTACCACCACTATCATATTACTGTGCTACTAAACTATCTTGCTGCAGATACTAAGTTTCCAGGTGTGGTTGAATTGACAACTCAGTTGCTAATACTTAAGAGTATTCTTTGGCTCCCCTTGTGTCGAATCAACAAATTTGGGTTTAATACTTTAGCCTCGAAAACTGTTGCAATCCCCTACACTTGTGGGTTATCACCCAGCTGGGTCGAAGCCCAGCGCGGGGGGGGGGGGGGTTCTTTTTGTTGTTTTTGTTGTTTCTTTTTTGTTTGTTCTTTTTAAATCTTTTCCGTTTTCTTTATTTTAGTTACAAAAATAGTTTTACAAAAAGTTAACCCTTGCTCCTAAATTAGCATAACAATATAGGCCACTCCCACAAAAAGTTTGGTGACTAAATAAACTAGTCTAATATTTGTTTATCATTTAAAAACATTTAAATAATAGTTTGGCTCGTGATTTATTTGTTTTAGAGCATTTAAGCATTTTATCAAAATGTGGTGCCTTCGTCATATTTACTCATGATTTATTGTGACACATTTAGAACATTTTAGTTTTAATGTTTGAAAACTTTTGTTGTTTGCCTTTATCTCAATTTTGAATTCGGATCGGTTTTTAGCTAACGCGGGATATCAACAGTAACCGAGGTGACGTGGCATCATTACCTGGGAATTTCTGTAGTTTGATTATCCGGGCGTCACAATTCTCCTCCACTACAAGAAATCTCGCCCCGAGATTTAAGAGGTGGGGTAAGGGGGAAGCTATTTGGTTACGAAATTTTAACGAGTCTTCTCGATCTTGGTTGCTCTCCTCGAAGAGGTCGGTCCATTACAATGATATTTTCATCCCTCTGCTTCAAGTCATCGTGATCCAGTCGTCATCCTTTCTTCGGGATCTCCATCGTCCTACGAACGTGACCAGGGGAAAAAAATCCGGAAGAACGCATCTCCACAAAGCTGGGCATCTGACGGTGAACTCAATGGGAAATACACGGGGTACCCCACGAGTTGTATTTTAGTGAATTCGTTGAGTGCAATATACGATGGTACCAAATTTTCAAATGGGTAGGCAATCATTCGATGCCTAGGCAGAAGCTGGAATGGGGGCTTGAACAACGAGAATAACATGGTGTTTGATTCTAGGATGAATAATGGTATAGAATTTAGCTCGTGAATCACATACGAAGCCAGGTGCAAAGGATACATTAGAATCCGGGTGTAAAGAAGAGTCATGTTTCAATCCAGTGGACCTGTGGTTATGGGCCCACCATGTGGGTTGAAAATAGGAAGGGTGGTGACATCTTGCACAACCGCAACAGGGAGGCATGTCAGTGGATAGCTTGTCAGCTATGTCAGCAGCAATGTCGGTACCAAGGACGGGGAACAAAGAGAACCATTTTCCCGCTTGTTAAAATGAGGCGGACCGATAGGCAAAGTTCTCGCCCATCGGTGGTTACCGGAATGTTATCAACAATAGTAATAGGGTCTTACTGACAGAGTTGTACACGAAGGTGTTTACATAAGCAGTAAATTATTACTGCTTAGATTATATGTAGATCAAAGAAAGGTTAAACAAACAAATGGAAAGGAAAATTGTGATTACACACAAATAATAGGAGTGTATCCTTCCCATGGACAAACAGAACATGGCATATAGGGTAGGAGAGCAAGTACCCAACCATTTAGATAAAGAGGCAAGGATTAATCAAGATGTTACCCATACAACTGTGTTTGGATAACTGACCAAGAAACATTTAGCATTGGGATTCAAATGCTCTTGTTGAAAATCGGAGTACCACCGACATGCTTTGAGATAGCATTGGCATGGTCTTGAAGCAAAGGTCGGACTTGGATACACAAAGGATTCATCAGGAATAACTTATAGAATAAGTCTTACAATTTCCTCCTGGAAGAATGGTTATCCTTGCAAAAGAGATTATAATGATAGGTCCTCCAGCCAGGGGTGCTAGGCATGACATCATATTACCGAGTCATCAAAGGACCAATATTATAACTCCTGGAAAGTTGTCCCAGCCATCATATCTGACCGAGATTCAGATCCGATTGGTGCCATGATACCTTAGACTCGGGATGTTCGAGAAGAAAGGGTGCAACATTAATCGACGAAATGACATTGCAAGATTCTCGGGAAATGAACTATGGGAGCGGGTTCCCAAAACAATAGTTCATCATTAAACCAAGGAGAGGATGAGGAGGTGGCTGATGGGCTCAACGACAATTCATCGAGAATTCCAAACGGAGGGATTTCCACAATAATGTGAACAAGAGGATGGCACTTGTCAATTCAAATGATATAATGTTGTATGCTCGAGGAAAAACATACACCATTAATCATTAGGTGAAAGGTTTGCCCGAAATATGACCTTAGGCAACAAGATCAATGTTAGAGTGACGATTAGTCTAAGAACGAACTATCGATCGTTAACTTCAAAGCAATAGGGTTGCTAGAAGTACAGAACTCAAGCAGCATCGTTAGCATATTGGTATGCCAGTTAAAAACAACACGGGGAACAAGGAAGAATGGTGATGGTGAGAAGTATCATCATATCAAGAATTTCTAAGAGGTGGAGCAATCCCCACAACATTCTCGACATAAAAAATAGTAATACTTCAAGGCGGAACACAACACTCGCTGGAGAGCAAGTTGTATTCATAATGTGGACAAGTTCGCGCTGAAAGGAAGTCAAGGGTGTTGTCGATGATAATAAAGATCATCGAGGGCAAGGAGGGTATTTCTCATCATGAACACATTTGTCAACTCGAAAGAAGTCAAAGTGTTGAAGGTGATCTGACTCATTTGCCAGGAGGTTTCAAGAGGATGCCATCAAACAACAATGGCAACAAGCAAGGGAATGACGAAGTGGCAAGTTATAGGATCAATATATAAGATACAAGCTTGGAACCAAAGTTGCCTTTCAAGACAAGCAACATGATGTTGAAAGCTCGACGTAAGTCGTGCTCACACACTGAAGAATTTGTGCACCAGAGAAGGATGAGGTAGCACAGTCAAAGATAGCAAGATTAGGATGCAACCGATAGTCTAAGAATGACTAGATTGAGTTCAAAATTTCCCAGTAAAAATACTAGGGGTATTTGATTTGTAGTGCGGAATAATTTCACTAGTCGGTGTCCTCGGTTGACAACAACCCAGAACCCGTAGAGTGATTACGACAAAGAAAGACATTACTTCAACAAGGTTAGTAAGATGTGGTGCAATGGCAAGACATCTTCGAGATGCCAGGGGGTAATACTCAAGGTAGAACATGATAGAAGTAGAACTGGGTTATTGACCTATGACAGTAGATACTTCAACCTTGCCAAAATAGATGAGGCACGGGAATGAATTCCCATCAGATATATCAGATCATGACAGCATGGTCGGAACCATAACTGTAAGGAATCAATTCAAGAATACCGAAGAAATCATACAACTGGATAATCATTTTGCAAGAAGCTTCCAAGATGGTCTACATCATTTTCATGGGCATGAACACAAAGTTCAACGCCGACTCCCACTTCTTTAATGCATATCATTTCATTCACCTCTCGCTTTGATAAAATTGTAGTGTTGGAATTTTATCTGGTAGAACACCGGAAGAGTATGACTTGTGAAAACTTTTGGGTTTTCACGGATTAGGGGAAGTCATAGGTTCAACCCGTCGGGCATCTTAGTAACATATACCTCAAGTTTCAAAAGTAAATAAGACAAGCTTGAAAGCAGAGCATGGTTGGACAAGCAGAGGATACAATTTACCAAAGGCATTATGTATCAGGAGAAGAACTCACAAGGTGATTGAATATGAAGGACACTGTCGGATAACAACCCAACAATGGATCGGGCGATCCACAACGGAGCTGATGTGAGTATCGGTACTCACTCAGTGGAAGAAAGAATGCAGAGGCATCAGATTCAAGAATCACCTTATTGGTCTAATGCTTAAATGGAAAGAAATTATGGTTTCCAAAATGAAGGATCAGACGCAGACGCTCTGATCAAGGATGGATAAGTTGAAAACACTTAGTTGGACAATCAATAAATGTTTGAATTGCCGAGAACCAACTCATGTCCGGAATGACGTCTGAGCCGGGGAGATAATATTAAAAAGGATAACCTGATGACTACGTGCATACGCACACATTGAATCAATAGGCTCAAAATGGCCAAGATAAGGCATGTTAACGAAGACTACTAGTCATATGGAATTAACCATAGTGCAAGCAGGCAAGAATTTCAAGAGTAACAGGCTGCAGAGGATTTTCGAAAAATCGAAAGGTATTCCGAAGAATATTGTGAGACACATGGACAATTGAGAAGAACGGATCCTCGATAAATGTGACGACATAACCGTAAGGGTTTTCACACGAAATAAAACTGTAAGACAGTAACTCAAAGGATTCTCGGGACAACGGAGAATATTTCGAGGCATCTTGTAACAACAAGAGCAATGAGGAATGATCATGAGAATGGCACGTGCATGCAGATATCCATAGGGATATATCGGTGGCAGTGAATTGCAAAGGCGATGACCACAAGGGTCTCGGGAAAATATCGAGGGATGTCCTCAGAATCTTCTGACGAAGCAGGTGATCTTCCAGAATAAGGGCTCTCCGGGAGAAATAGTTACGAGAACCTAGAGTCAGAGTTAGTAAAATATTTAAACCCGAATAGAAGAGAGATCAGAGTCCGAGAGCATAGAAGAGGAATAAAAGATCCTAACACCACCCATTGCTGATGTGAGCCCGTAAGCCACACAACAAGTTAGTAAATTTGTTTTTCAAATACTAGACTCAACTTCGGCCAAGGAGTTCGAAAGGGGGATTCCTACAGGCAGTCGGCTCTCATACCAACTTGTGACGCCCCCGATTTGACCATACACTAATCATGCACGCAAATGTGTACGACCAAGATTAGGGACTCATTGGAAGATATCACAACACAACTCTAGACACAAATTAAAATAATACACGCTTTATATTACAAGCCAGAGCCTCGAGGGCTCGAATACATAAGCTGGAGTACACAAGAGTCAGCGGAAGCAATAATATCTGAGTACAGACATAAGTTAAACAAGTATGCCTTAAGAAGGCTAGCACAAATGTAGAAACGATCGAAAAGGCAAGGCCTCCTGCCCGGGACCTCCTAACTACTCCTCGAAGCCGAACTCCATGTAGAAACATCCTCGGGATCCTCTGGCTCCTGGACTCCACCATCTGGTTGCGTCATCCGAGAAGAAGGGACAAAAGGGGAAAAGGGGGAGCAAAGCAACCATGAGTACTCATCCAAAGTACTCGCAAGCAAGGATCTACACTACATATGCAATGATATATGTGTAAAGGGGTAATATCTATGGACTGAACTGCAGAATGCCAGAATAAGAGGGGGATAGCTAATCCTATCGAAGACTAAGCTTCTAGCAGCCTCCATCTTGCAGCAGTAGATGAGAGTAGCTGGAAAGTAACAAGTATCCTCGCTTCTCGCAGCCTCCGTCTTGCAGCAGTAGAATAGAATAGATGGTAAGTTCACCAAGTAACATCGTGTAGCATAAACCTACCCGGTGATCCTCCACTCGTCACCCTATGGGAAAGCGATCACCGGGTTATCCCTGGAACTTATCTGGGTGTGTTTTATTAAGTATCTGGTTCTAGTTGTCATGAGGTCGGAGTACAACTCTGGGTCGTCCTTTTACCGAGGGACACGGCTATTCGAATGGATTATCTTCCCTGCAAGGGTGCACCACATAACCCATCACGCTCGATCCCATTTGGCCGGACACACTTTCCAGGGTCATGCCCGGCCTCAAAAGATCAAGACGTCGCAGCCCTACCTAAGCACAATAGAGAGGTTAGCACGCCGGTCTAAGTCCTAGGCGCGCAGGGGTCGGGCCCATCGCCCAACGCACACCTACACGTTGTGTACACGGCCGGTGAGCAGACCTAGCAACCTCCATTACTAAGGAAGTTACGTTACGCGGTCCAACCCGGCGCGCGCCGCTCAGGCGCTGAAGTCAAGAAGGCTTCGGCTGATACCACGACGTCGAGAGCCCATAACTATTCCCACGTAGCTGGTTAGTGCGTATAGGCCAATGGCCAGACTCAGATCAAATACCAAGATCTCGTTAAGCGTGTTATTATGAAATAACCGCGGACAACGACCAGGGCCAGGCCACCTCTCGACTGGGTGTCTCAACCTGCCCTGTCGCTCCTCCACCAAGATCCACTCGGGGGGCCGTCGGGAACTCAGGCCCACCACTACCTGGATGGAGCCACCTGTCCTTTCAGCCCCCACATCGAATCACTTGCGGGTACTCATCGAGTTGACCCGACTTTTGTCACATCATGTGACATGTAAAGTATGTATATAGTATATACCCGTGATCACCACCCTAAGTGATCACGGCCTGATAGTATAGTATGGCAGACGGACAAGAATGTAGGGCCACTGATGGCATACTAGCATCCTATACTAAGCATTAGGATAGCAGGTAAAGGTATCAACAGATGTAGGAACAATGACAGGCTATGCAACAGAATAGGAGCTATCGAATCATCAACAGTAGCAGTTCTAATGCAAGAATAAAAGAGAGAGAATGGGCGATATCTGGTGACCAGGGGGGCTTGCCTGGTTGCTCTGGCAAGAAGGAGGGCTCGTCGTCAACGCAGTTGATCACCGTGGCACTGTTAGCGGTCTCAGTCCTGGTGTCTCTCGGAGAGAAGAGGGGGAAGAAACAATAAATATAAAGCAAGCATCGCACCACAAAGCATAACATGGAAATATGCGGTGCTATGTGTGACCTAACGCGGTACTAAGTGATAATGGCGAGGATGGAAAACATCCGAGAAAGTATTCCCTGTGTTAGGTATTTTCGGACAGGTGAAACGGAGGGGGGCGATTGTAGGTTCGCTAAGCTAGGGACGTGCGGTGGATGAAGGAACTGCGTATTCGGATTCGTCTCGTCGTTCTGAGCAACTTTCATGTACAAAGTATTCTTATCCGAGTTACAGATTATTTTATATTAATTTTTAAAGTTTTAAATCATTTTCTAGAATTTACAGAATTAGTTTAATTATAAATTACAATTATGATGTCATCGTGAGGTCAGGGTGATGTCAGCAATCAACGGTCTGTTGACTTAGTCAACGGATTCAACTGACGTGTGGGTCCCTGATACGTCTCCAACGTATCTACTTTTCCAAACCCTTTTGCCCTTGTTATGGACTCTAACTTGCATGATTTGAATGGAACTAACCAGGACTAACGTTGTTTTCACGGGAATTGCCATGGTGTTGTTTTTGTGCAGAAATAAAAAGTTCTCGGAATGACCTGAAACTCCACGGAGATTTCTTTTGCAAAATATAAAAAATATATGCAAGAAGATCCAGACCAGGGGGCCCACACCCTGTCCATGAGGGTGGGGGGCGCGCCCCCCTGCCGAGGGCGCGCCCCCTACCTTGTGGGCCCCCTGGTGCTCCATCGACGTACCCCCAGATCCTATAAGTTCACTTTCAGGGAGAAAAAAATCAAGGAGAAAGAATTATCATGTTTCACGAGACGAAGCCGCCGCGAAGCCCTAATCTCTCTCGGGAGGGCTGATCTGGAGTCCGTTCGGGGCTCCGGAGAGTGGAGATCGTCGCCATCGTCATCATCAACCTTCCTCCATCACCAAGTCCATGATGCTCACTGCCGTGCGTGAGTAATTCCATCGTAGGCTTGCTGGACGGTGATGGGTTGGATGGGATCTATCATGTAATCGAGTTAGTTTTGTTAGGGTTTGAACCCTGGTATCCACTATGTTCTGAGATTGATGTTGCTATGACTTTGCTATGCTTAATGCTTGTCACTAGGGCCCGAGTGCCATGATTTCAGATCAGAACCTATTATGTTTTCATGAATATATGTGTGTTCTTGATCCTATCTTGCAAGTCTATAGTCACCTACTATGTGTTATGATCCGGCAACCCCGATGTGACAATAATCGGGACCACTCCCGGTGATGACCATAGTTTGAGGAGTTCATGTATTCACTATGTGTTAATGCTTTGGTCCAGTACTCTATTAAAAGGAGGCTTTAATATCCCTTAGTTTCCAATAGGACCCCGCTGCCACGGGAGGGTAGGACAAAAGATGTCATGCAAGTTCTTTTCCATAAGCACGTATGACTATATTCGGAACACATGCCTACATTGCATTGATGAACTGGAGCTAGTTCTGTGTCACCCTAGGTTATAACTTCTACATGATGAATTGCATCCGACATAATTTCCCATCACCGATCCAATGCCTACGAGCTTTTCCTATATTGCTTGTTGCTTATTTACTTTTTCTGCTGCTACTATTATAAAAACTACAAAACACTACTGTTACTTTTATTGCTGCTACCGCCAGTATCATATTACTTTGCTACTAAACTATCTTGCTGCAAATACTAAGTTTCCAGGTGTGGCTGAATTGACAACTCAGCTGCTAATACTTAAGAGTATTCTTTGGCTCCCCTTATGTTGAATCAATAAATTTGGGTTGAATACTTTACCCACGAAAACAGTTGCGATCCCCTACACTTTTGGGTTATCAAGACTATTTTCTGGCGCCATTGCCGAGGAGCATAGCTCTATTCTTTAAGTCACTTGGGATTTATATCTGTTGATCACTATGAAGAATTTGAAGGACTCAAAAACCAAGATCTTACCCTCAACTACGAGGGGAGGTAAGGAACTGCCATCAGCTCTGCACTTGATTCTCCTTCTGTTATGAGTAAACTTACGACACCTACTCCTGCTATTGAATCTGATATGTCGTATGTTCTTGATGATGCTACTTCTGCTATGTATGATGAAACTACTTCTATGCGTGATAATACTGTGCCACTAGGTGAATTTCTAGATGAACAAATTGCTAAGGTTAGGGAGAATACAAATATTGAAACTAATGATATTTATGAAAGTGATGATGAAGCTACTCCCAATAGATATGAATTACTTGTTGTGCCTGAGGGTTATGTTATGGATGAAGAAACTGCGCTAGAATGAAACATGACCCTGCTTTTGCTACTTCACCTATCTGTGTTACTGATAAGGATTATGAATTCTCTGTTGATCCTGAGTTAATTACTTTGGTTGAATCTGATCCTTTCCATGGCTATGAGTCTGAAACTGTTGTGGCACATCTTACTAAGTTGAATGATATAGCCACCCTGTTTACCAATGATGACAAGATTTGTTACTACTATATCCTTAAGCTATTTCCGTTCTCATTAAAGGGTGATGCTAAGACCTGGTTTTATTCTCTTGATCCTGGTTGTGTGCGTAGTCCCCAGGATATGATGTATTACTTCTCTGCTAAATATTTTCCCGCTCATAAGAAACAAGCTGCCTTATGGGAAATATACAATTTTGTGCAAATTGAAGAAGAGAGTCTCCCACAAGCTTGGGGGAGGCTTCTCCAATTATTTAATGCTTTGTCTGATCATCCTCTTGAGATGCATGATATACTTGATGTCTTTTATAATGGACTAACCAATGCTTCCGGAGACTACCTGGATAGTTGTGCTGGTTGTGTTTTCAGGGAAAGAACAGCTGAACAAGCTGAACTACTATTGAATAATATGCTGGCCAATGAAAATAATTGGACACTTACTGAACCAGCCCCTAAGCCAACCCCGAAGAAAAGAGGTGTTCTATTTCTCAGTCCTGAAGATATGCAAGATGCAAAGAAATCTATCAAAGAAAAAGGTATTAAAGCTGAAGATGTTAAGAATTTACCACCTATTTAAGAAATACATGGTCTTGATAACCCGACACAGGTAGTAAAGGTAGATTCTCTTTATAGATTCGATGAAGGTGATATTCCTCGTTATAAGTGTGCTAGCAAATGCTTAGATGAGTTTGATGATTTTATTGTGAAACAAGAAAACTTCAATGCTTATGTTGGTAGACAATTACAACACAATGCTTATATGATTGAACGCTTGAGTGATTACCTATCTAGAGCTAAAGGTGAACTGAAACTCATTAGTATACATGCTTCTATGGTCACCACTCAAGTAGAACAAGTACTTAAGGCTCAGAATGATTTGCTCAATGAATTAAATAGTAAGAATAATGACTATGCTGTTAGAGTTGCAACTAGAGGTGGTAAAGTGACTCGGGAACCTCTATATCCTGAAGGCCACCCTAAGAGGATTGAGCAAGATTCTCAGAGAGCTAATTTAGATGCACCTAGTTCTTCTAAGAAGAAGAAAAAGAAATATGATAGGACTTTGCATGCTTCTAGTGAACCTGTAGCTGACACACCTGAGAATCCCAATGATATATCTGTTTCTGATGCTGAGACACAATCTGGTAATGAACATGAACCTAGTGATAATGTTAATGATGATGTTCATGATGATGCTCAACCTAGCAATGATAATTATGTAGAGATTGAACATGTTGTTGATCTTGATAACCCACAATCAAAGAATGAACGTTATGATAAGAGAGACTTTGTTGCTAGGAAGCACGGTAGGGAAAGAGAACCATGGGTTCAGAAACCCATGCCTTTTCCTCCTAAACCATCCAAGAAAAAGGATGATGAGGATTTTGAGCGCTTTGCTGAAATGATTAGACCTATCTTTTTGCGTATGTGTCTGATTGATGTGCTTAAAACAAATCCTTATGCCAAGTATATGAAAGATATTATTACCAACAAAAGAAAGATACCTGAAGTAGAAATTTCCACCATGCTTGCCAATTACACTTTTAAGGGTGGAATGCCTAAGAAATTAGGAGATCCAAGAGTACCTACTATACCTTGCTCCATTAAGAAAAACTATGTTAAAACTGCTTCGTGTGATCTTGGAGCCGGTGTTAGTGTTATGCCTCTCTCTTTATATCGTAGACTTGACTTGAGTAAGCTGACACCTACTGAAATATCTTTGCAAATGGCTCATAAATCAACTGCTATACCTGTCGGTATTTGTGAGGATGTGCTTGTTGTAGTTGCAAATGTTACTATTCTAACGGACTTTGCTATACTTGATATTCCCGAGGATGATAGTATGTCTATTATTCTCGGAAGACCCTTTTTGAATACTGCAGGGGCTGTTATTGATTGCAACAAAGGCAATGTCACTTTTCATGTCAATGGTAATGAGCATACGGTACACTTTCTGAGGAAACAACCTCAGGTCCACAGTATCAATTATATTGGAAAATTTTCAACTATTACTATTGGAGGTTTTGAATTTCCTCTTCCTACTATCAAGAAGACATATGACATCCTTATTATTGGGGACATACATATCCCCATTGAGGTAACCTAGTGTTATTCGAAAATTCTCCAGTTTCATGTTACTCGGAAAGAGTTTATTAACAAGACATGATCAACCTTGTTAATGGATTCCTTTTGATGAGCATGGGATAGGTGAATCTAGATAGCACAACCTTTTGTACCCTCCTCTTACTTTCTGTTAATTAGGATAAATAAAAGAAAAATAGTATTTTCTGTCTGTTTCCAGACTTATCTGTGCAATAAAAAAATATCCCGAAAATAAAAGTTCTCCAAATGCCATGAAAATGAAATATGATTTTTTCTAGAATATTTGAGGAAACATGGCACAGAACACATAGCGAGGGGAGCCAGCACCTGGCCACGAGGGTCCAGGGCGCGCCTCCTGCCTCGTGGGCCCCATGTGCCCCCTCCACTTATTCCTGCACCCATGCTCTTCTTCTTCCTCCCAAAAAAATCACCAATCAGCTCAAAACCGAGTTCTAGCTCATCTTGCCGCCATTTTCGATCTCCTTGCTCAAAGCACCATTCACCAAACTGTTTAGGGAGATTGTTCCTTGGTATGTGACTCCTCCATTGGTCCAATTAGTTTTTGTTCTAGTGCTCTATTTATTGCAAATTTATGCTGCTGTGGTGACCTTGTTCTTGAGCTTGCATGTCAAATTTTCTTGGTCCCAAGTAGTTCTAATGCATGATGTAGTCTCTAGGCACTTATAGGAGTTGTTGCTATCAATCTTGTTGAGCTTGGTTAACTTTTATTTGAGTTACTAAAAATTTCAAAAAAATCAGAAAAATGCATAGGAAAAACTTCCAAGGTGGTTCTTCACGGAAGCAAGAACCGAGGTTCGCGTTCTGTGAGCCGGACGATGAACTACGGAGGGATGCTGACGTACGGCCTTGTGAACGGCCGTCAGATGACTTTATGGATCAGGCAGGCTGAAGGAAATATGCCCTAGAGGCAATAATAAAGATGTTGTTTGTATTTCCTTATATCATGATAAATGTCTTTTATTCATGCTAGAATTGTATTAATCGGAAACTTGATACATGTGTGAATACATAGACAAATAGTATGTCCCTAGTATGCCTCTACTAGACTAGCACATTGATCAAAGATGGCTATGTTTCCTAGCCATAGACATGAGTTGTCATTTGATCAACGGGATCACATCATTATGAGAATGATGTGATGGACTAGACCCATCCGTTAGCATAGCACTATGATCGTTTAGTTTTACTGCTATTGCTTTCTTCATCACTTATACATGTTCCTATGACTATGAGATTATGCAACTCCTGAATACCGTAGGAACACCTTGTGTGCTATAAAACGTCACAACGTAACTGGGTGATCATAAAGATGCTCTACAGGTGTCTCCGAAAGTATTCGTGGTGTTGGCATAGATCAAGACTAGGATTTGTCACTCCGAGTGTCGGAGAGGTATCTCTGGGCCCTCTCGGTAACACACATCATAATAAGCCTTGCAAGCAAAAGACTAATGAGTTAGTCACGAGATGATGTATTACGGAACGAGTAAAGAGACTTTTCGGTAACGAGATTGAACTAGGTATAGAGATACCGACGATCGAATCTCGGGCAAGTAACATACCGATGATAAAAGGAACAACGTATGTTGTTATGCGGTTTGACCGATAAAGATCTTCATAGAATATGTAGGAGTCAATATGAGCATCCTGGTTCCGCTATTGGTTATTGATCGGAGATGAGTCTCGGTCATGTCTACATAGTTCTCGAACCCGTAGGGTCCGCACGCTTAACGTTTGATGACGATCAGTTTATGAGTTTTGATGTACCGAAGGTTGTTCGGAGTCCCGGATGAGATCACGGACATGACGAGGAGTCTCGGAATGTCCAAGACGCAAAGATGATATATTGGACGACTATATTCGGACACCGGAAGTGTTCTGGAAAGTTTCGGAATTTACCGGAGTGCCGGGGGGGGGGGGTTACCGGAACCCCCTGTTTGGGAACGTAGCAGAATTCAAAAAATTTCTACGCTTTCACCAAGATCAATCTAAGGAGTCATCTAGCAATGAGCATACTGGAGTGCATCTACATACCCTTTTGTAGATCGCGTGCGGAAGCGTTCGAAGGAACGTGGATGAAGTAGTCGTACTCTTCGCGTTCTTCGTCACCGATGATCCTAGCGCCGAACGGACGGCACCTCCGCGTTCAACACACGTCCGGTACAGCAACGTCACCTCCTTCTTGATCCAGCAAGGGGGAGGAGAGGTCGTCGGAGATCCAGCAGCACGACGGCGTGGTGGTGGATGCAGCAGGAAATCCTGCAGGGCTTCGCCGGCGCCCTGCGGAGGAGTAGGAAGTGTGACGGGAGGGGAGAGAGGCGCCAGAGGCTTGGGGTGCGGCTGCCCTCTCCCCCCCACTATATATAGGGGCCAGGGGGGGCGCCGGCCCTGGGAGATCTAATCTCCAGGGGGGCGGCGGCCAAGGGGGGAATCTTGCCCCCCCAAGGCATAGGGGGCGCCCCCTCCCCCTAGGGTTTCAACCCTAGGCGCATGGAGGGGGGCCCATATGGGTGCGCCAGCCCACCAGGGGCTGGCCCCCTTCCCCTTGTGGCCTAGGGGCCCCACCGGGATGGGTGGCCCCACCCGGTGGACCCCCGGGACCCCTCCGGTGGTCCCGGGACACTCCCGGTGACCCCCGGAGTTCACCCGATGGCCGAAACTGGACTTCCTATATATCATTCTTTACCTCCGGACCATTCCGGAACTCCTCGTGACGTCTGGGATCACATCCGGGACTTCGAATAACATTCGGGTTTCCATGTGCATGTATCTCTACAACCCTAGCGTCACCGAACCTTAAGTGTGTAGACCCTACGGGTTCGGGAGACACGCAAACATGACCGAGACGACTCTCTGGTCAATAACCAACAGCGGGATCTGTATACCCATGCTGGTTCCCACGTGTTCCTCGATGATCTTCATCGGATGAACCACGGTGTCAAGGATTCACTCAATCCCGTACGTTATTCCCTTTGTCCATCGGTACGGTACTTGCCCGAGATTCAATCGTCGGTATTCCCGATACCTTGTTCAATCTCATCATGGCAAGTCTCTTTACTCGTTCCGTAATCCATCATCCCGTGACCAACTCCTTAGTCACCTTGAGCTCATTATGATGATGTCTTACCGAGTGGGCCCAGAGGTACCTCTCCGTCATACGGAGTGACAATATCCCAGTCTCGGTTCGTGCCAACTCAACAGACACTTTCGGAGATACCCGTTGCGTACCTTTATAGT
This sequence comes from Secale cereale, assembly GCA_902687465.1. Taxonomy (NCBI): domain Eukaryota; kingdom Viridiplantae; phylum Streptophyta; class Magnoliopsida; order Poales; family Poaceae; genus Secale; species Secale cereale. Next base: position 729,450,027 of record LR738715.1, read on the forward strand.
CACCCAGTTACGTTGTGACGTTTGGCACACCCAAAGTATCCCTACGGCACCCGGGAGTTGCACAACCTCATGGTCTAAGGAATAAATACTTGACACCGAAAAGCTTATGCATTACGAACTATAACGATCTCATGCTAGGCTCAGGATTGGGTCTTGTCCATCACATCATTCTCCTAATGATGTGATCCCGTTATCACTGACATCCTATGTCCATGGTCAGGAAACCGTGACCATCTGTTGATCAACGAGCTGGTAACTAGAGGCTTACTAGGGACACATTGTGGTCTATATATTCACACATGTATCGCTGTTTCCGTACAATACAATTCAAGCATGAATAACAGACAATTATCATGAACAAGGAAATATAATAATAATACTTTTATTATTGCCTCTATGGCATATTTCCAACAGTCTCCCACTTGCACTAGAGTCAATAATCTAGTTACATTGTGATGAATCGAACACCCATAGAGTTCTGGTGTTGATCATGTTTCGCCCGTGGAAGAGGTTTAGTCAACGGGTCTGCGACATTCAGATCTGTGTGTACTTTACAAATATCTATGTCTCCATCTTGAACATAATTCCGGATGGAGTTGAAATGACGCTTGATGTTCTTGGTCTTCTTGTGAAACCTGGGCTCCTTGGTAATGGCAATAGCACCAGTGTTGTCACAGAAGAGAGTCATCGGGCTTGACGCGCTTGGAATGACTCCTAGGTCGGTGATGAACTCCTTCATCCAGACTCCTTCTTGTGCTGCTTCGCAAGCAGCTATGTACTCCGCTTCACATGTAGAATGCGCCACGACGCTCTGCTTGCAACTGCACCAGCTGACTGCTCCACCATTCAAAATATACACGTATCCGGTTTGTGACTTCGAGTCATCCAGATCTGTGTCGAAGCTAGCATCGACGTAACCCTTTATGACGAGCTCTTCGTCACCTCCATAAACGAGAAACATATCCTTAGTCCTCTTTAGGTACTTTAGGATGTTCTTGACCGCTGTCCAGTGTTCCATACCGGGATCACTTTGGTACCTCCCTACCAAACTTATGGCAAGGTTCACTTCAGGTCTGGTACACAGCATGGCATACATGATAGAACCTATGGCTGAGGCATAGGGAATGACACTCATCTTTTCTCTATCTTCTGCCGTGGTCGGCGACTGAGCCTTGCTCAATCTCATACATTGCAAAACAGGCAAGAACCCCTTCTTGGAATGATCCATATTGAACTTCTTCAATATCTTGTCAAGGTATGTACTTTGTGAAAGACCGATGAGGCGTCTTGATCTATCTCTATAGATTTTGATGCCTAATATGTAAGCTGCTTCTCCAAGGTCCTTCATTGAAAAACTCTTATTCAAGTAGGCCTTTACACTTTCCAAAAATTCTATATCATTTCCCATCAGCAATATGTCATCTACATATAATACGAGAAATGCTACAGAGCTCCCACTCACTTTCTTGTAGATACAAGCTTCTCCATAAGTCTGTATAAAGCCAAACGCTTTGATCACATCATTAAAGCGAATATTCAAACTCCGAGATGCTTGCACCAGCCCGTAGATCGAGCGCTGGAGCTTGCACACCTTGTTAGCATTTTCTGGATCGACAAAACCTTCCGGCTGCATCATATACAACTCTTCCTTGAGGAAGCCATTAAGGAATGCCGTTTTGACGTCCATTTGCCATATCTCATAATCATAGAATGCGGCAATAGCTAACATGATTCTGACTGACTTCAGCATCGCTACGGGAGAGAAAATCTCGTCGTAGTCAATCCCTTGAACTTGTCGATAACCCTTAGCGACAAGCCGAGCCTTATAGATGGTCACATTACCATCTGCGTCTGTCTTCTTCTTAAATATCCATTTATTTTCTATGGCGTGCCTATCATCAGGCAAGTCCACCAAAGTCCATACTTTGTTTTCATACATGGATTCTATCTTGGATTTCATGGCTCCAAGCCATTTATCGGAATCCGGGCCCGCCATCGCTTCTTCATAGTTCGAAGGTTCACCGTTGTCTAACAACATGATTTCCATGACAGGGTTGCCGTACCACTCTGGTGCGGAACGTGCCCTTGTGGACCTTCGAAGTTCAGTAGTAACTTGATTTGTTTCTTCATGATCATCATCATTAACTTCCTCCCTTGTCGGTGCAGGCACCTCAGGAACAATTTCCTGCGCTGCGCTACTTTCCGGTTCAGGAGGGATGACTGTCACCTCATCAAGTTCTACTTTCCTCCCACTCACTTCTTTCGAGAGAAACTCTTTCTCCAGAAAGGATCCATTCTTGGCAACAAAGACTTTGCCTTCGGATCTGTGGTAGAAGGTGTACCCAATCGTTTCCTTTGGGTATCCTATGAAGACGCATTTTTCCGATTTGGGTTCGAGCTTTTCAGGTTGAAGTTTCTTGACATAAGCATCGCAACCCCAAACTTTCAGAAATGACAGCTTCGGTTTCTTGCCAAACCAAAGTTCATACGGTGTCGTCTCAATGGATTTCGACGGAGCCCTATTTAAAGTGAATGCGGCAGTCTCTAAAGCATAACCCCAAAAGGATAGCGGTAAGTCGGTGAGAGACATCATAGATCGCACCATGTCCAACAGAGTATGATTTCGACGTTCGGACACACCGTTACGCTGAGGTGTTCCGGGCGGTGTCAATTGTGAAACAATTCCACAGTTCCTAAGGTGCGTGCCAAATTCATGACTCAAATATTCACCCCCACGATCTGATCGCAAGAACTTTATTTTTCTGTCACGTTGATTCTCAACCTCATTCTGAAATTCCTTGAACTTTTCAAAGGTCTCAGACTTGTGCTTCATCAAATAGATATACCCATATCTACTCAAGTCATCTGTGAGGGTGAGAACATAACGATAGCCTCCGCGAGCCTCAACACTCATTGGACCGCACACATCGGTATGTATGATTTCCAATAAGTTGGTTGCTCGCTCCATTGTTCCGGAGAACGGAGTCTTGGTCATCTTGCCCAAGAGGCATGGTTCGCACGTGTCAAATGATTCATAATCAAGAGACTCCAGAAGTCCATCAGCATGAAGCTTCTTCATACGTTTGACACCAATATGACCAAGGCGGCAATGCCACAAGTATGTGGGACTATCATTATCAACTTTACATCTTTTGGCATTCACACTATGAATATGTGTATCATCACGATCAAGATTCATCAAAAATAAACCATTGACCAGCGGGGCATGACCATAAAACATATCTCTCAAATAAATAGAACAACCATTATTCTCAGATTTAAATGAGTAGCCATCTCGCATAAGACGAGATCCAGATACAATGTTCATGCTCAAAGCTGGTACTAAATAACAATTATTAAGGTTTAAAACTAACCCCGACGGTAGATATAGAGGCAGCGTGCCGACGGCGATCACATCGACCTTGGAACCATTCCCGACGCGCATCGTCACCTCGTCCTTCGCCAGTCTCCGCTTATTCCGCAACTCCTGCTTAGAGTTACAAATATGAGCAACTGCACCGGTATCGAATACCCAGGAGCTACTACGAGCGCTGGTAAGGTACACATCAATAACATGTATATCACATATACCTTTGACGTTGCCGGCCTTCTTGTCCGCTAAGTATTTGGGGCAGTTCTGCTTCCAGTGACCCGTTCCCTTGCAATAAAAGCACTCTGTCTCAGGCTTGGGTCCATACTTTGGCTTCTTCCCGGCAACAGGCTTACCAGGCGCGGCAACTCCCTTGTCGTCCTTCTTGAAGTTCTTCTTACCCTTGCCCTTCTTGAACTTAGTGGTTTTATTGACCATCAACACTTGATGTTCTTTCTTGATATCCACCTCCGCTGATTTCAGCATTGAATACACCTCGGGAATGGACTTCTCCATTTCCTGCATATTGAAGTTCAACACGAAGCTCTTGAAGCTTGGTGGGAGCGACTAGAGGATTCTGTCAACGACCGCTTCGTCTGGGAGATTCATTCCCAACTGAGACAAGCGGTTGTGCAACCCAGAAATCTTGAGGATGTGCTCACTGACAGAACTGTTTTCCTCCATCTTACAGCTGTAGAATGCGTCGGAGACGTCATATCTCTCGACTCGGGCATGAGCTTGGAAAACCATTTTCAGCTCTTGGAACATCTCATATGCCCCGTGGTGCTCAAAACGCTTTTGGAGCCCCGATTCTAAGCTGTAAAGCATGCCGCACTGAACCAGGGAGTAATCATCACAACGCGACTGCCAAGCGTTCATAACATCTTGGTTTGCCGGGGAGGGAGCGTCACCTAGCGGTGCTTCTAGGACATAAGTTTTATTGGCAGCTATGAGGATGATCCTCAGGTTACGGACCCAGTCCGTGTAGTTGCTACCATCGTCTTTCAGCTTGGATTTCTCTAGGAACGCGTTGAAGTTGAGGGTGACATGAGCGTGGGCCATTTGATCTACAAGACATATTGTAAAGATTTTAGACTAAGTTCATGATAATTAAGTTCATCTAATCAAATTTTAATGAACTCCCACTCAGATTGACATCTCTCTAGTCATCTAAGTGACACATGATCCGAATCGACTAGCCTGTGTCCGATCATCACGTGAGACGGACTAGTCATCAACGGTGAACATCTTCATGTTGATCGTATCTTCTATACGACTCATGTTCGACCGTTCGGTCTACCGTGTTCCGAGGCCATGTCTGTACATGCTAGGCTCGTCAAGTGAACCCTAAGTGTATTGCTTGTGTAAATCTGGCTTACACCCGTTGTATGCGAACGTTAGAACCTATCACACCCGATCATCACGTGGTGCTTCGGAACAACGATCCTTAGCAACGGTGCACAGTTAGGGGGAACACAATTCTTGAAATTTTAGTGAGAGATCATCTTATTTACTACCATCGTTCTAAGTAAACAAGATGTATAAACATGATAAACATCACATGCAATCAATTAAAGTGACATGATATGGCCAATATCATCTTGCTCCTTCGATCTCCATCTTCGGGGCACCATGATCATCTTTGTCACCGGCTCGACACCATGATCTCCATCATCACGATCTCCATCATTGTGTCTTCATGAAGTCGTCACGCCAACCATTACTTCTACTACTATGGCTAATGTTTAGCAATAAAGTAAAGTAATTACATGGCGTTATTCAGTGACACGCAGGTCATACAATAATTAAGACAACTCCTATGGCTCCTGCCGGTTGTCAAATTCATCGACATGCAAGTCGTGATTCCCTATTACAAGAACATGATCAATCTCATACATCACATATATCATTCATCACATCTTCTTGGCCATACCATATCACATAGCACATGCTGCAAGAACAAGTTAGACGACCTCTAATTGTTGTTGCAAGTTTTACGTGGCTTCCATAGGTTTTCTAGCAAGAACGTTTCTTACCTACGCCAAAACCACAACGTGATTTGTCAATTTCTATTTACCCTTCATAAGGACCCTGTTCATCGAATCCGATCTGACTAAAGTGGGAGAGACAGACACCCGCCAGCCACCTTATGCAACTAGTGCATGTCTGTCGGTGGAACCAGTCTCACGTAAGCGTACGTGTAAGGTCGGTCCGGGCCGCTTCATCCCACAATGACGCCGAATCAATATTGGACTAGTAACGGCAAGAAAATTGAGCAAACTCAACGCCCACAACTACTTTGTGTTCTACTCGTGCAAGATGCTACGCAAAGACCTAGCTCAGATGCCACTATTGGGGAACGTAGCAGAATTCAAAAAAATTCTACGCTTTCACCAAGATCAATCTAAGGAGTCATCTAGCAACGAGCATATTGGAGTGCATCTACATACCCTTTTGTAGATCGCGTGCGGAAGCGTTCGAAGGAACGTGGATGAAGTAGTTGTACTCTTCGTGTTCTTCGTCACCGATGATCCTAGCGCCGAACGGACGGCACCTCCGCGTTCAACACACGTCCGGTACAGCAACGTCACCTCCTTCTTGATCCAGCAAGGGGGGAGGAGAGGTCGTCGGAGATCCAGCAGCACGACGGCGTGGTGGTGGATGCAGCAGGAAATCCTGCAGGGCTTCGCCGGCGCCCTGCGGAGGAGTAGGAAGTGTGACGGGAGGGGGGAGAGGCGCCAGAGGCTTGGGGTGCGCCTACCCTCTCCCCCCCACTATATATAGGGGCCAGGGGGGCGCCGGCCCTGGGAGATCTAATCTCCAGGGGGGCGGCGGCCAAGGGGGGAATCTTGCCCCCCAAGGCATAGGGGGCGCCCCCTCCCCCTAGGGTTTCAACCCTAGGTGCATGGAGGGGGCCCATATGGGTGCGCCAGCCCACCAGGGGCTGTCCCCTTCCCCTTGCGGCCTAGGGGCCCCACCGGGATGGGTGGCCCCACCCGATGGACCCCCGGGACCCCTCCGGTGGTCCCGGGACACTCCCGGTGACCCCCGGAGTTCACCCGATGGCCGAAACTGGACTTCCTATATATCATTCTTTACCTCTGGACCATTCCAGAACTCCTCGTGACGTCCGGGATCACATCCGGGACTCCGAACAACATTCGGGTTTCCATGTGCATGTATCTCTACAACCCTAGCGTCACCGAACCTTAAGTGTGTAGACCCTACGGGTTCGGGAGACACGCACACATGACCGAGACGACTCTCCGGTCAATAACCAACAGTGGAATCTGGATACCCATGTTGGTTCCCACGTGTTCCTCGATGATCTTTATCGGATGAACCACTGTGTCAAGGATTCACTCAATCCCGTGCGTTATTCCCTTTGTCCATCGGTACGGTACTTGCCCGAGATTCGATCGTCGGTATTCCCGATACCTTGTTCAATCTCGTCATGGCAAGTCTCTTTACTTGTTCCGTAATCCATCATCCCGTGACCAACTCCTTAGTCACCTTGAGCTCATTATGATGATGTCTTACCGAGTGGGCCCAGAGGTACCTCTCCGTCATACGGAGTGACAATATCCCAGTCTCGGTTCGTGCCAACTCAACAGACACTTTCGGAGATACCCGTTGCGTACCTTTATAGTCACCCAGTTACGTTGTGACGTTTGGCACACCCAAAGTATCCCTACGGCATCCGGGAGTTGCACAACCTCATGGTCTAAGGAATAAATACTTGACACCGAAAAGCTTATGCATTACGAACTATAACGATCTCATACTAGGCTCAAGATTGGGTCTTGTCCATCACATCATTCTCCTAATGATGTGATCCCGTTATCACTGACATCCTATGTCCATGGTCAGGAAACCGTGACCATCTGTTGATCAATGAGCTGGTAACTAGAGGCTTACCAGGGACACATTGTGGTCTATATATTCACACATGTATCGTTGTTCCCGTACAATACAATTCAAGCATGAATAACAGACAATTATCATGAACAAGGAAATATAATAATAATACTTTTATTATTGCCTCTAGGGCATATTTCCAACACCCCCCGAGGGAATGATGGGCCCTGGTGGGCCATAGGGGAGAGAGAGGGCAGTAGCCAGGAGGTGGCGCGCCCCCTCCCTAGGGGTAGTCCGAATAGGACTAGGGGAGGGGGGCGCGGCCCCTCTTTCCCTCTCCCTCTCCCTCTCCTTCCTTCCCCCTCTCCTTCTTGGTGGACTCCTACTAGGAATAGGATTGCAATCCTATTCCTAGTAGGATTGCCTCTCTAGCCGCACCATAGAGGGCCGGCCGGCCTCCCCCCTTGCTCCTTTATATACGGGGGCTGGGGGCACCCAAAGACACACAAGTTGAATTGTTTTAGCCGTGTGCGGTGCCCCCCTCCACAGAAACACACCTCGGTCATACCGTTGCAGTGCTTAGGCGAAGCCCTGCGCCGGTAGATACATCATATCCGTCACCACGCCGTCGTGCTGACGAAACTCTCTCGTGAAGCTCAACTGGATCAAGAGCTCGTGGGACGTCATCAAGCTGAACGTGTGCTGAACGCGGAGGTGCCGTACGTTCGGTGCTTGATCGGTTGGATCGCGAAGAAGTTCGACTACATCAACCGCATCACTTGACGCTTCCGCTCCCGGTCTACGAGGGTACGTAGACACACTCTTCCCTCTTGTTGCTAAGCATCTAGTAGATAGATCTTGCGTGATCGTAGGAAAATTTTAAAATACTACGTTCCCCAACAGTGGCATCATGAGCCAGGTCTATGCGTAGATGATATGCACGAGTAGAACACAATGAGGTGTGGGCGATACTAGTCATACTACTTACCAGCATGTCATACTTTGCTTCGGCGGTATTGTGAGATGAAGCGGCCCGGACCGACATTACGCGTACGCTTACGCGAGACTGGTTTCACCATTATGAGCACTCGTTGCTTAAAGGTGACTGGCGGGTGTCTGTCTCTCTCACTTTAGCTGAATCAAGTGTGGCTACGCTCGGTCCTTGTGAAGGTTAAAACAACACATACTTGACGAAACATCGTTGTGGTTTTTGTATGCGTAGGTAAGAACGGTTCTTGCTAAGCCCATAGCAGCCATGTAAAACTTGCAACAACAAAGTAGAGGACGTCTAACTTGTTTTTGCAGGGCATGTTGTGATGTGATATGGTCAAGACATGATGAGATATACGGTTTTGTATGAGATGATCATGTTTTGTAATGTTATCGGCAACTGGCAGGAGCCATATGGTTGTCGCTTTATTGTATGAAATGCAATCGCCATGTAATTGCTTTACTTTATCACTAAGCGGTAGCGATAGTCGTAGAAGCAATAGTTGGCGAGACGACAACGATGCTACGATGGAGATCAAGGTGTCGCGTCGGTGACGAAGGTGATCATGACGGTGCTTTGGAGATGGAGATCAAAAGCACAAGATGATGATGGCCATATCATGTCACATATTTTGATTGCATGTGATGTTTATCTTATTATGCTTCTTATTTTGCTTAGAACGACGTAGCATTATAAGATGATCCCTTATTAAATTTCAAGGTATAAGTGTTCTCCCTGAGTATGCACCGTTGCGAAAGTTCGTCGTGCCGAGACACCACGTGATGATCGGGTGTGATAAGCTCTACGTTCAAATACAACGGGTGTAAGACAGTTTTGCACACGCAGAATACTCGGGTTAAACTTGACGAGCCTAGCATATGCAGATATGGACTCGGAACACTGGAGACCGACAGGTCGAGCGTGAATCATATAGTAGATATGATCAACATAAGATGTTCACCATTGAAACTACTCCATCTCACGTGATGATCGGACATGGTTTAGTTGATTTGGATCACGTGATCATTTAGATGACCGGAGGGATGTCTATCTAAGTGGGATTCTTTAAGTAATTTGATTAAATTGAACTTTAATTTATCACGAACTTAGTCCTGATAGTTTTTGCATATCTATGTTGTTGTAGATCAATGGCCCGTGCTACCGTTCCTTTGAATTTTAATGAATTCCTAGAGAAAGCTAAGTTGAAAGATGATGGTAGCAATTACACGGACTGGGTCCGTAACTTGAGGATTATCCTCATTGCTGCACAGAAGAATTATGTCCTTGAAGCACCGCTAGGTGACAAGCCCCCTCCCGCTAATGTAGACGCTTTGAACGTCTGGCAGACGCGGTCTGATGACTACACGATAGTTCAGTGTGCCATGCTTTACGGCTTAGAACCGGGACTTCAACGACGTTTTGAACGTCATGGACCATATGAGATGTTCCAAGAGTTGAAGTTAATATTTCAAGCAAATGCCCGGATTGAGAAATATGAGATTTCCAATAAGTTCTACAGCTGCAAGATGGAGGAGAATAGTTCTATCAGTGAACACTTGCTCAGAATGTCTGGGTAGTACAATCATATGACTCAACTTGGTTGCAAAGTTGACGAGGATAGTGTTATTGATAGAGTTCTTCAATCACTGCCACCAAGCTATAAAGGCTTCGTGATGAACTATAATATGCAAGGGATGCAAAAGACAATTCCCGAGCTCTTCGCAATGCTCAAGGCTGCGGAGGTAGAAATCAAAAAGGAGCATAGTGTTGATGGTTAACAAGACCACTAGTTTCAAGAAAAAGGGCAAGGGAAAGAAGGGGAACTTCAAGAAGAATAGCAAGACAGTTGCTACTCCCGCGAAGAAACCCAAGTCTGGAGCCAAGCCTGAAACTGAGTGCTTCTACTGCAAAGGGACTGGACACTGGAAGCAGAACTGCCCCAAGTATTTGGCGGATAAGAAGGACGGCAAGGTGAACAAAGGTATATGTGATATACATGTTATTGATGTGTGCCTTACTAATGCTTGTAGTAGTACCTGGGTATTTGATACCGGTTCGGTTGCTAATATTTGTAACTCGAAACAAGGACTAGGGATTAAACGAAGATTGGCTAAGGAGGAGGTGACGATGCGCATGGGAAATGGTTCCAAAGTCGATGTGATCGTCGTTGGCACGCTACCTCTACATCTACCTCCGGGATTAGTTTTAGACCTAAATAATTGTTATTTGGTGCCAGCGTTGAGCATGAACATTATATCTGGATCTTGTTTGTTGCGAGACGGTTATTCATTTAAATCAGAGAATAATGGTTGTTCTATTTTTATGAATAATATATTTTATGGTCATGCACCCTTGAAGAGTGGTCTATTCTTATTGGATCTCGATTGTAGTGATACACATATTCATAATATTGAAGCCAAAATATGCAAGGTTAATAATGATAGTGCAACTTATTTGTGGCACTGCCGTTTAGGTCATATTGGTGTAAAGCGCATGAAGAAACTCCATAGTGATGGACTTTTGGAATCACTTGATTATGAATCACTTGGTGCTTGCGAACCATGCCTCATGGGCAAGATGACTAAAACTCTGTTCTCCGGAACTATGGAGCGAGCAATAGATTTGTTGGAAATCATACATACTGATGTATGTGGGCCAATGAGTGTTGAAGCTCGCGGCGGGTATCGTTATCTTTTGACATTCACTGATGATTTAAGAAGATATGGGTATATCTACTTAATGAAGCACAAGTCTGAAACATTTGAAAAGTTCAAAGAATTTCAGAGTGAAGTAGAGAATCATCGTAACAAGAAAATAAAGTTTCTACGATCTGACCGTGGAGGAGAATATTTGAGTTACGAGTTTGGTCTTCATTTGAAACAATGTGGAATAGTTTCACAACTCACGCCACCCGGAACACCACAGCGTAATGGTGTGTCTGAATGTCGTAACCGTACTTTATTGGATATGGTGCGATCTATGATGTCTCTTACCGATTTACCACTATCGTTCTGGGGTTATGCTTTAGAGACAGCCGCATTCATGTTAAATAGGGCACCATCTAAATCCGTTGAGACGACACCTTATGAACTATGGTTTGGCAAGAAACCAAAGTTGTCGTTTCTTAAAGTTTGGGGCTGCAATGCTTATGTGAAAAAGCTTCAACCTGATAAGCTCGAACCCAAATCGGAGAAATGTGTCTTCATAGGATACCCAAAAGAGACTGTTGGGTACACCTTCTTTCACAGATCCGAAGGCAAGATATTCGTTGCTAAGAATGGATCCTTTCTAGAGAAGGAATTTCTCTCGAAAGAAGTGAGTGGGAGGAAAGTAGAACTTGATGAGGTAATTGTATCTTCTCCTGAATTGGAAAGTAGTACATCACAGAAAATAGTTCCAGTGATTCCTACACCAATCAGTGAGGAAGCTAATGATGATGATCATGAAACTTCAGATCAAGTTTCTGCTGAACGTCGTAGATCAACCAGAGTACGTTCCGCACCAGAGTGGTACGGCAACCAAGTTCTGGAAGTCATGTTACTAGACCATGATGAACCTACGAACTATGAGGAAGCGATGATGAGCCCAGATTCCGCAAAATGGCTTGAGGCCATGAAATCTGAGATGGGATCCATGTATGAGAACAAAGTGTCGACTTTGGTTGACTTGCCCGATGATCGGCAAGCCATCGAAAATAAATGGATCTTCAAGAGGAAGACCGATGCAGACGGTAATATTACTGTTTACAAAGCTCGACTTGTTGCGAAAGGGTTTAGACAAGTTCAAGGAGCTGACTACAATGAGACTTTCTCACCTGTAGCGATGCTTAAGTCTGTCCGAATCATGTTAGCAATTGCCGCATTTTATGATTATGAAATCTGGCAAATGGATGTCAAAACTGCATTCCTAAATGGATATCTCAAAGTAGAGTTGTATATGATGCAACCAGAAGGTTTTGTCGATCCAAAAGGTGCTAACAAAGTATGCAAGATCCAGCGATCCATCTATGGACTGGTGCAAGCATCTCGGAGTTGGAATATACGCTTTGATGAGGTAATTAAAGCATATGGTTTTATACAGACTTTTGGAGAAGCCTGTATTTACAAGAAAGTGAGTGGGAGCTCTGTAGCATTTCTAATATTATATGTGGATGACATATTGTTGATTGGAAATGATATAGAATTTCTGGATAGCATAAAAGGATACTTGAATAAGAGTTTTTCAATGAAAGACCTCGGTGAAGCTGCTTATATATTAGGCATCAAAATCTATAGAGATAGATCAAGACGCTTAATTGGACTTTCACAAAGCACATACCTTGATAAAGTTTTGAAGAAGTTCAAAATGGATCAGTCAAAGAAAGGGTTCTTGCCTGTGTTACAAGGTATGAAGTTGAGTAAGACTCAATGCCCGACCACTGCAGAAGATAGAGAGAAAATGAAAGTCATTCCCTATGCCTCAGCCATAGGATCTATCATGTATGCAATGCTGTGTACCAGACCCGATGTGTGCTTTGCTATAGGTCTAGCAGGGAGGTACCAAAGTAATCCAGGAGTGGATCACTGGACAGCGGTCAAGAACATCCTGAAATACGTGAAAAGGACAAAGGATATGTTTCTCGTATATGGAGGTGACAAAGAGCTCGTCGTAAACGGTTACGTTGATTCTAGCTTTGACACTGATCCGGATGACTCTAAGTCACAAACCGGATATGTATTTTTATTGAACGGTGGAGCTGTCAGTTGGTGCAGTTCCAAGCAGAGCGTCGTGGCGGGATCTACGTGTGAAGCGGAATACATAGCTGCTTTGGAAGCAGCAAATGAAGGAGTCTGGATGAAGGAGTTCATATCCGATCTAGGTGTAATACCTAGTGCATCGGGTCCAATGAAAATCTTTTGTGACAACACTGGAGCAATAGCCTTGGCGAAGGAATCCAGGTTTCACAAGAGAACAAAGCACATCAAAAGACGCTTCAATTCCATCCGCGATCTAGTCAAGGAGGGAGACATAGAGATTTGCAAGATACATAAGGATCTGAATGTTGCAGACCCGTTGACTAAGCCTCTTCCACGGGCAAAACATGATCAGCACCAGGACTCCATGGGTGTGAGGATCATCACTTTGTAATCTAGATTATTGACTCTAGTTCAAGTGGGAGACTGAAGGAAATATGCCCTAGAGGCAATAATAAAGATGTTATTTGTATTTCCTTATATCATGATAAATGTCTTTTATTCATGCTAGAATTGTATTAACCGGAAACTTGATACATGTGTGAATACATAGGCAAAATAGTATGTCCCTAGTATGCCTCTACTAGACTAGCTCATTGATTAAAGATGGCTATGTTTCCTAGCCATAGACATGAGTTGTCATTTGATCAACGGGATCACATCATTATGAGAATGATGTGATGGACTAGAACCATCCGTTAGCATAGCACTATGATCGTTTAGTTTTACTGATATTGCTTTCTTCATGACTTATACATGTTCCTATGACTATGAGATTATGCAACTCCCGAATACCGTAGGAACACCTTGTGTGCTATAAAACGTCACAACGTAACTGGGTGATCATAAAGATGCTCTACAGGTGTCTCCGAAAGTATTCGTGGTGTTGGCATAGATCAAGACTAGGATTTGTCACTCCGAGTGTCGGAGAGGTATCTCTGGGCCCTCTCGGTAACACACATCATAATAAGCCTTGCAAGCAAAAGACTAATGAGTTAGTCACGAGATGATGTATTACGGAACGAGTAAAGAGTCTTGCCGGTAACGAGATTGAACTAGGTATAGAGATACCGATGATCGAATCTCGGGCAAGTAACATACCGATGATAAAAGGAACAACGTATGTTGTTATGCGATTTGACCGATAAAGATCTTTGTAGAATATGTAGGAGCCAATATGAGCATCCAGTTTCCGCCATTGGTTATTGACCGGAGATGAGTCTCGGTCATGTCTACATAGTTCTCGAACCCGTAGGGTCCGCACGCTTAACGTTTGATGACGATCAGTTTATGAGTTTTGATGTACCGGAGGTTGTTCGGAGTCCCGGATGAGATCAAGGACATGACGAGGAGTCTCGGAATGTTCGAGACGTAAAGATTGATATATTGGACGACTATATTCGGACACCGGAAGTGTTCTGGAAAGTTTCGGAATTTACCGGAGTGCCGGGGGGGTTACCGGAATCCCCCGGGGGAATGATGGGCCCTGGTGGGCCATAGGGGAGAGAGAGGGCAGCAGCCAGGAGGTGACGCGCCCCCTCCCTAGGGGCAGTCCGAATAGGACTAGGGGAGGGGGGCGCGGCCCCTCTTTCCCTCTCCCTCTCCTTCCTTCCCCCTCTCCTTCTTGGTGGACTCCTACTAGGAATAGGATTGCAATCCTATTCCTAGTAGGATTGCCTCTCTAGCCGCACCATAGAGGGCCGGCCGGCCTCCCCCCTTGCTCCTTTATATACGGGGGCAGGGGGCACCCAAAGACACACAAGTTGAATTGTTTTAGCCGTGTGTGGTGCCCCCTCCACAGAAACACACCTCGGTCATACCGTTGCAGTGCTTAGGCGAAGCCCTGCGCCGGTAGATACATCATATCCGTCACCACGCCGTCGTGCTGACGAAACTCTCTCGTGAAGCTCAACTGGATCAAGAGCTCGTGGGACGTCATCAAGCTGAACGTGTGCTGAACGCGGAGGTGCCGTACGTTCGGTGCTTGATCGGTTGGATCGCGAAGAAGTTCGACTACATCAACCGCGTCACTTGACGCTTCCGCTCCCGGTCTACGAGGGTATGTAGACACACTCTCCCCTCTCGTTGCTATGCATCTAGTAGATAGATATTGCGTGATCGTAGGAAAATTTTAAAATACTACGTTCCCCAACACAGGCATCAAGGATGAATTCTACGCATACGTGCGCAACGCTGACCTCGAGGGCTTCATACAAGATAAGTGCCCTCAATACCGTGGCTTAACTGATAGCTTTGTGAGAAGGTTTAAATTTTCATCTTCACGTAATTCTCACACCGTACTGTTTGACCTGTATGATAAGTCTTACACCATGGACTTAGAGGATTTTAATGATGCTTGTAAGCTCCCTCGGTGGGGCAGTATGGGTGATCCTCGCAAATATGAATTTAGAGATTTCCTTTCTAGTATCACTGTGGGGGAATCTAGAGAAATCACACAGGCTACCATAGGGAGCATTCATTTTCCTACTATTCATTACTTAGCTCTCTTTATCGGTAGATGCATAAACGGTAAGGATGAGGCTTCAAATGAAATTCACCATACCTTCCTATATGTGTCCACCATACCTTCCTATATGCGGTATTTACCTGCCGTTCCAAGTAAATTTGTATGTGCCAAACTCTAAACCTTCAAATGAAATTTTGTTTTGTATGCTCGAATAGCTCATGTATGAACTAGGGTTGTCTATATCTTCCATGCTAGGTGGGTTATTCTCATGATGAGTGGACTCCGCTCATCATTCATGAGAAAATGGCTGGTAATCGGGATGCCCAGTCCCATGCTCAAAATCATAATAATTAAACAAAACTCCCCCAGGGCTGTTGCTGGTTTGGACGGTACCCGTTGTTTCGGGCTAGCCGTGGAGTGTGCTTGGTGGTGGTTGGGGGAGTATAAACTTTACCATTCTGTTTGGGAACCGCCTATAATGTGTGTAGCATGGGAGATATCGAGATTCTTGGTTGTTATGTTGACAATGAAAGTATACCGCTCAAAATGTTATTCAATCTCTATTTAAAAATCGAGCTCTGGCACCTCTACAAATCCCCGCTTCCCTCTACGAAGGGCCTATCTATTTGTTTTTATAAAGAGTCATCATCCTCTTATCAAAGAGCACCAGTAGGAGAGCACCTCTGTCGTTGCATGTATTACTATTAATTTGTATTAAGTATGATCATGACTGGATCTCCTTTACCATGAATTACAATGTCTAGTCAGTCCTTGATCCTTAAAGGTGCTCTGCATTTATGTTTTGTGGTCTCAGAAAGGGCTAGCGAGATACCATCTTGTTATATCATATCATGATTGTTTTGAGAAAGTGTTTTCATCCGAGGTTTATTATTATTGCTCGCTAGTTGATTATGCCATTGATGTGAGTAGTCTTGAGACCTGAAAGTTATTGTGAATGTGGTTAGTTCATGATCTTGTTGAAAACCTGAATGCTGGCTTACATATTTACAACAACAAGAGAAAAAAGAGTTTGTCAAAGTTTTTCTTTATCACTTTCAGTTTATCAACTGAATTGCTTGAGGACAAGCAAAGGTTTAAGTTTGCGGGAGTTTCCAGGTGCGGTTGAATTGACAACTCAGCTGCTAATACTTAAGAGTATTCTTTGGCTCCCCTTGTGTCGAATCAATAAATTTGGGTTGAATACTTTACCCTCGAAAACTGTTGCGGCCCCCTACACTTGCGGGTTATCAGTCCCACTTGTCATTGTCTGTTTAGTTAACTAATAGTAATTAGTGATTAGGTTAATCTAACTATGATTAATTAAGTTAATTAATTCTTTAATTAATTAATTAATAATATTATTTTTATATATACATATTTAATTCTTTTTTTGGTTCTCAGGGGTGGGGCCCGTTAGGCAGTGGTCCAGAGGGACCATAGCGGGCGACGGGCGTGGGTTTCGGGCGCTAGCGCCCAGCCCGTTTGGGCGCTGTGGGCATGGTCGCCGGTCGAAGTGGCGGGAGCGGGACGGCGGGCGTAGGCAGGGGGCTGCGCAGCGGCAGGGCGGGGCGGACCCGGGGCTACGGGGCGGGCGCGGTGAAAGTGCGTTATATCGACTAGAGGGGGGTGAATAGGCGATTTTTATGAAATCTTCACTGAGGAATTTGCTGTCGAGGAAATTCCTTAGCGAAGAACTACTTGCAGCGGAATAAGTACTCAGAAGTAAACATGACAAAATACAAGCATGGTCATCATGAAGAAATGAAGACAAACACAGAGTAGAGAAAGCGTAATCACAGGATAACACGGAATGAAGACAAACATACTGAAGAAAATGAACTGAGGAAATTGAGAAAGTCTTCAGTCAAAGTCTTCAAACAGATATGAACAAGCACACAACACAGATACGAGGAATTGAAAGAGTTGAGGAGACAGAACCAGTAAGCTTGGTGAAGACAATGATTTGGTAGACCAGTTCCAACTGCTGTCTCAGTTGTACATCTGGTTGGTGCGGCTAGGTATTTAAACCTGAGGACACACAGTCCCGGACACCCAATCCAAGACACCAAGTCCTCACCGTATTCTCCTTGAGCTAAGGTCACACAGACCTCGCCCAATCACTCGTGGTAAGCCTTCAGGTGACTTCCGAACCTTCACAGACTTGGTCACTCAGCGATCCACAATTCCTCTTGGATGCTCTAGACCTTGACGCCTAACCGTCTGGAAGAAGCACAGTCTTCAAAGGTAACAATCGTCGGATCCACGCATGATCAATCTCTTCAGTGATGCTCAATCACTTTTGGGTTTTGTTTTGGGTTTTTCCTCACTTGATGATTTTCGCTCAAAGTCCTCGGAGGATGGGTTGCTCTTATGACAAGTGTCAATTTCTCGCCGAGCAGCCAACCAGCTAGTGGTTGTAGGGGGTGGCTATTTATAGCCTAGGGAGCAGCCCGACATGATAAGACATAAATGCCCTTTAATGATATGACCGTTAGGTAGGTAGATATTTTGGGATAGCTGGCGCTTAGCACAGCAACGGTCAGAAATTTGAGTATCAAATTCGTCAGGGCTATCACGTTCCTCACTGTGTGGGGAATCCGCACTGGCGAATTCCTAACTCCTCAGTCAGAACAAATTCCTCAGAGACTAGAAGAACTTCGTCTCTGTCACTGAAGAATATGACTGAACTGTATGAGATTTCCAATGGCTTCACTCGAAGGGATTGGTAGGTGTAGGATTTTGAGTTGGGCATCACATGGAAATTTTTCCTTAGTATTTACTCGACCCCCTTTAACAGTATGGTGTTTCCTATGACTCAAGAAAAAGAAAAAGAAACGATAAAAACAAAAGTCTTCATGCTTCATGTTCCTCAAATGAATACCAAGTCTTTAGGGTCACACCAATTTCTTCACTTTCAAAGTCTTCAGAAAGTCTTCAGAGATCCAAAGTCTTCAGTAGAAGAACTACATTTTTAGGGGTCGACTTTCCCTGTAATAATCAAACTCCTCATAGACTTATAGACCTGTGTACACTCATAAACACATTAGTCCCTTAACCTACAAGTCTTCAATACCCTAAAATCACTAAGGGGCACTAGATGCACTTACAATCTCCCCCTTTTTGGTGATTGATGACAATATAGGTTAAGTCTTCAAACGGGGATAAACATATGAAGTGTAAATACTTATATTGAGGAATTTGATTGCAAGATATAGAAGAACTCCCCCTGAAGTTGTGCATAGTGAGGAATTTTTTTTTGAAGCAATGCACACTTGAAGAGTAGAATCATGGAGATCTCCCCCTATATCTTGTAATTCATACACGCATTTGACATATAATATGAAGAATTTGAAATGCATGATGAAATATGGTGACTGATGTAATTCAGCATGTGTGCATAACATTAATGAGGAATAAGCATGCAGAAACACCACAGCAAAAGTATCAGGTCACCATAGAGTTTAAGTTTACATCTCGATCCACAAAGTCATCAGAAGAACGAGCGTTGTAACTTAGAAAAAAACGCCCATATATATAGACCCGCTTGAAGACTAACTCAAATTTCTCCCCCTTTGTCATCGAATGACCAAAAGGATCGAAACTGAGGACTAACGCCCCTCAAGAATCTCAAGATGATGAAGGAGCGCCAACGTTGTTGGGGTCGATAGTTGAAGTAGGGCATGCCGCAGTGTCGTCCAGGTCTTCATACATGTCGGTCTCACGCGATGAAGAATAAGAGCTGGCCACCAAGGGAGGAACCTTGACCTTCTTGTATTTCTTCGGAGGAGGAGCAGACCAGTCAAAGTCATCCTTGAGACCCATTTTCTTGAGATCTTCTTCGCCATATAGATGAGACAGAACAGCCCATGTGCGGTTGAGGGTTTCATGTAGGTAGTAATGGTTTTTCTTCACTGCATTATGTGTAGAGGTCATGTTATGAAGAATTGAACCAAACTGACGCTTGACCCATTTGTGGTTGCGATCAACCTTCTGATGAAGACTAAGGAGAAGCTCACGATCAGTCATCACCCTGGGAGTTGTGCCTTGAGGATTTTGCTTTGGAGCGTTGGCGGCAGAGTCATGAGTGGCAGAGTCATCATTGGTGGAATAAGAGGCAGCTTTGCGAAACTGTCCATCCAATGGACTAGTGCCTTCATCAAACACAACAATGGCCTTACCCTTGTCATCAGCTGAGGAAAATGTCCGTTTGAGGACTTCAATTGGGGGCAAGTAGCTGCAATGATTGAGAGTGTCAGCTTTGTAATTCACTGAAGACCTTGTCCTGATGAATCTCATAATCCAGGGAGCATAAGGCTTCAGGTTGAAAGGGGACATTGCAACAGTTGCCATTGTCCTCATGAAGAAATCATGGTAGTTGATGGGAACGCCGTGGATGATGTTGAATAGCAGATTCTTCATGATGCCAACGAGTTCTTCATCATTCGAGTCGTGGCCCTTGATTGGACTCAATGTCTTCGTCAGAATACGATAGACAGTCCGAGGCAGAAACAACAATTCCTTCACGAGGAATTTGGTCCATGGGGCTTGACCTGGCTTCAAAGGCTTCATGAGCACTTGCATGTAGTGATCAGTGAGTTCAGTTTCTTCATACATGCGACGTGCAACTTCATTTGGAGGACTGAGGGGCAGAGCCTGAAGCAATTCAGAGGCTGGAGCTTTGTAATGTGTGTTTTCAGACATCCAGTCCAGCACCCATAAATTTATGTCTTCAGAGTTTCCAGTGATGTGCAGGGTTGCATAAAATTGAAGAATCAGTTCTTCATTCCAATCGCATATATCTGTGCAAAAACCCAGAAGTCCTGCATCGTGAAGAACACTAAGGACTGGCACAAAACACGGCAGAGACTCCATATCCACGTGAGGAATATGTTGATGTGCCAAGACTTTGTCTTTATTGTATAGCACTGAGGAATAGAAATTTGCCTGACTGGCAGTCCAGAAACGCCTCTTCCTTATGCGAGCAGAGTCATAGGGATTGAAATCAGTGAAGAACACATGCTCGCCGAAGAAATCAGCCTTTTTGAAAGATTGCTTCCTTGAGAAAGGATCCTTTGGCTTCGGTTGAGGAGTATCTGTCAATTGCATCACTACCTCTGGATTTGCAATCTTAGGTTCTTCAATCTGAGGAATTTCTAGTTCCTCTTCAGCAGCAGTCTTCATCGTTTCAGCAGCAACATCAGTTTCTTCAGCACTAGTGGCTGGAATGTCTTCATGAACAGACTGTGTGGGATGAGTGTCCTCAGTGCCCAATGGAACAGTTGGTGCTGGTGAATAAGGAATTTGTTGGAGTGGCGTGAACAAAGGGGAGTTGGGATGCTGACTATCCCAGAAGTCATCAGTCATCAGTGGAGTGGTATTCCCAATGTCCACGTCAGAATCTTGTTCTTCCATTTCTTCAACGCCGGCCTCTTCAGCAGTAAACTGAGGCATAGGCGAGGAGATGATTGGTGTTGAAGGGATAGGATCCACTTCAATTTCTTCATCCGTCTGCTCTGAGGAAGCAGCAGAGGCAATGTCTTCATCCGATTCACTTGGAATCACATAATCTTCATCAAAAGGAACAAGGTCCTTTGATGGCATAGATGAAATTGGAATGGCATCAATTGGATTCTCAGCTGAGCTTGTCAAGGGCTTCATTTTCTTCGGAGCTGAA
This sequence comes from Secale cereale, assembly GCA_902687465.1. Lineage (NCBI taxonomy): Eukaryota > Viridiplantae > Streptophyta > Magnoliopsida > Poales > Poaceae > Secale > Secale cereale. Next base: position 729,471,120 of record LR738715.1, read on the forward strand.
GAATCTGAAGATGCCGATGCCTTCCTTTTCTTCACAGCTGCACGCTCTGCAACTTTTGTCTTCTTCACATCTAATGCTGATGGAAGGATTGGAGTTGGAGCAGGCGCAGGAGCAGCTGAGGAATCTGGTTGATTTTCTTCAGGCACAACTGATGCAGTTGTCCTGACTTCTTCATGATCTTCAGGCACAACATTTGGAGCTTCAGCTGGCCTGTCATTTTCTTCAGGCGCAACACTAGAGGTTGCCCTGGCAATTTCTTCAGCGGCTGGAGTGGAGTCATCAGCCCTGGAATTTTCTTCAGCAGCCAGATTTTCTTCAGCGATGCTGGCATGTCCTTCAGCAGACTGAGTAGATGCTTCAGCCTTAGGAATTTCAATGTGCGTCTTGCGAGCAACACTTGAAGAAAAACCTTTGGTCAGATTGACAAATCTGACTTTGGCGCCCAACCAGTCAGCACGATATGCTTCAAATTCATTATTGAGGGCTTTGATTTCACCCTGAATCTGGGCTAGTTCTTCAGTTGTCATGTTGACAGCATTTTTCTTCAGAAAGCGCTCCTTCTTGTACTGTGCTTTCTAGGTCTGCCTGGCCTGTTCAAATTTCCATTTTTCTTCGCCTATGAAGGTGGTCAGCATATGGCTTTGGCGAGGAGTCAAGTTGAAATCGGGCATAGGAGTGTTTGGGTCCTTGTGCCAGAGATCAATGAAATCAAGGATCACCTTGGGATCCAACAGCAGTGGTACTTCACTTCCTTTGGCTCTAGCGGCCCTTTCTTGCCTGTCTCTGATGATTTGAACTAGTTCTTCATCATCAGCTTTGTCATCAGACGGCACTTGGAAAGCAACTTGCTTCTAATGAGGACTTGGGCGAGAGCCTCGTCCAGCAATTGTCTTTTTCTTCAGCAGCGAGGGACCAACTGAGGAACTTGGTATTGCTGAGGAACTCGGAGCAGCTGAGGAGCTTGCAGAGGCTCCTGAGGCAATGGATATGCCTGCAGTCCTCTGACATGTGGCAAGATGCACTGAAGCAGAAGATTTTGTGGCAGCATCTGAAGACTTTTGCGGAGGAGCTGAGGACTTTGTAGTGGCAGGAGCAGTCTGAGGAATTTGCCATGAGAGCTTTGAAGAAATTGGCCATGAGGGCATTGCTGAGGAAGAAGCACTTGACTTGTGAGCAGGCTTCTTAGCCATGGCCTTCTTAGGCTTGGAAGCAGAGGCATTAGCAGAGGCAGCAGCAGCAGCATAGTCTTCATTGAATTTCCTCACTGCATCTTTTGCTTGTCTGGCTAACTTGGCCTGGCGCTTGGCCCATTCTTCAGGAAAGTCCTCACCACGCTTGATGCTTGTGGGATCAGCAACTTGGCCATGTGCCAGTGGAGGTCTTGGGCAGGGAGGATTTAGTGCGAATTTTTTCATGTATTTGGGAGTGACATACCTGTACTCCCTCCACTCACGTGCCCATCTCCTCTCTATTCTTTGTATGCGCACTTTGCGCTGATTCTTGTCCTATTTTCCGAACTTTGCCTAATCAGGAGTGCAATAGTTAGCATACACGTCTTCAGGTATCTCAAAAGCAGTATTGACCTCAGGCCTTTTTCCTCCTTTCTGCGGCTTCTTTCCATCAGCCATTTTCTTCAGATGAGGAATTTGAACAATCGAATTCTCTGAAGAAGTATGCAACTTTTCTTCAAGGAACGCTGCAAATGAGTTAAGTTGATGAGAACCTAGTGATTCAGCACCAGACATGAGTATCTTTGAATAGAGTATAGTTGCGAGGAATTTGGAGAGGTCATATGCATTCTCAGAAGTTTTTGTAAAAAGAACAAGTTAGAGGAATTTGACCAGTTGAGTCTTGAAGAATTTGACTAAGCGTTCTTTGTCTTAGGTTTCAGAGTTGTATAGATTGAAAAATCCACACAATTGAGGAATCTTGAAGAAAATCATAGCTTAGAGAAATCAAATCAAGAACAGAGGATATGTGAGGTGTTTAGTGTGTGAAGGTTTGATGAAGAAAACACCTTTTGAGAATTTTGAAGAACACGTTTGAATCAAAGAGGGTAGTAAAAGTAACTTTTAATTACCCTGGATGAAGAACACGACGAACTGTGGGATGGAGAAGTGAAGTTCGTATGTGCAGATCTTCCACGCCCTAACTTGGCGGAGTAAGACAGCTACGGCGGCGGCGGAGTGAAGAAATCCATGGCCGGCGCGAGTATGACGGCGACGAGGTCGAGGCAGTGAAGCTCTTCCTCACCGGCGATGATGGAGTAGCGGCGGCGCTAGGGTTGGAGAAGCTTGAGCGGGAGAGTGAGAACGAGCGGAGTAAAAAGTGAAGTGAAGGAAGGAGAGGGGTATTTATAGCTGAGATGAAAAAACCGTTCGCCCGAGGAAATAGGACGAACGTGCCACTGACCCTTCTCATTCGCATGACATGTGTCACCCACGTACTGTGTAGTGGAGATTGTGTGAGATCGTGGGTGAATAGATAAGTATCGTCGAGGAATGCGAAACGATTTGAGCGGCAAAACCAAAATTTTTGGAAAGGATAAGTTTTAACGTTGCGTTTGTAATTTCTTCAGCTGACAAGGACACAGTGAAGATTTTGAACAAGTTTCAAATAGAACACATATGAAGAATTTGTGAATGGAATGGGTTGAGTTTAGCATAGAGGGGGAAGGGTCCGATCACATTCACTTAGCAGAAAAAGCAACATGAAGAAATAGCAATAAGTGAATGATGTAGAGGACATAAACTCATATATATATATAGCCAATGAAGAAAAGAAACGGAAACAGTGAAGATTTTGCAAAGTTGAAGAATATGAACAACTGAGGAATTTCAAAAACTCAAATTGAAGATTTTCAACTTTTGTGGTGGCGTGACCCACCGTATAAGAATAATGATTTCAGACACCGCGTACAATTGTCGTAGGGTTCTGAGAATCAATTTCTTCATTAATTTCTTCACACTGAGAGCGTTATTCTTCATTGATTGAAGAAAAACAAATTCTTCATGTGTTGCACATCTAAGTCATCAATTTTGCATAAGTGTTAGGATGAGTGTCCAATTCAAAGAACATTCGAAGATTCTAAGATATTTAGCTCACACCGCAACTTGCTTAATCTCTTCTCATCCAAGGGCTTTGTGAAGATATCGGCTAGCTGTTCTTCAGTCTTCACATGTTCAATAGAGATGTCGCCCTTCAACACATGATCACGAAGAAAATGATGACGAATCTGAATGTGCTTTGTCTTCGAGTGCTGAACTGGGTTGTGAGCAATCGTGATGGCACTCTCATTGTCATAGAGTAGAGGCACATTCTTCACGTTGACACCATAGTCCTTGAGAGTTTGCTTCATCCATAACAATTGAGCACAACAAGAGCCAGCAGCAATATACTCAGCTTCAGCGGTAGATAGTGATACACAGTTCTGTTTCTTCGAGGACCAACAGACCAAATATCTTCCGAGGAAATGACATGTACCAGATGTTGATTTGCGGTCCACACGATCACCAGCATAGTCAGAGTCTGAATATCCAATGAGATCAAAAGCCGAGCCCTTGGGGTACCATAATCCAAGTGTTGGTGTGTGAGCTAGATATCGAAGAATATGTTTCACGGCCTTATGGTGTGATTCCTTCGGTGCAGCTTGAAATCGGGCACACATGCAAACACTAAGCATTATATCTGCCTAGATGCACATAAGTACAATAGAGAACCAATAATGGAGCGGTATACCTTATGATCGAAGTCAATACCAGTTTCATCAGTGCACAGATGGCCATTTGTGGGCATAGGAATTTTGACGCCTTTGCAATCGTGCATGCCGAATTCCCTCAGTACATCTTTGAGGTATTTCTCCTGAGATATGAATATACCATTGCGTTGTTGACGAATTTGTAGACCTAAGAAGAATTTCAACTCTCCCATCATAGACATTTGATATTCTTCACTCATCATATATGCAAATTCATCACTATAGCGTTGGTCAGTACAGCCAAAGATAATATCATCAACATATATTTGGCACACAAATAATTCACCATCATAAGATTTATTGAAAAGAGTTGGATCGAGTGAACCGGGTTTGAAGCCTTTCTTCATGAGGAATTCCTCCAAAGTGTCATACCAAGCCCGAGGGGCCTGCTTGAGGCCATAGAGAGCCTTATTGAGTTTGAAGACTTTGTCAAGATTCTTTGGATCTTCAAAACCTGGGGGGTTGAGCAACATATACTTCTTCCTCAAGCTTACCATTGAGGAATGCACTTTTCACATCCATTTGATAGAGAATGATATCATGATGGTTAGCATAAGCAAGTAATATGCGAATAGCCTCAAGTCTAGCAACAGGTGCAAAAGTTTCATCGAAGTCAATTCCCTCAACCTGTGTGTAGCCTTGAGCTACAAGTCGTGCCTTATTCCTTACCACAAGGCCATTTTCATCTTGCTTGTTGCGGTAGAACCACTTTGTGCCGATGATATTATGCTTGCGAGGATCTGGACGTTTGACCAATTCCCAGACATTGTTGGGATCGAACTGATGTAATTCTTCTTGCATAGCTTGAATCCATTCAGGCTCCAGAAATGCTTCATATACCTTAGTGGGCTCTATGATAGAGACAAAATCAAAGTGACCACAAAAGTTAGATAAGTGTGAAGCTTTTGAGCGTGTGAGAGGACCTGGTATATTTGTCGCTGATGATTTTCTCAATCTGCACTTCTTGTGCAACGCGAGGATGAGCTGGTTGTCGTCGAGGAATTTGATCAGCATTTTCTTCAGCATCATTTTCTTCAGCATTTTCCTCAGGTGCATCAGCTCGACGTTCTTCAGGTTCTGAAATGAATTCTTCAGCAGATTCTTCGGTATGAATGACATCCTCAGTAGCCTTGAATTTGATAGTTTCCTCAGGAGCTGGTTCATCTATCACAGTAGGCAGGTGCTCTCTTTGCGATCCGTTAGTTTCATCAAACCGCACATCTACAGTTTCAACAACCTTGTGAAGAACGTTGTTGAAGACTCTGTAGGTGTGCGAGTCCTTTCCGTAACCAAGCATAAACCCTTCATGTGCTTTTGGTGCAAATTTTGAGTTGTGATGTGGATCTCTAATCCAACATTTAGCACCGAAGACTTTGAAATAACTCACATTGGGTTTCTTGTCAGTGAGGAGTTCGTAGGCAGTCCTCTTGAAGAATTTGTGAATATATACTATGTTGATGATGTGGCACGCCGTATCAATAGCATCAATCCAGAAACGACGGGGCGTTTTGTATTCATCAAGCATAGTGCGAGCCATCTCAGCAAGAGTCCTATTATTACGCTCCACGACGCCATTCTGCTGAGGAGTATAAGGAGCAGATAACTCATGAGTAATACCAAGTTCATCAAGATAGTCATCGAGACCAGAGTTCTTGAACTCAGTTCCATTGTCACTTCTGATGTGCTTGATCTTCATAGCAAAGTTGGTTGAAGCCCTCGAGGAAAATCGTTTCAAGACTTCCTGCACTTCATGTTTGTAAGTAACAATGTGTACCCATGTGTATCGAGAGTAATCATCAACAATAACAAAGCCATATACAGAAGCATCATTTGAGACTGCAGAATAATGATTGGGGCCAAAGAGATCCATGTGAAGCAATTCAAATGGTCGAGTAGTAGTCATGATAGTCTTCGCTGGATGCTTGGCCTTGGTCACCTTTCCAGCTTCACAGGCACCACATAAGTGATCCTTGAGGAATTTGACATTTTCTATGCCAATGACATGCTTCTTCTTCGCAAGCGTGTGCAAATTCCTCATGCCTGCATGACCAAGTCGTCGATGCCATAGCCAGCCTTCTGAAGCTTTTGCAAGTAGACACACAGCTGGTTGAGGTCCTGTAGAGAAATCAACAATATACAGGTCTCCTCTCCTAAAGCCTCCGAAGACTACGGAGTTGTCAGATTCCATGATCACAGCACAACGATATTTGCCAAAAGCAACAACCATATCCAGAACGCAGAGCATTGAGACAGACATGAGGTTGTATCCTAAGGACTCGACAAGCATGACTTTGTCCACGTGTCGATCCCTAGTGATCGCAACCTTACCTAGACCCAACACCAGACTTTTGCCTTTGTCAGCGAAGATGATGTGCTTCAGATGAGATGGTGATAAGGAAGCATCCATCAAGAGATTCTTGTCACCAGTCATGTGATTTGTACATCCACTCTCGAGGACCCACTCAGTGGCTTTGGGTTGATCATCCTGCATATGAATTAGTCCAGCTTACAAACTCATATACTTCATCAGTGAAGAATATGACATCAAATCATCAGATCAATTTCATCAAGCAATGCAACAGATAAAGCAGTACGAGGACGTGAGAGATGAGAGTTCATTTCTTCGTGATTAGCCTGCGTCCTTTCAGGCACTTTTCAGGTCTCCAGCAAATTCTTCAGACGTTTGAGTACGTCAGGAGACTTGACCCTGCAGAAGAGATTAGTTCTTTTTCTTCACCACCCACATCTGAAGGGGTGGCAAAGAGTTCATCACTCTGCGAGCTCCATACGAGAAAGGTGGCATAGACGCCAGCCCGTTTCGTTTCACATAAGATGAGTTAGGATAAGCATATGAATAAGCAAAGTAATTCTTCGAGGACTTATGAACATAATGGTTAGGAGAATAATGCTCATATTAATAGCCCTTAGCTCTTCCCTGCGAAACAGAGTTGTTAGCACGATGATATTCATATGAGGACTTTGATCCTTTTGAGGAATTTGATCCATATGAGGAATTTGGTCCGTATGAGGATTTTACTCCATCTGAAGATTTTGATCCATATGAAGAATTGGATCCGGGGTTCCTATTCCTCACACGAGGTGTCATGAGGACATTCACTTGAAGATTTTCAAGGTGCCTCTTAGGGACCCAGATTTTCTTCATAGGGGGACCATTCCTGCTGTTAGTTCCAACATATCTAGCAAATACCTCACCATTCTGATTTTTGAACATTTTATAGTTGGAGTCAAATGACTCATCAGAAGAATGAGGAGATTCACATGTAAAGCCAGATAAATTGGATGGATCAACTGGAGGTCCCTTTGCAGCAACCCATGAGGTTTTGGGATACTGCTCGGGCTTCCAATATGAACCATCGTCATTAAGTTTCCTCTCAAAGGCAATTCCCTCTTTCCTAGGGTTCCTGTTGAGGATCTGCTTTTTAAGCACATCACAAAGAGTCTGATGCCCTTTGAGGCTTTTGTACATGCCTGTCATGTACAATTCCTTCAGCCCTGCATTGTCAGTGATACTAGCAATGTCCTCAGATGAGGAATTAGTGATAGCAGAGACAGTTGAAGAATTTATAGCATTTGAAGCATTTGAACATTCAGGTGAAGAACTTGCAGTTTCTCGTTCAATGCATTTCAAGCATGGAGGAATGAATTCTTCCTGAGAAGCGCTGATTTGTTGAGCAAGTAATGAATCGCGCTCCTTCTGAAGATCTTCATAACTCACTCTTAGCTTTTCAAGATCTTGCTTTCTTTGAAGAAATTCATAAGAAAGCTTCTCATGATCAGACAAGAGAGTGTTATGATGACTTTGAAGGTTATCGCACTTGGACTGAAGTCTCTGAAGATTTTCAGTCAAGATTTTAGTTCGATCCATTTCTTCACCCAACATATCATCACTTTTATCTAGCATGTTTTGAACCTTATCAAGAGCCTTTTTTTGTCGCACAACAATTTTAGCAAGTTTAGAATAGCCGGGCTTAAGGTTTTCATCAGATTCATCCTCACTAGATTCAGAGGAGGGATAATTGAGTACCTTGGCACCCTTTGCCATGAAGCAATAGGTAGGAGCATAGTCATCATTGTCTTCATCAGCCTTGTTGGTGAGATCATTTTCTTCAGTGTTGAAGACAGACTTGCTGACGAATGCAGTAGCGAGAGCTAGACTTGCCACACCAGATTCGGATTCCTCAGATTCCTCCTCTTCCTCATGATCCTCAAATTCAGCTTCAGAGTCCATTTCCTTGCCAATGAATGCCCGAGCCTTTTTGGAGTTGTTCTTCTTGTGAAATGAAGACTTTGAGGATTTTGATGATGAAGATTTTGACAATTTCTTCTTCTTCTTTGCATCATCAGAACTGTAATCCTTGTATTTCTTCTTTTTGGATTCCTTTTCCCACTGAGGACAATCTTGAATGTAGTGACCAGGCTTCTTGCATTTGTGACATAGCCGTTTGTTGTAGTCACTCGATGAGGAATCATTTCTCTTAGTGAACTTTCCAAAGTGACCACGTGTTGAGAACCTTTGGAATTTCTTCACAAGCAAAGCTAGCTCCTGGCTCAATTCTTCAGGATCACCAAGGCTACTACCAGAATCATCACCTTCAGATTCAAAGACGGCCTTGGCCTTTAGGGCACGTGATCTGCCATAGCTTGGACCATAGAGATCTCTCTTTTCTACAAGCTGGAACTCATGAGTGTTTAGCCTTTTGAGGATATCGGCGGGATCAAGTGCCTTGTAATCACCACGCTCTTGAATCATCAAAGCCAGAGTATCAAATGAGGAATCAAGCGATCTCAGCAATTTCTTCACCACTTCATGGTCGGTGATGTCAGTGGCACCAAGTGCTTGAAGTTCATTTGAGATGTCAGTGAGACGATCGAAGGTTTGTTGAACGTTTTCATTGTCAAGCCTTTTGAAACGGTTGAAGATATTGCGAAGAACATCAACTCGAGAGTCACGCTGTGTTGAGACTCCGTCGTTGACTTTGGACAGACTATCCCAGATGAGCTTCGTAGTTTCCAAAGCACTCACTCTTCCATACTGTCCTTTGCTCAGATGACCACAAATGATATTCTTCGCTTGAGAATCGAGTTGCTTGAATCTCTTCACATCAGTAGCATTCAGAGAAGGTGATACCGAGGGAACACCATTTTCCAGAACATACCAGAGATCGTTATCAATTGCCTCAAGATGCATTCGCATCTTGTTCTTCCAGTAGGGGTAGTCCGTCCCATCGAAGGTAGGACACCCAGCTGAGACCTTGATCATACCTGCGGTCGACATAACTAATACTCCAGGCGGTTAAACCAAAATCACACAGAACAAGGGAGTACCTTCCTCTGATACCAATTGAAAGTGCGTTATATCGACTAGAGGGGGGTGAATAGGCGATTTTTATGAATTCTTCACTGAGGAATTTGTTGTTGAGGAAATTCCTTAGCGAAGAACAACTTGCAGCGGAATAAGTACTCAGAAGTAAACATGACATAATACAAGCATGGTCATCATGAAGAAATGAAGACAAGCACAGAGTACAGAAAGCGTAATCACATGATAACACAGAATGAAGACAAACAGACTGAAGAAAATGAACTGAGGAAATTGAGAAAGTCTTCAGTCAAAGTCTTCAAACAGATATGAACAAGCACACAACACAAATACGAGGAATTGAAAGAGTTGAGGAGATAGAACCAGTAAGCTTGGTGAAGACAATGATTTGGTAGACTAGTTCCAACAGCTGTCACAGTTATACATCTGGTTGGAGCGGCTAGGTATTTAAACCTGAGGACACACAGTCCCGGACACCCAGTCAAGGACACACAGTCCAAGACACCAAGTCCTCACCGTATTCTCCTTGAGCTAAGGTCACACAGACCACGCCCAATCACTCGTGGTAAGTCTTCGGGTGACTTCCGAACCTTCACAGACTTGGTCACTCGGCGATCCACAATTCCTCTTGGATGCTCTAGACCTTGACGCCTAACTGTCTGGAAGAAGCACAGTCTTCAAAGGTAACAAGCGTCGGATCCACGCAGGATCAATCTCTTCAGTGATGCTCAATCACTTTTGGGTTTGAAGGTTTTGGGTTTGGTTTCAGGTTTTTCCTCACTTGATGATTTTCGCTCAAAGTCCTCGGAGGATGGTTTGCTCTTATGACAAGTGTCAGTTTCTTATGGAACAGCCAACCAGCTAGTGGTTGTAGGGGGCGGCTATTTATAGCCTAGGGAGCAGCCCGACATGATAAGACATAAATGCCCTTTAATGATATGACCGTTAGGTAGGTAGATATTTTGGGATAGCTGGCGCTTAGCACAGCAACAGTCGGAAATTTGAGTATCAAATTCCTCAGGGCTATCATGTTCCTCACTGTGTAGGCAATCCGCACTGGCGAATTCCTAACTCCTCAGTCAGAACAAATTCTTCAGAGACCAGAAGAACTTCGTCTCTGTCACTGAAGAATATGACTGAACTGTATGAGATTTCCAATGGCTTCACTCGAAGGGATTGGTAGGTGTAGGATTTTGAGTTGAGCATCACATGGAAATTTTTCCTTAGTAATTCCTCGACCCCCTTTAACTGTACGATGTTTCCTATGACTCAAGAAAAAGAAAATGAAACTATAAAAACAAAAGTCTTCATGCTTCATGTTCCTCAAATGAATACCAAGTCTTCAGGGTCACACCAATTTCTTCACTTTCAAAGTCTTCAGAAAGTCTTCAGAGATCCAAAGTCTTCAATCGAAGAACTTCATTTTTAGGGGTCGACTTTCCCTGTAATAATCAAACTCCTCATAGACTTATAGACCTGTGTACACTCATAAACACATTAGTCCCTTAACCTACAAGTCTTCAATACACCAAAATCACTAAGGGGGCACTAGATGCACTTACACGCGGGCCACCGGGGCGCGGTGGGGCGCCTGGCGCGGTGGCTGGCGGAGGTGACCGCGGGCGAGCTGGAGCACCGCGAGACGGGCACGGCCAGCCGCGGGCAGCGCCGACGTTTGGACCTCTTGCTAGCAGCAGGCGACGAGATGGCGATGGCGCACGATCGAGGTGCAGTAGCAGTGCGCAACGGCGCGGTTCGGCACGGGGACGGCTAGTGCGGTGCGCGCCCACTGGAGCCAGGAGGGGGCGGTGACTGTGGCGGGGACAGCGCGGGCGCGTGGCCACGCACGGCGACGTGTGTGGGCGCGGAAAGTAGCGAGGGGGAGGAGCTCACCCCCGATGCAGGGGTACGGGCGGCGATGGTCGGTGTGGCCGGTATGGAAGAGATGAGGACGGTGGGCGGCAGTCCGGCGAGGTTTCGGGCGGCGGTGACGGGGTGATGGAGGCAGTCCTTGGGCGCGCTCTTCGGGGCTGCTAGGAGCCGGGGAGGACGCGGTCGGGCCGGCGGGACGCTGGCGGGGAAGGGCCTCGCTGCGGCAGTTGTGGCCGAGGCGGGCGTAGCGCCTCGATCTAGATCGGGTCGGGGGAGGAGACGAGGGAGCGAGAGGGGAGTGGGGACGAGTGGGGTTCGGGCCTAGGGTTAGGTCAGGGGTGGGGGTGGTTATGGGAGGCCAGGTGGGCCGGCCTGGCTGGCCCAGTGGCTAGCCGGGCCGAAGCCCAGTGAGGGGGGGGGGGTTTCTTTTTTTTTGTTGTTTCTTTTTTGTTTGTTCTTTTTAAATCTTTTTTGTTTTCTTTATTTTAGTTACAAAAACAGTTTTACAAAAAGTTAACCCTTGCTCCTAAATTAGCATAACAATATAGGCCACTCCCACAAAATTTTTGTTGACTAAATAAACTAGTCTAATATTTGTTTATCATTTAAATAATAGTTTGGCCCATGATTTATTTGTTTTAGAGCATTTAAGCATTTTATCAAAATGTGGTGCCTTCGTCATATTTACTCATGATTTATTTTGACACATCTAGAACATTTTAGTTTTAATGTTTGAAAACTTTTGTTGTTTGCCTTTCTCTCAATTTTGAATTCGGATCGGTTTTCAGCTAACGCGAGATATCAACAGTAACCGAGGTGATGTGGCATCATTAGCTGGGAATTTCTGTAGTCTGATTATCCGGGCGTCACATCAACCAAGAAAAGCGGAGGGATGAGGGAGAATACCTTTATGGGGTCCAAGTGGAGGATAGATCACCGATTTGCATCTCTGATCCGACAAATTTTGTGAGCCTTAGGGAGGGGCATGAGTGGGGCGGCCGGGGTGAAGTAGAAAAGATAGGGTTTGTGG
>LR738715.1:729514477-729609713 GCA_902687465.1 Secale cereale
AAGATCGGGAGCACCAGGAGAACTCTTCCCGGCACCCTGCCGGAGGGGAGGATCACCACCGGGAGCCTCTCCACCACCATGGACGCCTCCCGGATGAGTTGTGAGTAGTCTCCCTTGGACCATGAGTCCATGACCAGTAGCTATGTGATGTTCTCCTCCCGTTCTCGTGCTTCACTAATTAGTCCTCGTGAGCTGCCCTACATGATCGAGGCACATATGTAATCCTTATGCTGTTGCTATGATGAGTTTGCTGGGATCCGATGGATTATGAGATTATGTTCAGATTGTGTTTGAGTAATATATTTGATCTACCTCTTTTATATTTATGTTCGTAAGTAATTCTTGCATGTTCTCCGTTGTTATTTATTGCTTTGGCCAAGTAGTAGGTAGTGACTCCAAGAGGGAACGTTATGCTTGATTGTGGGTTCATGCCCCTCGATGACTAGTTTGAGTGACAGAAACATGAGTGTAGGGGATGTGATGTTGCCACAAGTGGAAAACAACGGTGCTTGTGCCCGCGGGTGCAAGGATTGTTTACTTTACGCAAAGTTCTTTTAATGCAGTTGTCTGTTGCTTTGAGTTTACACTATGGGTGGGACTCGCAACTTAATACCAGCGAGATGTTCTGGATAGATATCTCAAGGTGGATGATTAGTAGTAGATATTGATGGATTTCGGTCTACTTTCTTTGGCGTACCGCCCATGCTTTGAACCTCAACCTTTCTTGCAATGTAGTCAGCATTGGTTTGCGCACATGGTCCTGTCAATTGCCCAGCTGTAATTCGTTTACCTCACATAGCTGTTTTATCGTCTTTTGGGAGAGAGACATCACTAGTGAACGTCATGAGACTCCGGTCCATATTACCATCATTGATCACATCCGCTATTTACTTTTCCGCTATTTACTTACTATTGCAATTATACCTATCACTATTATCACTTGCGTTTGATCCTTTGTAAACTACAAGGCCGGAGGGATTGACAACCTCTCTGTACTCGTTGGGAGCAAAGTTATTTGTATCTGTGTCCAGGTCCACGTTGATTGCTAATATCCGGTGCCGTTAGCAGTTGACACCTTCTTGTTGAAACTGGGAGTCTCTGGGAAATCAATCCTTGGTATTACCAAGGGAAAACTTCTGCTACACTGCATCTCAAACCTTCCACTTGGGGTAACCAACGAGGGGTGAGAAGCCACCTAGCAGTAGCCTATAGCACATCCACCTTTTCCAAGCATGCCAACCCACCAAAGCGCCGCCTCTGCCATCAACCTCGTCGACGAGGAAAACAAATAGGTGCCACGGCCTGTCGAGGCCGAGGCGCTCCCCGGCAAGACGATGGACGACGTCGTGATGCGCGTCATCGCCAGGGTTGAGCAGACCTTTGGCGCATGGCGCTTGAGCGCCGCGGCAAGATAGGCATGTCAGCGCCGACAGGCTGCAGCTCGCCACACAACATGGTCGATGGCGTGCTGCAGAGCAAGCTAGGCGCGTCCGCGCCGATAGGCTGCAGCTCGCCGCACGGCGAGACCATTCGAGCGCCGCAGAGCGAGAGGCCGCACAGCAACAACGGATCCATCGGTGCTTGCCTGCTGTCGACACGGCGTCGCAGCTGGGTACACGTCCCGTCAGTACCCCCATTCCTCGTCAGGAGTGGGCAGATGCCCTCAGCGCCGTACTTGCACCAGAGGCCGGCCACGCCGTACTTGCGCCGGACGCCCACCGTGCCGTTCACGTGGGTGCCGCCGTTCGCCTTATCCGCGGTCCGCTGGATGCCAATGCGCTGGTCCGTAGGCTCGACCATCTCCTTGGCCCAGATGTCCACCTGGGCGCAGTAGAGGAACATGGCCGTCGCATCCTTGAGCTGATGATCTCCGATGAAATAGCCAACTTGGAGCTCGAGATTGCGCTCTAGATGTACCGCGAGCATGTCGACTGTTTGGACGAACGCCTGCATGAGTTCGGGCAGAGCCAAGAGCTACCGTAGGCAAGGGCTGCTGGTCATGGTCTCATGGACGCGTTTTATTTTGAAAAGTCGTTTCGATGTGGATAGCTATGTATTCACAACAATCATAGTATTTCTCTATTTATTGCTTTGTTTCAATGTGTGTACTATGTTTTCCATTCTTATATGTTCTGTTTCAATGTGTGTATATACGCTTTCCATTCTGTATATATGTGGATGATAACAACTAGATTCAAATTAGTATACAAAAACATATAGAAAATGGAATTCATAATATATGTATATATTAATTGTTCATTAAATCATCACAATATATATATATATATACATATATATATATATATATATAATATCATCACATATACATGATGATACTTAACTACTAGGTACAATACATAAAATTGAAAACGGACAATAGTAAAACAAATAATCCCTCCTGGGGCCAGTATTCCGGCAGCCCCTCACCAGCAGCTCCCTTGTGTGCGGCGTCTTTCCAGTGCGGAGGCAGTACTCGCAACGCTTGACGTACCGATCTGCCTCTTGCTGGCGGACGCACGCATCCGATCTTGCCATTTCGTTGGGCGCCCACCGGAGCTCCTCGTCGGTGGCACGCTGGAGCTTATCGGCCCACCTCCACGCAGCGACGAGGCGCCCAGTGCCTATGACCTTCCTCGCGAAGTACCTGTCTTCGTACACCTCCTTGGCACGATGACGCGCCCGCCCCCAAAGCTCCGCCGCCTTCTTTTTCCAGGCGGCATCACGGGCTTCACATGCCGCCTGGTACCTGGCTTCCTCCTCCGCCATCTCCTTCTTGAACGCCACTTGCCTGGCTTTCTCAGCCGGCGGCAGCGACTTCCACAGACAAAGATTGTACTGACCCCAAAACCAATCCAAAGTTGGGGGGGTTCGGCACAACCTCGTCAGGCGGCGCGTAGGGGTCATCGTCGCTGCTAATCGAGTGAGCGTCCTCGGGGGGCGGTAACTCCTCGTCGGCGCGTGGGCAGACCGGCGGCGCCATGGCAGAGATTTGAGAGAGAGAGAGAGAGAGAGAGAGAGAGAGAGAGAGAGAGAGAGAGAGAGAGAGAGAGAGAGCGAGGGGAGGATGTAGAGAAGAATGCAGGCGGGACGACGTGAGCAAGGTAGTATTTATTGGCGGCCGGAATCTAGATCGACGGGGATAGTACACACACTGGTCGCCGGAATTTACGAATACTGTAGTTTGAATTACACACAATTCCCGTAGCAAATCCATGTGTGAACATAATAACTCATGGTTTTCAATACAGAACCGTGTCCGATTAATGATCCCCGCCAATCACCTAACAAACCTCAAGCCGCGAGATAGAGTGCCAATCGTGTGGGGGTCGGTTGTCTAGCCAGATCTTTACATTTTCTTTTTTGAACACCAGCTATTTAAATCGTCTGATGATTTTGTAACTCGCACACAAGTACACAAAAATATGATTTTTCAAACCGTTTTGGTTAGGCATTGCATGTAGATGTAGTTCAAATTTGAATTACGGTCATTAAATGGTTAGAAAATCACTTAAATGTCTTTAAAATGTCAAATGACCCCTGAAATTTCCAAATTTTCACATGACTGTTGTATTAGTGCACGTTAAACGTAGGAAAAAAATGAAGGCCGTAAGAGGAAGCTATCTCCCGTCCGTCAGTAAACATGCATTGTTCCCTCTCGGAACCATGAACCTTCTAGTGAGTTGCTCCGGTTTGTGAGGGGTGTGTGTCCAAACTTTCGTCAAACATGCCAGTTTTGTTACCACATCATCTTGGTGGCATGACATTAAATCAAGCAAGGTTTCATGTTTTTCTGATCATTTTTTAATTTTTTTTGGAATTAAAATGCCATGGCATTCACTCCATGCATGTGCCCATGCCTTGACACCAATATGCTTGGAAATCCCTTCGAATTTACTACACATGGAATTAACTCACACACAAGTACACAAAAATATGATTTTTCAAACTGTTTTAGTTAGGCGTTGCATGTAGATGTAGTTCAAATTTGAATTACGGCCATTAAATAGTTATAAAATCACTTAAATGTATTTAGAAGGTCAAATGATCCCTGAAATTTACCAAATTTTCACATGACAGTTGCACATTAAACGTAGGAAATTTTTTAAAGGCCGTAAGAGGAAGTTATCTCCCATTCGTCATCAAACATGCATCGTTCCCTCTCGAAACCATGAACCTTCTAGCGAGTTGCTCCGATTTGTGAGGGGCGTGTGTCCAAATGTTTGTCAAACATGTCAATTTCTTTACCACATCATCTTGGTGGCATGACATTACATCAACCAAGGTTTCATGTGTTTCTGATCATTTTTCTATTTTTTTGAATTAAAATGCCATGTCACTCCATGCATACGTTTGCACGTGTCCATGTCGTGATACCAATATGTTTGAAAATTCCTTCTAATTTACTGCAGATGGAATTAACTCGCACACAAGTACACATATATTATTTTTCAAACCGTTTTGGTTAGGCGTTGCATGTAGATGCCGTTCAAATTTGAATTATGGTCATTAAATGGTTAGAAAATCACTTAAATGTCTTTGAAAGGTCAAATGACCCCTAGAATTTTCCAAAATTTCACATTACAGTTGTAGTAGTGCACGTTAGACGTAGAAAAAATTTGAAGGCCGTAAGAGGAAGCTATCTCCTGTTCGTTATCAAACATGCATTGTTCCCTCTCGGAACCACGAACCTTCTAGCGAGTTGCTCCGGTTTGTGAGGGGTGTGTTTCCAAACTTTCATCAAACATGCCAATTTCTTACCACATCATCTTGGTGGCATGACATTAAATCAAGCAAGTTTTCATGTTTTTTTGATCATTTTTTAATTTTTTGGAATTAATATGCCATGGCATGCACTCCATGCTTGTGCCCATGCCTTGACACCAATATGTTTGAAAATTTCTTCTAATTTACTACACATGGAATTAACTCGCAACATATACACAAAAATATTAGTTTTCAAACCATTATGGTTAGGCGTTGAATGTAGATGTAGTTCAAATTTGAATTACGGTCATTAAATGGTTAGAAAATCACTTAAATGTCTTTAAAAGGTCAAATGACCCCTGAAATTTACCAAATTTTCACATGATAGTTGTATTAGTGCACGTTAAACGTAGGAAAAAATTTGAAGGCCGTAAGAGGAAGCTATCTACCGTTCGTCATCAAACATGCATTGTTCCCTCTCGGAACGACAAACCTTCTAGCGAGTTGCTCCGGTTTGTGAGGGGTGTGTGTCCAAACATTCGTCAAACATGCCAATTTCTTTACCACATCATCTTGGTGGCATGAAATTACATCAATCAAGGTTTCACGTGTTTCTGATAATTTTTCTATTTTTTGAATTAAAATGCCATGTCAGTCCATGCATACGTATGCATGTGTCCATGTTGTGAGACCAATATGTTTGAAAATTCCTTCTAATTTACTGCACAGGGAATTAACTCACACACAAGTACACATATATGATTTTTCAAACCGTTTTGGTTTGGTGTTGTATGTAGATGTAGTTCAAATTTGAATTACAGTCATTAGATGGTTAGAAAATCACTTAAATGTCTTTAAAAGGTGAAATGACCCCTAGAATTTTCCAAAATTTTCACATTACAGTTGTAGTAGTGCACGATAGACATAGAAAAAATTTGAAGGCCGTAAGAGGAAGCTATCTCCCGTTCGTCATCAAACATGCATTGTTCCCTCTCGGAACCACGAACCTTCTAGCGAGTTGCTCCGGTTTGTGAGGGGTGTGTGTCCAAACTTTCGTCAAACATGCTAATTTTTTACCACATCATCTTGGTGGCATGGCATTACATCAACCAAGTTTTCATGTGTTTCTGATTTTTTTGGAATTAAAATGCCATGCCACTCTATGCATACGTATTCATGCATATGTGTCCATGTCGTGATACAAATATGTATGAAAATTCTTTCTAGTTTACTGCACATGGAATTAACTCGCACACATATATACAAATATGACTTTTCAAACCGTTTTGGTTACGCGTTGCATGCAGATGTAGTTCAAATTTGAATTACGGTCATTAAATGCCTAGAAAATCACTTAAATGTCTTTAAAAGGTCAAATGACCCCTAGAATTTTCAAAAAATTCACATTACAGTTGTGGTAGTGCACGTTAGACGTAGATTTTTTTAAGGCCATAAGAGGAAGCTATCTCCTGTTCGTCATCAAACATGCATCGTTCTCTCTCAGAACCATGAGCCTTCTAGTGAGTTTCTCCGGTTTGTGAGGGGTGTGTGTCCAAACTTTGGTCAAACATGGCAATTTTTTTACCACATCATCTTGGTGGCATGATATTACGTCAACCAAGGTTTCATGTGTTTATGATATTTTTAATTTTTTAGGAATTAAAATGCCATGTCACTCCATGCTTAATTGTGTCATAGCCATTAGACCAATATGTTTGAAAATTCCTTCCAATTTACTGCAATGGAATTGATCGCACAAAAGTACACGAAATATGAGTTTTCAAACCGTTATGGTTAGCTGTTGCATGTACATGTAGTTCAAATTTCAATTACGGTCCTTAAATGGCTAGAAAATCACTTAAATGTCTTAGAAGGTCAAATGACCCCTGAAATTTTCCAAAATTTGACATGACAATTGTATTAGTACTACAAAATTTCTCATTCATTTAAAACACCATCCGTTGGTACTTTATCACAAATTCGTCTTTCACAGCTAATAAAAAATATCTACAACATCACACACAGTTGTTTTATAGGAACCGTTTGCGATGAAAATATCTGGGTCTATTTCAATCTCCCTCCTTAAGCTTCGCCGGCTCGTCTACTCTAGTGCCGACAACCCCCGAATCCACAAATCCAGATCCCCATTCCCGCACCCCGTTCTTGCAAAGATGACACCGTGGAAATGCTTCATGAAGGCCCGTACGATGGCCGCGCCCCCCCCCCCCAAGCGCGGCCGCCTACGCCGAGCATGCCGCCGCATCCGCATTGAGCATGGCCGCTTCCGTGGAGAGGGCGTCTGCGGCAGCCGACAGGGCAGCAGCAGCAGCCGAGATGGCTGCAGCTGCTGCTGCGACGACGGCTGCAAACGCCAAGAGCGCTCGAGCTGTCGTCCGTGCCGCTGATGTCGCCCTGGCCCGGGTCGAGGCCGTCCACGCCAAGATCGAGGATGCACACGCCAAGATATTCCAGGCCACCTCCAACTCCAGCATGCAACCCACGTCTGAAAAGGCGGTGGTGGCCATGGAGCACCTGCTTCCTCATGAGGTCGCCGAGCGGGAGCTGGAGATGCAGGAGGCGTCGGAGATCGAGGAGCGCCGGGAGGAGAAGTTGCGCGTGGCCGAGGTCGAGGTAGAGAAGAGTCTGTCCGTAGAGGAATCGGCGGTGGAGTACCAATGCGAGCTCTGGCACAACCACTACTACGATTACTACAACCTTGAGGGCGGCGCCGAGGACGAGGACGAGGACGTGATCGACTTCAGCAGGGGGACGCAGAGTCCACCAATGGCAACATGTCGCCATGACAAGTCATCGACGTCTCATCTCACACCGGCGATGCATAGGCCGGCGCGGTGGCAGATTTTTAATTATGCGCACTTAGGCTTTGTGTTTAATGCTGGTATTTTGTTAGAGCAATGTTTAGGTCAACTGGTTCTGTGTAATTACTAAAATTGCTTGATTCAGTACGTGTGGTCTCTCTACTGTATGATCTTTTGTGTGCCCAAATTAGCAAACGATGTTAAATTATGCAATGACGTACCCGGGGAAATTTCCACCAAAATTTGAATTATCAAACTCATCCCATGCGCGTAAAGCAGAAGAATCATTTGCGATGCACACAATCATTCAAAGTGAATGGTCCGGCAGCACCGCTCGCATTCAAAGTGAATGTGCCCATGCCTTGAGACCAAAATTTGAATTATCAAACTCATCCCATGCGCGTAAAGCAGAAGAATCGTTTGCGATGCACACAATCGTTCAAAGGGAATGGTCAAGTGGCACTGCGCGCAAAGTTTCCCTCCACATTTCAAAAAATTTGGCCTACCACCAAAATATCTACCCCCGCCCCTTCCCCCCTTCCCCACCCCCTTTCTCTCCGACCACAAGTCACATTTCCCCTGTTTCCTCCTTCCTTCCTTGCTTGCTAAGCTATAGCCACTTCCTTGCTCTCGCCGTCTCGCATCCTACCGCTGGGGTCGCCATGGTCTTCTTCAAAGACATCTCCAACGGTTCCTCCTCCGGCGACTACTCCTTCACCACCCGGGTATGCCTCTCTTCTCTCTCTCGGGCTATGACTTGGAATGGAGGATTTATACCCGGAGGTCGATTTGAGTCGTCTCTTCCTCTTGTAGCTCCCTAAGACCATCAGTGGCAATGAATGGAGCGGGGTGGCTGAAGATCTATCTGCTCGTTGTCACCATCAATCTCCATGCGTGAAGCTACTTGCGTTTGATTCTGTGGACACTGGGAGGAAGTTTTTGGCATGTTCAGAGAAGGTTAAACCCTCTTCCATTGTTACAAATCATTTGTTAGATGTGATTCAGACACTGTCACGGTCCCAACCCATTCATACCACACCTTCAACCAAACGCATCCTAAGACAGTGTCACAGTTTGTACCTAGTATCTTAAATTGTTGCCATCTCATCAGCGGTGCCATTAGAAAATTATTTGGCACCGCTTCAGTAGTTTTTGCAGCCAACTTTGGTCCACACATCTGAGCAGCCAAGCAGTAAAATACTAAATCTTTATGGCACGAATGAATTGAGCATCGGAGCAACTACGTGCTCTGGAGTCCAGGTCCCTGATTTTTTTCCGCGGCATTGGCTCGCCAGTTCAGGGCACCGGTGCAAGATGTAGCAGCAATTGTCTTTACACCAGTTTTGGCATACATAGTGGACAACCTTAGTGCTATTAGTTCTATGTTACTAAATTTGTGCATGTACACACCTGTTAGTATCAATTTGCTATCATCCAAATACTGTCGCTATGCTGTTGTAGTTATATTTACCTTCCTCATAAAATGTTCAATTTGTTATTTATTGTACATGAGTAAGAACTTGTAGCGTCGTTGTAGTTAATTATAGCTTCTGATGTTCCGGAATTTGGTTGTTGTCTCAGTACCAATTATTTCATTTGCACATTGATGTTTTTGAGAAGATATGTCATAATTAACATGTTTCTTCAGTTTTTCAAAATAAGTATTGGTGATTTTCTATGTTGCTATAAACCCATTTCCCCTACAATTGTTACTGATCTAGTTTTAAATATTATAGGATGAACGGAAGTGTTCTTACTTGGAGTGGGTTGATCAAGAGTGTCCAGAGTCTTTGAAGATGTGCCTAACGAAGCTCTGTAGCATGTATGAGGAAGTGAACACACGTAGGCTTAGAGAAAGTCTTGTCAACGCTGAAGCATATTTCAAGATGCGGGATAAAAAGTTGAAGGTGGAGAATGAGCTCAGATTTTTTAAATCAGACTTTGCTAAGATGGTGTTGGCGAAGGAGGAGGCACTTTCCCAGTTGGCCCGTGCAAAACGGGTTCTTACTGAACTGAAAGCAGAGGTGGATAAGACGAGCCTGGATGATCTCAATTAGGGAAATGAATATATTATTCTTATGAAGTTGAACTAGCTATATGTTGTACTGTGATGTTTTCATGTAGCTACCGTACTGTGATGTTATAATATATTTATGTGCCTGATATGAAATTGGCAAACAACTATTCAATATGAAATGTGAATTTGCATAATACTGGAATTATTAATTGTAAACTAATAAACCTGCTAAATGTGTCATGGACCTTTGCAAACGGTTCTAGTAGTAAAAGCGCTTGCTATGGATAGCCCAATGCCACACAGTTTTCTTCAACAAATCGTGTGTGATATAGTTGATAAAAGCAAACAGTTAACCTAGGAAGACAGTCTGTGATAGTTACACCTTTCACACACGAGCCTACACATAAAACTGTGTGGGATTTACATCCGAACGGAAACGTTTTCCCTGTATTGACTGTGTGGGATGTACATAAGAACGGAAACATATTCCTTGGATTGACTGTGTGTGATATACATATGAACGGAAATGCTTTTCTGGGATTCATCATGTGGGTTGTACATACCTACGGAAATGATTTTCTCGGATTACCGTGTGGGATGCACATACCTTCGGAAATGATTTTCTTGGATTACCGTGTGGGATGTACATACCTATGGAAATGACTGGGTTTCTATGCCTCGCCCGATCGCACACGGCCCCAGCCTGGGTGCCAGGAGGGCCTATCCCCGAGGATTTCTGGGTCATGTGGGAAGGACACCCTATCACACACACTCACTTGGCGACAGTTCCAAATGCCGTCGCGGAAAGGGGTAAAAACCCGTTTGTTTAGGACCGACGCGCACCAGTGTTACTTGTGTTGGAGTTCTTCCTTCTTCTTCGCCGATCTTGGGATAGGTTCCTGGTCGGCATCCTGGGATAGCAGGATGGATGTCATTGTGTTTTTCATGTGTTTCCATCCGTAGTCAGATGTCTTGTGTATGATGTTATTGTATTCATGTGGCATTTGTTGCCTTTTGTTGTATCCCCATCTATTTATGTAATGGTACGATGTAATGATATCCATCTTGCTACGCGCCCGAAATGCGGTTGTGCCCAATCATGAGTTTATCACGTGATCGGGATAGAATCGCATCTTGGGCGTGACACCATCTACCTCGTCAGCATTCGTCTCGCCACTGACCATTGGCATTTCCTCCTTCTACTAGACTACTCTGCCCCATTCATAAACATCATCCATCATTTGATGCAAAATTTGACATAGATAAATGTATCCCTTCACTGCTCTGCCCGAGATCGTAACCAATATCACCTTCAGGTGCATTGACCTCCTTCACGATGGGAAGCACTAAGGCGACATAATTTCATCCCCTGCTTTCGCAACCTTGTAAACAGCACACCCACTGAGAGCCCCGCTCAATTTTCCTCAAATAAAAGTAAATGTTTGAACTCCAAAATGCATGAACACCGATGGTGTAAGTTTCAGTATTAAACCCTAAACATCCTGCCAACTAGCATGTCAATTGACTAACAGACCATATTTGAGGGGCAGTAAGTGGCACCTCTATGTACTAAAAATAACTCAGATAATCTCCAATCTCATTTGTTTTGACAGTACCCGGACCGTAGTAAAAACCGAAGTTCACTACATTAGACATGTATGCTGACCTAAAAAATTAACTATTAAGTAGCATGGCATCATAACGAATATACTAACGAAAGAACTAATAAAATTCGCACACCTAAATATATTAATGATTATTACCGGACCAACTAAAATAAATGGCACACCTAAATATATTTGACATATATACATATTACCGGACCAACTAAATAATCGAGTATATCCGCATATGCAAGTTAGCACTTCACACCTAAGTATACTACCGAGTACAACCGGACCAACTATAACCGAGTTTTCTAACAGAAATGTAAGTATGACAGACAAAAAGACAATCAAGTCATACCCTTGAAGCGTGCGAAGCAACTCCGTCCGGCGGACTTCACTCACCGGAGCACCACCACCACCACCACCATATATTCACCGGAGTACCACAACCACCTCCACCTCCACAAAAACCATCACCAAGACCACCATGATCTATCCCATCATGAGATCAACATTTCCCTAGCCTCCCCCAAGCTTCTAGATTGGAACTAGGTGGAAGTCAGGCAAAAAACCGGCTAACAAATGAGTATTAATTCGAGGGGCTTCGGTTTAGTGAGAAGAGAAAGAGACAAGAGGAAGAGAAGAAGAGAGGAGGAAGAAGAGAGAAAGAGGGCCGGCCTGATGGCTAAATGGCCACTAGTCACCTAAGCCTAGGCCAGTCAGTTGTCTAAGGCGTGGCCGATTGGTGGCCGGCTAGGCCGAGTGACGTGGTCCAGCCACTGGTCAGGTGCCGAGTGGACGACCAGGCCCTATCGGCTGCCGCACGGGCGAGCGGATCCTAGTCGGCTGAGGCTAAGCCGACTGGATCCTAATCGGCTTCGCCTCGGCCGACTTGATCCAGTCGGCTTAGCCTGAGCCGACACTGTATTATTTTTGTTAAATTTCAGATCCGTGTATTATTTCTCAATTTTTATAAAAATGTATTATTTTAAAAAATTATCTCTCTCATGTTGGTTTTGGTCATTTAAAATGCTAGCAAAATTCATCCTGTCTATGTCAGTTTAGTACTCCCTCCGTCCCATAATAAGTGTCTCAACTTTGTACTAACTTTAGTACAAAGTTGTATTAAGCTTGTGACACTTATTTTGGGACCGAGGGAGTATTAATCAAGCAGATGATTTTCTTGCTAAGCTTATGCAGGAGGAGGAAACCAACTAGTTTCAACATGCCAGGTGCGAGAAGTCCTAGAAGGGGACAACACCAGTTACTTTCATCTCATTTCCAATTTTAAACATAGGAGAAGAAGAAGAAAACTTAGGTTGAGCAAAACATAGGAAATGGTAACTTTTCCAGCTCAAGCAAGATGATGGTACTATTGTTGGTGAATACCAAGTAAAGATCTACATTACCAATTTTTATGTGTTGCTTCTTACTTCACCTACCTCCGATTATGCCAAGCTTGGAGAGCATGTGAAAGGTGACATTCCATAGCTGTCAACATAGGAGAAGGCCATCCTAACTGCCCCTTTTACTATCAAAGAAGTGTGGGATGCTATCTAACAGATGGAACACAGTTAGGCGTTGGGGCCAGATGGGTTCCCGGCAGAGTTCTATCAATGGTTCTAGTCAGTCATAAAAAGTGATTATGCCTATGTTTGTTGAATTATATAATGGCAATTTGGCTTTGTATAAGTTAAATTTTGGTATTATTACCCTTATTCCTAAGAAGGAAGAGGATACTAAGGGTCAAAACTTTTGTTCAATTTGTCTTCCAAATGTAAGTTTCAAAATATTCTTCAAAGTGGTAACTAATCGTGTTACAACAATTGCTCACAAAGTTGCGAGACTGATGTATACAACGTTCTTGTAGGGCGGCACATCCAAGAGGGTTTTGTTGTCTTACATGAAACGATTCACGAGTTACACCCGACAAACCTTGATATAGCTCTCTTCACAGGGGATTTTGTAAAAGCATACAACAAAGTTAAACGGTCATTGTTGGAACAATGTATCTGCATGGAAGGCTTCTGAACAAAATTGTGTCAATGGTTTGACTCATTTGTCACGCTGGGGGTGGGGGCAGTGTTTGTGTCAAGGTAAATAATGCACTGGTCACTATTTCCAAACACATCACCCATTACTTTCAACATTTTGGCAGATCTTCAAGCGATTCTCATTAGCTTGAGCCAAGAAAGCATGTCATGTTTCGAGCTTAATTCTTGATCTTGACGATGGTGGGGGTTTTGGTACTTCAGTATGCCGACGAGATCATTATCTTCGTGGAATATGGCATTGAAAAGGAAAAAAATGTAACTTATTATTCGTTTACTCGAGCAATTATCTTGCCTCAAGATAACTTCAGCAAGAGCAAACTCTTCTACTTGGAAAAGGCCAAAGAAGAAGAGAATAAGTACAACCAACTATTTGGTTGCGAGTCTGGCTCTTCCCCTTTTAGATACCTTGGTATCTCATTACATTTCCATGAACTTCTTAATAAGGAATTAAAAGGTATTGAGAATATTTTTGAGAAAAAGTTGAGTTGTTGGATCGGTAAACTTATGTCCTATGGGGAAAGTCTCAACCTAATCAATGTTGTTCTATTAGTTTACCTATGTTTGTGTTATCTTTCTTTGAAATACCTAAAAGGGTAGGAAAATATTGGGTTACTACAGATCAGAGCATTTCTGGCACTCTGATGAACACAAGTGTAAATGTCGTCATGCGATATGGGATGCAATCTAGCTCCCTAAAGACCAAGGAGGTGTAGTGGTGGAATACCTTGACGTTTAATTTAAGTGTTTGTTAGAAAATAGCTATACGAGATACATACTGAGGATGGGGTTTGTCAAAAATTACTTAGGAATAAGTACATTCATTCTAAAACTTTCTCGGAGATAAAGTAAAACCAACATACTCAGCTTTCTAAAAAGGCATCATGGGAGTAAAAAAGTATTTCTTTTAGCAGTAGGTCATTTGTGGTAGGCAATATCCTAACTAATAGTTACTGGGCAGATACGTGGATATGGAACACGCCACTACCATGCAATACCCACATCTCCATTATATTATGCGGCGAAAAGATGTCTTTGTTGCCTTCTGAAGACCACTAATCGGGGAAAATGGACAAACTGGTTAAACCTTGTGGAAAGGTTGACAACCGTCAAGCTCTCACATGAATCATACACATTCTGTTGGAAGCTGACTACCACTAGTGCATGACCGGGCTATAGCAACGGTTCGTAAGGCCCTTTAGTGCCGGTTCTGCAACCTGGACTAAAGGGTGGGGACTAAAGGTGCCCCCTTTAGTACCGGTTCAACACGAACCGTCACTAAAGGGTCCCACGTGGCACGATCCCGCACCGGGGGCGGGGAGACCTTTAGTACCATTTGGTAACACCAACCGACACTAAAGGATATTTTTTGATATTTTTTTGAAATAAAGCAAAAATAGCCCGTCTACTGGACCAGCACGGCCTGCATACGACTAGAAATCCAACCTCTAGTTGGGCCAGGATGCATGCCCGTATGGCCCAGTAGGCCCCACAGGGCAGAAGACTTGCAATAGGCCCACAAAGGCCTGCTTAGAGAGGAGCTCGACACAGTAGCCGCAGCGGGGCTTATAAACTGGTGCGAACTCCTCTCAATTAGTGAGGTGGGACTAAAAATTGTGCACTGCGGGTGGCAGCCCACCCCTTTAGTACCGGTTGGTGGCTCCAACCCGTACTAAAGGGGGGGGGGTCTTTAGTACCGGTTGGAGCCACCAACCCATACTAAAATCCACCACCTCTTTAGTACCGGTTCGTGGGACGAACTAGTACTAAAGGTTCACAACAAACCGGTACTAACGAATGCCGTCCAGCTAGCCGTTGGAACCGGCACTAATGGCCACATTAGTGCCAGTTCAATTACAAACCGGGACTAATGAGCTTCACATTAGGTCCTTTTTCTACTAGTGTACTTATGGTGCCTTCATAATCATAACCATGCATACAGATCTCATCAATGATGGGTAACCTTTTGACTACAAATATATTTGAAAAATGAAAGCGTTGGAAATATGACCTAGAGGAAATAATATTGTATTATCATATTTCCATATTCATAATGAAGAAAATGGGTCATGTATTTACCGTCATCATCACTGAAAGTAGATAATAATGGCATGAGAAGCCACACCTAACTTTTCTTATTTAGTAGATACTTTGTGCAACCAAACGACCAAGGTGTTAGTCATGTGAAAAGCTTTGGCTGTTATGTCAGAATGAAGCGGGGAACAAGGGAACGTTAACTTATTTGATGAAGATGGGCGTCAATGGGAGAATTTTCTAAAACGTGGATTTTGTTATACAATAAGAAAAAATATACCAAGTAAAATCTGAAAACACCGGAATTAGGCATGCGAATTCTACATACAGATTCCACAAATTTCTAAAAAAAATCATAATCATAGGAAATGCTTCTAAAAGTAATTAACCATGAAAGAATTGAACTAATATAATCCAAGCACTATGAATTAATCGATGATTGAAACATAAATTTGAATGGTCAAATCCATGGAGATTATGACAACAATGCCAAGAATGTATTGCTCTTTTATCTAACAAAATTTGGAACAATTAATTAATCATACTTTGTATTCATGAATATTAACCATGTCATCATCTTAGGCAAAAGAAAGCATACTACTTTGATGGATTGTGTGCTGCATGTTCATGAGTGGAAGCAGGCAGGAGTAACTACTGCTAGCAATAAAAATGGGCATCCCCATTCCCAGTTAGAAGTCCCTAATATGAAGGGGAGGATGGACCTGGTG
The DNA here is from genome assembly GCA_902687465.1 of Secale cereale. Taxonomy (NCBI): domain Eukaryota; kingdom Viridiplantae; phylum Streptophyta; class Magnoliopsida; order Poales; family Poaceae; genus Secale; species Secale cereale. The sequence goes on from LR738715.1 coordinate 729,530,438, forward strand.
TGAACATCGGTGAGCGGGAATGGACACATGATAGCAGCCTCGATGACTACGTTGACGCGGCTGTTGGGCAGAATAATATGCCTCCCTTTTCGAAGAACTTATTATTGATTGGGTTCTTCAAACTGGTCTCATGTGTCATGATAGACATGTTCCTAAGAAAGATAAATGCTCTGTCTAATGATTAAGAAATAAAATAACACATTGATAACCCACAAGTATAGGGGATCACAACAGTTTTCGAGGGTAGAGTATTCAACCCAAATTTATAGATTCGACACAAGGGTAGCCAAGGAATATTTGCAAGTATTAGCAACTGAGTTGTCAATTCAGCCATAGCTGGAGATTATTTATCTATAGCAAAGTTATCAGTAGTACCGTAGTATGATAGTTTTGATAGTAGCGGTAACATCAATAGTAACGGTAACAGTGATAACAATGATTTTGTAGCAATAACAATAGTAACAACACCAGTAGTAACTTAGCAAGATCAATATGTATGAAATTCGTAGGCATTGGATCAACAATTTGTTGGATGATATTCATCATGTAACAGTCACAACATAGGGTGATACAAAACCAGCTCTAGTTCATAAATGTAATGTAGGCATGTATTCCATAAATAGTCATACGTGCTTACGGAAAAAACTTGTATGGCATCTTTTGTCCTACCCTCCCGTGGCAACATTGTCCATAAGGAAACTAATGGATATTAAGGCCTCCTTTTAATAGAGTACCGGAACAAAGCATTAGCACATAGTTAATGCATGAACTCCTCAAACTACGGTCATCACCGGAAAGTATCCCGAATATTGTCACTACGGGGTTTACGGATCATAACACATAGTAGGTGACTATGACTTGCATGATCGGATCTAGAACTTAGATATAATGGTGATAACATAAACGGTTCAGATCTGAAATCATGTCACCTCAGCCCAAAGTGTCAAGCATTAAGCATAGCAAAGTCACAACAACATCAATGTCAGAACATAGTGGATACTAGGGATCAAGCCATAACAAAACTAAATTGATTACATGATGAATCTCATCCAACTCCTCACCGACCAGCGAGCCTATGAAGGAATTACTCACTCCCGGTGGAGAGCATCATGAAATTGGCGACGGAGGAGGGTTGGTGATGACGAAGACCGAATATTCCCCTCTCCGGAGCCCCAAACAGACTCCAGATCTGGCCTCCCGATGAAGAACAGGATGTGGCGGCGGCTCCATATCGTGAAATGAGATAATTCTTCTCTCCTATTTTTTCTCCGAAAATGTGAATTTATAGTCTCAGGGTTGAGGTCTGCGGGGCCACCAGGTGGGGACAACCCCCCTGGGCGCGCTAGGAGGTGGGCGCGCCCTGGTGGGTTGTGCACACCCAGGTGCCCCCTCCGGTGGTTCTTGGCTCCAGAAATTCTCTTTTAATGTATAAAAAAATCCTCGCAAAGTTTTGTTCCAATCCGACAACTTTTATTTTTGCACAAAAACAACACCATGGTAGTTCTGCTAAAAACAGCGTCAGTCCGGGTTAGTTTCATTCAAATCATGCAAATTAGAGTCCAAGACAAGAGGAAAAGTGTTAGGAAAAGTAGATACGACGAAGACGTATCAACTCCCCCAAGCTTAAACCTTTGCTTGTCCTCAAGTAATTCATTTGATAAACTGAAAGTGAAAAAGAAAAACTTTTACGAACTCTTTTCCTCTTATTTACATAAATAAGCTTAAGTAGCTACCATGTCAACAATAACTCTTAGAAATTATATTAACTCATATCAATAGCATAAACAACTAGAGAGCAATAATAAGGTATATCAAATGACAACACTTTGTCAAAACAACCATGATATAATATGACAATAGTGGTATCTCGCTAGCCCTTTCCGAGACAACAAAACATAAATGCAGAGCACCTCCAAAGTTCAAGTAGCGACTAAACATTGTAATTCATGGTAGAGAAGATCCAGTCATGCTAACACCCAACATTCACTATACACAATGCATGAGGATGACCACAGTGCTCTCAGATCTGGTGCTTATTTGAGAAGGTGATGACTCAACATAACAGTAAATAGATAGTCCCTTCGCAGAGGGAAGCAGTGATTTGCAAAGGTGCCAGAGCTCAAGGTTTTAAAACAGAGATAAATGTAATTTTGAGAGGTGCACCCTTCATATTTACTTCGCGACCATCTGTTATCAATATCTTCCATGCTAAACACATTAGTAGCGGTTCCCAAGCGGAAAAGTAAAGGTTTCACTCTGTAGGAATTTTGTTTGATTATTTGTAAGTCTTTTTCTTTTTGAATTTGGGACTGGGAATCCCTATTACCGCCCCTCTCGTGCAAGGACAAGTGAATAAACACTCATCGTGGGAATAACCCGCTTAGCATGGAAGATATCGACTACCTCATGTCACTTTATGAACAATCCAGGCAGACAAAAAGGATGTTTATTTGAAGTTTTTAGAGGTGGCACATACAAATTTACTTAGGACGACATGGTAATACCGCATATAGGTAGGTATGGTGCACTCATCTGGAATAACTTTGATTTTTGAATTTGATGCACAAGCGGTATTTCCGCTTAGTACAGGTGAAGGCTAGCAAGTAGGTTGGGAAGCGGCCAGCTAGAGAGCAACAATGGTCATGAACATACAGTATGCATAATAAACATTGAATATCAGCATGAGTAGGATATGGACACCATGAACATAAATATCATAGAGGCTATGTTGGTTTTGATTCAACTACATGCATGAACATGTGCCAAGTCAAGCCACTTGAAACATTCGGAGGAGGATACCATATCATCATACTACATCACAATCATTTTAACACAATGTTGACCTCCAAGATAAATCATTATCCACTCCTAGCTATTTAAACATGGCATGAGAAACTATCATCTCTAATTGTCATTGCAAACATGTTTGATCATAATAGGCCAAATCATGGATACTAGGTTAAACATATTTACAAAAACAAAATAAGTTGAGTTCATACCCGTTTCTCTCTGCCACAACCAGTTCACCAAATATCGTCATTATTGCCTTTCACTTGCATGGCTGAATGATAAATAATAATAGTTCAAGAGTGCCATGGACTAAGCCGAAATATGCAAGCATTTTATTCAAAAGGAGAAGACAAGGTAATATGGGCTCTTTATTAGATAAAAGATAATGCATATGAGAGCTACTCAACATTTTCATCGCGGTCTTCTCCTTGGCACGACTAAAAAACTAGAAAAGAAACTCATAGAAACACATGGAAATATTTGTGAATTTTTTGTTTTTATCAAAGAAGGCAAAATAAATAAAGAAAACAAAAATGAGAAAAACTATTTACACGGGAAAGCTCCAACAAACAAAAGAAGAATAGAGAAATCGTTTTGGGTTTTCTTTTAGTACTACGGCAAATTAAACCAAAAAGAAGGACTGAAAAGAAACATGAAATATTTTAGGGTTTTCTCAAGGATTTTCAAGCACGTAAAAGGAAAGCAAGGAAAAAATAAATTTAGCATGGATTATACAATGAAAAAGTGTGAACATCGACAACTGGAATGAAATGTATGAACATGAATACAATGTCAGTGGGAACATGTACTCCCCTAAGCTTAGGCTTTTGGCCTAGCTTGGCAATCACCATCAGCGACCTGCATAGTAGTCAACGTGGTAGCTCACGGAGGCTCTTGGTGCAACCATCTCAGCCCGCCGAACAACCACGACCTCCGCATTGTGTGCACGAGCCTCGCTCTCAGAAATGTAGTATCTTCCTTTGCTGCGGAAATCAAAGAGAGCAGGCGCATGCAAAAAGGTATCCACAATATGATTTTTATTAAACCTAAGGTTATAAGTATAATTATTAATTTTGCCCTGAAGAAACTTATGGCACTTGATGGCCTCAAAGTCTAAATACTGAGTGGGTAGTATAGGGTCATTCGGCCAAGTTGATACACGCAACTCCCTTGCTAAACGTGAGGCATAAATCCCACCATAAAAACAACCACTACCAGTGTTGTGCTGCAATCTGCGAGCAACAATCGCTCCAAGGTTATAACATTGAGTACCAGTGAGGGCAGTGTGTATGAGGCTCAAGTCAGGAGGGCACAGTGTGCTAGAGTCCTGTTTGCCTACGATACATTTACCATTAAACAGTGCAAAATAGTGAATTGAAGGAAAATGAATGCTTTTTATTCTACCTTGAGTCACTCCTCTATCCTCTCCATAACAAAGACTAGTGAGAAATAACTCATACGTAGACCTAGGTGGTTCATCTAGCAAACCCCAAAATGGAATTTTAAAGATATTAGAAAATTTCTCTAGAGGCAAGGTGAATGGGCTATCATACAGTTTAAATGAGACTCTAGATTTGCGAGAATGAAATTTAAACCCTTTGGTAAATGTCTTAGTGAGGATGAGGTGTTGGTCTCACTTATCTTTGATGTAGGTGTTGGGAAACGTAGCATGCAATTTCAAAAAATCCTACGCTCATGCAAGATCTATCTAGGAGATGCATAGCAACGAGAGGGGGAGAGTGTGTCTATGTACCCTCATAGACCAAAAGCAGGAGCGTTTGACAACGCCGTTGATGTAGTCGAACTTCTTCTCATTCCGACCGATCAAGCCCCGAACGCACGGCACCTCCGAGTTCTGCACACGTTCAGCTCGATGACGTCCCTCAAACTCTTGATCCAGCAAAGTGTCGAGGAAGTAGATGAGTTCCGTCAGCACGACGACATGGAGACGGTGATGGTGAAGCGATCCGCGCAGGGCTTCGCCTAAGCACTACGAGAATATGATCGGAGGCGTAAACTGTGAAGGGGGGCGCCGCACACGGCTAACAATTGTTGGTGTGTGTTCTAGGTGCCCCCTCCCCACATATATATAGGTTTGAGGGGAGGAGAGGCAGCCAAGGGGGCTCCCCAAGTAGGAGGAATCCTACTTGGGGTCCTCTCCAATTCGGCCAACTCCCCTCTCATATTCCTATTCGGAGTAGGAAGGGAAGAGGGGAAAGGGGGAATCCTATTCCCTTTTTCATTTTCTCCTTCCCCTTTCCTTCTCCTATTTGGCCAGCCCATATGGGGGGGGGGGGGTGCACCAGCCCCTTTGTGGATGGTGCGTTTCCCCTCTTGGCCCATAAGGCCCATATCTTTTGCCGGGGGTGCCCGAAACTCCTTCCAGTGACCCGAAAAGTACCTGGTACCCCCGGAACACTTCCGATGTCCAAATACTATCGTACTATATATATCAATCTTTACCTCTCGACCATTTCGAGACTCCTCGTCATGTCCGTGATCTCATTCAGGACTCCGAACAACATTCGGTCACCAAATCACATAACTTACATAATACAATAACGTCATCGAACGTTAAGCGTGCGGACCTTACGGGTTCGAGAACTATGTAGACATGACCAAGACACCTCTCCGGTTAATAACCAATAGCAGAACCTAGATGCTCATACTGGCTCCTACATATTCTACGAAGATCTTTATCGATCAAATTGTTATGACAACATACGTTATTCCCTTTGTCCATCGATATGCTACTTGCCCGAGATTCGATCGTTGGTATCTTCATACCTAGTTCAATCTTGTTACTGGCAAGTCTCTTTACTCATTTTGTAATACATCACCCCGAGACTAACTCATTAGTCATCTTCTTGCAAGGCTTCTGATGTGTATTACTGAGAGGGCCCAGAGACACCTCTCCGATACTCGGAGTGACAAATCCTAATCTCAATCTATGCCAACTCAACAAGCACCTTCGAAGATACCTGTAGAGCATCTTTATAATGACCCAGTTACATTGTGATGTTTGATAGCACACAAGGCATTCCTCCGGTATCCGTCAGTTGCATAATCTCATACTCGGAGGAATATGTATTTGACATGAAGAAAGCAATAGTAGTAAAACTGAAACAATCATAATGCTAAGCTAACGAATGGGTCTTGTCCATCACATCATTCTCCTAATGATGTGATCCCGTATGAAAACACATGTCTATGGTTAGGAAACTTAACCATCTTTGATTAACAAGCTAGTCTAGTAGAGGCTTACTAGGGACACAATGTTTTGTCTATGTATCCACTCATGTATGAAGTTTCCTGTTAATACAATTCTAGCATGAATAATAAACATTTATCATGATATAAAGAAATATAAAATATAAAATTTATTATTTCCTCTAGGTCATATTTCCTCCTATAGGGATCGAGCTCGGCATTGTGAACATATTGCTCAAATTCCTCCTTAATACCTGCATTTACCGTGAACTCATTGCACGACCATAGGCAAGATTTAGCAGTGGCTTCTCGGATTGAGCTTGGGCTTGTTTCAACGTAAGACCGATGTATAAAACCACTACTGGATGATGCTTCTGAGGACCTTCTCCTTGAAGAACTCCTTCCAAATAAGTACATTTTATTCGCATACAATTTCTAAAATTTTTTAGTCCACAAAAATTTGTGAACAAAACTTCACAAGAATGATAGCAACTACTCATAGACATGCATAGAGGCCATTTCGAGCATTTGATCTACTTAGAAATCTAAGAATTCAACATGCAAGCTCATCTACAACATCACCAAGAGTACCTAATTATTCAAAATATAAACAACTAAAGCAAAAACTAGTTGGAGCAATGGGGAAGTTACATACCAAGTAGCAATCCCCCAAAATAGTTTTGGAAACGGAGCTTCGAGTAAAGAGATCAAAATCCGCGGATTTGAGAGCAAGAACACGAGGGAGAGAGCAATGGTGATTTTTTTCTGGAGGTAGGGGATGAAGTGGACTAAAGAGATAAGTGGGGGGCCCATGTGGGGACCACAACCCATCAGGGCGCGCTTGGTGCACCCCCCTATGATATTATTTGCACTACAAATTCTAAAAAAATCAGAAAAAATCATGTTAAATTTTTAGGGTATTCTGAGCACTTTTATTTTTGAGCTACTTTTTTATTGCACGGAAAAGCAGTAAACAGACAGTACTTGACATTTTATTTTTATTAAACTAAGCAAAACAGGGAACATAAGGTAAGGACAAAGAGTTGTGCTCACTAGATTCCTCAAATTCACACCACTCAAAAATGATTAATTAATAAGGTTGATCAAGTCTTATTAACAACGACTTCCAATTAGCATGATACCGATGAATTTTCGTAAAACACTAAGTTACCTCAATGGGGATATGCACATCCCCAACAATAAGTATTTCATATTTCTTTTTGGCAGTAGGTAGAGGGATCTGGAAACTCCCAATAGCAAGTGTTGGAGAATTTTCAATAACATTAATACCATTCACTTGGAACTGTTTCTTCGGTAAGTGCACCGTGTTCTCGCTATCATTGATATGAAAAGTGACCTTGCTTTTATTGCAATTAATAACAGCCCCTGCAGTATTTAGAAAGGGTCTACCAAGAATAATCGACATATTGTCGTCCTCGGGCATCTCAAGTATAACAAAGTCAGTTAAAATAGTAACATTGGCAACAACAACGTGAAGATCTTCACAAATACCAATAGGTATAGCAGTTGATTTATTAGCCATTTGTAAAGGTATCTCAGTAGGTGTGAGCTTGTTCAAATCAAGTCCTTTATATAAAGAGAAAGGCATAACACTAACACCAGCTCCCAAATCACACAAAGCAGTTTTCACATAATTTCTTTTTACGGAGCAAGGTATAGTTGGTATTCCAGGATCTCCAAGTTTTTTTAGGAACTCCATCTTTAAAAGAAATTAGCAAACATGGTGGAGATTTCAGCTTCTGGTATTTTTCTTTTATTAGTGATAATTTCTTTCGTATACTTTGCATAAGGGGCCATTTTTAAGATACCCGTCAAGCGGGTACAGATAAAGACTGGCCTAAGCATTTCAACAAAGCGTTCAAATTCATCATCATCTTTCTTCTAAGTTGATTTAGGTGGAAAGGGCATGGGTTTTTGTAGCCATGGTTCTGTTTCCTTTCGATGCTTTTTATGAACAAAGTCTCTTTCCTCATATCTTTTATTTTTGGGATGTGGGTTATCAAGATCAACAGCAGGTTCTATCTCAACATCATTACCTGGTTGTTTATAATTGTCTGGTTGAGTGTCTTTATGAACATCATCACTATCCTTTTCATTATCACTAGGTGAATGTTCATTACCAGATTGAGTTTCAGCATCAGAGATAGAGACATCATTACTGTTTTCAGGAGGTTTTTAAGGTTCACTAGAGGTGTGCAAAGTCCTATCATTTTTCTTTTTCTTTTTATTTCAAGTAGGACTAGGTGCACTAGTACTAAGTCTGTGTGAATCTTGTTCTATTCTCTTAGGGTGTCCCTCGGGGTAAAGTGGTTCCTGAGTCATTCTACCTCCTCTAGTTACTACTCCAATAGCATGCTCATTCATATTATTATTCATCTCATCAAGTAATTATTTCCAGGATTTAGCAACTTGTTCTAATTGATTTTGAACCATGGAAGCATGTTTTCCCACACCCCTAACATCGTTAGAGATTCTAAATAGCAAGTCACTCAAGCGAGCAATCATATCAGAGCTGTATTTCAATTGTTTCATGACATTGGCATTGAAATGATCTTGTTTTCTAATGTAATGATCAAACTGATAAAGACATTGACTAGGATGTTTATTGTAGGGGATATCACTTTCATCAAATTTCATTAAAGAATTTACCTCCAGCACCTTGGGTGGTGGTATGTTGAGTCCATGTATCTCTTCAATAGGTTGTAAATTCTTGACATCCTCTGCTTTACTGCCTTTTTCCTTAATACTTTTCTTTGCCTCTTGCATATCTTCGGGACTAAGATATAAGATACCCCTCTTCTTTGGAGTGGGTTTAGGCGGTGGTTCTGGAAGTGTCCAATCATCATAATTCTTAAATGGGATAATTGATTTTATGCCCCTAGTTGGGTCACACTCGGCAGGTTTACCCCTAGTTTCCGAAAACACTTGTTCCTGCCCAAACCACTTTGCTCCTCTTATGCTTTTGCCCTTTGACCGTTTGACCAGCACTTTGAAAACTTCATAAAAAAATCATACTAACACAGAAAAATTCAAATAAGATATCAAAATGTTCAGAAAAGCATCACCTATATGTGCATCTCATTTTCATTCATGAAAAAAGTGTTGTCCAGTCCCCATCTCAGTTTTGACCATTTGCATTCATGGGGACTAGCCAACACTTTTTCCATGTATGCAAATGCCATGCACATATAGGTGATGCTTTTCTGAACATTTAGATATCTTGCTTGAATTTTTTTGAGTTAGTATGAATTTTTTATGAAGTTTTCAAAGTGATGGTCAAACGGTCAAAGGGCAAAAGCATGAGAGGAGCAAAGTGGTTTGGGCAGGAACAAGTGTTTTCGGAAACTAGGGGTAAACCTGCTGAGTGGGACACAGCTAAGGGCACCAAATTAATTATCCCTTCTTAAATATATTATTCAATAATTCCTCGGCTTGACTAACAATTCTTTCCCTAAAAACACAGCCAACACATCTATCTAGGAAATCCATAGAAGCATCGGTTAGTCTATTATAGAAGATATCAAGTATTTAATTTTTCTTAAGGGGATGATCAACCAAAGCATTAAGCAATTGGATAAGCCTCCCCCAAGCTTGTGGGAGACTCTCTTCTTCAATTTGCACAAAGTTAAACTTCCTAGAAGGCAGCTTGTTTCTTATGGGCACGGAAACATTTTTTAGAGAAGTAGTAAATCATATCCTGGGGACTACGCACACAACCAGGGGTAAGAGTATTGTACCAAGCTTTAGCGTCACCCGTTAATGAAAACATAAATAATTTGAGGATATAATAAAAGCGAGTTTTCTCATCATGAGCAAAAAGTGTGGCTATATCATTTAGTTTAGTAAGATGTGCCACTATGGTTTTGGTTTCATAGCCATGGAAAGGATTCGATTCTACCAAAGTAATCAACTCTGGGTCGCCAGAGAATTCATAATCCTTGTCAGTAACACAGATAGGTGAAGTAGCAAACTTACGATCACATTTCATTCTAGCATTCAAAGATTTTTCTTTCAGTTTGCATAATAATTTATTAAGATCATCTCTATCATTACAAGCAAGGAAGTCTCTAGTTGTCTCTTCATCCATAACATAACCTTCCGGTACTTTAAGCAATTCATATCTAGGATGGCTAGATTTAATAGGTGTTTCAAAATTTCAGTTTCAATTACTTCATCAGGTTTCATCAAGCAAGGTACTAACATCATCATAAGCATCATTCATAGCAGAAGTAGCATCATCAATAACTTGCAACATATCAGGATTAATAACAAAGTGTGGTTTAGCAAGCTTACTTATAAATGAAGAAGAATCAAGTGCAGAGTGTGATGGCAATTCCTTACCTCCCCTCGTAGTTGATGGAAAGATCTTAGTTCTATCATCCTTCAGATTCTTCATAGTGATAAATAGATAATAATACGAAGTGACTCAGTAAATATAGCTATGCTCCCCGGCAACGACGCCAAAAAAGGTCTGGATAACCCACAAGTATAGGGGATCACAACAGTTTTTGAGGGTAGAGTATTCAACCCAAATTTATAGATTCAACACAAGGGGAGCCAAAGAATATTTGCAAGTATTAGCAATTGAGTTGTCAATTCAGCCACACCCGGAGATTAATTATCTGCAGCAAAGTGATCAATAGCATAGTAGATGATAGTTTTGATAGTAGCGGTAGCAGCAATAGTAACAATAACAATGATAGCAGTGATTTTGTAGCAGTAACAATTGTAACAACAATAGTAGTAACTTAGCAAGATCAATATGTAGGAAATTCGTAGGCATTGGATCGGCAATTTGTTGGATGATATTCATCATGTAGCAGTCACAACCTAGGGCGATACAAAACTAGCTCCGGTTCATAAATGTAATGTAGGCATGTATTCCGTAAATAGACATACATGCTTATGGAAAGAACGTGTATGACATCTTTTGTCTCACCCTCCCGTGGCAGCGGGGTCCATAAGGAAACTAATGAATATTAAGGCTCCTTTTAATAGAGTAGTAGAACAAAGCATTAGCACATAGTGAATACATGAACTCCTCAAACAACGGTAATCACCGAAAAGTATCCCGAATATTGTCACTACGGGGTTTACGGATCATAACACATAGTAGGTGACTATGACTTGCAACATCAGACCTAGAACATAGATATAACGGTGATAACATAAATGGTTCAGATCTAAAATCATGGCACCCAAGCCCAAAGTGTGAAGCATTAAGCATAGCAAAGCCATAACAACATCAATCTCAGAACATAGTGGATACTAGGGATCAGGCCCCAACAAAACTAACTTGATTACATGATGAATCTCATCCAACTCCTCACCGACCAGCGAGCCTACGAAGGAATTACTCACTCCTGGTGGAGAGCATTGATATCCCACAAGTGTAGGGGATCAGTTGTAGCCTCTTTCGATAAGTAAGAGTGTCGAACCCAACGAGGAGCTAAAGGCAGAACAAATATTCCCTCAAGCTCTATCGACCACCGATACAACTCTACGCACGCTTGGCATTTACTTTACCTAGAACAAGTATGAAACTAGAAGTACTTTGTAGTTTTTGGATAGGTTTGCAAGAATATAAAGAGCACGTAAATAAAACTAGGGGTTGTTAAGATAAAGAAACAATAAAGTTAATAATAGCGAGTGTGAAAAGTGGTGGTAGGAGTTGCGAAATATCCCCTAAGCAATTGACTACGTTACTAGACCGATAGCAAGTTTTATGTGGGAGAGGCAACTGCTAGCATGTTATCCCTTACTTGGAATTCTATGCACTTATGATTGGAACTATTAGCAAGCATCCACAACTACTAACGTTCATTAAGGTAAAACCCGACCATATCATTAAGATATATTGGTCCCCCTTCAATCCCGTATGCATCAATATCTACGCTAGGTTGAAGCTTCTATCACTCTTGCCCTCCAATACGTAGTCCTATCAACATAAAACTAACCCTATGGTGTGATCCACGCGCGCGCTCATATGATGGGCACCAAAGGACAACAACATAACCACAAGCAATTTAAATGAGTCATAGCAATTCACCAATCACCGATAGGACAACGATAATCTACTCAGACATCATAGGATGGCAACACATCATTGGATAATAATACGAAGCATAAAGCACCATGTTCAAGTAGAGGGTACAGAGGGTTGCGGGAGAGTGGACCCCGGTAGATAGATGGGGGAAGGTGATGGAGATGTTGGTGAAGATGACGGAGGTGTTGGTGTAGATCGCCGTCACACGATGATGGCCCCGGTGCCACTCCGGTGCCACCGGAAGCGAGGGGAGAGAGCCCCCTCCTTCTTGTTCTTCCTTGACCTTCTCCCTAGGTGGGAGAAGGGTTTCCCCTCCGGTACATGGCCTCCATGGCGGCGGAGGGGCGAGAGCCCCTCCGAGATTGGATCTGTCTCTCTGTCTCTCTCTGTTTATGCGTTCCCACATTCTGGCCTTCCACCGTTTCATAAATTCCCGGAGATCTGTAACTCCGATTGGGCTGATTTTTTGACACGATTATTATCCGGATATTAGCTTTCTTGCGGCGAAATAAGAGCATCAACTGCCTTACGGTGCGGCCACGAGGGCCCTTGGCGCGCCTGCCCCTGGTGGGCGCGCCCCCTGCCTCGTGGCCCCCTCGGGCATTGTCTCATGTTGGTTCCGCTTCCCAAAATTCACATATATTCCAAAAAATCTCCGTACGTTTTTATTCCGTTTGGACTCCGTTTGATATGGATATTCTACAAAACAAAAAACATGCAACAAGGAACTGGCACTGGGCACTGGATCAATATGTTAGTCCCCAAAAATAGTATAAAAAGTTGCCAAAAGTATATGAAAGTTGTAGAATATTGGCATGGAACAATAAAAAAATTATAGATACGACGGGGACGTATCAACATCCCCAAGCTTCATTCCTACTCGTCCTCGAGTTGGTAAATGATAAAAAAGATAATTTTTGATGTGGAATGCTACCTAGCATAATCTTGATCATGTAATCTAATCATGGCATGAATATTAAGACACGAGTGATTCAAAGCAATAGTCTATCATTTGGCATTAGGACAATAATACTTCAAGCATACTAATAAAGCAATCATGTCTCTTCAAAATAACATGGCCAAAGAAAGTTATCCCTACAAAATCATATGGTCTGGCTATGCTCCATCTTCACCACACAAAGTATTTAAATCATGCACAACCCCGGTTTTAGCCAAGCAATTGTTTCATACTTTAGTATTCTCAAACTTTTTCAACTTTCACGCAATACATGAGTGTGAGCCATGGACATAGCACTATGGGTGGAATAGAAGGTGGTGATAGACAAAAGGTGGGAGAAAGTCTCATATCAACTAGGCAAATCAATGGACTATGGAGATGTCCATCAATCGATATCAATGTGAGTGAGTAGGGATTGCCATGTAACTGATGCACTAGAGCTATAAGTGTATGAAAGCTCAAAAAGAAAACTAGTGGGTGTGCATCAACTTGCTTGCTCATGAAGACCTGGGGCATTTGAGGAAGCCCATTGTTGGAATATACAAGCCAAGTTCTATAATGAAAATTCCCACTAGTATATGGAAGTGACAAAACAAGAGACTCTCTATCATGAAGATCATGGTGCTACTTTGAAGCACAAGTGTGGAAAAGGATAGTAGCATTATCTCTTCTCTCTTTTCTCTCATTTTTTGTTTTTTTTTGGAGGGGCTTTCTCTTTTTTTAGCCCCTCTCTATTTTTTTAAATTTTTTAGGCCATCTTTTTTATTTGGCCTTTCCTCACATGGGACAATGCTCTAATAATGAAGATCATCGCACTTTTATTTACTTACAACTCAAAGATTACAACTCGAAGCTAGAACAAAATTTGACTCTATGTGAATGCCTCCAACGGTGTACAGGGATGTGCAATGATCTAGCGTAGCAATGACATAAAAAACGGACAAGCCATGGAAACATCATGCTAGCTATCTTACGATCATGCAAGGCAATATGACAATGATGGTGCGTGTCATAATAAACGGAATGGTGGAGTTACATGGCAATATATCTCGGAATGGCTACGTAAATGCCATAATAGGTAGGTATGGTGGCTGTTTTAAGGAAGGTATATGGTGGGTGTATGGTACCGGCGAAAGTTGCGCGATACAAGAGAAGCTAGCAATGGTGGAAGGGTGAGAGTGCGTATAATCCATGGGCTCAACATTAGTCATAAAGAACTCACATACTTATTGCAAAAATTTATTAGCCATCGAAACCAAGTACTACAAGCATGCTCCTAGGGGGGAGGTTGGTAGGAGTTAACCATCGCGCGTCCCCGACCTCCACACAAAGGATGACACTCAATAAATAAATCATGCTCCAACTTCGTCACATAGCGGTTCACCATACATGCATGCTACGGGAATCAGAAACCTCAACACAAGTATTTATACAATCCACAACTACCCACTAGCATGACTCTAATATCACCATCTTTATATCGTAAAACTAGTGCAAGGAATCAAACATATCATATTCAGCGATCTACAAGTTTATGTAGGATTTTATGACTAACCATGTAAATGACCAATTCATGTCAACTCTCTAAATAGATATAAGTGAAGCAAGAGAGTTTTAATTATTTCCACAAATGTTATGCCCATGCTCTAACAATTATAAGTGAAGCAAAAGAGCATTCTACGAATGGCGGTTTTCTATGTGAAGAGAAATAGGCAATCCAAACTTCAAATGATGTAAGTGAAGCACATGAAGTATTCTATAAAGCCATACTCAAAAGATATAAGTGAAGTGCAAAGAGCATTCTGTAAATCAACCAAGGAATATCTCATACCAGCATGGTGCATAAAACAAAAGGTGAAAACTAAATGCAAAAGACGCTCCAAGATCTGCACATATCACATGCATGAAACGAATCCGAAAACATACCGATACTTGTTGAAGAAAGAGGGGATGCCTTCCGGGGCATCCCCAAGCTTAGACGCTTGAGTCTCCTTGAATATTTACTTGGGGTGCCTTGGGCATCCCCAAGATTGAGCTCTTGCCTCTCTTTCTTCTCCTCACATCGAGACCTCCTCGATCTTCGAACACTTCATCCACACAAAACTTCAACAGAAAACTCGGTAAGATCTGTTAGTATAATAAAGCGAATCACTACTCTAAGTACTGTTGCAAACCAATTCATATTTTGTTTTTGCATTGTAGCGACTGTAATACAACTTTTCCACGGCTTAATCCACTGATAGAAATTGATAGTTTCATCAAAACAAGCAAACTATGCATCAAAAACAGAATCTGTCTAAAACAGAATAGTCTGTAATAATCTGAACATTCACCATACTTCTGATACTTTAAAAATTCTGCCAAAATTAGGAAAAAATAAACAATTTGTATAGAAAGACAGTGCAAAAAGTTTCAGAACCATTTGACATTCCAGCAAAAAAAAATGTAAAATCGCGCACTACAGCCAAAGTTTCTGTCCTGCACCGCACAAACCAACAAGCATTGTAAACATCCTAAAGGCAAACCTTGGCACATTATTTTTATAATACAACGGAATTGTACAAGGGGATAATTATTTTTGATGAAAAGTTTCTGTAATTCAAGATTTGCAAAGTTTCCATGGGCATGAGCAAAGTTCAAGGAGCTCCCCCATTTCAACGGTGCTCGTCCTTCTTACTTTCACTTTTCTTTTTGAAAATTTTTTAGGTTCCCCTCTTTATTTTTTTGTTTTTAAACTTTATAAAAGCACACAACAGAAATAAATGACTCTCTAAAACTTCCTGGTTGTCTCCCTGGCAGCGCTTTCTTTAAAGCCATTAAGCTAGGCATATAGTGCTCAAGTAATGGATCCACCCGGATCCCAAGGTATATCAAAGCCAATTTTAATTAGCAATGATTTGGCATTTAGTAGTGAGCACAAAGTGATATGTGTCATGCAAAAACGAAGTCTAACTCTCTTCCTATGCATAGGCATGTCATACAAGAACAATTCATGCACATCAAGTAAAGGCCAATGCATAGTATAAGCAATTTCTTGCAATTTTATCGTGTTGGAAACATAGAGAGGCGGAGATGCAGTTCCTCTCTCATAATAATTGCAAGTAGGAGCAGCAAGCACATGCATATTATATTTATCAAAATCATCATGTGTAACAGAAAAAGGCAACCCATCAATATAATCCTTAATAAGTGCTAACTTCTCCGATATAGTGTAGTTTGGAGAACTCAAAAAGATAATAGGACTATCATGTGTGGGTGCAATAGCAACTATCTCATGTTTAACATAAGGAACTATAGCAAGTTCATCTCCATAAGCATAATTCATATCGGCATCTTGGCCACAAGCATAGCAAGCATCATCAAAAATGGATATTTCAAAAGAATCAACGAGATCATAACAATCATCATAGCATTCATCCTTCGGTAAGCACGAAGGGAAATTAAACAATGTATGAGTTGAAGAGTTACTCTCATTAGAAGGTGGGCATGGGTAGCTAATCCGCTCTTCCTCCTTTTGTTCTTCTCTCTCCTCGTCATCTTTTTCATCTAATGAGTTCACAATGTCATCAGTTTCTTCTTCCATAGTTTCCTGCAAAATATTAGTCTCTTCTTGGACAACGGAGACTTTCTCAATAAACACAACAATATTGGAGTTATATTCATAATTCAAATAGCAATATTTCAATATAGCAAGATTTTCAGGCCTAGAAACATCATCATCAAAAGCATCATTCTTTTTAAACAGGGATTCAATTTCATAAGCACCCATAAAAGCAACGAATTCTTCTATTTGTTCCACATCATAATGATCATATATACCATTAGCATAAGAAGCTAAGGTTTCATTATCATTAAATTTGCATGGAAAGGGAAGGTGTGGAGCCTTCATCCTAGAGAAACAAGTATAATCATATCTCAAGCATAGTTGCCAAGCATACCAATGCAACAAATGAATTTGATCCCATAACAGTTTCCCTTTTTGTGTCAAGCGATAATCCCTAAAGTATTCACGTTGATCCAACGTTACTCCCACTACATAGTTGAATGGGGTTTTCTCAGGATTATCAAAGTAGTAGATAATATCTTTCACATAATGAGCATCGAGGGTTTTAGGAGGTTCCCCATCTCCATGAGTAGCAAGTAAACCTAAGTATTTTGGTATTTAATGTTCCATATCCATAACTGAAGATAGAGAACAACTTAGAACATCAAATAAAATCTACTTAGTGATAAAGGAAACAAGCACACACAAGAATATTCACCCCACGCTATTGCTCCCCGGCAACGGCGCCAGAAAAAGGTCTTGATAACCCACAAGTGTAGGGGATCAGTTGTAGCCTCTTTCGATAAGTAAGAGTGTCGAACCCAACGAGGAGCTAAAGGCAGAACAAATATTCCCTCAAGTTCTATCAACCACCGATACAACTCTACGCACGCTTGGCGTTTACTTTACCTAGAACAAGTATGAAACTAGAAGTACTATGTAGTTTTTGGATAGGTTTGCAAGAATATAAAGAGCACGTAAATAAAACTAGGGGCTGTTAAGATAAATAAACAATAAAGTTAATAATAGCGAGTGTGGAAAAGTGGTGGTAGGAGTTACAAAATTGCCCCTAAGCAATTGACTACGTTACTAGACCGATAGCAAGTTTTATGTGGGAGAGGCCACTGCTAGCATGTCATCCCTTACTTGGAATTCTATGCACTTATGATTGGAACTATTAACAAGCATCCGCAACTACTAATGTTCATTAAGGTAAAAGCCAACCATAGCATTAAGATATATTGGCCCCCCTTCAATCCCGTATGCATCAATTTCTACGCTAGGTTGAAGCTTCTGTCACTCTTGCCCTCCAATACGTAGTCCTATCAACATACAACTAACCCTATGGTGTGATCCACGCGCGCGCTCATATGATGGGAACCAAAGGACATCAACATAACCACAAGCAATTTAAATCAATCATAGCAATTCACCAATCACCGATAGGACAACGATAATCTACTCAGACATCATAGGATGGCAACACATCATTGGATAATAATACGAAGCATAAAGCACCATGTTCAAGTAGAGGGTACAACGGGTTGCGGGAGAGTGGACCACTGTAGATAGATGGGGCAAGGTGATGGAGATGTTGGTGAAGATGACGGAGGTGTTGGTGTAGATCGCCGTCACACGATGATGGCCCTGGTGGCACTCCGGTGCCACGGGAAGCGAGGGGGAGAGAGCCTCCCCTCCTTCTTCTTCCTTGACCTTCTCCCTAGGTGGGAGAAGGGTTTCCCCTCTGGTCCATGGCCCCCATGGCGTCAGAGGGGCGAGAGCCCCTCCGAGATTGGATCTGTCTCTCTGTCTCTCTCTGTTTCTGCGTTCCCACATTCTAGCCTTCCACCGTTTCTTAAATTCCCGGAGATCCGTAACTCCGATTGGGCTGATTTTTTGACAGATTTTTATCTGGATATTAGCTTTCTTGCGGCGAAAGAAGGGCATCAACCGCCTTATGGTGTGGCCACGAGGGCCTCGGGCACGCCTGCCCCTGGTGGGCACCCCCTGCCTCGTGGCCCACTCGGGCATCGTCTCATGTTGGTTCTGCTTCCCAAAATTCACATATATTCCAAAAAAATCTCCGTTCATTTTTATTCCGTTTGGACTCTGTTTGATATGGATATTCTGCGGAACAAAAAACATGCAACAAACAGGAACTGGCACTGGGCACTGGATCAATATGCTAGTCCCAAAAAATAGTATAAAAAGTTGCCAAAAGTATATGAAAGTTGTAGAATATTGGCATGGAACAATAAAAAATTATAGATACGACGGAGACGTATCAAGCATCATGGAATTGGCGATGGAGGAGGGTTGGTGATGACGAAGACCAAAGATTCCCCTCTCCGGAGCCCCAAACAGACTCCAGATCTGGCCTCCCGATGAAGAAGAGGAGGCCGTGGCGGCTCCGTATCACGAAACAAGATAATTCTTCCTCCCCTATTTTTCTCCCCGAAAATGTGAATTTATAGTATCAGGGTTGAGGTCTGTGGGGCCACCAAGTGGGGACAACCCACCTGGGCGCGCCAGGAGGGGGGCGCACCCTGGTGGGTTGTGCCCACCCAGGTGCCTCCCTCCGGTGGTTCTTGGCTCCAGAAATTCTCTTTATTGTATAAAATATCCTCGCAAAGTTTCCTTCCAATCCGAGAACTTTTATTTCTGCACAAAAACAACACCATGGTAGTTTTGCTTAAAACATCGTCAGTTTGGGTTAGTTTCATTCAAATCATGCAAACTAGAGTCCAAAACAAGAGGAAAAGCGTTAGGAAAAGTAGATACAATAGAGATATATCACATATATGTAGTGCGAAAATAACTCGCTGCTACTTCTTGAGCTTGCATTGGTTTTTCCCTTTAATAGGAAAGGGTGATGCAGCAAAGAAGAGATAATTATTTCCCTCAGCTGAGAACCAATGTATCAATCTAGTAGGAGTGATACGTCCAAAATGCATCACTATTTTGTATCATAATTTATCCTTATACATTGATATATTTCACGTTACGGTGATGTTCTTATATAGTTTTGGTCTATTTTACACAGTTTGCAAACTTTCCGATGCCGAAGCAGCAGACGCAAGATTCAGCAGTAGAAAGTGGACGCTGAGTTGCTGAAGAAGAATACCTCCAAATTACCTGAAAATTGACGGGAGATATTTTTCAGATGGATCACGAAGGCACGTGAAAGGGCAACCAGAGGGGCGCCAGAGGGTGCCCAGGCGCCCTGGGGGCGGCCCCCCTCGCCGCGCCGGGGGGGCGCCTGGAGCCCCTGGCCCACCTCTGGCCGCCCCCTTTTGCATATATGCTCTCCGTTATCCAAAAACCCTAGGGACGGGAATTTTTACGGAGTTCCGCCGCCGCTCCGTGGCGGAAACCTGCAGAGAAGAAAAAGCCATCTCCGGCGGGCAGATTCCGCCGGGGAGATCACCTCCCGGAAGGGGAGATCGTCGCCATCATCATCACCATCGTCACGGGCATCATCGAGATCATCATCAACATCATCCCCAACACCAGCACCATCTCCATCTTCATCCAAATCTCATCTTACAATCGTAACTTGCGTTGTAACTAGTACTACCTATCCTCTCTACTCCATCGGTGTTGATTACTACTTTGTGGTGAATGCTATTGAGTTTTGTTGGAGAAATATTATTATGTCCAGATTGTTTATCACCTATTTATCCCCACTGATCATGATCTCCTTTATGTCTCGTGAGTAGTTACCTTAGTTCTTGAGGACATGGGGAAAGTCTTGTTGTTAGTAGTCATATGTTGTTGAAGTAATATGTGTTGTTTGATACTTAAGTTGCGTTGTCATTCTACTAGTGGTGTTGTGTGAGTCGAACACTCAACACTTTGCCTTATTAAGGACCTAGGAGAATACATTGTGTATAAAGAATGCTTATGGTGGGTTGCCGAAGTGATAGAAACCTGAACCCCAGTTCACACCCTTTTGCATAAGGGAATAATGGATCCTCGATCGTATTGCTATGGTTAGGCTTTTGCCTTAAATTCTATCTTGTATTTGCGGATGCTTGCAAGGTGTTTAATCATAAGAGTGCACTCATCTTAGTCTAGAGAGTGTACTAGCATAGATCCACCCACTCAACACTTATCAACACATAACATAGTATCGATACGGAATATGGTGAAAGCACATGACTACCTCTCCCGTGTGTCCTCAGGAACGCTTTAGTCTTTATAAGTTCAGTTGCTAGGCCTCTCCTTTGGTAAGAAAGGATTGGGCCACTTGTTACTCTCAGTGCCTTTTACATTGCTTGCTTTTACCTTCCTGTTGCCTATATCGAGAAAACCCCTAAAAAGTTATCTTTCAGTGCTTGCAGTAATTTCTTGCTCAGAATCGCTTATCAATACCTTCTTCTCCTCGTTGGGTTCGACACTCTTACTTATCGAAAACGCTGCAATAGATCCCTTACGGTTGTGGGTCATCAAGTACCGTTTTCTGGCGCCGTTGCCGGGGAGCGTAGCGCTATTGGTAAAGTGAAACTGGTAAGGAAGTTTTCTTTTATAATTCTGTTTTTGTTTTTGCTATTGCTGCTCTTTGTCCTTATGGATAACCCTGTTATTGGAGCGTTGCTTGCGGGAAGACGCCCCACACCTGTGGTGGTTGATCCTCCCCATACTAAAATTGTGCCTTATAAAATACCAGCTGGCATTATCGATTATGTTTTGGCTAATCGTTATGCAGGAGACAGACATCCCGGTGAACACTTGCTATATCCGTCACAACTAAGTTCATTATTTAAGCTTGCAGGTGTATCGAGGGAGTTTGTCATGAGAAAATTGTTTGCCGTATCACTTATAGATAAAGCTTCGGATTGGTATAGGCTTCTCGATAACTCACACTTGCTTGACTGGCAGGAGCTTATGTCTCTCTTTTATACTAAGTTTTATCCTCTTCATGAAATTCATCGAGACAGGAACTATATCTATAACTTTAGGTCTCGTGACGGAGAAAGCATTGCTCAAGCTTGGGGGAGATTGAAGTCCCTAATGCTCAAATGCCCTATTCATAAGCTTCCAAAGGAAATTATACTTACAAATTTTTATGCCAGGCTTTCTCGTCAGGATAAGGAGATGCTGGATGCCTCCTCTAGTGGGGTATTTCAGAAAAAGAGTGTTGAAGAAAGGTGGGATCTCATTGAAAGGATCCAGAGGAATACCGAATATTGGGAAATTGATAAAGGTATTGAATCCGCTATAAATTATGAACATGATTATATTGAGAGCTATAAAACTGATTACTTCAATACTTTTTGCTCTAAGATTGGTCTTGATTCCCATCTAGTGATTGATTTGTGTAAGAATTTTGCCTCTCACGTTGATTCTTTTAAAAAGAAGAGAGACCAGCACCATGAACCTTTTAAAGAGTCACCTATTGACATTTATGTTGCTGACCCTATTTTGCCTACAGTTATATATGAAAAGCCTCCTTTTCCCGCAAGGATAAAGGAGCACTCTTTTGTGACAGGCATAATAAATAAAAGTGAGAGAAGAGTTGATGAGCCTGAGGACCAGATCAAAGTCGATCCTCAAGTTGCATTGATTAAAGACCTTGCTACTAATGATGTTTTGGATTCCAATATAAATTTTTGTGCTGTTTCCACTAACCTTGTCACAGCCAAGAATAAAGGCCCAATTTCAGGTACTCCAGTGGTATCTGTTAAAATAGGAGATCACAATTATTATGGGCTATGCGATTTGGGATAGAGTGCAAGCGCTATCCCCTATTCACTTTATGAAGAAATCATCGATGAGATTTCCCCTTGTAAACTTGAAGAAGTTGATGTTACCATTCGTCTTGCAAACAGAACAACTATCTCTCCTATCGGAATTGTGAGAGACATTGAAGTCCTATGTGGAAAGGTAAAATACCCTACCGACTTTCTAGTACTTGGTTCAGAGAGGGACAATTTTTGTCGAATTATTTTTGGTAGACCTTTTCTTAGGACTTGTGGAGCTATAATAGATTGCAAGAAATGTAAAGTTTCTGTTGAATTCGATGGTGAGCCATATGAATTTAATTTTTCTAGGTTCTCTAAGCAGCCTCGTGGTACTGATTTACCCAGCGATGATAAAATTATTGAAAGTATTGCCTCTATTGCTATTCCCCCTAATGATCCTTTGCAGCAATACATGGAGGACCATGAGAATGATTTGCATATGCAGGAAAGAAATGAACTAGATGAAATATTCTTGAGGCAGCCTGCTATCCTGAAGCACAACCTTCTGGTTGAACCTTTGGGAATTTTATCAAAACCGAAAGAAGATCCGGTGTTCGATCTTAAACCTCTGCCCGATACGCTCAAGTATGCTTATTTAGATGAAAATAAAGTATATCCTGTTATTATCAATTCTAACCTTTCAGGATATGAAGAAGAGCGATTATTGGAAGTACGTAAACACCGAGGCGCAATTGGCTATACCCTTGATGACCTTAAGGGGATTAGTCCATCTATCTGTCAACATACTATCAACCTTGAGCCTGATGCTAAACCAGTTGTTGATCATCAACGACGGTTGAACCCGAAGATGATGGATGTTGTGAGAACTGAGATTCTCAAGCTTCTGGCCGCAGGTATTATCTACCCTATAGCTGATAGTAAGTGGGTAAGTCCGGTACATTGTGTTCCTAAGAAAGGAGGTACAACTGTGGTTCCTAATGATAAAAATGAATTAATACCTCAGAGAATTATTATTGGATATAGAATGTGTATTGATTATAGGAAGTTGAACAAAGCAACCAGGAAGGATCACTACCCGTTGCCGTTCATCGACCAAATGCTTGAAAGGTTATCCAAAAATACCCACTTTTGTTATCTCGATGGTTATTCTGGCTTCTCTCAAATTCATGTTAACACTGCCGATCAAGAGAAGACCACTTTTACTTGTCCCTTTGGTACTTATGCTTACAGGCGTATGCCTTTTGGTTTATGTAATGCCCCTGCTACTTTTCAAAGGTGTATGTGTGCTATCTTTCATGGTTTCTGCGGGGATATTATGGAAGTCTTCATGGACGATTTCTCCGTCTATGGAACTTCTTTTGACCATTGTCTTCACAACCTTAATAAAGTTTTGCAGAGATGCGAGGAGACAAATTTGGTACTCAACTGGGAAAAGTGCCACTTCATGGTTAATGAAGGAATTGTTCTTGGTCACAAGATTTCTGAAAGGGGAATTGAAGTGGACAAAGCTAAGATTGAAGCTATTGAGAGGATGCCCTACCCAAGGGACATCAAAGGTATTCGCAGTTTTCTCGGTCATGCAGGTTTTTATAGAAGATTTATTAAAGACTTTTCTAAAACCTCAAGACCCCTCACTAATCTTCTCTAGAAGGACGTTCCTTTTGTATTTGATGAAAATTGTAAGGAAGCTTTTGAAGTCCTTAAGAAAGCTTTAATAACCGCTCCTATAGTGCAACCACCTGACTGGAATTTACCTTTTGATATTATGTGTGATGCAAGTGATTTTGCTGTTGGAGCTGTTTTAGGACAAAGAGTTGATAAGAAATTGAATGTTATACATTATGCTAGCAAAACTCTTGATAGTGCTCAAAGGAATTATGCTACTACTGAGAAGGAATTCTTAGCTGTAGTTTTTGCTTGTGATAAATTTAGACAGTATATTGTTGATTCCAAAGTTATTATTCATACTGATCATGCTGCCATTAAGTACCTTATGACAAAGAAGGATGCCAAGCCAAGGCTTATCAGATGGGTACTCATTCTTCAAGAATTTGATTTGCAGATTGTTGATAGGAAAGGAGAAGACAATCCGGTAGCGGACAATCTTTCAAGGATGGAAGATATACCGCATGATCCCATCCTAGTCAACGATAGTTTTCCAGACGAGCAACTTGCCGTTGTAAAAGTACAATCTCTTTCCGACCCTTGGTATGCAGATTATGCTAATTTTATTGTTGCAAAGTATTTTCCTCCAGGTTTAACACTTCAGCAAAGGAAGAAGTTCTTTCATGATTTGAGGCACTACTTCTGGGATGACCCACATCTTTTCAAAGAAGGTCCCGACGGGATCGTGAGGAGATGCATTCCGGAACATGAGCAGAAGGACATTCTCAGACGGTGTCATGATAGTCCCTATGGAGGACATCATGCCGGTGAGAGGACTGCACATAAGGTTCTTCAATCAGGTTTTTATTGGCCTACTCTCTTTAAAGATCCTAGAAATTATGTTTTAGCCTGTGATAAATGTCAGAGAGTTGGTAACATTAGTAGAAGGAATGAGATGCCTATGAATTACTCACTAGTGATTGAACCTTTCGATTGTTGGGGTTTTGATTTTATGGGTCCTTTTCCTTCTTCGCACAAGTACACTCACATTTTAGTAGCTGTTGATTATGTGACCAATTGGGTTGAAGCAATCCCCACTGAAAGTGCTGATCACAAGACATCTTTGAAAATGCTTAAAGATGTAATTTTTCCTAGGTTTGGTGTACCAAGGTATCTCATGACTGATGGGGGATCACACTTCACGCACGGAGCTTTTAGAAAAGCTTTGGCTAAATACGATGTTAATCATAGAATTGCTTCACCATATCATCCTCAAACTAGTGGGCAAGTTGAGCTCACCAATAGAGAGATTAAGTTGATCTTGCAGAAGACAGTAAACAGAAATAGAAAGGACTGGTCAAATAAGTTAGGAGATGCTTTGTGGGCATATAGAACTGCTTACAAAAACCCCATGGGCATGTCTCCCTATAAGATGGTGTATGGCAAGGCTTGCCATTTGCCATTAGAGTTAGAGCACAAAGCTTTCTGGGCTGTTAGAGAGCTTAACGCTGACCCAAAACTAGCTGGTGAGAAGCATCTCATGAACTTGACTTCTCTAGATGAATGGAGAAGTGAAGCTTACGAGAGCGCTAAAATGTTCAAGGAAAAGGTAAAAAAGTGGCATGATAGGAAGATTCTGAAACATGAATTTAATGTTGGTGATAAAGTTTTGTTGTTCAGATCCCGTTTCAGGTTTTCTCCAGGTAAACTACTGTCCAGGTGGGAAGGACCATTTCATATTGAAGAAGTTTATCGGTCTAGAGCAATTAAGATTAATAATTTTGAAGGCACCAAACCTCAAGTTGTGAATGGGCAAAGACTTAAACATTACATAGCAGGAGACCCTGTCAATGTTGATGTGAATATAATATAACAAACAAACCCTCCTTCACGCTTTGTTCATGAGAAATCAGAAAACTTTGGCAGTGATTAACAAAGGAGAATAAGAGGATGCGATCGTCCTCGTGCGGGAGCCGTTCCTCGAAACTTGTCCAGCTCAAGAAGTAGTTCAGTTATCTATTAGCATTCGTCGACAAATCATGCACCTCTCAAAACTTGTTTTCATTCTGTTTGATTTAAGGATAGCACATGAGTTTTCCCTACTACCCTAGAGCAGGGCCCATCTTTTAATTTTAAGTTGAGTCAGTTATTCCTACTCCCTTCTATTCTTAAAGAGAGCAGACATTTGATGTTGATAAGGATTCATTCATATAAAGCTGCATTAAGATTTGTCATATCATATCCTTGTTGACATTATCATTCGATAAGTAAGTTGTTTGTCATGCCCAGCTAAGGCAAATATCTTCCTTTGTGTTAACACTTTCACTTCTTGCCTATTAACATGTTATTTCAAAAAGCTTCAATTGATCTCATCAAAATATAAGAGCGAAAGTTAAATCTATTTGTTGTTCTTTGACCAAAGGACATGTTTGTCATGATATAATGAGTTTCCTTAGCCCTACTTTCGAATATAAGTGTTATCACTCTTTTATAAGGGCTTTATGAATTGAAGATTGCTGTTGAGGATATTTGAGTTGGTAAAGAAACTATGATGCTTCTTGTCCGTATTCTATTTATCGACACTTCACTCTCTAAACTTGTGGACAGGTTTACCGAGTTCATATTCGCTTGGGGACAAGCGAGGTCTAAGCTTGGGGGTGTTGATACGTCCAAAATGCATCACTATTTTGTATCATAATTTATCCTTATACATTGATATATTTCACGTTACGATGATGTTCTTATGTTGTTTTGGTCTATTTTACACAGTTTGCAAACTTTCCGATGCCGAAGCAGCAGACGCAGGATTCAGCAGTAGAAAGTGGACGCTGAGTTGCTGAAGAAGAATACCTCCAAATTACCTGAAAATTGACGGGAGATATTTTTCAGACGGATCACGAAGGCACGCGAAAGGGCAACCAGAGGGGGGCCACAGGGTGCCCAGGCGCCCCGGGGGAGCGCCCCCCCCTGGCCGCGCCGGGGGGGCGCCTGGAGCCCCTGGCCCACCTCTGGCCGCCCCCTTTTGCATATATGCTCTCGGTTATCCAAAAACCCTAGGGACGGGAATTTTTACGGAGTTCCGCCGCCGCTCCGTGGCGGAAACCTACAGAGAAGAAAAAGCCATCCCCGGCGGGCAGATTCCGCCGGGGAGATCACCTCCCGGAAGGGGAGATCGTCGCCATCGTCATCACCATCGTCACGGGCATCATCGAGATCATCATCAACATCATCCCCAACACCAGCACCATCTCCATCTTCATCCAAATCTCATCTTACAATCGTAACTTGCGTTGTAACTCGTACTACCTATCCTCTCTACTCCATCGGTGTTGATTACTACTTTGTGGTGAATGCTATTGAGTTTTGTTGGAGAAATATTATTATGTCCAGATTGTTTATCACCTATTTATCCCCACTGATCATGATCTCCTTTATGTCTCGTGAGTAGTTACCTTAGTTCTTGAGGACATGGGGAAAGTCTTGTTGTTAGTAGTCATATGCTGTTGAAGTAATATGTGTTGTTTGATACTTAAGTTGCGTTGTCATTCTACTAGTGGTGTTGTGTGAGTCGAACACCCAACACTTCGCCTTATTAAGGACCTAGGAGAATACATTGTGTATAAAGAATGCTTATGGTGGGTTGCCGGAGTGACAGAAACCTGAACCCCAGTTCGCACGCTTTTGCATAAGGGAATAATGGATCCTCGATCGTATTGCTATGGTTAGGCTTTTGCCTTAAATTCTATCTTGTATTTGCGGATGCTTGCAAGGTGTTTAATCATAAGAGTGCACTCATCTTAGTCTAGAGAGTGTACTAGCATAGATCCACCCACTCAACACTTATCAACACATAACATAGTATCCATAAGGAATATGGTGAAAGCACATGACTACCTCTCCCGTGTGTCCTCAGGAATGCTTTAGTCTTTATAAGTTCAGTTGCTAGGCCTCTCCTTTGTTAAGAAAGGATTGGGCCACTTGTTACTCTCAGTGCCTTTTACATTGCTTGCTTTTACCTTCCTGTTGCCTATATCGAGAAAACCCCTAAAAAGTTATCTTTCAGTGCTTGCAGTAATTTCTTGCTCAGAATCGCTTATCAATACCTTCTGCTCCTCGTTGGGTTCGACACTCTTACTTATCGAAAACGCTGCAATAGATCCCTTACGGTTGTGGGTCATCAAGGAGCAACACACAAGTCGCCAATAATTGCACCTACATAAACAAACAAATACTTACACCCAACACGATAAAGGGGTTGTCAATCCCTTCACTGTTACTTGCAAGGATGAGATCTGATAGTGATAGATATAAAATATAAGTAATAGTGCAAAATAAAATAACAATAAATAAATTGCAGCAAGGTATTTTTGTGTTTTTGATTTTATAGATCTGATAATAATATGATAAAATATAGACCCGGGCCATATTTTTCACAAGAGGCTTTTCTCTCGAAGAAAGCAGACGGTGGGTGAACAAATTACTATTGAGAAATTGATAGAAAAGGGCATAGTTATGATGATATCCAAGGAAATGATCATGTTTATAGGCATCACGTCCAAGACAAGTAGACCGACTCCTGCCTGTATCTACTACTATTTCTCCACACATCGACCGCTATCTAGCATGCATCTAGTGTATTAAGTTGACAAGAACAGAGTTACGCCTTAAGTAAGATGACATTATGTAGAGGGATAGACCCAATCAATGTGAATACACCCCATCTTTTATCCTTAATGGCAACAATGCAAATATGTGTCATGTCCCTTTCTGTCACTGGTTGAGCATCGCAATATTGAACCCATTACAAAGCACCTCTCCCATTATAAGAAAAATCAATCTAGTTGGCCGAACCAAATCAATAGATCGGAGAGAAATACAAAGCTATAACAAGCATGCATAAAAGAGTTCAGAAAAGACTCGAATAATATTCATAAATAATCTGATCGTAAACCCACAATTCATCGGATCTCGACAAACACACTGCAAAAGAAGATTACATTGAATAGATCTCCAAGAACATGAAGGAAAACATTGTATTGAAGATCAAAGAGAGAGAAGAATCCATCTAGGTACTAGCCATGGACCCGTAGGTATGTGGTAAACTACTCAAGCATCATCGGAAGGGCAACAAGGTTGATGTAGATGCCCTCCCTGATCGAATCCCCCTCCAGCAGAGTACCGAAAAAGGTCCCTGGATGGGATCTCACGAAGACAGAAACTTGCGGCGGCGGAAATGTATTTTTTGTGCCCTCTGGTCTTCGGGGAATATTTGGGTATTTATAGAAGAAGAATTAGGGTTGGAGGACTCCCATGGGGCCCACAAGCCTGGAATGCGCGCCCCCTCCCTGGGGCGTGCCCTGTGAGCTTGTGGCCACCCCATGTCCCTCTAGGTCTCTTCGCGAAGCTTCCTAGGTGTCTTGTGGTCCAAGAAAAATCGTTAAAATTTTTCATTCCATTTGGACTCTGTTTGGTATTGATTTTCTGTAAAGACAAAAACAAGGAAAAATAGCAACTGACACTTGGCACTAGGTTAATAGGTTAGTCCCAAAATGGTATAAAATGGCATAATAATAAATATAAAGCATCCAAGACTGATAATATAATATCATGGAACAATAAAAAATTATAGATACGTTGGAGACATATTATCACACCCTGATTTTCATGCCACTACACTTAAGCTAATAATCAGGATAAAATGTGGTTTGACAAAAACTTTTGACTGTTTTGGACTTTGCTTGATTGGATTTTTGTCTGTTGTTTGCAAGTGCTCTAAAAATCAAATAAATCCTACAACTCTTATACTCATTCGCCTTGATACAAAACTTTGTCCAAAGATCATGCCATGTGTATATAACAGAATAGTATTTTCTTACAAAAATAATTTGGCCAAAAAGTATTTTTCTGAATTAGGTTTTCCAAAACCCCCTGAATTGAGACTTGAACTACAAGTACTTAATTAAATGTGTTAGAAATCTTTCAAAAATTATATTTGAGTCCTATTAGATATAGGAATCCCAAAAACTACAAAAATATTACTTTAGAAATTGTATTTGACTCCTATTAGATATAGGACTCCCGACTCCATGTTGGTGGCGTCTAGGGAAAGGTAGTGATCAGGTGCTTACCCCGGGTACTTGAGGTACCGCGGGTCGTGGATAGCATGAAGGCTTCCCGGATCTTGTGGGTAAAGTGTGCAACCTCTGCAGAGTGTAAAACTATTCGAATAGCTGTGTCCATGGTCAAAGACAGTTGGATAACCGCTCTTGGGCTACGTCCATTGTTTACTAAACCTGGTGTGTGTCTGAGGCAAACAACACAACTTGGTAATATTGTTGATATGATTCATGAGCAAGTCACGATGAGCATGAGCATGAGTCGTTCATAACTCTTTCCTGATGATTGATGTCTGTAACCTCCTGATACTTGTTTCAGATGCATTCATATCGTAGATAAAATGTTGACCATACTTGCATGAGAAAAACTAGCTTTCCACAAAAATTCCAATTTAGCAGTAGAGCCTGGCATAATTATTCTGTTATCACTCTTGGGTTGCTTGCGAGTACATTCAAACATACTCACTACCTTGTCCCTGGCTATTTACTTGGCCAGGCTTGAAAGAGCACGTATACGAAGAAGAGTTCTTTGGTGACGATCGTGCGTCCTAGGATGCTTTTCCAGTCAGAATGCCTGTAGGGTTAAGGAAGATAGCATGGGTCCCAGTTATTGACGAAGATTTCCTTTGCGATGGTATACTCAAGACTTGACCTTAATGGTCACAATTTGTGTAAAACGGTATGTATGGATGTAAGACTCTTGTTATTCAGCTTATGTGTGTTCAGTGAGCATTGATCTCTGGGATCACTATACACACGCATTCAGTGATCACGACTTATGAGTCAAGATCCCCATAGAGCTGGTATCAGAGCCATCCTGACTGTAGAAAGCCTTAGTTAGCATGGTCGTTAGTTAGGGTAAAACTTTTTTCAAAACTATCGCTAGTTTTCAAAAACTATCTGTAGTTCTCTTCCCTTCTGAAGTTTTTGAAAACTAAGATATATTTTCCTTATTGAACTCTTCCCCTTCAAATTTTTTGTAAATGGTCGCTTGTACCCTCAAGCCCCTGACCACAGGATTCCTTGTAATCCTCGTGGATAATCTAGAAGGAAGACGCCTTGCCAGACACTCACCCACCTCTTCTGATCACAAGATTGGCGATACCACAACAAGACGATACCAACATAAGATAGATCCTCGAGGAATGAGGACATGAAGGCCCAGAGGACGGTGACACCTTCGATATTTCCCGGGAATGATGCAACCTTGGCCTACGATGATCATGGCTTAGGATATGCAAGATCATGATATACATCGCTAATAGAGTAACCCTGTCACTGCCGCTGTTGTATCGGCAACCACCAGTGGATGAGAACCTCGCCATTTGGTCAGCCTCACTATAGTGAGCAGGAAAATGGTTCTCTTCATCCCCCGCTATTGGTCTCGATGTTTTCATCAACGTAATCAACATGTCGGACCTCTACCATGCCTTGTTAATGTCATTGCACAAATAATTACCTACCTGGTAGCGTCGATGCTTTAGAAGGCAAAAGGGATCATCATGATTAAGAAGAGAACAGAAGACCGAGTCACTGCTAGCTACGAGGAGCCACCTTCACCCCATCGCTTCAACATGCGATAAGTTGTTGAAGTCTCTTAAGCTTAACCCGGATCATTTCATCGAACAACTACAAGAGACGTATGGACACTCGAGGAAAACCCAGAAGACTGCACGAGACATGGAGCAAAGCACGACTACTGAGTCCGAGAACCCCTAGGGTAGGATGAGTCATGTACCCCCTATGCGCAGTTGAGCCCGCATGATGGTTTGAATATAACCATGATTGTCTGTTGCTTGTGTTTATTTATTTCTACTTTGATATCAGTTGCACTTTAGCCCTAGGCAATAAGCACGCGACTATATCACCTACCTTGTTGCTTGGGTTTGGCCCTTTTTGCACCTGTTTGTTTGCACTTGCACCATAGAACACCCTTTAGGCATTCCCCTATATGCTACTTCTCCCTCTCGTCTCTCTCATCAACTGAAGACCAGCAAGACAAGATGCACTAAGGATTCCACCTCGGCGACCAACTAGCACTGAAGACTTTTGCTACGGCCTTCTCGACCAAGTGCAACCCCGTAGAATTATCTTTACCCCTTAAGACTAGAAACCCATCCCTAGACTGTTCAAGACGTCACCATGAGCTTAGCCTACACATTGCAAGAAGAACCAATTAATCTTCAGTAACCTTTTGCTCATCACTGGCTCATTATGCAACTAGTGGACGAAGAGAGCAAGCACATTGTCATCCTAATATAGCACAAGAACTGGCGATGCCATAGGTAAGACCAATTTGAGGATATAGGAATAGAGGACAAATGACTTGATGAGTTTATGTCAGTGACCTTGAGGAATTATCTGAGACTATTTGGTGGATTATGAGGCTTTCATGTTGATAGATGAACTTGGTGGGATCATGTTAATAGAGGAGCATAGCTTTCATTACCCCTGGAGTGAATTGGATTTTGTAGGACAATTATAATCGCAAGATGAAATTCTTGGAAGTATAAGGATTTGACTTAGCCAAGGGATATTGATAGGAGATAGTTGACATTACGATAATGACTTGGGGGAACATGTAGGAATTCTCATTGTACATGAGATTTGGATTTAAATAGGAGGTCCTAGTTGAGTATACATGCTGAGTAAGTCTACATGGTTCAGAGTAAATTGGATTTAGACTGATGATCTCGATCATGATACCATGTTCCTTGGTGGATGACAAACTAGGAGATTGGATTAATTGTCGGAGTTGAATTAAGGAATCTATATAAAATTGAGGCTGGAAGTTACTTGACCCCGATAATGGGAATTGGTGGACTGACTATAGTAAAGATAGCCCTTTCAAGTATTTGGGGATTGTAGGACATTAGAAGATTGGGTGGAAGACCATAGACATTGGATTTGTAGAATTAATGGATTATGTACTGATTGATGGAAGTTAATGTTCTATTGGAGTTGATTCATAGGAAACGAAACACGATCTTAGAGTGGCTTACAACGTGTTTCCTTAGGATAGAGATGCACTATCATGAACCTTGGAAGAATAGGATGAACACTTGGATTGTAGTGTTTCAAGCTTAGCAGCTTGTATGTTCTACCCATGAATTTTTACATAGGGATAGCCATACATATGAGTTTGCGGATAGTTGCCATGTACGCTTTTGTTAGAGCTCCTCTCGGGAGCCATGTGGATATGGACAATATGAGAGATGATTGGAGTTGACCTATACAAGATGATTCTTTTGGTAATATGACGTGATTTGTTTGAAGGACTAGGTAGAACAATTGGCATCTCAGAAACTATGCTAAAGGATAAGATGATAAACGTTCACTCGCACACTAGAAACCTTGAAATCCTTAAGCCTTACCAAGGCACAACATGGTAGGATCATGACTACGTGCTTTGGCTCTAGGTTAAGAAGACCTTGGCCCATACTCAACCGAGACCCCCACCAATACGCCAACCCACTTTATGTACCTCGGGAACAAAGTCTTCATGGAGTACTAGGACAAATTGGTTGCCATATTTATTTGATGACATACTTGTCTACCTGAAGACGAAAGAAGAGTCATTCAGCTTATTAGGGAACATCTGAAGACCGCCACGTCAAGAAGGAAGAACTATACCAACCACCATCATCAAGAAGCAAATTTCCGTGTCAAAGACACTACAAAAAAAAGACACATCCATGACATTTTGGGCCGAACGAATTTTTTCCTGTCATACTTATGACACTTCTATGACAATAATTGTGACAAAACACGGTATCATCATAGATGTGGTGGGGTCCTACTTCTATGAAAAAAATCATGATAGAAAATGGGCTTTTCGTCCTGGGCGGGCCGGAGACGCAGCCGCATGACATTCTTTGGGCCGTCCATGACGGAAAAAACCATGGTAGAAGCGAGGACGAGGAAAATATCGGGGTGTTCCCGGTTACGGTGAGTGGTCGGGGCCGAGCGATGCGCGTTTCTCTCATACACCCACACGCGTGGGTGCGAGGCGTTGGGCTCTAACTGAACCCGAGCGAGGCGTTGGGCTCTAACTGAACCCGAGCGATTGCACTGCAGGCTACATGTTACTGAACCCGAGCGATCGATCAATGGCTGTTAACTGACCCCGATTGAGTGATTCCTTCGCTACTGCTGCTAACTGAAGCCGACCGATCCTACCTCTGGATGAACAGTGAGCGTTGCAGGGGGGGTTGGATGAACAGTTCCCAGTGGGGGTGGCTGAACAGGACCCCGTGGTGTTGCCTCTGGATGAATAGGACCCCAATCGATCGAGCCAGTTGGGGCTCGATGAATGATAACCCACAAGTGTAGGGGATCGCAACAGTTTTCGAGGGTAAAGTATTAAACCCAAATTTGTTGATTCGACACAAGGGGAGCCAAAGAATACTCTGAAGTATTAGCAGCTGAGTTGTCAATTCAACCACACTTGGAAACTTAGTATCTGAAGCAAGATAGTTTAGTAGCAAAGTAATTTGATAGTGGTGGTAGCAGCAATAAAAGTAATGATAGTGTTTTTGTAGTTTTTGTGATAGTAGCAACGGAAAAGTAAATAAGCGACAAACAATATAGGTAAATCTCGTAGGCATTGGATCGGTGATGGGAAATTACGTCGGATGCAATTCATCATGTGGAAGTTATAACCTAGGGTGACACAGAACTAGCTCCAGTTCATCAATGCAATGTAGGCATGTATTCCGAATATAGTCATACATGCTTATGGAAAAGAACTAGCATGCCATCTTTTGTCCTACCCTTCCGTGGCAGCGGGGTCCTATTGAAAACTAAGGGATATTAAGTCCTCCTTTTAATAGAGTACCGGACCAAAGCATTAACACATAGTGAATACATGAACTCCTCAAACTATGTTCATCACCGGGTGTGGTCCCGATTATTGTCACTTCGGGGTTGCCGGATCATAACACATAGTAGGTGACTATAGACTTGCAAGATAGGATCAAGAGCACACATATATTCATGAAAACATAATAGATTCAGATCTGAAATCATGGCACTCGGGCCCTAGTGACAAGCATTAAGCATAGCAAAGTCATAGCAACATCAATCTCAGAACATAGTGGATACTAGGGATCAAACCCTAACAAAACTAACTCGATTACATGATAGATCCCATCCAACCCATCACCGTCCAGCAAGCCTACGATGGAATTACTCACACACGGCGGTGAGCATCATGGAATTGGTGATGGAGGAAGGTTGATGATGATGATGGCGACGATCTCCACTCTCTGGAGCCCCGAACGGACTCCAGATCAGCCCTCCCGAGAGAGATTAGGGCTTGGCGGCGGCTCCATCTCGTAAAACGTGATAATTCCTTCTCTCCTATTTTTTTCTCCCCGAAACGGAAGATATAGGATCTGGGGGTACGTCGGTGGAGCATCGGGGGGCCCTCGAGGCAGGGGGCGCGCCCTGGGAAGGGGGGCACGCCCCCCACCCTCGAGGACAGGGTGTGGGCCCCCCGATGAGTATCTTCTTGCGTATATTTTTTATATTTTCTGAAATAATTCTCCGTTGATTTTCAGGCGATTCCGAGAACTTTTTATTCTGCACAGAAACAACACCATGGCAGTTCTGCTGAAAACATCGTCAGTCCGGGTTAGTTCCATTCAAATCATGCAAGTTAGAGTCCAAAACAAGGGCAAAAGGGTTTGGAAAAGTAGATACGTTGGAGACGTATCAACTCCCCCAAGCTGAAACCTTTGCTTGTCCTCAAGCAATTTAGTTGATAAACTGAAAGTGATAAAGAAAAACTTTGACAAACTCTGTTTGCTCTTGTTGTTATAAATATGTAAGCTAACATTCAGGTTTTCAACAAGATCATGAACTAACCACATTCACAATAACTTTCAGGTCTCAAGACTACTCACATCAATAGCATAATCAACTAGCGAGTAATAATAATAAACCTCGGATGACAACACTTCTCAAAACAATCATGATATGATATAACAGGATGGTATCTCGCTAGCCCTTGCTGAGACCTCAAAACATAAATGCAGATCACCTTTAAAGATCAAGGACTGACTAGACATTGTAATTCATGGTAAAAGAGATCCAGTCATGATCATACTCAATGCAAATTAATAGTAATACATGCAACGACAGAGGTGCTCTCCTACTGGTGCTCTTTGATAAGAGGATGATGACTCTGCATAAAAGTAAATAGATAGGCCCTTCGCAGAGGGAAGCAGGGATTTGTAGAGGTGCGAGAGCTCGATTTTTAAATAGAGATTGAATAACATTTTGAGCGGTATACTTTCATTGTCAACATAACAACCAAGAATCTCGATATCTCCCATGCTACGCACATTATAGGCGGTTCCCAAACAGAATGGTAAAGTTTATACTCCCCCAACCACCAACAAGCACACTCCACGGCTAGCCCGAAACAACGGGTACCGTCCAAACCAGCAACAACCCTGGGGGAGTTTTGTTTAATTATTATGATTTTGAGCATGGGACTGGGCATCCCCGTTACCAGCCATTTTCTCGTGAATGATGAGCGGAGTCCACTCA
Source organism: Secale cereale (assembly GCA_902687465.1). Taxonomy (NCBI): domain Eukaryota; kingdom Viridiplantae; phylum Streptophyta; class Magnoliopsida; order Poales; family Poaceae; genus Secale; species Secale cereale. Next base: position 729,566,988 of record LR738715.1, read on the forward strand.
TCGTGAGAATAACCCACCTAGCATGGAAGATATAGACAGCCCTAGTTGATACATGAGCTGTTCGAGCATACAAAACATAATTTCATTTGAAGGTTTAGAGTTTGGCACATACAAATTTACTTGGAACAGCAGGTAAATACCGCATATAGGAAGGTATGGTGGACTCATGTGGAATAACTTTGGGGTTTATGGAAGTGGATGCACAAGCAGTATTCCCGCTTAGTACAGGTGAAGGCTAGAAAGAGACTGGGAAACGACCAGCTAGAGAGCAACAACGGTCATGACATGCATTAAAATTAATCAACAATGAATGCAAGCATGAGTAGGACATAAATCACCATGAACATAAATATCGTGAAGGCTATGTTGATTTGTTTCAACTACATGCGTGAACATGTGCCAAGTCAAGTCACTTAAATCATTCAAAGGAGGATACCACCCATCATACCACATCACAACCATTTTAATATCATGTTGGCATGCAAGATAGACCATTATAAACTCTCAGCTAATTAAGCATGGCATAAGCAGCTATGATCTCTAATTATCATTGCAAGCATGTTTCATTCATAACAAGCTGAATCAGGAACGACGAGCAATCATATTTACAAAAACAAGAGAGGTTGAGTTCATACCAGCTTTTCTCATCTCAATTAGTTCATCATATATCATCCTTATTGCCTTTCACTCGCACGACAGAACAGTGTGGATAATAATAATAGTGCACGTGCATTGGACTAAGCTGGAATCCGCAGAGATTTAATTCAAGAGAGAAGACAAGGTAATATGGCTCAAGGTTAAATCAACAACAAAGCATATGTGAGCCACTAAGCCTTTTAATCATGGTCTTCTACTCTTAACCCCTAAAGAAAAGAAAAAGAAACTATTTACACGGGAAAGCTCCCAACAAGCAAAAGAAGAACGGGAAATCTTTTTGGGTTTTCATTTTTAGTTACTACAAGCAAAGAAAGTAAGCTAGATAGAAGCTACAACTAATATTTTTTGTTTTTCTGGGTTTTTCTAGCACATAAGAAAAAGACTAAGAAAAAGAAATTGAAACTAAGCATGGATGGTACAGTGAAAGAGTGTGAGCACCGACAACTAGAATAAGTGTGAACATGAATGTAAGTCGGTGAGAAACACGTACTCCCCCAAGCTTAGGCTTTTGTCCTAAGTTGGTCTATGGCCACGGATCAAAGCCACTCCCTCTAGTGTACTGAGATGTGTCCTCTGGGTGCCACTGGTTGGCGAGCTCGTCTAGCTCCCACCCATAAACAGATTGACGGGAAGGATCAAGGGGTGGTTCTGGCTCAGGCTCTAAAGCTTGTGCTTGGCCTTGGTACGTGTAGAAGGCATATGACGTAATGAGATACTTGCCTGTGGACAAATCAAACAAAGATGGTCCAGGCAAGGTAACAATTTCACAGTATATTTCATCAAACCTTAATTTATAATTAAGCTGCATATTTTTGTCTTTAACAATAACATCATGAGCTACCATGCTCTTGTAGTCTAGATAAACAGGGGCACGCAATTTTTCTTCCTTCTCATGATGCCTAATAGGTATATTAAAATATTTAGCAAGGCAAAAAGCAAAGATGCCTCGAAAGACGGGCCCCTTTGAGCGGTTCAGACTCAATCGTTTGGCAACGACGACGTCCAACCTAAAAGTTGTGTCTTGAAACAGAGCATGGCGTAAAATGATAATATCAGGGGCACTGAGATTCCCACTGTTCCTGCGACCAATTAAACACCTACTAGCAAATAAAGCAAAGTAGCGCAGAACAGGGAAGTGTATACTAGTGATTCTTGCCCCTGAAACTTGTCTAGTTTCACCTACAGCTATCATATCAATAAACCCTTTGATGCCTTCATGACGTGGTTCATCAAGTCTACCTCCAAAGGGTACTTTGCATATTTCACAAAAATCTAACAGTGATATCTCCTTACTCACATCATATAAGCGAAACTCCACCGTAGGTGGCGTTTTCCTAGAATGAAAATGAAAACCTTGCGTGAAAATATTGGTGAGTAAGAGATACTATTCTTTTCGGTCGTTGAGGAAGTCGGTGAGGCCTGCATTATTCGCCAACCAATAAAAGTCTTCATAAATACCGGCGGACATCATGAAATTATTACATGGCCATTCGCACGATCGAACTTCCGCCATACTTGGGCTTTTTATTTTCTTCTATCTTCTTCTCCTCTGAGCTCTTGCTGGAGGAGCCCCTCAATAATCTTTTTAGCATTTTCCTTTTCTGAAAATTTCTGAAATTTTTGGTAACTCACAATAAAAGTTAACCAAACTCAACAAGATTGATAGCAACAACTCCTATAAGTGCCTAGAGGCGATATCATGCATTAGAACTACTTGGGACCAAGAAAATTTGACATGCAAGCTCAAGAACAATGTCACCACAGCAGCATAAATTTGCAACAAGTAAAGCACTAGAACAAAAACTAATTGGACTAATGGAGGAGTCACATACCAAGGAACAATCTCCCCTAACATTTTGGTGAATGGTGCTTTGAGCAAGGAGATCGAAAATGGCAGCAAAATGAGCTAGAACTCGGATTTGAGCTGGTTGGGGATTTTTTTGGGAGGAAGAAGAAGAGCATGGGTGAAAGGATAAGTGGAGGGGGGCCACATGGGGCCCTCGAGGCAGGGGGGCGCGCCCTGTGCCCTCGAGGCCATGTGCTGGCTCCCCTCGCTGTGTGTTCAGTGCCATATTTTCTTAAATATTCTAGAAAAAATCATATTTCATTTTCATGGCATTTGGAGAACTTTTATTTTCAGGATATTTTTTATTGCACGGATAAGTCTGGAAACAGATAGACAATGCTATTTTTGTTTTATTTAACCTAATTAACAGAAAGTAAAAAGAGGGTACAGAAGGTTTGTGCTATCTAGATTCACCTATCCCATGTTCATCAAAAGAAATCGATTAACAAGGTTGATCAGGTCTTGTTAATAACTCTTTCCGAGTAACATGAAACCGGAGAATTTTCGAATAACACCATGTTACCTCAATGGGGATATGTATGTCCCCAACAATAAGTATGTCATATGCCTTCTTGATAGTAGGAATAGGAAACTCAAAACCTCCAATAGTGATAGTTGAAGTTTTTCCAATATAATTGATACAGTGGACCTGAGGTTGTTTCCTCGGAAAATGTACCGTATGCTCATTACCATTGACATGAAAAGTGACATTGCCTTTGTTGCAATCAATAACAGCCCCTGCAATATTCAAAAAAGGTCTTCCAAGAATAATAGGCATACCATCGTCCTCGGGAATATCAAGTATAACAAAGTCCGTTAGAATAGTAACATTTGCAACTACAACAGGCATATCCTCAAAAATACTGACAGGTACATCAGTTGATTTATCGGCCATTTGAAAAGATATTTCAGTAGGAGTCAACTTACTCAAGTCAAGTCTACGATATAAAGAGAGAGGCATAACACTAACACCGGCTCCAAGATCACACAAAGCAGTTTTAACATAGTTTCTCTTAATGGAGCAAGGACTAGTAGGTACTCCTGGATCCCCTAATTTCTTAGGCATTCCACCCTCAAAAGTGTAATTGGCAAGCATGGTGGAAATTTCTACTTCAGGTATCTTTCTTTTGTTAGTTATAATGTCTTTCATATACTTGGCATAAGGATTTGTTTTAAGCACATCTGTCAAACGCATACGCAAAAAGATAGGTCTAATCATTTCAGTGAAGCGCTCAAAATCCTCATCATCCTTTTTCTTGGATGGTTTCGCAGGAAAAGGCATGGGTTTCTGAACCCATGGTTCTCTTTCCCTACCGTGCTTCCTAGCAACAAAGTCTCTCTTATCATAACGTTGATTCTTTGATTGTGGGTTATCAAGATCAACAGCAGATTCAATCTCTACATCATTATCATTGCTAGGTTGAGCATCAACATGAACATCATTATTAATATTATCACTAGGTTCATGTTCATTGCCAGATTGTGTCTCAGCATCAGAAACAGATATATCATTGGGATTCTCAGGTGGGTGAGCTACAGGTTCACTAGAAGCATGCAAAGTCCTATCATTTTACTTTTTCTTCTTCTTAGAAGAACTAGGTGCATCTAAATTAGCTCTCTGACAATGTTGCTCAATTCTCTTAGGGTGGACTTCAGGGTACAGAGGTTCGTGAGTCATTTTACCACCTCTAGTCACAACTCTAATGTCATTATCACTATTCTTACTATTTAATTCATTGAGGAAATCATTCTGAGCCTTAAGAACTTGTTCTACTTGAGTGGTGACCATGGAAGCATGTTTACTAACAAGTTTCAGTTCATCTTTAGCACTAGACAGATAATCCCTCAAGCGTTCAATCATATAAGCACTGTGTTGTAATTGTCTACCAACATAAGCATTGAAGTTTTCTTGTTTCACAATAAATTGTCAAACTCATCTAAGCATTGGCTAGGAGACTTATAACGAGGAATATCACCTTCATCAAATCTATAAAGAGAATTTACCTTTACTACCTGTGTCGGGTTATCAAGACCATGTATTTCTTCAATAGGCGGTAAATTCTTAACATCTTCAGCTTTAATACCCTTTTCTTTCATGGATTTCTTTGCCTCTTGCATGTCTTCAGGACTGAGAAATAGAACACCTCTTTTCTTCGGAGTTGGCTTAGGGGCTTGTTCAGGAAGTGTCCAATTATTTTCATTGGCTAGCATATTATTCAATAGTAATTCAGCTTGTTCCACTGTTCTTTCCCTGAAAACACAACCAGCACAACTATCCAGGTGGTCACTCGAAGCATCGGTTAGTCCATTATAAAAGACATCAAGTATATCATGCATCTCAAGAGGATGATCAGGCAAAGCATTAAGTAACTGGAGAAGCCTCCCCCAAGCTTGTGGGAGACTCTCTTCTTCAGTTTGAGCAAAGTTATATATTTCCCGTAAGGCAGCTTGTTTCTTATGAGCGGGAAAATATTTAGCAGAAAAGTAATACATCATATCCTGGGGACTACGCACACAACCAGGATCAAGAGAATTAAACCAAGTCTTAGCTTCACCCTTTAACGAGAAAGGAAATAGCTTAAGGATATAATAGTAACTAATCTTTTCATCATTGGTAAACAGGGTGGCTATATCATTCAACTTAGTAAGATGTGCCACAATAGTTTTAGACTCATAGCCATGGAAAGGATCAGATTAAACCAAAGTAATTAACTCAGGATCAACAGAGAATTCATAATCCTTATCAGTAACACATATAGGTGAAGTAGCAAAAGCAGGGTCATGTTTCATTCTAGCATTCAAGGACTTTTCTTTCAGCTTAGCTAATAATTTCTTAAGATCATATCTATCATTGCAAGCAAGAAAGTCTCTAGCAGTTTCTTCATCCAAAACATAGCCCTCAGGCACAACAGGCAATTCATATCTATTGGGAGTAGTTTCATCATCACTTCCACAAATATCATGAACATTTGCACTCTCCCTAACCTTAGCAATTTGTTCATCTAGAAATTCACCTAGTGGCACAGTATCGGGCATAGAGATAGTTTCATCATACATAGCAGAAGTAGCATCATCAAGAACATACGACATATCATATTCAATAGCAGGAGTAGGTGTCGCAAGTTTACTCATAACAGAAGGAGAATCAAGTGCAGAGCTAGATGGCAGTTCCTTACCTCCCCTCGTAGTTGAGGGTAAGATCTTGGTTTTTGAGTCCTTCAGATTCTTCATAGTGATAAACAGATATAAATCCCAAGTGACTTAAAGAATAGAGCTATGCTCCTCGGCAACGGCGCCAGAAAATAGTCTTGATAACCCACAAGTGTAGGGGATCGCAACAGTTTTCGAGGGTAAAGTATTAAACCCAAATTTGTTGATTCGACACAAGGGGAGCCAAAGAATACTCTTAAGTATCAGCAGCTGAGTTGTTAATTCAACCACACTTGGAAACTTAGTATCTGCAGCAAGATAGTTTAGTAGCAAAGTAATATGATAGTGGTGGTAGTAGCAATGAAAGTAACGATAGTGTTTTTGTAGTTTTTGTGATAGTAGCAACGGAAAAGTAAATTAGCGACAAACAATATAGGTAAAGCTCGTAGGCATTGGATCGGTGATGGGAAATTATGTCGGATGCAATTCATCATGTAGAAGCTATAACCTAGGGTGACACAGAACTAGCTCCAGTTCATCAATGCAATGTAGGCATGTATTCCGAATATAGTCATACGTGCTTATGGAAAAGAACTTGCATGCCATCTTTTGTCCTACCCTCCCGTGGCAGCGGGGTCCTATTGGAAACTAAGGGATATTAAGGCCTACTTTTAATAGAGTACCGGACCAAAGCATTAACACATAGTGAATACATGAACTCCTCAAACTATGGTCATCACTGGGAATGGTCCCGATTATTGTCACTTCGGGGTTGCCGGATCATAACACATAGTAGGTGACTATAGACTTGCAAGACACGATCAAGAACACACATATATTCATGAAAACATAATAGGTTCAGATCTGAAATCATGGCACGCGGGCCCTAGTGACAAGCATTAAGCATAGCAAAGTCATAGCAACATCAATGTCAGAACATAGTGGATACTAGGGATCAAACCTAACAAACTAACTCGATTACATGATAGATCCCATCCAACCCATCACTGTCCAGCAAGCCTACGATGGAATTACTCACACACGGCGGTGAGCATCATGGAATTGGTGATGAAGGAAGGTTGATGATGACGATGGCGACGATCTCCACTCTCCGGAGCCCCGAACGAACCCCAGACCAGCCCTCCCGAGAGAGATTAGGGCTTGGCGGCGGCTCCGTCTCGTAAAACACAATAATTCCCGCTCTCCTATTTTTTCTCCCCGAAACGGAAGATATAGGATCTCGGGGTACGTCGGTGGAGCATCGAGGGGCCCTCGAGGTAGGGGGCGCGCCCTGAGATGGGGGGTGCGCCCCCACCCTCCAGGACAGGGTGTGGGCCCCCCGGTGAGTATCTTCTTGTAGATATTTATTATATTTTCTGAAATAATTCTCCGTTGATTTTCAGGCGATTCCGAGAACTTTTTATTCTGCACAAAAACAACAGCATGGCAGTTCTGCTGAAAACAACGTCAGTCCGGGATAGTTCCATTCAAATCATGCAAGTTAGAGTCCAAAACAAGGGCAAAAGAGCTTGGAAAAGTAGATACATTGGAGACGTATCAATGAACAGGACCCCGTGGAGGGCTGGATGAACAGTAGATGGTGGAGGGCTCGATGAACAGTAGCCCGTGGAGGGGTGGTTGAACAGGAGCCCGTGGAGAGGGCTGGTTGAACAGTAGCCAGTGGAGTAGCACACACTGGAGGCTGAACAGTCGCATGTGGAGGCAGGATGAGGTCGATGGTGAATGAACCGTAGCCCGTGGAAGCTGGAGGGGGTCGACGGTGGAGATGAACAATATCCCATGGAGTCCCGTTTTGCGGTACGCCACACCCCTCTCGATGAACAGGACCCCCGTTTCGACCGTAGCACTCCAACACAAGTCTGTTTCCTCCATTTTGCGGTACGCAACACCCCTCCCGATCAACGGGACCCCCGTTTCAACCGTAGGAGGTCCGTTTCCTCCGTTTTGCGGTACGCCAGACCCCTCCCGATGAACAGGATCTCGTTTTGACCGTGGCCGGTCGAACACAAGGCCGTTTCCTCCGTTCTGCGGTACGCCAGGTCTCGTTTCCATCGGTTGTTCCGTCCAAGCCCTCCCGACGAACACGACGAGGCATTCCGTTCCGACCCAGCCGGTTGGCTCCCCATGAACACGACGACGACGCTGTTTCTCCATTCCGACCCAGCCATGTACACAAGCCCTGGCTATACGTATGCGTGAGTAGGCGTTCGAGACCCTGCCCGTATGTACATACGTGGCCGTATTTTCTTTCTTGCACACTGGCAGCTGTACGTACGTGTACATGCTATGTGCGCGCCTCTACTACGACACGTGCACGCCTCTACATCGACCAGTATGTACGTACACGTTCGCGACCAGAATGACAACACTACATACGCTTCGACCAGGTGGGTCCCGACTGTCAGGCACTTCCTTGCGTGCAAAGATGTAGCTGGTGGGTTCCAGCAGTTAGGGGGGTGAATCGTTTTTTTTTGCCCGGACGCAATTCCTTGCGTGCGAAGATGTAGCTGGTGGGTCCCAGCAGTCAGGGGGAAACGTTTTTTCGCAAAATACGATGGCCCGTCCGGTGGTTCCGCGCTGTCAGGTGGAGGAATAATTATTTTGCGCGTAATAAGGAGGCACTTCCTGGCTGCGGCCGTGGACCCAGCTGTCCGCCTCTCCACATACAATACTCTTCAGATGGAAGTCATTCCTTGACCACGTTGACCACGCCACGCTGAGAGCACCAGGGTGGTGGACGACGACGAGGCCTAGGAAGGGGACGACACGGAGCCGAGGAAGACGCGACAGTGGAAGCCCGCGCGGAGAGGAGTACGAGGGTTCACTGGTTCGGCTGCGGTGTGAGGCTGCCGTCGCTGCAGGGCCTGGCCAGCGGTGGGAATAGTAGGGGCGGTGAGGCCTCCACGGCAGCACAGCCGACCATGGGAGGCAAGAGCATGCGGCACAACTGGCGCTGCTTTGGGCGGCTGGAGCAAGAAGACCAGAGGTTGAAGAAGCAATAAGGCCGTTGGATGGACATCGTACGGTCACTAGAGCTAGAATCGTTCATATTGACTAAGTTGACAAAGCACTCCATCCCCGTCAACTTAGTAGGCCCACAAGTCAGCCACCCACCAAGGTGGGTCCCAACTAGCAGGCAGAGTATTCATTTTTTTGTACGTAATAAGGCGGAACTTCCGGTGGGTCCGAGTTGACAGCGGAGGGAACGTTTTTTTCGCGAAATACGGTGGCCCATCCGGTGGGTCGCATCAGTCAGAGGGAAACATTTTTTTCGTCAAATACGGTGGCCTGTCCGGTGGGTCCCTGCTGTCGGGTGGAGGAATAATTATTTTCCACGTAATAAGGAGGCACTTCCTTGCGGCTGCCGTTGACCCAGCTATCAGCCTCTCCACGTAGAGTACTCTTCCGATGGAAGTCGTTCCTTGACCACGTTGACCACGCCGCGCTGAGAGCACCAAGACGGTGGATGACGGCGAGGCCTAGGAAGGGGACGACGCGGAGCCGGGGAAGATGCGGCAGTGGATGCCCACGCGTAGAGGAGTATGAGGGTTCACTAGTTCGCTGCAGTGTGAGGCTGCAGTCGCCGCAGAATAACAAGGGGTGTGGGTGAGTAGAGGGATGGCCTTGCCAGCGGTGGGAGTCGTAGGGGGCGGTGAGGCCTCCGTCGGATCGTAGCCGGCCACGGGAGGCAGGAGCACGAGGCACGACCGGCGCTTGTTTGGGCGGCTGGAGCAAGAAGACCAGAGGTTGAAGAAGCACTACGTACGGCCGTTGGATGGACATCATACGATCACTGAAGCTAGAATCATGCATATTGACTAAGTTGACAAAACCCTCTGTCCCCATCAACTTAGTAGGCCCACAAGTCAGCCTGCCACTATACTGGGTCCCGGCTAGCAGGGGGAGTATTTATCCTTTTGTGCCTAATAAGGATGCACTTCCTTGCGTGGGAAGATATAGTTGGTGGGTCCAAGCTGTCAGCGGCGGTAACATTTTTTTCACGAAATACAGAGGCCCTTTCGGTGGGTCCCAGATGTCTGGTGGAGGAATCATTATTTTGCGCGTAATATGGAGGCATTTCCTTGCGTGCGGCCGTGGACCAACTGTGAGCCTCTCCACGTACAGTCCACTTCAAATGCATGTCGGTCGTTGACCATGTTGACCAGGCCGCGCCGAGAGCACCAGGGCAGTGGACGACGGTGAGGCCTAGGAAGGGAACGACACAGAGGCAGGGAAGACTCGGCAATTGTTTCCCACGCGGAGGGGAGTACGACTGTACGAGAGTTTACTGGTTCGTCTGCCGTCGCCGGAGAATAACAGCAGGTGTGGGTGAGTAGAGGGATTGCTAGGCCAGCGATGGGAGTACGATGGGGCGGTGAGGCCTGCGCGGCAGCACAGCCGGCCGCGGGGAGGAGAGAGCAGGAAGTCCCGTCGGCGCTTGTTTGAGCGGCTGGAGCAGGAAGAGCAGAGATTGAAAAAGCACGACGACTGTTGGATGGACATCCAACAGTCACTGCTTGTGCGTCAACCTTTTTTTAGGAAAGCCTCAAATCTGTGGAAAACAGCATACATCCCATCTGCCATTATTTCTAATAATTTACAGCCTATTTTCTAATTCTTAAGGTTTTTTGGAGCCCATATTCTTTTTGTTAGCATTACAGCCCATATTGTGACCACAGTTAAAAAATTATACGAATTTTTGCATATTTTGGTGCGGTCCGAACTGTTTTTAATCCCAAAATTTCGAGTCACATTCAAACTGCTTTTAAAAATAAATGTATATCAATATAAAATCCAACAAATTGTCCACGCATAAAAATTAATGCAATTTAAAATCTCGAAATGAAAAAAATAAATTTGAAACTAATTGCTGATTTGATGTGTTTTACAATGTACATCCTATTTCTCATTACTGATAGGCCATTTTCTCGTCCAGCCGAATGAAGCTCTCCTCGTTTTGAAAGATCTGCTGCCCAATAGGCCTGACAAAGCGACTTACTTGGCAAATAAAAAAAAACTGGGCTAGCCATTTTCAGAAAAAAAAACTACTGGGCTGGTCTGTGGTAAACATAAAAGAGAATGTTGTCTAGACAGGCCAGAGTGCCCCGCACAGCCCCGCACAACCCAGTTGACACCATGCTTCCGTCTCAAAAACAAATTAGATAAATGCCACTCCAATTATGGCGATTCATATAAATGCCACTGCAATTTCCAAACTTTGAAAAATGACACTTCAATTTTTGCAAACTTTGGAAAACGCTACTGCAATTTGCAAACTTTGAAAAACGCCACTGCAGACTTCGAAAAATGCCACTAGAAATGGCATAAAATGACATTTTTCAAAGTTTGGAAATTGCATTGGCATTTCTCAGAAACACCAGATTTGGAGTGGCATTTATCAAATTAACCCAAACAAAAATAACTGGGTGAGCTGCTGGGTCCCTAGTGTCAGCCGCTTGTTGTGCAATTCTCTCGTTTATTGACTACGTTGACAATGGCATGGGACCCAGATGTCAGAAATCCATTAGGAGGAGCCATTTTTTTATTGGCTTGAAATAAGGAGGCACTCGCTTGCGTACTGCCATGACCTTGGCGGGTCCCTGCTGTCATCCTCTCCACATACAATCATCTCCTGATTGTGTACGCATCAACTTGGTAGGCCCACAAGTCAACCTCTAAACCCGTGGGGGACAAATACAACCCATTTAAAAAAATAACAACCCATTCCATACGTTCAAACGGAAAGTTCAACATTCAGAGCAAAGTAACAGGACTGATCCACATATAGAGTACTGAACTTCCACGCTGGCAACCCTCATACCAAGTTAACTATCTACTCCCACTAATACTCTAGTAGCGTACAAGTACTGACTTACTCTTAGCTAACTAGACGATGCCAGCCGCCATCTGTGGTACACGCTAAATGCCGGCACCGACGTCCTCCGCCTCGCCTTGGACTTGCCAGAGGTGCGATAGGGCGCATTGCTCGCGCGCCTTGGCCCTTTCCATGCCGGTGTGGTCCACCAAAGCTTCGGCTTCTAAGCAGGAAACCCACTTGACGAGCTGGTAGTAAAAATCGGTGTCGCGAACGCGTGCGTGCCCGACAGCCTCCAGGGCTATTTGCCGAGCGCCGGCCTCCATGTAGTTGGCCAGTTGCGGGCGCTCTGCTCGCGACTCAGAGCGTCGCTGTGCTGCTGCTCCATGTCCCGCTGGCGGCGCAAATCGGCGATATGTTGCTCCTCCGCCAAGCGGTCGCGTTCCAACCACTTCTACTCCTCCGCCGGGCGGTCGCGCTCCAACAAGTCCTCGATCTCCGCATTGCCATCTAAAGACCTATAGAATGCCTCCTCTCTCCGTCTGCCTTTCGGTGAAAAACCGAACACTAGTTCTGGCGGTGACCGCCTTTGGCCTCGCCTATCGCGGACGGGCGGGGGCATGGCGGACGTGGAGAGAGTGAGGATAAGTGGCGAGCGACGTCGGGCTAGTGGGGGCTTATGAGGATAGGGCGAGTTGGATCACGGTGCCACCATAGAAGGCCGAGAAACAGTACTTATAGGCGGAAGGTAGCGCGATGATCATGGGAATTCAATGCATAATTAAGCAGGCATGGCTTAGCGCGCCAGCTTGCCGTGGAAAACTAGAGAAACTAAAATTCTGACTGTGCCCTCCCGTCTGTGCTGGGTCGCACGCCGGCATGACGGTCAAACAAGTGCACTCGAATCATCTCCTTCCTTGTCAATAATGATTCCACGGATTTAAAAGGCCCGCAACAATTAAAGTGCATCTTTTTTCGCATCAGTTAGCTGCCTTAATTATGGCTGGCTGCATGCAGGCACTCAAAATCGCTCGCAGCCAGTACGCGGAGCAGCATGCAATGAGTCGCAGCCGAGGGCATTAGTTGATGAACTTTAGCTGGGAGATGAGGCATTTGCGAACTCGAATCATCTAGATGAGGTACTCCCTCCTTGTCAAAAATCATTCCACCACTCATCATCTACCTTGGTTGGTGAGATTTTTGAATTAAGCCCTGCAAACCGAAAATGAGGTAGTACGTGAGTGATCCGCTATTTATTTGTGTAGGATCGAGTAGGTTGTTTTTTGAATTGAGCCCTGCAAACCAGAAAGGAGGTAGTACATGCGTGATCCGCTATTTATCCGTGTAGGATCAAGTAGGTCGGATAGTGTACGTGTAGGATCGAGTAGGTCGGATGGTGTACGTGTACGATCGCATTAACTGATGAACATTCACTGGGAGATAAGGCATTTGCAAATGTTTTTGCTGGCAGTTTCTTCAGATTCGCATGTCATTTTCTTCAGAGCAGCTTGTCAGTTTCTTCAGATGTAGGCATTTTTATTCAAAAAACTGCCACTTCGGATCTTGCGTCACAACTAAAATTGCCAGGAGTGCATTAGTAGGCTAGCTAGTGATCGATCAGTAACTTGTAAACACTGAGCAAACAGATATAAGGAACTGTTAATGCATATCAATGATTCACAGATCATATACAAATATGTAGCTCCAAAAGCAAAGATCGGCCACAACTAAAACCAACTAGTACGATTTCCATACATAAGATCAACATGTTAATACATCTCAATGATTCACAGATCATATACAAATATGTAGCTCCAAAAGCAAAGATTTAGAAAAAACATATGTTCTTCCTTCTAACATGGATGCTTCTCTTGGCCAACATTCAGTACAGACTGAAAGACAAATTTGTTAGTGAAGTCTACAATTCCTCTTGCAAACGTAAGTGGTTTCACCAACAGCTGGAACCATCAGAATGAATCACACATGATGTAGGAGCATCCACTACAATATGATTTGGTTTTCTCTCGATCACACGACGAGGCTATTTTCGGAATACAAACTTTAACTTAGGCAAAATGATGCCCATTGTATAATCAGACCAAAGCAATGAAGCACCTAGTGTTGGCCAATAAATAGTACAGTACTACTTTTCTGCAGTCCATGAAGTGACTATCCAATCTTTCTGTGTCTATTTTCAAAGGGCACTGCATGCAGTGACTATACTATTCTCTTGTGCAGTTCAACCAAAATTGCGGTCACTTTGTGTGTTTGCCAAATAGCAACGGGCAGACATCTCTGTCTCCACAAATATAAAGCAACTAGTAAACATATACCCACCTTGTATTTTAGGTCTAAACATGTCTCGTCTGCTTAGCATCTATCTTGTTTTGCACTGGACAATTTGATACAGTCATGTTTTGCCCTGGACAATTTCATACTGGATTGATTTGCTTGTTCAGAGCAGAAATATAGCGCCTATTGTTCATCAGACCAAGGATATCCATGTTGGTAGTGATGGAAGAGGTGAAATTGATACAACCGAAATTGAGCATCCAATCATTAAATCCTGTCCCGCACCTCCAATGTAGGTCCACCCTACCAATAAATTCACATGCAAACCACTAGTATTACTATCTAATGACAGTACAAAAAGAGTAGCAAGATAGTAGCAAACCATGTACCTTCTTAATGAACAACTCACAGTGCCACCAATTGGATATAAAGGTTTGGAAGAAAACATGCTCCTAATGTTGAACCAGTTGGACTTTTTGTGCAGTTCCACTAAAATCGAGCATCCCTGTTTGCATAGATATTGAAAGTGTGATTACTATAAAAGTGGCACTAGTTGAAGCATAGACTCACAAATATAAGCATTCCAATTTCTTAATGGGAAAATGTTTCTATAAGCTCTAGCACTGGAAGATTTCTATAATAATTAACAATACAAAATGTAAAGGTAACAAGTTTCAGCATTGGTATACTAGCTGTGCAAGAGCATTAAAGAAAATACAAAAGTCTAAAGGTAACTAGCATTATTAACTAATGACAATATTAAAAAATTGCAAACCATGTACCTTCAAGGTAAATATCATTTCGAACTCGGGTGAACATGAAAAATTGCTATCCCAATCTTATCAAAGGTGCGGATAGCTTTACTGCCAGTATTTGAGTGAACTCTACACCCTCTGCACCAATGCTGAAACTTGTTGCACAACTAGTATACCAATACTGAAACTTGTTGCTCTGGGAAAGCTTGCCACACCTTATATATGTCGATACGCTAATGCAACACCATTCAAATAGTACAAATATACACTAATCCACTGGCTAGTGGAACAGTGGAGTAATTTTTTTATTACGGGGTAGAGTATAATGGTTTTACTGAACTGATCTCCATAAGCTAGAACTTGAAGATTTCTGTAAGCATTAACAATACAAAATGTAAAGGTAACAAGTTTCAGCATTGGTATACTAGCTGGTAATGTCACACCCTGCATTTTGTAACATGCTATTTGCATCAATGAAGCATGAAAATTTGGACCAACAATTTTTTTAGCATCATTTGGCTTTTATTTGGAATTGAGTTTTTCTTCATGTGCTTTGTATGTGCTCATTAAAGTCAACTATTACCTCTTGTAGAATTCATCTCCATACCCAAAACTTCTGCCCAATGATCATGCCAAGTGTTATATAACAGCATAGTATTTTCTTACAAAATTAATTTGGCCAAAATGTATTTTTATAAATTTAGTATTCCTAAAACCCCTGAATTGAGGTTTGCACTGCAAGTACTTGATTTAGGGTGAGAAAATTATTTCAAAAGGTGTATTTGAGACCTAGTAGTCATAGGACTCCCAGAAACCACAAAAGTATAATTTAAAAAGTTATTTTCCTATTTTATTTAAAAGCTTTTTCTTAAGGCCAGAAATGGTCTTTAATAGGGGAAAATTATTTAAGTATTTCAAAAATATTTGCCAAAATTCAGGGAGACTCATAGGACATATACTGTCCATATATAAGAGTTTCAACAGTTGGTCATGTTCAAAATAATGGGCTAATCCCTCCAAAACCCTTTATGGATATTTCAAGCTTTTGAAATATTTACAAAGGAAATATTCTCCAAAAATTCCAGGAAAATTCTATCATGTCATATATGACATATTTGATGATCTTGTCCAGTCCCATGCCTTGGGAAGCAAGAAAACATCATCAAAACCCTTCATAACCATTCTGTCCATATTTGAAGTTGGAGCAACTTTACATTGCCAAACTTATCCAAATGCTCTCAAACTTGGTGCACATGCTAGAATGGCCTAATAGGGCATCTAGACCAAATGGCACAAGATTTGGAGTAGAGCAACTTGATCAGAATACCCCAAAACCCTTTATGTTCAAATGCAAATTTGAACAACTTTACATTACCAACTTTTTACCTGGAGCTTCAAACTTTGTGGGCATGATCAGTACCCCAAATGATGAAACTACACCAAGTGGTGCATCGAGGGGAGATGATTAGCTTGACTCAAACAAGATGAAGCCATTTCTGTTGATTTCTAGGGTTCACCAAAGTTACATTGGCTAGTTTCTTCAAATGAGCCCAAATTTTGTGAAACACCCTATTTTCTTATAACATTCAATCCTGTTAAGTGTCATGGCAAGTGGAGATCATTTGCTTGATCAAACACCTTCTACAATTTTACCAAAACTACCATCTTGACCACTTTTACTATTTACCTTGGCCTCAACTTTCTACCACAGCTTCATCTAGTTACTATCTACCTCCAGTAACTCCCCCATGTCTGCAGCTCCATGATTGAGGGGTGAAAACCCTAGTTCATCTTGCTGGACAGCCATTTTCTACTAAGTTACCTGCTTCTCTTCTCTCTCACAGCATCTCCAGAGCATCCAAGGCCTCAGACGAGCTGCTTGCATCACCCTGGACCCCCCCAGACACGTTGGACGCGCCCAGAGGGCCAATGGCATGCCGTGGCATGCGATAAGGCCGCTCCAGAGTGCGCTACAGTGCGCCCCCGCACTGTAGCTTCGCCCAATCCAGCGCAGCCGACAGCCTCGAGCTCTCCCCTCGCGCCTCCCAACGCCCCTCGACGTCCGCAACATCCACCGGTGCTGTCCCCCTCCTCTCTCTCCCTCCAGTGGCCGCCTTCGCACGCGCACCGGCCGCCCGCAACGTCCACTCGACGGCCTCACATGCGCGAACCCTCCGGTGCTGCCCCCGCTCCTCCTCTCTCCTCTACTAGGCGTAGGGCTCGTCCAGCAACGCCACAGACACACTCCCGTCGCCTCCCGTGCGCTGTGGCATCGAGCAGAAGCTCGCCGGCGCACAGGTCCACGGGACCTCACCGTTCCCCTATAAATAGGACCCCCCCGAGCCCTCTACTCTGCACCAACAGCCTCCCCTCATCCCCTTTAGCCCTCCAGCACCACTAGTTCGTCTCCGAAGAGCCCCAGTGCTCCGGATTGACCGGAGCTCCGCCGCGACGGGCAGCCGGCGATCTCGAGGTACAGGCCCTCTCAGCCCCTCCTTTTGCTCGATTCGGAACCGCCGCACCTCACTGATGCATTCCCCTCCCTTTTCCCCTTCTGCAGCTACCGGAAACGAGCTAGCCAGCAGCTTCCCGACGACCCTCCGACGTCCCACCTCGCCGCCGGCGAACCAGGCCTCCCCGGCGAGTCGCACCACCACCACTGCATCCGCGACTCGCTGCTGAGTCCGTCCCTGCCATCCATTTGCCCCGCCATGCCCGGATTCGTCGCCGGTGAGCTCGCCGTCGCCGTGGCTGAGAGGTTGAATATGACAGGCGGGCCCCGCGTGTCATCCTCACCACCCTCTCTCTCCCCTTGCAGCCGCTGACCGCCGGGCCCCGCCCGTCAGGTTTAAAACCCTGACGCGCGCGCTGGCGCCCGAGCGGCTGGGCTAGATGCCCTGGGCCGTGCACTGTGGCCACTCTGGCCCAGTTGCACAGGGCCTTTTCTTCTTTTTCTTTTCTATAAAACTTCAAATAATTTTACAGAAATGAATATTTATCCAAATAAATTAATCCCAACTCCTAAAATCTTGTAATATTCCAACCTATTTAATGGTGTCACTTTCACACATATCCATGAAACTTTTCTGTTCTGTTCAAATTTGAGCAATAAAACTCCTGTTCTAAAATCCCTAGATTCCATTCTGTAACTCCAAAACTCCAACTAAGAATTTTCTCCATCTTAGTTTTCCATCTAGTATTTAACAAAAATAAGTTGCCATTTTTCTGAGCACTTTGATTTTTCTGTTTTCATTATGGTCTTATTTTCCCGTTGTTATTTTGCGACGATTAGATCCCGTATTTGACGAAGTTGCTGAAGAAGGAGAAGGAGAAGGATTTGAAGACTTTGAAGACCAAGCCAATCCAGGCAAGCAGCCCTTTGACCATGATACACTTGTTCTCCGGAACCTGTTTGTTTCCGATGCATAGAGTTACGGTGGTGACCTAGTTGAAACCACCATATGATGCATGCTTTACTCTTGATCTTGCTATGTGCTAGATGCAATGCATATGGTTAGTAGTGATGCTTAGAGATGCATGTGTGCCATGACACCTTCGTGGTTGCATTCTTTTCGAAAAAAACCCGTCGGGTGCCATTCATGCCTGAGGGAGATGATGAGATGGGTAACCACTTGATGACGAAGTGGTGTACCGAGACAAGTATGTGTGATGTTTTTCAAACGGATTGGTTTAAGTTGCAACCATTATTCCAACCATACATGTGCAACCACTCTACCCCTTATGGGACGGGGCGTTATTAATTACTTAGGCCGATACTAGCATGGTGCCCGCATTACTAGTGACGGGAAGATTTGAGGTCTTTCCCGGGACGGGGTCGTGCTTGGATAGACGACCATGACTGTTTTTACAGGGCACCGGACACACCGTTGGTCCCTTCGGGTACGCGTGACATCGAAATTAGGGCAAGTCCCGTGATCTATTGTTTTTACTCGAGGGCTGTGTACCAACGAGTGGACTCTATGTTAGTGTCGTCTAAGGAAAGATAATGACCGGGTGCTTCCCCCGAGTACTTGAGGTACTGCGGGATCGTGGATGACACGAGAGCTTCCCGGATCTTTTTGGTAAAGTGCGCAACCTCTGCAGAGTGTAAAACTATTCAAATAGCCGTGTCCATGGTCAAGGACAGTTGGGTAACCGCACTTGGGCTACGTCCAATGTTTGCGAAACCTTGTGTGTGTGTATGTTGAGTCAAGGTGGTGACTTGACTCGATGAGATGAATCATATTCATGTTGATATCGGTAACCTGTCTTCGAGGTTACGTGAAGTTATTGATGCATACACTTGATGGTACAATATTTATTCTAGCCCATTGCTAGATTGCTCACTGTTGTTCAATTGCATTGTTACTTTGAACCAAATCATGGGTTGCTTGCGAGTACATTCAAAGTACTCATTGGCTTGCCACTGGTTATTTAATTGGCCAGGCATGGAGGAACAGGAATATGATGAAGAGTTCTTTGGAGACGAGCATGCGAACTAGGACACTATCCCAGTCAGAATGCTTGTAGGGTTAAGGCAGATGGCATGGGTTCTACCTATCATCGAAGACTTCCGCTATTTGTGTTACTTGCTATTCAGCCCGTGAGGCTTTATCTATGTAAGACTTGGCCATAATGGCCATAATTTGTGTAAGACGATATGTATGGATGTAAGACTCTTGTTATTCAGCTTCTATGTGTTAAGTGAGCATTGATCTCTGGGATCACTGTACACGTGCATTCGGTGATCTCGACTTCTAAGTCGGGGTCCCCACAGGTAACAACATTAAACCAAATACAAAAGTATGAAGGTAACTAGCATTATGAACTAATGATAGTATAATTATTTTGCAAACCATGTACCTTGAAGGTATATATCATTTCGAACTCGAGAGGACACGAAAATTGCTATCCCAATCTTGATAGTCGATTAAACATAGAACTTGACCAACCGAATCAAAGAAAACAGCCGGATAAGGAGGTGCCCACTCTTGACCTTTCCTCTTATCTTCATAATTTTTTGTGCAGTTTAACCAAAATAAAATGACATCAGCGCCTTGGCATTTTGGTGACACTGTACAAAAAAATTGACTTATCTCATGAAAGTGAGGTATGTAATCTATAAGCATTAACAGTGCAAAAATCTGAAGGTAGTAACAAGTTTCATCGTTGGTATACTGGTTGTGCAACAACATTAGAATGCCTTAGCTGAAAAATCTTTAATACATCCACCATCAACAGCTAACCCTGAAATAATCCAGAGATATTAAATGGCATTGCTTAAATTTATCGGTGGCATTAGACTGAGTGCGGCATTAGTTAAATGTGGCATCACTTTAGTAGTAGCATTGGTTGACTTTACCGCTGGCGTTATAACAATAGCAAAAAAGTGGCAATAGGAGCATGGGAGACCCATTCGGACAGTGGGCGCACCAGTACCTCCATGGACACATAGAGTGGTGAGGGAGGTATGGTTGCCCAGAGCAACAAATATCCAGGCAGCATATGTGGATTACGTCCCATTTTTGTTATGTTCAGCCACCTTTTTCCTATGTGAGGACAACAAACCGATCGACTTGGTCATTCTCTATTGGGTTGTCATGCCTTTCTACCCTTCTTCAACCAAGAGACACGAGACTCGTTCCTTAGCTACTGATTTTCCCCTTTTCAACCTAGATGCGGGTTCGATGCCTACTCTCTTGGACAGTACAATCTCCCTTCCTTTCCTTATTCAACCCAGACATGGATTAGTCTGCATAAAGTAGGGTTTCCTTTAATAGTGCAAATTAAGGGTTCCGTTTGTGTGACCAGCAAAGTAGAGGATAGAAAATTGGGAAGATGGTGGAGTGGAAAAAGATCCACATGCAGCGGCGTGGCAGATGGGGCAATAGAACAAGGGTATGGTTCAAAAAGAGGTAGCATACCTGAGGGTCGGCGGGAAGTGGCTTCGCTCGTGGTCGTCGTCCTCCGCACGCATTACGACAGCGAGCTTGTGGACGAAGGCCATCCCGCGCGGGCGCTAGGTCTGTGAGGACGGCCTTGTCGTCAGTGCATGACCTCACTCGCCGACGACGAGTGCGTCAACGCTGCACGTCCTTTTCTTCCCTGGCGGATCTGTGACCACCGATGAGGAGGGAGAGAGAGGCTGTCTTTTTTAGATTTGGAGAGAGGGTGATAGTGTGAGAAGCAAGTGGGAAGCCCTTAGCAAGAAAGCTCTGAAGCTCCAGCCTATATATCTTTTTTATACTACTAGTACTAGAGGTGGAGTAGTGGTAGAGTTGTTTATATTTTCTCTGCAAACAGTACCAGTTAGTCGTGCTTCAAAACTGAACGACACGCTATAACTAATGCGGCACCTCGGGCCAACGCGGCCAGATCACATTTTGCACGATAAATTTCACACCATGTTTCATTGATATGTGGTCCCGTGTACCAGATGAACGACTCGAAGTTCGACCACCGTGATGCTAGGTGCGAGCCGAGGAACACTGTTGGAGAGACCCCCCTCATAATTTTCCTACATTGGTCGTTTGATTCATAGGATAGAATGCTATAGGATTTTTTTTTCCTATGTAATCATGTTTAATTGGCAATCTAGCATCCAATCCAACTTTTGTTTCACTTCCTTTGATCCTACAAAGAGAGTACTTGCTCTAAATGATGTGCCGCTACAAGAGCCGCCTATATTAATTAACATGCTCTAAAAAGGCGGACCCACTTTGGCTATAGTAGTACTGTAGGTTAGTAGGTGACCTTGCGCTTGGCTCTTCTCCTCTTCCGGAAGTCGAACAATAATGATGGTACTACTTCTGGCAATCTGACACCTAATGAACTGTTGCACGTCCACCGCTTGTAAGCAAAAGTTTCTCCTCATGCTGCGAGCCACCGCGCACGCGTTGGCGAGGGAGAAGGCGTAGTAAGCAAGCTTCTCGTCATTCCTCGAGTTGACGAGACACATCAAATTTACGTATTTATTAGTACTCTCTTCAAAAAGGGCCAACCATGTCCATGGCTACCATCCCGTTCTCTGTCGTTGAGTATGTGGACTATTCACGTGCCATCGAGGAGAAAAAAATACTGCATAGTACTAGGTGCCATCGAAGTGCACGACTCACTTACGCACTGCATATCTCCATTTACTTACATGACACACCACCTTGATGCTAGATGTCCCGCGTGTCATGGAGGCATATAGTATGATTTCGTAAAATGGAGGCATATAGATGTCCCACGTGCCGGCAACAGGATGAACAAAGCTCATGTGTTAAACAAAAGAGTGGAAGAACATAGATTCTCGACGACCGAGAAGGAGCTACAAACCTCGGGGTGGAGCGTCTACACTCATAATATTTTATATTATTCAGCGATAACTAATGCGGCACCTCGGGCCAACGCGGCCAGATCGCATTTTGGACGAGAAATTACACACCATGTTTCGTTGACATGTGGCCCCATTCCAACATGTCAGTGAGACGACGGCGAGTCCTTTTGTACAATTTCCGAAAGGACATGTAGGCCGGGGCGCCTCGTCGTGTTCCGTGGCAAACTGGCAACCGTCCATCGACTCTTCGCCTTTCCCTCTCGATTTGGAACTGCTGTCGCACGCTCTTCCTCCCTCCTCCATTTGCCTTCACCCTTCCTTCTGCCATTGTTCGATCGTCTTCTCCATGGAGGGAACAAGCCAGAAACGACCCTGTTATTCTTACCCCGATCTGAAAGATGACGTGGTGGGGGAACTCATTGATTGGTGCGACATCATCACCTCGGCTAGCATGGTAGGTTCGTTCAAGAACTTTCTCGACTCAACTAATAACATCATTACAAGGAACCCAAGGGTCTAGGAGCGGTTTGATCTTCCCTATCTTCTTCGCCGTGACCCTGCTGACTAGTGCGGGGACGAGGGAAGTCTCGCCTTGTGCAAGTTGATGCCGCTTGATAATGATACGTATGATGTTATGATGCCATCGCTTGAGGGCAAGCATTGGGCAGGCGCAAATGGAGATTGGGTTGTTTATATTGGGTACAATTGCGAGTGGGAACTTGTGAATGTGTACACTCCTCTGCGGATTCCACTTCCAAAAATCTCCGAGTGCCCTGAGGTTGAGCACGCAAATGATCTACGTACGTTCAAATATGATCATGGTGACTGTCGTCTACGGAAGATAGAAATTTCTTGAGTTCCCACCTCTCTTGGAATTATAAGAACTATAAAGTTGTTGCTATCTTCGACATGTTTGTTGCCGTCCTTCGTGGTTCGACTGGATGGATATTGCTCAAAAAATCAGTTTCTATACACGGATGTGTACTGTGATGCAATTGAATACGAGGGTCTTGTGTTTGCTGCCACCACTCGTGGCACTATTTTTGCATGGGATCCTTATTGTTTCGGTACGTTTGTCTTCCACCGTAATTATAATTGTTTCATCCACATGCATGCGAGTTAGCAAGTTTCCCTTCTTTACTAATTAACCTTCTTCTTGTGTTTCCAAGGTCCTGTGAACATTCCACCACCTATACTTGAAAAAATTTATAACCAAGGGGCAGATGACGATGGTGATGATCACGAGCATGAGGATGAGCATGGCCCATATGCTCACTGGGAGCTGGTAACTAATTCCAATGGATCACCACTTCTTGTCTGTATACAGCCCACTGCTGATGTTACTACTGAGGGAGCAGGTATTGTCTCCCATGGTCGTACTCTCCGGACCTATTACAACACCCGTTGCATGGTATTCGGGATGGATACTAGTGTGCTAGCGCCAACACCTTCTCCCTGGTACAGTTTGATAGTCTTGGAGCAAACTCGCTCTTCCTTGGACAAAACTATCCAATGATGGTGAAAGGCGATCCAACTGCTGTTGACACAACATTACTACCATTTATGAGAAGCAACTATATCTATACGCCGGACATTGCGGTGGCTCCCTACCCTGGTCATGATATAGTAGGCCGCTTTAGCCTGGATGATCAGTCCCGCGTTGGTCTCGAGATTGACACTAGCTGGCCCTTCCCAGAGAATCACTTGTGGTTCAAAGCAAGCGTTTCCAACACCGAGGATTGGTTGAGTTGAAGTTCATTTCATTGCTTGTTATTTGTTGTGTGACTAAAACTTTAGTATTTATAATGTATCCTCGTTGTTGTTGTGGGTTGATGACCCGTTGTAAGTAATAAAATGATATGCATGTGATAAACTTACTAAATTTATGAATGGCTTTCGAGTCACTTCTCTGAGTGGGTGCTGCGATGAGGAAAAAATATATATTTTCCGAATACATAATTGTACGTGCATTGCAACAGGTTATCGGATGAGGCCAATCAACAATAGTACACTATTTGTACTAGCTTCACACGCTGCACTATCTCTACGTCTACGTACGTAATACAACAGGTTTTAAACTTGAGACCAGCCACCCATCCTCACGAATAACACTTTTTAACCTAGCACAGACTCCAGGAAATTTGGCCAAAGTGTGAGGTGGGCCATATGTTAATATGTTCATTGTACGTAACCAGCACCACGAATCCTCGATACTACTACTATAAGTAGTAGGAGTAGTAGGGTGGCATGGGCCAGAACAAGCATTCACGTCTAGGAGTATGGCACACGCGACCACCACGACTTCCATCTGACACCATATTTGTTAGAGTCCATGCTACAACAATCTCTTCAACCTTGTCGTTTCTCTAACTCAGCCATCGCGCGGCGTGCGAGGTGGGGATTTGCCGATAGTCGGTTTCCTCAATTGCGGTCCCACTTGTAAGGCTAACTCCAACGCACTACCCCAAACGGACCTCCGTTTTGCCCGGATTCTGTCTGTTTGGGTAGGGCAATGGGGTCGTGTCCGAGCCATTTCTCGGATGCGGTGGCCGTGCGCCGAACATGCGGATGCATCCCGACCGCGTACATTTTTCTTTGCAAACACATATGTTTTTTTCATCATTGATTTTTTGGTACATGGAAATACATCACCAAAATTTTGACTAGAAAAACAAGAACCACAAGAATGCATTTTAAAAGATATCCAACTTCCATAACTGCTCCTGTAAGTTGGATTAGTGCCTTCTCGATACATTCATTGTTTATTTGCAAAGGCTCGATCCTGCGTGCTTCTTTCTTCTTCGAGTGTAAAGAAGTAGACATGTCTAGCCTCTGTTCTATCAACAAGTGCACTAGTCTCATCTCTAGCCTCTATGCTAGCTAAAAGTGCTAGAACATCTACTAAATTGCGCTCTATCAATATATCATTGTACTCTTCTTCCAAATACCAAAACTTGCATCCATTCTACACAATAAAATTTTAAGTTAGCACAACTAGTCTAATCCAAGAGCACAACAGAAGATTTGGTCGAGTTCTCCCTCCTTTTGCCGACACGTGGGACATCCAGCATCCAGGTCGTGTCATGCAAGAAAATAGAGTGGTAGTTGAAGCCACGTGATGTGCATCTTGGGTTAAACTGTAAATAGAATCTTACTACTCTTGAGTAACTCCAAAAGCGGCCACCGAAGATCTTTAATGGATTTGTTTTTCATCACCAGCACATCGAGGTGAAAGATGTGCAGGTTCAGTGGGTCCTCTTGCATTTTCACTGACATGTGGGACCACATATGAGCAAATAAACGATGGGCTCCGCGCGTTTGCTGGCTGGCTGAGAAGAGAGATAGAGGAGGGCTGAGCACGGACTCTAGGAAATTTGTTCTACGTAACCAGCACCTCGATATAGTGGGGTGTGATGACCCACAAGTGTAGGGGATCTATCGTAGTCCTTTCGATAAGTAAGAGTGTCGAACCCAACGAGGAGCAGAAGGAAATGATAGACAGTTTTCAGTAAGGTATTTTCTGCAAGCACTGAAATTATAGGTAACAGATAGTTTTGTGATAAGATAATTGGTAGCAAGTGACAAATGGTAAAAGTAAATAAGTGAAGCAAGGTGGCCCAATCCTTTTTGTAGCAAAGGAAAAGCCTGGACAAACTCTTATGCAAGGTACAGCGCTCCCGAGGACATATGGGAATTATCGTCAAGCTAGTTTTCATCACGATCATCTGATTCGCGTTCGATACTTTGATAATTTGGTATGTGGGTGGACCGGTGCTTGGGTGCCGCCCTTACTTGGACAAGCCTCCCACTTATGATTAACCTCTAATGCAAGCATCTGCAACTACAAAATAAGTATTAAGGTAAACCTAACCATAGCCTGAAACATATAGATCTAAATCAGCCCCTTACGAAGCAACGCATAAACTTGGGTTTAAGCTTCTGTCACTCTAGCAACCCATCATCTACTTATTACTTCCCAATGCCTTCCTCTGGGCCCAAATAATGGTGAAGTGTCATGTAGTCGACATTCACATGACACCACTAGAGGAGAGACAACATACATCTCATAAAAATATCGAACGAAGACCAAATTCACATGACTACTAATAGCAAGACTTCTCCCATGTCCTCAGGAACAAAAGTAACTACTCACAAGACATAATATTGTTCATGATCAGAGGGGTATTAATATGCATAATGGATCTGAACATATGATCTTCCACCAAATAAACCAACTAGCATCAACTACAAGGAGTAATCAACACTACTAGCAACCCACAGGTACCAATCTGAGGTTTGGGTACAAAGATTGGATACAAGAGATGAACTAGGGTTTGAGAGGAGATGGTGCTGGTGAAGATGTTGATGAAGATAGCTCTCCCCAAGATGGGAGAGTTGTTGGTGATGACGGCGGTGACGATTTCCCCCTCCCGGAGGGAGGTATCCCCGACAGAACAGCTCTGCCGGAGCCCTAAATTAGTTTCCGCCTCGGTTCCGCCTCGAGACGGCGGCGTCTGGTCCTGAAAGCCTCCTCCTGATTTTTCCAGGTCAAAACGCTTCATATAGGAGAAGATGGGCACCTAGGGCCCATCGGCTGGCCCTCGAGGCAGGGGGCGCGCCTTGGGAAGGGGGGCGCGCCCCCCACCCTCTCGAGGCCAAGCAGTGGCCCCTCTCGTGGGTTTCTTCCGCCAGATATTTTTTATATTTTCCAAAAAAATGTTCTGTGAAGTTTCGGGGCTTTTGGAGTTGTGCA
Source organism: Secale cereale (assembly GCA_902687465.1). Classification (NCBI taxonomy): domain Eukaryota; kingdom Viridiplantae; phylum Streptophyta; class Magnoliopsida; order Poales; family Poaceae; genus Secale; species Secale cereale. Next base: position 729,593,598 of record LR738715.1, read on the forward strand.
GAATAGGTTTCCAGAGTTTGCTCATTTTCCAGCCCAGAATTCCAGCTGCCGGCATTCCCCCTTCTTCATGTAAACCTTGCAAAACAAGAGGGAAAAGGCATAAGTATTGTGACGAAACATGTATGAACAGCCCATAATGCAATAAATATCAACTTATAAGCATGATGCAAAATGGACGTATCAACTCCCCCATGCTTAGACATCGCTTGTCCTCAAGCGAAAGCCGATATCGAAAAATATGTCCACATGTTTAGAGATAGAGGTGTCGATAAAAAACAAAATACGAACATGAGGGCATCATGATCATTCTCATAACAGCAACTTATATAAATATAGTCATATGATCATTATGCTAAAGTAACAATTCATCCACAATATCAAGTATGCATCATAAACTTTATTGGAAACTAACAAACCTTGGTCTCGGTCATTGAAGCAATTGCAATTTATCGTAACATCGGAAAGAGTCAATATAAGAGCTTTTCAGCAAGCCTACATACTCAACTGTCATACAGCCTTTCACAATTGCTCACACTCACGCAATACATATGTTTATGAAGTTTTAATCGGACATAGAGAAAGATAGGGGCTTATCGTGTTGCCTCCCAACCTTTTACCTCAAGGGTAATGTCAACAGTAATAGAACATGAAAACTTACATCCAAGTGGGTATATATATCAGGATCTTTCCAACACAATGTGCTTGCCAAAGGATAAAATGAAAAAGGAATGGTGGATCTCACCTTGACACTTATAGGACATGAATAGTAGATAGGCCCTTCGCAGAGGGAAGCAGAGGTTTTCATGTGTTTTTGTGGTTGGATGCACAAAGTCTTAGCATAGAAGAACTTCGCTTTATATTGCCACTTGTGATAAGGACCTTTATTATGCAGTATGTCGCTTTTATTACTTCCATATCACAAGCTCGTATAAAGCTAATTTCTCCCACACTAATAAATCATACATATTTAACGGGTTTGCAACATGACAACTTACTTGGAAGGATCTTTCTCAATCCATAGGTAGGTATGGTGGACTCTCATGGAAAAACTGGGTTTAAGGATGTATGGAAGCACAAATAGTATCTCTACTTAGTGCGAGGAGTTTTGGCTAGCATGAGAGGGAAAGGCAAGCTCAACATGTTGGAAGATCCATGACAATATACTTTATTTCGGATATAAGAAGACATAACCCATTATGTTGTCTTCCTTGTCCAACATCAACTCTTTAACATGTCATACTTCAATGAGTGCTCATAATCATAAAAGATGCCCAAGATAGTATATTTGCATGTGAAGCCTCTCTTCTTTTATTACTTCTTATTAATTGCAACGATGACCAAAGCTATGTTTGTCACCTCCCAACAACTTTTATTTATCATACTCTTGTATGTGAAGTCATTACTTCCCATAAGACCGATATGATCTCTTTGATACTCTTTTTGTTTTGTTTCTTTTTGTCATGACCCAAGTGAGGAAATCAAGCCCTTGACTCAACATTAATCTTTATTATATAGCTCACGGACTCGATTACAAAGGATAACGCTCACAAAGCAAAAGCTCACAACTAGATCATGCTAACTTTATTCTAATAGATCAAGATACTACCAAAAGGATCGAACTAAGTAAAACGGTAAAGATAGGAGTGATGGTGATACGATACCGGGGTCACTCCCCCAAGCTTGGCAGTTGCCAAGGGGAGCTCCCATACCCATATGATTATGTCTCCTTCTTCGGGGATGGTGATGATGGAGTTGTTGCTGACGTAGGCCTGTTGTTCTTCCAAGGCATGGGCTCACCATCGTAGAAGGATGATCGAGTCTCTGGAATACTCAAATCTGCAGCCAAACTCATGTTCTTGAATCTATATTCATACTCACAGTTTTGGTTTTGCAGGTCATAGATCTGGGCTTGGAGGTGATCGATCTTCTGTTGAAGATTGGAGATTGCTTCTCCGAAGATCCTTGAGTCCATCTTGAGATTGTTGGCAAGCTCTGAGATCATCATGTGGTTGGCGTCGAGACCTCGTTCCACCATACCTTGGCACTTGAGAACTTGTTGCTCTATCGCTTAGAGTCTTCTCTCCATGCTTTCGGTCTTCCTCGGCCCTTCAACATCACTGACGTGCAGCACCCCCTCATGCAACTCCATGGTTTTGGGGTGGTGCAGCACCTCCACAAGGTAGGGGTTGATGACCTTCTCGAAGAACATGTCCTTGGAGGTGTTGGAGGACACCATGATGATCTGGATCTGTCAAAAACAGCAGCTCGAAACGAAAACAGAGGAATTCTTCGTGATACAGAGGTCAAGACCTTCGGGAGTATATATAATGAATTTTTCCCGAACAAAAGGAGTAACCCACAAGAAAACGGAGTCCATGGGACACATGGGGTGCCCTCGAGGCAGGGGGGCACGCCCTGGGAAGGGGGCCGCGCCCCCTACCCTCGAGGCCACCTCGTGTCTCCTCCGGACTGCGGTTTATTTTTCTATTTTTCTAAATATTCCAAAACGGAGAAAAGTTGCCTTTAGAACTGTTTTGGAGTTGGTTTACTTACCGTATCACGTACCTCCTCTTTTTCGGAGGCTGGATCATTCTGGAAAGTGTCCCTTATGTATTCCTCCGGGGTTATGGTCACAATAATATTAGTTTCAACATTTATAGGATTGCCTGAGATATAATGTTTGATCCTTTGTCATTCACCACCTTCGGATTTGTTCCTTTGAAGTTGTTGATTTTTATGGCACCGGAACGATAGACCTCCTCGATAACATAAGGTCCTTTCCACTTGGAGAGAAGTTTTCCTGCAAAAAATCTTAAACGAGAGTTGAATAGCAAAACATAATCACCTACGTTAAAATCACGCTTTTGTATCCCTTTGTCATGCCATCTTTTAACTTTTTCTTTAAATAACTTGGCATTCTCGTAGGCCTGGGTTCTCCATTCATCGAGACAGCTAATATCAAATAGCCTCTTTTCACCGGCAAGTTTCAAATCATAATTAAGCTCTTTGATAGCCCAATATGCCTTATGTTCTAGCTCAAGAGGTAAGTGACAAGCTTTTCCATATACCATCTTATATGGAGACATATCCATAGGATTTTTGTATGCAGTTCTATAGGCCCATAATGCATCATCTAATTTCTTGGACCAATTCTTTCTAGACCTATTAACTGTCTTTTGCAAGATTAATTTCAACTCCCTATTACTTTGTTCTACCTGGCCACTAGTCTGTGGGTGATAAGGTGATGCAATTCTATGGTTGACATCGTACTTAGTAAGCATCTTACAGAAAGCACCATGAATAAAGTGTGAACCACCATAAGTCATTAGATATCTAGGGACTCCAAACCTTGGGAATATAACTTCTTTAAGCATCTTAATAGAGGTGTTATGATCAGCACTACTAGTTGGAATAGCTTCTACCCACTTACTAACGTAATCAATAACAACTAAAATATGTGTGTGCCCATTAGAAGCAGGAAAAGGTCCCATATAATCAAAGCCCCAAACATCAAATGGTTCAATAACAAGTGAATAATTCATAGGCATTTCTTGACGTCTACTAATATTGCCAATTCTTTGACATTCATTACATGATAAGACAAACTTACGGGCATCCTTGAAGAGAGTAGGCCAATAGAAACCAGATTGCAATACCTTGTGTGCAGTTCTGTCTCCCGCATGGTGTCCTCCATAAGCTTCGGAGTGGCACTTGCGTAGGATCTATTCCTGTTCATGCTCAGGTACACAATGTCTAATAATACCATCTACTCCTTCTTTATAAAGATGTGGGTCATTCCAAAAGTAATGTCTCAAATCATAGAAGAACTTTTTCTTTTGCTGGTATGTGAAGCTAGGTGGTATGAACTTAGCAACAATATAATTAGCATAATCAGCATACCAGTGGGCAGTACGAGAAGTACTTATGACAGCTAGTTGTTCATCAGGAAAGCTATCATCAATAGGTTGTGGGTCATCAAGTATATTCTCTAACCTAGACAAGTTATCTGCTACGAGGTTCTCAGCTCCCTTTCTATCAATAATATGCAAGTCAAATTCTTGTAGCAAGAGAACCCATCTAATAAGTCTAGCTTTCGCATTTTTCTTTTCCATAAGGTATTTGATAGCAGCATGATCAGTGTGAATAGTTACTTTAGAATCAACGATATAAGGTCTAAACTTATCAGAAGCAAACACAACTGCTAAAAATTCTTTCTCAGTGGTAGCATAATTTCTTTGGGCACTATCTAGAGTTTTACTAGCATACTGGATAACATTCAATTTCTTATCGACTCTTTGCCCTAAAACAGCTCCTACAGCATAATCACTAGCATCGCACATAATCTCAAAGGGTAAGTTATAGTTAGGAGGCTGGACAATAGGTGCAGAGATCAATGCTTTCTTAAGTATTTCAAATGCTTCTAGACAATCATCATCAAAGACAAAAGGAATATCTTTCTGTAAAAGATTAGTTAGAGGCCTGGAGATTTTGGAGAAGTCCTTAATGAACCTCCTATAAAACCCGACATGACCAAGGAAACTTCATATACCTTTGATATCCTTAGGGCATGGCATCTTTTCAATAGCATCCACTTTAGCTTTGTCAACTTCAATACCTCTTTCAGAAATTTTATGTCCCAAGACAATGCCTTCATTAACCATAAAGTGGCACTTCTCCCAATTCAAGACAAGGTTAGTGTCTTCACATCTCTGCAAAACTCGATCAAGGTTAATTAAGCAATCATCAAAAGAGGTTCCATAAACGGAGAAATCATCCATGAACACCTCAACAATCTTTTCACAGAAGTCAGAGAATATAGCCATCATACATCTTTGAAAGGTGGCAGGTGCATTACATAAACCAAAAGGCATACGTCTATAAGAAAAGGTACCGAAAGGACAAGTAAAGGTGGTCTTTTCTTGATCCCCCTTTGACACAAGTATTTGAGAGAAACCAGAATAACCATCTAGAAAGCAGAAATGAGTATGTTTGGATAATCTTTCTAGCATTTGATCAATAAATGGCAAGATCTTTCTTAGTAGCTTTGTTTAACTTACGGAAATCAATTACCATCCTATAACCTGTAACTATTCTTTGCGGGATCAATTCATCCTTATCATTAGGGACAACAGTCATACCTCCTTTCTTAGGAACACAATGGACATGACTTACCCATTGGCTATCAGCAATGGGATAGATAATACCTGCCTCTAGAAGCTTTACAATTTCCATCCTTACCACTTCTTTCATCTTAGGATTTAACCGTCGCTGATGAGCAATAACTGGTTTAGCATTTTCTTCCAATTTTATCTTGTGTTGACATATAGTGGGACTAATGCCCTTAAGATCATCCAGAGTATATCCAATAGCAGCTCGGTGCTTCTTCAGAGTTTTCAATAATCTTTCTTCTTCATGCTCTGAAAGGTTATCACTAATAATAACAGGATATATCTTCTTTTCATCAAGTTAAACATACTTAAGATTATCAGGCAAAGGTTTAAGTTCAAAAACGGGATCACCCTTGGGTGGAGGAGGATCCCCTAGGATTTCAACAGGAAAATTGTTTTTCAATACGGGTCCCTGTGTAAGGAATATTTCATCTATCTCCCTTCTCTCATTCATATGCATATCATTTTCATGGTCTAGTAAGTATTGTTATAAAAGATCATTAGGTGGCACAACAATAGAAGCAAGACCAATAAGTTCATCCTTAGTGGGTGGTGCCTTTTCAAGGGGTTGTCTATGGAATTTAGCAAAGTTAAAATCATGAGACATATCCCCTAATCCGATAGTGACAATATCTTTCACACAGTCTATCTTGGCATTAACGGTATTCAAGAAGGGTCTGCCAAATATAATGGGGCAAAAAGCATCTTGTGTGGAGCTAAGAACAAGAAAATCAGCAGGGTATTTAACCTTCCCACATAAGACCTCAATGTCTCTAACAATCCCAACTGGTGAAATAGTATCTCTATTAGCAAGCTTAATAGTAACATCAATCCCTTCTAACTCAACAGGTGCAATATCATGCATAATTTCGTTATACAAATCAAGAGGGATAATACTCGCACTAGCACCTACATCACATAAACCATGATAGCAATGATCTCCTATCTTAACAAAGATAACGGGCAAGCCTACGATAGGTTTATGTTTATTCCTAGCATTATTTTTGGCTATCCTAGCAGACTCTTCTTGGAGATAAATAACATGTCCATCTAAATCTTCCACCAAGAGATCTTTAACCATAGCAACACTAGGTTCAACTTTAATTTTCTCAGAGGGTGTAGGTGTCCTAGTATTACTCTTACGGACTACATCCGAAGCTTGAGCGTGATCTTTTATCCTAACAGGGAAAGGTGGTTTCTCAATATAAGCAGTAGGTATAACAGGATCAACATTATAAGTGATAGTCTTTTCTTCAACTTTAATAGGTTCAACTACTTTCACTTCAATAGGGGGATGGTATTTAAACCACTTCTCCTTGGGGAGATCAACATGAGTAGCAAAATATTCACAGAAAGAAGCTAATATCTCAGAGTGAAGTCCATATTTAGTGCTAAACTCACGGAAAACATCGGTATCCATAAAAGCTTTAACACAATCAAACTTGGGGGTCATACCTGACTCCTTACCTTCATCGAGGTCCCAATCTTCGGAGTTGCGTTTAATTCTTTCCAATAAATCCCATTGGAAGTCAATAGTCTTTATCATATAAGAGCCAGAACAAGAAGTATCGAGCATGGATCGATTATTATGAGAAAGCCGAACATAAATTTTTTGAATGATAATTTCTCTTGAGAGCTCATGATTGGGGCATGAATATAACATTGACTTAAGCCTCCCGCAAGCTTGAGCGATGCTTTCTCCTTCGCAAGGCTAGAAATTATAAATATAATTACGATCACGATGAACCTGGTGCATAGGGTAGAACTTCTGATGAAATTCCAACTTCAGACGATTATAGTTCCAAGATCCCATATCATCCCATAGCCTAAACCATGTCAATGCATCTCCCTTCAAAGATAAAGGGAAAACCTTCTTCTTGATAACATCCTCGGGCATACCTGCAAGATTAAACAATCCACAAACTTCATCCACATAGATTAGATGTAAATCGGGGTGAAGTGTTCCGTCTCCTGTATAAGGATTTTCAAGCAGTTTCTCTATCATACCCGAAGGAATCTCAAAGAAAACATTTTAAATAGGTGCAGTAGGTTGAGGAGCAACTCTTTCCTCTTCTTCTCGGGGTGAAGATACCCCGAACAAGCCCCTCAAAGGATTTTGAGCCATAGTAACAAGTGACAATAAATTTCAGCACACTATATAAATTTTTCCTTACCAAATTCCACTTACCAAAGGCGCTTCACTCCCCGGCAACAGCGCCAGAAAAGAGTCTTGATGACCCACTAGTGTAGGGGATCTATCGTAGTCCTTTCGATAAGTAAGAGTGTCAAACCCAACGAGGAGCAGAAGGAAATGATAGACAGTTTTCAGTAAGGTATTTTCTGCAAGCACTGAAATTATAGGTAACATATAGTTTTGTGATAAGATAATTGGTAGCAAGTGACAAACGGTAAAAGTAAATAAGTGCAGCAAGGTGGTCCAATCCTTTTTGTAGCAAAGTACAAGCCTGGACAAACTCTTATGCAAGGTAAAGCGCTCCCGAGGACATATGGGAATTATCGGCAAGCTAGTTTTCATCACGATCATCTGATTTATGTTCGGTACTTTGATAATTTGGTATGTGGGTGGACTGGTGCTTGAGTGCTGCCCTTACTTAGACAAGCCTCCCACTTATGATTAACCTCTAATGCAAGCATCCGCAACTATAAAAGAAGTATTAAGGTAAACCTAACCATAGCCTGCAACATATGGATCCAAATCAGCCCCTTACGAAGCAACGCATAAACTATGGTTTAAGCTTCTGTCACTCTAGCAACCCATCATCTACTTATTACTTCCAATGTCTTCCTCCAGGCCCAAATAATGGTGAGGTTTCATGTAGTTGACGTTCACATGACACCACTAGAGGAGAGATAACATACATCCTATCAAGATATCGAACGAAGACCAAATTCACATGACTACTAATAGCAAGACTTCTCCCATGTCCTCAGGAACAAAAGTAACTACTCACAAGACATAATATTGTTCATGTCAGAGGGGTATTAATATACATAATGGATCTGAACATATGATCTTCCACCAAATAAACCAACTAGCATCAACTACAAGGAGTAATCAACACTACTAGCAACCCACATGTACCAATCTGAGGTTTGGGTACAAACATTGGATACAAGAGATGAACTAGGGTTTGAGAGGAGATGGTGCTGGTGAAGATGTTGATGAAGATAGCTCTCCCCAAGATGGTAGAGTTGTTGGTGACGACGGCGGTGATGATTTCCCCCTCCCGGAGGGAAGTATCCCCGGCAGAACAGCTCTGCCGGAGCCCTAGATTGGTTTCCGCCTCGGTTCCGCCTCGAGACGGCGGCGTCTGGTCCCGAAAGCCTCCTCCTGATTTTTTCCAGGTCAAAACGCTTCATATAGGAGAAGATGGGCACCTGGGGCCCACCGGCTGGCCCTCGAGGCAAGGGGGCGCGCCCTGGGAAGGGGGGCGCGCCCCCCACCCTCGAGGCCAGCCAGTGGCCCCTCTCGTGGGTTTCTTCCGCCAGATATTTTTTATATTTTCCGAAAACAATGTTCTGTGAAGTTTCGGGGCTTTTGGAGTTGTGCAGAATAGGTTTCCAGAGTTTGCTCCTTTTCCAGCCCAGAATTCCAGCTGCCGGCATTCCCCCTTCTTCATGTAAACCTTGCAAAACAAGAGGGAAAAGGCATAAGTATTGTGAAAAAACATGTATGAACATCCCATAATGCAATAAATATCAACTTATAAGCATGATGCAAAATGGATGTATCAGGGTGGCATGGGCCATAACTAGCATTCATGTCTAGCAGTACGGCACACGCCACCCACACGAGTCCCATCCGACACCAATTTTCTTGGAGTCCGTGCTACAGCCATCTCTTCTCCCTCCTGTTTTCTCAGCCATCGCGCGGTGGGCGGGGTTGGGGTTTGCTCAACTACGGTCCCACTTGTAACTAAAAATGCAACACAGCACGCATTCCCTCTTGTGCGGCGTGCCGGACCAACCGTGTGGGGGTGCAACGCGAACACGACATGCTTTTCCTTTTGAACTTGTAACTTGTAAAATTTGGTTCTGCTCCATGGCGCGACCGATAGATAGCAATAACGATTTTCCCTAGAGTAATGAGAAGTTTGGTTCTGGTGTGGTTCATGCATGGACTACGTAGGAAAATTATGAAGTTGATGTGAAAGGTAATATAATTACTAGTAGTACCATATACTACTACATGGATTTGACGGAAAGATAAAGATACATACGGATCCATCAACGACATCCTCCCGCCCTAGTGCACCGGGTCACCTTCCGACGTGTGAGGAGCAGCGGCGTTGGCGGCAAGCTCAACGTGCTTCTGAACAATGCCGTCCAAGGTTGCCCTGCGGTCCAAGAAGGCCAGCGTCCTATCATCCTCCTATTGCATGTAGTAGTCCTTGTGGACGATTTGTGTGTAGACGTGGGTGATTATGTTGATGGTGTCTTGCTGCACCAGGAGGTGCGCGGCGAGCGCGACCTCGAGGTGGACATTCTTCGGTGCAACGGCGGGCAGTTGCAGGGCCACCAGTGCGTATAAGAGGTTGTCACCATAGAGGCCGTTGAGGGTGGCAGGCATCACAGATCCTGGGCGCGTGGGTTGGAGGCGTACATCAAGGTCGTCTGCGAGCTTCTTGACGACAGTGAACTTGTCGAGGAAGCCGACGAGGACCTCGTCAAACAAGGAGACGAAGTTGTCGTCCTGGCGGCCTCAAGCACTACCTGGAGACGTTCCTCGGTGCCAGGCCACCGACCGGCGTCGTGGACCATCTGGTATAGTCGGCTGATGCTCGCGCTCATTGCCTCCATGGGTCTAGCTTCTAGTCAACTGATATGGCGATTGGAGTGATCACTCTTGCCCTTGGGTGGGTAGGTGCGTATGATTTCGTATATTGGACTAGCGGGAGACTTTATATGAGAAGTGTAGACTGCGTTGAATTCACGTGCGCGTTGGCCATCTACTCCTCGCCCCTCTACTGCACCTGCCTTTGGTTGTATGACAGGTTGGCCAGCCACCCATTGGGCCCACGTGTCATACACCCAAAGGCAGGTGCAGTAAGTTACTGAAGCTGCGTCCCCCTCCGTGCCCATGCATGCTTTCAATGACTTGAGACTACCAAACATCACATGCAGTGGTTAGTTAATTGCATGTAATCCTATTAAGTAGCAAAAAGACATTAAGTTATATCGCCGACAGGAATAAAACAATACACCATGCATTTATTTACAGAGGGACTAGTACATTTTTTGTGACATGCATTACTAGATATTGCTAGTCAAATACTAAATCCAGATGGACGTGGTAGTACTACTAAATCCAGACAGCGGTGCTAGTACTAGTAGTAGTAGTACTACCAATGTAGTAGTAGCACTGTACTACCCGTTGGTCAAATTATATGTGCTGCTCCTCATAGTGAAGTGACAAGACTGTACGCTGGAGATGACACCTGAGTATAGGCGTCGTGTTTGGCATACCATAGTCAGCCTCACTGTCTGCAGTCACTATCATCATGGCTATAGGCCTAGCCTGCTTACAACTAGCTGTGTTCGACATAATTTCCCGTGTGTAGATGCCCATGCATTGCACGGAACACCAAGATTGGGGGGTGGACGGCGCCGGCAGCGGCCATCGCGCCAGATTTTTCCATGGCCTTCTAGAGTGGTGGGGAGGAGATTAGGCTGATTGTGAGAGACAAGGAGTTGTTTGTAAATAAGGAACAAGTGCGGGCATCTTTTTGCAAAACTGGAGAAGTTTGGTTTGTATGCGTCAGATCTAGATCCGACGGCTATTGGTGAAAGATGGCAAGCACAACATCATCACCAACTCAGGACCTGTTTGATTCGCAGGATTTTGAAAACGCAGGAATATGACATGGCAATATTACAAGTTTCAAACTGATATTACTAATGTTAGGAGTAATGCTGCACCTACGAAGAGGGAATTACTAGGAAGTTTACGTAAGAACTTTCATTACTTTAGGTGGATGCAGCATTATCGTACAAACTAAAATCCACCGCCCTGACAAGTCACTAATGGGCAAATAACTTTTCGAGTCTCTGGCCACTTGATGTTTCAAAAACAAATTCAGCTTCTACGGAGACTTTGTCATTTAGGCTTAGACGCTTGCGGTGATCAGCACGCCATTCATTGTTGTGCCAGAGAACGCCAAACCTCATTACCTTGAGCACACTTACCTCCAAAACAAAGAACCTGGCCAATTTAATCTCAGATGTGCTGCCTCGATAGTCGATCAAATCAATTTCTATAAGATGGAGATCAAGGCATTTGATGAGATTGTTATAGTGCAGCGCATTTTTCACTTTCGGGTCTTTTTTTATCTGCAAAAGAAGAGAACATATTAGAGTAGCTGGATGTATAAGATTGCCGTGTCATCAAGAGGTACCAATATCATTCGCTCATACGATAGGGTTGGCTGGCTAGTGATATTTTTTCACTCTCTCTCTCTCTTTCTCTCTCCTCTCATTTACCTAGGAGTACGTGAAGAGCTTGGGCATTTGTTGCCTTCCACTATGTGGCCGATGCCATATTTCGCAAAAGTATGCCACATAATATGCATCGATGTCAAATCAAAAGATTTTGGCACCGCTCTCGCGATGTGAGAGAGTTGGCACCGTTGTGCACACAGACCACATGTATAAACAAATGAATCAAAGCAACTACACTAGCCTCTCACTCTCCCAAACAAGTGTTTTTTAATGCCTCGGTCCTCTCTCTCTCCCACGCAAGTGTTTTTTCACTGCGTGAGTTAATCTGGCACCGGAGCAAAGTAGGTGATCCAGATTGGGGCACCAAGTGAGCAATGGAGGAGCATGAATGCCAAATGCATCCCAAGTGAATTTGGCACGTGTTTTGGCCTACATAGTGGAGGGTCGTTATAGCCCACTTTTGTACTACCTCTTATTTAGTATAAAATTTGGACCATATATTTATGTAAGAAAATGCCAATGCATGTCACTACAAATTACACCATTTGAAATTATGTTCAAATACGAATCCAATGATATAGTTCTTAGTGACATGCATTAATATTTTATCAGTTAAATCTATGGTCAAATATTGATACTACTCCCTCCATCCAGAAATACTTGTCATCAAAATGGATAAAACGGTATGTATCTAGATGTATTTTAGTTATAGATACATCTCCTTTTGTCCATTTTGATGACAAGTATTTCCGGACGGAGGGTGTACAAAATAGGAAGAGTAAACCAGGACGGAGTTAGTACTTGCTCTTAGAGTAACCATAGAGTTACTGGAGTAGTCTAAGTTATTTTCCACTATGACTAGCCTAGGCTACTATAGTAGTACAACAAAAAACGATGCAGGTCATCACGTGAGAAAAAAATACTAAAAACAGTTCTTTCGGTGCAGTGCGTAGATGCAGTTTTGAACACTACACTTGTCATGGTAATTTGGCAAAATTACGAAAAATTTGAGCTATGTTGTGATTACCGTTTACTAATAGGAAAGAAGTTTCACCTCGATCGGTAGCTTCTCTGTGCAAGGAAAGCATGTAAGGAATACAAAAACTTGATCCAGATTGGGGCCGATAGATTTTATTGCCAAGATCTTCACTCTGCGCATAGACTGGGTCAAGCTTGTGGGAATCATTTTCTGGAAGACGGTCGTAAATACATCAAGAAGAAATTTAAAAATGTGAATTTCAAGAAGACGGAGAAGAAGATGAGTGTTGTACCCGAACGATTACGGATCCAATAAAGAGTTCGGAGAATTTGGCAGACGAGTGCACTAACCCTGTCAATTTATGTTGGACCTTCTAGATCCGATACATGTAGGAGATATGCCCTAGAGGCAATAATAAATGCTATTATTTATCTTCAAGTTCATAATTATGTTTATGTTCCATGCTATAACTGTTGTGGTTCCCGAGCCCGTATATCCATAAAGGCTCTGGGGAAAACCCATCTGCACGTGTGGAATAATAAACGGTAAAATGTATTCCTAGTCATGCCTCTAAGACTAGCTCAAGTGTTGCATGATGATTATGTTTTCCCAAGCATGGGCATGTCTATGCCAGCAACTATGAGGGCACAATGTTAAGAGAACATTTGTGTTGAATCCACCCGGATTGATGTAATGCTATGAGATTCATTCATCACAAGTTAATGGTAAATAACATAGAGATGGTTAATGTTTGCATGATTCCTTAGACCATGAGAGTATCGAGTTTCTTCATGCTTGCTTCATGAACTTTGGGGTTTGTTAAACGTCATCCGTAAATGGGTGGCTATTACGGCGGCTTACAGGTTCATGGAAAAGTATGTCAAGTAACTTGATAGCTCAAGATTGGGATTTGCTCCTTCGACGATGGAGAGATATCTCTGGGCCCTCTCGGTGTTACGGTATCCATCATCGTCTGGCCAGACATAGTGTGATTTGATCACAGGGATGCCGGAACACGGAAATGAGAAAAGAGAACAATACCGGTAACGAGGTAACTAGCATAGTGGACAAGTTGTTGATCCACGGGAATGCCAACATGTCTCACCTTGGGTATTTGTAACATATCACGAAGCAACAGGAATAGCACACGGCAACTGGAGGTTCACTCGAATATTCATTCGTGTGGGCATAGGGGTCAATATGGGTGTCCACGGCTCCGATGTTGATCATTGATCAGAAAGGGTTCCGGTCATGTCTATAGTTCACCGAACCTATAGGGTCACACACTTAAGGGTCATCTATCTGCTGAATACTAGACAAGGAGTCTGAGAGAAAATCACCGAAAAAGTTTCGGACACTGGAAAAGTTTCGGACAGCGAAAAAGGTTCCGCAGAGAGAGGTCATCGGATGAGTTTCGATGAAACTGAAAAGTTGTTTCATGAGATACCATTAAGTCAAATTGGTTTCGGCACATGCCTGATAATTCTTGGAGGGTGCCAGAATCATTCTAGAAGCTTTCTGGAATTTTCCGGGATAATAACCGGATATGCTCCGAAGCTGCCGGAACCACTTCAGATGCTTTTCGCAGATGAAAATCACTAAACCGGAATTGTTTCGGAACGTATTGAAAATCATTTTGGTGGGTACTAGAAATGTTCTAAGCCCACATAAATATTTTTAGTTCGAACGGACGCTGAAAAATGTCGTCGTGAATAGTGAAAGTACTTTTTGGGATATTTATGGAAAGCCACCTTTTGGGGCTTTTCCCAAAAGGCTTCTAGAAGGACTTGGGGATCAAGGAGCCCCCTTTGGGGGGCCCCCATGAAGGTGGGACGTTGGAGGGTGCAGCTCCTCCATGGGGCTCCACTTGTCATCCCTTTATGCCTTTTATACCCTTTGTGTGTGACATAAAGTGGGGGAACTTTTGGTATTTCAGAATACCCATCCTACCCCTTGGTTTCCCTATAAATAGGAGGTGAGCGGGCTGCCCAAACCTCATCCCTTCTCACATACAAGTGCCATGCAATGATCTTGCTTCTTCTCTCCCTCCCACGAAAATAGTTTCGTAGAGCCGTAAGGCTCTCTGGGTTCCGGCAGGAACTAGTTCTGGACGGCGAAGCCCTGCCGGATAGATGACACCGTATGTGTGCAACTCTGTAGAGAGATCGTTGTTTCGCTCTTAGTTCGTGAGTGCCTCTCGAAGGGATGTCCGTGTGACCGTCCATGTTTTGAAGGTCCTCCCGAAGGGCTATCCGAGTGACCGTTTGAGTTTCGAAGGTCCTCCCGAAGGGCTGTCCGCGACACCGTCCGGGGGGGCTGTTCGACCGCCTCCCGGAGGGCTGTCTGAGGAGCAGATGAGGGTATACATCCTCGTAGTTGGGTGGTTGTAAATCCTTGCTGCGGGGATCTGCAACGCCGATCGTCATCGACTCTACTTCCCGCTGCGCTACGAGTCGGTAACGAAAAGGATCAAACCATGTATGCAGTCTCCATAGTGGTCGTGGGCTGGTGCGTAGGTTGGAATTTTTTTGTTTTCTGCTGTGTTCCCCATCAATGGCATCATGAGCCGTGCTATGCGTAGATGCAGGTTGCGATCTAGAATACATAGAGATGTATGGGTGTTGCACAATATAATTAGGTAGTAGATGAGTTCTATTACCGAAAATTATTTGTGCGTGTAGCAGATGAAGTCTGTTACCCGATGTTCCTGTTGCTTCCCTTGAATTGTCATAATCCTGATCTTGACGACATGGTGGAATCTCACAAAGTTCTGGCAATCCGCGATCCTTTCATGCTGCTCCTGAGTATGCTGATTGACAGGTCAACGAAGTGCTAACAGTTCTTTGGGTTCCACCATAGTTTAAGAAAGATGGATGTTTTGCAGACGAAAGGGCAATGCAGATATGATCTGCATGGGGGTCATGCGTATGACGAAGTTTAGTATGGGGTTCGAGATTTTATTATCTCGTGCTTCATACACCCCGCAAAGTCAATCTAGCGACTTGAATTATTGTGACGCCCGGGTAATCACGCTACAGTAAACCGATGCTAATGATGCCACGTCACCACGATTACCCGTTGTTAATCTCACATTGATACAAACCAGTTCAAAATTCAAATTTAAAACAAAGTCAAGTAATTAAAATTATCAAAAGTCAAGAATAAAATGTTCTAAAAGTGGCAAATAATCCTTAAAGAATAATGGTGAAGAAATCAACATTAATTAAAGTATTTAGATGTCCTAAAATAAATAAAACAACATCACAAATGATAAATTAAATGTCTTCTATAATTTATAAAATATTAAACTATTTTATTTGGGAGGCAAACTTTTGTAGGAGTGGGCTAATGTATAGCACTAATTTAGGTATAAATATTGTATTTTATAAAACTAAACTTAATTAAAAAGTAAATAGAAAACATAAAGTAATAAAAATGAAAAACAGAAAAGAAAAGGGTACAAGAAAAACAAAACAAAAAGAAGAAGATACAACCCCCCCCCTCGCTGGG
>LR738715.1:729618284-729635478 GCA_902687465.1 Secale cereale
CGCGGTCGCCCAGTCATCGACATGCCGCCGCACGCCTCGCTCACGATGCCCGTGCGGGCCACGCCGCTGTTTCCATCCTGCTTCCACGCCGCTCCGCCTCCTCCGTCGACCGGCCAGCCCTGCCCCTGCCGCCGGCCCTTCGGCGCCCCCCCGACCGCGCCATCCCCGGCCACGCGCGCCCACGCGCCGCCCGCAGCCCGCACGCGCCCGCGCCTCCTCACGCGCTGCCATGGCCGTTGCTTCCCATCGCCACTCACCGCCCCCTTCTTCGACCCCGCTCCGCCTCTGGCCCTGCAGGCCACCGGCGCGCACCCGCCCTCGCCGGCTCGCCCCGTCGCCGGCACCCCTCATCCTCCCGCCGCCACTCTGCCGCCGTGTCGACTGCCTCGCCTTCCAGCCGTGCGGGCGCAGCTGCTTCCCCCGTCGCCTGCCCCGGCAGCCCACCCCGGCGGCCGTCGCCCGCCCCGGCAGCCGTCGCCCGCCCCGGCGGCCAACTCCGGCTCCCCGCCACGCCCCAATGGCCGTCGCCCGCCTCGGCAGCAGTCGCCCGCCCGGTCGCTTACGCCCCGTCGGGCGCTGCAATGCCCGACCAGCGCCCGTTAGCGCCCGTGCCCGCTAGGCCACAGTGCCTTTGACAAGTGGGCCCAGCCCCCAGAAACGTTTAAAGAAAAAAAAAGGTTTTTAAAAATAATAATAATAATAATAAATATATTAATTAATTAATTAATTAACAAATTAATTAAGTTAATTAATCACCTTTAGATTAATCTAATCTTTAATTAACCTAATCTGTAATTAACTAAAACCTAATTAAACTAACTAAACCGTTAGTTAGTTTACTGTCTATGACACACGGGCCCCACTGGTCAGTTTGACCAGTCAACCATGATGACGTCAGCATGATGTCATGCTGATGTCATAAATCATTTTTCGAATTAATTTAATTAATATTAAATTCCAGAAATTAATAAAACCTTTAGAAAATCATATCTTTTAAACCGTAACTCGGATGAAAATAATTTATATATGAAAGTTGCTCAGAATTTCGAGACGCATCCGAAGACGCAGACCGTTCGTCCACCACACATCCCTAGCATACCGAACATGCAACATTCCCCTCCGTTTCATCCGCCTGAAAACGCGAAACACCGGGAATACTTTCCCGGATGTTTTCCTCCTTCGTCAGTATCACCTCCTACTGCGTTAGGTCACACGTAGCACCGCGTATTTCCATGTTATGCTTTGTGATGCTATTGTTTGCTCTGTTATTTATTTGTTTCCCCCTTCGTTGCTTATTTTCGGTAGACTCCGATACTGTGATAGACCCTGAGACCGTTGATGCTTCGGTGTTCGACTACGGCTACGATTCCGAAGATTCCTTTCGTCTGCAGAGCTTCCAGGCAAGCCCCCCCCCTTGATCACCAGATATCGCCTACTCTTCTCTCCACTGCTTGCATTAGAGTAGTGTAGCATGTTACTGCTTTCGATAATCCTATTCTGCTGCATAGCCTGTCATTGTTGCTACCACTGTTGATACTTTACTTGCAATCCTAAATGCTTAGTATAGGATGCTAGTATACCATCAGTGGCCCTACACCCTTGTCCGTCTGCCCTGCTATTCTATCGGGCCGTGATCACTTGGGGGTGATCACGGGGATATACTACATACATTTTACATACACGTGATGATGATTCGGAGATGGGGGCTAAAGGGGCAGGTGGTTCCACACAGGTAGTGGTGGGCCTGGGTTCCCGACAGTCCCATGATGGTTACTTTGTGGCGGAGCGACAGGACAGGTTGCGACCACCTAGGAGACAGGTGGGCCTGGCCCTGGTCGTTGTCCGCGGTTATTTCATAATAACACGTTTAACGGGATCTTGGTATTTGATCTGAGTCTGGCCATTTGGTCTTTACGCACTAACCAGCTACGTGGGAATAGTTATGGGTACTCGACGTCGTGGTATCAGCCGAAGCCTTCTTGACGTCAGCGGTTTAGCGGCGCGCGCCGGATTGGACTGGAAGCCTACTCTGGTATTAGGAGAGGCTAGGTCTGCTTACCGGCCGCCCTCGCAACGTGCAGGTGTGCATTGGGCGATGGGCCCAGACCCCTGTGTGCTTAGGACTTAGACCGACGTGCTGACCTCTCTGCTGTGCTTAGGTAGGGCTGCGACGTGTTGATCTTCCGAGGCCGGGCATGACCCTGGAAAGTGTGTCCGGCCAAATGGGATCGAGCGTGCTGGGTTATGTGGTGCACCCCTGCAGGGAAGTTAATCTATTCGAATAGCCGTGTCCCTCGGTAAAAGGATGACCCGGAGTTGTACTCTGACCTCATGACAACTAGAACCGGATACTTAATAAAACACACCCTTACAAGTGCCATATATAACTCGGTGATTGCTCTCTCACAGGGTGACGAGGGGAGGATCACCGGGTAGGTTTATGCTATACGATGTTACTTGGTGAACTTACCATCTATTCCCTTCTACTGCTTCAAGACGGAGGCTTCCAGAAGCGAGGATACTTGTTACTTCCAGTTACTCTCTTCTTCTGCTGCAAGATGGACGTTGCGAGAAGCGTAGTCTTCGTTTGGATTAGCTATCCCCCTCTTATTCCGGCATTCTGCAGTTTAACCCACTTATATTACCCCCTTACACAGATATCATTGCATATGTAGTGTAGATCCTTGCTTGCGAGTACTTTGGATGAGTACTCACGGTTGCTTTTCTCCCCCTTTTCTCCTCTTGTTCCTTCTTCTCGGATGACGCAACCAGATGGTGGAGCCCAGGAGCCAGAGGATCCCGATGATGTTTCTACATGGAGTTCGGCTTCGAGGAGTAGTTAGGAGGTCCCACGCAGGAGGCCTTGCCTTTTCGATCGTTGATGTTTTGTGCTAGCCTTCTTAAGGCAAACTTGTTTAACTTATGTCTGTACTCAGATATTATTGCTTCCGCTGACTCTTGTGTTTTCGAGCATTTGTATTCGAGCCCTCGAGGCCCCTGGCTTGTAATATAAAGCTTGTATTATTTTAATTTGTGTCTAGAGTTGTGTTGTGATATCTTCCAGTGAGTCCTTGATCTTGGCCGTACACATTTGCGTGCATGATTAGTGTACGGACAAATCAGGGGCGTCACAATTATCATACTTGATGATGGATGTTGGTAGCTTCGGTTTGTTTCAAAACCTTAGAAGCCATGAAAAACAAGTTTTTGCATGAACCGATTAGAGGTGTCTAACTTGGTTTTGCAGGAGGGTTTGCATGTGCATGTGATGTGGTATGGCAATGCTCATAATAATTTGATTATGTATGAGATGACTATATAATGTAAATTGATTAACATGACCTGTGTGTCATGATTCGGCATGATGGTTGGAGCCATATGATTGTCACTTTAATGACCTGCGTGTCAACCTTAAGTAAAGCACTTATTTTATTAGCTACAGAGATAGCAATATTATTTGGTGCATCGACAAGGTGGTGGCAATCTTCGCGAAGGTGAACACCGATGCGAATGCCAAAGACGAAGAAATGAAAGACTTCTCCGTCAGAAAGGCCTATACCATATCATGCTATTATGCATTGCCTGAGATGTTTATCCCTTATGATGCACCCTTCTTGATTGCGCGATAGTCGCTTTTTATTTGGGTGATCTCTCACAAAAATATCAAGTAGTTAGTGGTCTCCCAAGTGTAGCACCGTCACGGCACCTATCTTTTCGGGGTGCGCCATGTCACACGGGTACGGACGATTAGAGAAGTGTGAGGCGGGTGAGTTGAGACCTCGCAGCGAGATCACTTGGTTGTCTTGACGTTCAGGCATGACCGTCATGAGCTCGGAACACACGCATCGAAAGATGAGCAAGAGTCACATAGAGATGTGATTGGCAAGTTCGCCTACCGGTTGAGATTTTCGTCATCAGTGGTGTTACACTAATGGCGAACAATTGAAATGCGGGTCTTGTATCACTCACAATCAATTTTGAGAGATATTGAATTGAGTGGGAGCGCACTGTAGAATTAACTTGTTTAATTCTCAGTGTAATTAATTATGAACACTGTCTAAGTGTTTTTGCATAACAGCTGTAGAAGAATGGCTCGCATTTCCACCTTCCCTATTATAATTGTATAGTTGTTAAATATCTGGTTAAAACTTTACGGTTGGTAACATAATCTGAGGATTGTCCTCAAAAGTGCCGATAAGGACTTTGTCCTATCGCATGCTTTCCGTATACTCCCGCTAAATGCAATGGATGATGAGACTCTCGTCCTTCGATCCAAAATCTAGAATTCCGTTGTGGTCATGTGCAATATGTTTGCTTCCATGAAACTCGAACTTCAAAAGTTTGGGATAGTTATGTGATATTCATGGAACTGGAAATTAATTTTCAGATACAAACAAAGGCTGAAAGATATGAAATATCCAAAGCAATGTTTGTTTGCAAATTATTAGTAAAGTGTTTACTATGCATTAGACTGATAAGAGAGGGATCCAGAAGAACGCCTGTCATATGATGAAAGGTGAATTAAACAATGACTTAAAGAGAAAGGAAGTGTCCAAAGGGTGTTAGTATGACTTACACCCCTAGGATGTCCAGGGCTAAACGCCACTCTTAAGTTGGGTGCTTCTTCTGAGAGTAGGAGAAATACTAAAAGTTAAACTATTAGAAGTATAAAGGCAGAAAGAAAGAAGACGGGAATATCCAGCTCATGTATGAATGTCATACAAGTTTTTGATGTATAAAAGGCTGGTCAAAGATATAGTTCTTGGGAATTATGGTTAAACATGTTAATCACTAATCTTTCGGTATTGTGAGTTAATCACAAAGATACCCGCTCGATTGCATTCTGTAGCGAATCGATGTAAGAGCTACTATGACCTCAAAAGACTAGCCAGGAATGAGGTTTTAATACGTGTTGGGAACATAGTAAAAGTTACTATACCTTCCATCGGTGTAATACCTATGTATTTTACTTCATAATTCATTTTAGAGTTTCTTACACTCTAGCCCATTGCACAATGTTTATTGCAAAAGGGTTGCTCAAAAAAGAACAATTGTTGTTCAGTATTACGAATAACATGAACGGCCATGCTTCAATCCAAGACGGGATGCATGTTATGAATATTGATGGTAAAATGATACATCCATAACGCTATCGCTAAATGTCGCAAGACTATGAGAATACCACACATGTGTGGCACTGCATTTGGTCACATTGGAGAAACCCGCATGGAAAAATTCCATTATGATGGATTTTAAAGTCATTTGATTTCGAATCATCTGACACTTGCAACTTTCCTCCGAAGAGTGAAGTGACAGAAATACCGTTCACAGGCCATAATGAACGAGCAACAAACTTATTGGTGATCATACATTTTGATGTGTGTAGTTCAATAAATGTTGTTGCAAGTGGTGGATTTATTTATCTTCAGAAATGACTCAAGTAGATAAATGGATATTTACTTGATGAGACGTAAGTATGGATCTTTTGAAATCATTCGAAAGGTTTTCAAAAATGAATTAGAAGTTATTGTAACAAGAAAATTATGCTTCTGCAATTTGATTGCACAAAGGAATATTTTAGTTACATGTTTAGCGAATGTCTGATGAGTTGTGAAAGGGGTTTCATAACTTGCACCTCCCAGAACACCACTGCAAGTGGAAAGTCCGTGGAGATGTAATCTAACCATTTATGACATGGTAAGGTCAAAGAAGATATAAATAAAATTGCCATTATCCCTTTTAAAGTGATGCTTTAGAGACTGCGGCTTTTACACCGAAAAGAGCTACATCGGGTCTGTTAAAATGAAGCCATGGTATGGTACGCCCAACCATGTTATATCTTGTCTTAACATTTGGAATATGGGGCTTGTGTAAAAGGTTACAAACCTATTCCAAATCAGACAAGTGCTACTTTGTAGGTTATACCAAAATGTTGGGTATTCCTCCCTCACTATACCAAGGCAAATAGTTTTGCCGCGAAACGTTGTACTTTTAAAGAGAATGGTTCTTTCAAAAAGGTGAGTGGGAGAATAGTGCAACTCGACGAGATAAACAATATCTTCGTCATCAGATCAAAGGAAAGAGACATTGGTAGTAATTCCAGAGTTTCCTACTGTGGCTGATACGGAAGTCTCTACAATAAAATGTATGAACTTCGGTCGAACTTGCAGCTGAACCACGTAGGCAAGGCTCGTGCAAACCTCTCAGGTGCGCAAACAAGAAATTGTTGTTAGACAACATTATACCTATGATACACAAGGAAGCGTTGATGGGCCCTGACTCCGGAATTGGCTAAATGCCAATACAACCCGAGTTAGTTTCCATATAAGTGATTCAAGATTAAAACCTTGATACACCTTTCGAAAGACTTAGAGTCTAACGAATATTTATGGAACTTAAAACTGATACGGATAAAAATGTTTTATCCATAAAGCTCGACTTATTGAAATAACAAGTTCAAGAGTTGACTATGATGAAGTTGTTTTCATCGTAGCGATGCTTAATGTCGGTTTGGGGTGAACTAGTAATTAATACATATTTCAATCATGAGATATGAAACATGGATGACAATAGGATTTCCATCTGATGGAAATGAAACCAAGGACTTGCATGTGTTACAGTCCAAGGCATTTTGCCTATCCAGAGGATGCTAGTAAGGGTGCACTTCAGAGTTCCAGCGATGGACAGAAGAGAGCAAAATGGAGTTGGAATCTTCGTGATTTAAAGAAATGGTCAAAGGGGTTTGACTTCATCAATGGGTAACGAAGATGCTTGTAATTCAAGAAAGTAAGTGGGAGCGTCATAATATTTCTGAAAACCTTGTGTGCTTGACACATTGTTAATTGGAAATAAATTTCTTGTCACGAATTAGGACTTCATTTGAAAATAGTTTTTTGATGAAGTGCTTAGGCTAAATAGCCTCAATATTAGGCATAATGATCTATGGAGATAGATTTACCTAATAGGGCTAAGAAATAAATACATATTGACAAGATGCTAAAACCGTTTAGCACTAAGAACGACAAGGAGTGATTCTTGCCGAAGTCACATGGAAAGAGTTTTTGCAAGAATCAGTGTCCCAAAACACTAATGAGAAAAATACATGATGCAAATTCCACACAGTTTTGTGTTTGGATTAATCATGTATTCCATGGTATGTAAAACAACCAGATATGTCCGATACTCCCAAGGTGTTGCGGGTATGGATACTAAAGGGATCAAAGTACTGATCATGGGACAACAGTGAAAGATGTCATTAAGTACTAGAGTAAGTACTGATGACATGTTTTCTCGCAAGCAGAGATCGTGAAGAGTTTGTTGTAAAATGTTACATCGATACAACCTTCATCTTTTCTCCATGCGATTTTTGATTTAAGTTAAGGGTTTTGTGTAATACACAATATGGTGGCACAGTAGTTGGAAATTGTTCCAAACAGGATACTGTGGCGAATTCTATAACAAATGACTAAGTATGTTGACGCGTTAGAAGCGACAAACAAGATGTTGAATCATATAGTTCATTCATGAACTTAGTATGGTTCCAAGATGGCTTTTGTCTATGGGACACTGCTGCAGGTAGTTTCTCCATAACTCAGTCTGAGGAATCCAGGTTCGACCTGTGATTCACATAAATAAAAGTCAAGTCCGCACAATATATGAATTTTGTGAAAGCGTGAAAACACGAGGATATGCAGAGATAGACACGGAGCTGAAGTTGTCGGATCCGTCGGACATCAGGCTATACCACAAGCGAAGCATATTTACACCGATGTGCCGCAGGTGTGAAATGCATTAGCATTAAACTAGATTATTGACTCTAGTGCAAGTGGGATTCTGTAGGAGATATGCCCCAGAGGCAATAATAAATGCTATTATTTATCTCCAAGTTCATAATTATGTTTATGTTCCATGCTATAACTGATGTGGTTCCCGAGCCCGTATATCCGTAAAGGCTCTGGGGAAAACCCATGTGCACGTGTGGAATACTAAACGCTAAAATGTATCCCTAGTCATGCCTCTAAGACTAGCTCAAGTGTTGCATGTTGATTATGTTTTCCCAATCATGGGCATGTCTATGCCAGCAACTTTGAGGGCACAATGTTAAGAGAACATTTGTGTTGAATCGACCCTGATTGATGTTATGCTATGAGATTCATTCATCACAAGTTAATGGTAAATAACACAGAGATGGTTAACGTTTGCATGATTCCTTAGACCATGAGAGTATCGAGTTTCTTCATGCTTGCTTCATGAACTTTGGGGTTTGTTAAACGTCATCCCTAAATGGGTGGCTATTACGGCGGCTTACGGGTTCATGGAAAAGTATGTCAAGTAACTTGATAGCTCAAGATTGGGATTTGCTCCTCCGACGATGGAGAGATATCTCTTGGCCCTCTCGGTGTTACGGTATCCATCATCGTCTGGCCAGACACAGTGTGATTTCATCACAGGGATGCCGGAACATGGAAACGAGAAAAGAGAACAATACCGGTAACGAGGTAACTAGCATAGTGGACAAGTTGTTGATCCACGGGAATGCCAACATGTCTCACCTCGGGTATTTGTAACATATCACGAAGCAACAGGAATAGCACATGGCAACTGGAGGTTCACTCGAATATTCATTCGTGTGGGAATAGGGCTCAATATGGGTGTCCACGGCTTCGATGTTGATCATTGATCAGAAAGGGTTCCGGTCATGTCTATACTTCACCGAACCTATAGGGTCACACACTTAAGGGTCATCTATCTGCTGAATACTAGACAAGGAGTCTGAGAGAAAATCACCGAAAAAGTTTCGGACACCGGAAAAGTTTCGGCCAACTGAAAAGGTTCCATAGAGAGAGGTCATCGGATGAGTATCGATGAAACTAAAAAGTTGTTTCATGGGATGCCATTAAGTCAAATTGGTTTCGGCACATGCCTGATAATTCTTGGAGGGTGCCAGAATCATTTTGGAAGCTTTCTGGAATTTTCCGGGATAATAACCGGATATGCTCCGGAGCTGCCGGAACCACTTCAGATTCTTTTCGCAGATGAAAATCACTAAACTGGAATTGTTTAGGAACGTGTTGAAAATCATTTTGGTGGGTAATGAAAATGTTCTAAGCCCACATAAATATTTCCAGTTTGAACGGACGCTGAAAAATGTCGTCGTGAATAGTGAAAGTACTTTTTGGGATATTTATGGAAAGCCACCTTTTGGGGCTTTTCCCAAAAGGCTTCTAGAAGGACTTGGGGATCAAGGAACCCCCTTTGGGGGCCCCCATGAAGGTGGGACGTTGGAGGGTGCAGCTCCTCCATGGGGCTCCACTTGTCATCCCTTTATGCCTTTTATACCCTTTGTGTGTGACATAAAGTGGGGGCACTTTTGGTATTTCAGAATACCCATCCTACCCCTTGGTTTCCCTATAAATAGGAGGTGAGGGGGCTGCCCAAACCTCATCCCTTCTCACATACAAGTGCATGCAATGATCTGGCTTCTTCTCTCCCTCCCACGAAAAGAGTTTCGTAGAGCCGTAAGGCTGTCTGGGTTCCGGCAGGAACTAGTTCTGGACGGCGAAGCCCTGCCGGATAGATGACACCGTATGTGCGCAACTCTGTAGAGAGATCGTAGTTTCGGTCTTAGTTCGTGAGTGACTCCCGAAGGCCTGTCTGTGCGACTGTCCATGTTTTGAAGGTCCTCCCGAAGGGCTGTCCGAGTGACCGTTTGAGTTTCGAAGGTCCTCCCAAAGGGCTGTCCGCGACACCGTTCGGGGGTGGCTGTTCGACCGCCTCCCGGAGGGCTGTCTGAGGAGAAGATGAGGGTATACATCCTTGCGGTTGGGAGGTTGTGAATCCTAGCTACGGGGATCTGCACCGCCGATCGTCATCGACTCTACTTCTCGCTGCGCTACGAGCCGGTAACGAAAAGGATAAAACCATGTATGCAGTCTCCATAGTATTCCTGGGCTGGTGCGTAGGTTGGAAATTTTTTGTTTTCTGCTGCGTTCCCCATCAATACAAGCAATCTCTCAAGGAAAGGCACATTCTCAATGGCCATGACGTGGAACAGCTGGAGTGATCTCTTCCCAATTGATGTCTTTTTGCGGGGCCAGCAAGACACATAAAACCATCGGAGATTCGTTGAGGCGATGTGGAGGCTAATGAACCCGTGGATCTGCTCAAGACGAAGGTACTCGAGCGTAGTACAGCTACGGAGCAGGTGCTCCATAGCCTTCTTCGAGATGACAATGTCGAAGAGGTCGAGCTGCTTGAGTTGAGGGAGAAGAAGGGCGGGCGCGACATTAATCTGGGGAAGATAGCAGGAGCTGAAGCTAGCGCGGCGCAGCGTTGGCACGAGGCGGAGCGCGGACGACGGCAGAGAGCGACATTGTCCAGCTTCAAAGCTGAGGTCCTCAAGCTGATCTAGGGCGGGGGATAAGAACCACTCGTCGAACTTGGGTTGGACCTAGCAGTTGGTACTGAACATGCGGATGTCAAGGCGTCTAGCTGGCCCAGGGTGCGATGAAAGGATGTTGGAGACTGCGGCCATGCGTTTGCAATCCCCATCGCAGAGGCAGCTGTCGACGGTGAGGTTGAGCGGGACGTGGCGCCAGAGGGGGCGCCACCGCCGGAAGAGCAGGGCGGTCCGGACGGCAGATTTGGCGGGGAGGAGGCCGATGATGACGAGCAGCATGTCATCGGGGAGGCTACTGATGAAGTCGAGGCTCTTCGGATGCGGTTTTGGCTCGAGCCGCCTCCACTTGTTGGGTGCCTCGCCATCCACCTCAACCGGCGGCGACGCCGGTGTACACGTGTGCTGGGTGTGCACGAGTGCGTCCTTCTGTGCATGCCGCCACACAGTGATGAATTGTGCACGAGTGCGTCCTCCATGCGGAAGAAGTGTGTCCTCAATGCGCCCTCAATTTACTAGCGTGCGGGGTGCTACCCCGAGTGGTTTCAACTTTGCTTACTTCATTGCGTGTCATATGGGCCTCTTGTTTACTTACTTTCACACACTGCCACATGGGCCAGCACACAAAGATACAGAACACGAGCTGACAAGGCAGCATGTGGACTAGTTGACCGGTCAACTAAACAATATACGGAGCTATACGCTGACACATTGAGCGTATAATCCGTCGGTATAGAGTGTTCGTGTGAGAGGGGAGGCCCGTGAGAGATAGCAGAGAGAGAGAGAGAGAGAGAGAGAGAGAGAGAGAGAGAAAGCTACTCCCCCTGTTCGATAATGTAGTTCGAACATTTTTTTTAAAGTCAAACTTTTGAAACTTTGACCAAGTTTATAAAGAAATTACTTATATCTACAATACCAAAGATAAATGATAGTATGAAGTAAGCACATGTTGTGATGAATCTAATGATCTTTCCAGATGTAAATGTTTTTCTCCACATATACCTGGTCAAACTTTTCTGAGGTTTGACTTTTCAAAACATCCATATGCTTATGGACGTGAGAGAGTCCCTAACTAGAGAGAGAGAGAGAGAGAGAGAGAGAGAGAGAGAGAGAGAGAGTCGGTGTATTTGGATCGACACCTATGGGATCACAAGAATCCCTACTATGGTTGCGGGGCGCGGGGTTGAGAGAAGAGCGGATCTAACAGTTAGCACACGGTTCCTTTACCCAGGTTCGGGCCGCAAAGATGCGTAAAACCCTACTCCTGCTTTGGTGGATTATATGTTTGTGTTCTTCAGCTAGTCAGGAGCTCCAAAAGCCGAGTCATGAGGAGTTCTAAAGAGACGAATGCTTCTCCTTTTCGCCTCGGGCCTCCTTTTATAGGGAAAAGGGGTTGCCACAGTGGCACACAGGAGGTGGAAAGGGTACAGTGATGTGAGGTTATCCCTCGCATTACATGACAAGGCGCATTTAATGCGTCTTGCTTAGGTGTCCTTGCTTTATCGGGGACGGGGGAGACATCCATCTTGTCTGTCGCCGCTCCTCCTTGTGTTAACACGCGCCCTGGCCAGCGATGCCTGAGATGCCATGTAGGCAGGCAGGCAGCTGAGGTCGCGCAATGGTGGGTCTTCACGAAGATCTGCATGTTGCCACGCAGGTGCCTGCCTAGCTGGTTGGGGCTGCAGCTGCATGGGGCAGTGGATGCGTAGTTGGTGCGGGCCTGATGGTGGCCCCGCGGGTGTCCTCGACAAGGGCCTTGCCGGGGCCCCGGCAAGGGTCTTGCTGCGGCGCCTGCTGTCATCCCCGGCAAGGTGCTTGCCGGAGGTCTTGTGGTCCTCCTTGGCTGGGATCCCGCCAAGGGTCATCGTCTTCTCAGTGTGTATCTGATCTTGAATGTCTTCACAAAGAGCTGCATGCCACTACGGGGATGCCTCCCGAATCCTTGCCCCGTGGGGGCAGTGGACTCAAGGGTGATCCGCTCCGTAGGCGTGGGGTGAGTTGCCGCGGTGAGGGTCTTGCCAGGGCTGCTAAGGCTGGCCCCGGCAGGGATCTTGCCGGGGCTGCTAGAACCAGCTCCCGGCAAGGATCTTGCTGGGGGATCCCGCTTCGTCCCCTTTGCTCTTTGTGGTCTTGGCTTTGGGCTTCAATCTCCATCGAGCTTCGGTCTTACCCTGGCTCACCTCCCTTGCCATGCTTGGTGTGGTGGTGCCCGTGGCGCAGACTGCCCGTGCACAGTCATAGGGGTACAAAAAAGTGTACCCCTTTTTTTGTACACCGACAGGAGCCCCCGGGCCTGGGCCACACATAAGCGCGACGGGTTGTTGGGCTAGGCCCAGAACGGTGCACGGGCAGGCGGGACGGTTTTTACCGAGGTAAGATTTCCCGCGCGCTGCGCATCCCATGATCCACGCGCGCGGCGCGGGGTGGAGGGGCGGGCGTGACATGGGAGGCATGCGCGGGGTGGTTTCCGTAGGCATGCGTCACGTCGCAGTAAAGAGGCGGCTTCGCGCCTTCCCCATAACCGGGGGGAGGCGTGGAGACGTGACCCATTTACTGAATGGGGCCGAGGCGTGGTCCTCAAGGCGTCCACTCCCCACGATCACGGGGTGGGGAGAGGTCGCCTCACCCGTCCCCTCTGTTCTGCACGTCCTCCACGTGCCCCCCATGCGCTTGGGGTGGCGAACGGTGGAGGCGGGAAACCGAGCCGTCGCTGGTTGGGGCGGCGGGTCGGTCCCAGCTCCCTGCGCCTTCTGCGTCTTGATTGGCCGAGCGGGGCGGTTGAGCCCCAGCCCCGCCCCTTTATAAAGAGCGGGAGGGGAGGGACGGCGCCCCGCACTCTCCCATCTTCTTTCTCCTTCAGCTTCTGCTCCTCTCTTCCGTTTGCCATGGAGAGAGGAAATCCCGGTCCTTCAACGGTGGCGGCGAGGGTCGCCGCTCGACAAGGCGTCCCTCCTTCTCCTGCACCCGCAGTGGCAGAGCCGGCCACGAGGGGAAGGGGGAGGGGGCGAGGCCGTGGATGAGGCCGGGGCGCTCGGGGAAGAGGAGGACGGGGGGGGGGGGGGGGGGCGCCGGCCTCGCCCCCGCCAGCAGCTCCTCCTCCAGTGGAGGGCCATGTTGGGGTTGACCCTTGCGAGTTCTTCGTCAGGTTGCGGCTGCCGCCGCGCCGTCGCCTTTGTCTCCCGACCCCATTTGCGCGGGAGATGGAGCTGGATCCGCCGGAGTCGCTGTGGCTGCACATGAGGGGCCGCGGGATCAGTGGCACGCGGGTCCGCGTCGACTTCCCCGCTCCTCATGTGATGTATCATCGTCAGGGATGGAAGACGTTTGCTCGCATCCACAGCCTGATGGATGGGCTCACTCTCCATTTTAAGTTGATGGAGGTTGGCCTTCTCTCCGTCAAGGTCTTCGGGCACTTTGGGACTCTTGCAAGGTGCTGCGTGGAGAGCTCCTCCGATGACGAAGACTCCTCCTCGAACGAGGGTGACGAGGAGGACAGCGGCAGCGACGACGAGGGCGGTGGACGGCAGGATGACGGGTCCGACTAGGTGTCGGGCGCCGCTCCTGGTGGCACCTGCAACCCCATCATCCGCGTCACCGGCTCCTTGAACTTTTCGGGGCCGTCTCCTTGGCGGCTGGCGTAGGCGGGCTGCGGAAGAGGAAGAGGAAGAAGGCGGGCGGCAAGGTCGTCACGTAGGAGTACGCGGGCACCGACGCCTTCGACGCATACTGACGTCCTGCCGCCTCGTCTTCGAGCTCTGCTTCCGGCACCGCCATCACCATCCAGCCTTTGGGCGGCCACCAAGATGTCCTCTTGGTGTCTTCTGCCACCCGTAGCTCGCCTAGGAGCTCCTTTTGCCCTTCTCGCCTCCTTGACCTACCTCCTGAGGAGAGGGACAAGAAATGCATTACGGGCATCTTATCTCTTTTTAGTTTGTAATCCTTCGGGCATCTGTTAAATTTAGAACCTGTAATCCCCTTATTCATGTTTTTCATTCCCTACGGACTATACCTGAATGGAATGTTTTTAGTGAAAAAAGGATGTTTGCCGGGTCATTTGCTTGTGGGTGAAACCCACGACAAGGAATAAATCCTTGATATCTTTAAGACAAACATTTTCTCGCCCAGCAACAGGCCTTGCCGTCTCCCTACTTCGCTCGACCTTACTCATGCCTCTGGCGGAGGCATGGATGAAGTGGGCTCAAGCTCCTCGTTTCATCCTTTCGCCGCCGCGACTACGACCAAACTTAGTCCCAGGAACGAGCCCTAGGGTCTAAAGTTATGGGAGCACGGTAGCTTAAGGAAAAGAACGAGGTTTCACATACCTCAGTCCATAATGGAATGCATGATAAGGGATGAAGAACTTATCTGAAGCTGCAGCCCCCGGCAACCCTGGTTTGCCGTGGGTGAATCTTTGCTCTTGTAGCCCCCGGCAACACCGGCTTGCCGGGGCCTAGGTGCTAGTCTGTTCCCTTTTCTTCTCCCCAAGTGGCTTCGGCAAGGATATCTGTGCGTCCTGTGAACCAAAGGAGACAGAGGAAAGACAAAGAGATGCAAACTCGACCTCTAAGCTAGGGGTTAGCCGCCGCTAAGCACTATCAACCCTAACCAAGGACGAGACTCAACTCAGCATGCATGGTATAACTTAGGGCGCCAGCGCTTCATTTATTTACGCTCAGGGTCTGTGCCTGGCTTTCTACAAAGGGTTACATGCCTTGCCGGCAAGGCTTTTTATATGTGGATGACATATTATTGATTGGAAATGATATAGAATTTCTGGATGGCATAAAAGGATACTTGAATAAGAATTTTTCAATGAAAGACCTCGGTGAAGCTGCTTATATATTAGGCATCAAGATCTATAGAGATAGATCAAGACGTTTAATTGGACTTTCACAAAGCACATACCTTGATACAGTTTTGAAGAACTTCAAAATGGATCCGTCAAAGAAAGGGTTGTTGCCTGTGTTACAAGGTGTGGAGTTGAGTAAGACTCAATGCCTGACCAGTGCAGAAGATAGAGAAAAAAATGAAAGTCATGCCCTATGCCTCAGTCATAGGATCTATCATGTATGCAATGCTGTGTACCAGACCTAATATGTGCCTTTCTATAAGTTTAGCGGGGAGGTACCAAAGTAATCCAGGAGTGGATCACTGGATAGCGGTCAAGAACATCCTGAAGTACCTGAAAAGGACAAAGGATATGTTTCTCATTTATGGAGGTGACAAAGAGCTTGTCGTAAACGGTTATGTCAATTCAAGCTTTGACACTGATACGGATGACTCTAAGTCACAAACCGGATATGTATTTTTATTGGACGGTGGAGCTGTCAGTTGGTGCAGTTCCAAGCAAAGCGTTGTGGCGGGATCTACGTGTGAAGCGGAGTACATAGCTGCTTCGGAAGCAGCAAATGAAGGAGTCTGAATGAAGGAGTTCATATCTGATCTAGGTGTTATACCTAAAGCACCGGGTCCAATGAAAATCTTTTGTGACAACACTGGAGCAATAACCTTGGCGAAGGAATCTAGGTTTCACAAGAGAACAAAGCACATCAAGAGATGCTTCAATTCCATCTGCGATCAAGTCAAGGAGGGAGACATAGAAATTTTCAAGATACATACGGATATGAATGTCGCAGACTCGTTGACTAAGCCTCTTCCACGAGAAAAACATGATCAACACCAAGACTCCATGGGTGTTAGAATCATTACTATGTAATCTAGATTATTGACTCTAGTAAAAGTGGGAGACTGAGGAAATATGCCCTAGAGGCAATAATAAAGTTGTTATTTATATTTCCTTATATCATGATAAATGTTTATTATTCATGCTAGAATTGTATTAACCGAAAACTTAGTAAATGTGTGAATACATAGACAAAATAGAGTGTCCCTAGTATGCCTCTACTTGACTAGCTCGTTAATCAAAGATGGTTATGTTTCCTAACCATAGACATGTGTTGTCATTTGATCAACGATATCACATCATTAGGAGAATGATGTGATGGACAAGACCCATCTGTTAGCTTAGCAACTTGATCATTTAGTTTTACTGCTATTGCTTTCTTCATAACTTATACATGTTCCTATGACTATGAGATTGTGCAACTCCCGAATACCGGAGGAACACCTTGTGTGCTATCAAACGTCACAACGTAACTGGGTGATTATAAAGATGCTCTATAGGTGTCTCCGAAGGTGTTCGTGGTGTTGGCATTGATCAAGAATAGGATTTGTCACTCCGAGTGTCGAAGAGGTATCTCTGGGCCCTCTCGGTAATACACATCATAATAAGCCTTGCAAGCAAATGACTAATGAGTTGGTCACGAGATGATGTATTACGAAACGAGTAAAGATACTTGCCGGTAACGAGATTAACTAGGTATAGTGATACCGACGATCGAATCTCGGGCAAGTAACATACCGATGACAAAGGGAACGACGTATGTTGTTATGTGGTTTGACCGATAAAGATCTTTGTAGAATATGTAGGAGACAATATGAGCATCCAGGTTCCCCTATTGGTTATTGACAGGAGATGAGTCTCGGTCATGTCTACATAGTTCTCGAACCCGTAGGGTCCGCACGCTTAACGTTCGATGACGATCGGTATTATGAGTTTATGAGTTTTGATATACTGAAGGTAGTTTGGAGTCCCGAATGAGATCACGGACATGACGAGGAGTCTCGGAATGTCGGAGACATAAAGATTGATATATTGGACGACTATATTCGGACACCGGAAGTGTTGCGGTGTTATCAGATGAAACCGGAGTGCCGGAGTGGTTACCGGACCCCCCC
>LR738715.1:729635560-729785345 GCA_902687465.1 Secale cereale
CCCCCCCCCCCCCCGGGGAGTATGGGCCATAGTGAGCCATGAGGGAAAGAGAGAGGCAGCCCACTAGGGCTAGCCGCGCCCCCCTAGGGAATCGTAGTTGGCCTAGGAGTGGGGGGAGGCGCAAAAGGAAGTTTTGCGAGTCCAGGGGCCAGACGCCAGGGTCTCTGGCGTCTGTGTCCATACGCCGGGAACCCTGGCGTCTGGCCCTGGAGTCCGAGAAGGACTCTTGCCTTTTGGGTGAAACTGACTTTGTGAAGGCTTTTACTCCAAGTTTCGACCCCAAGGCTCAATATATAAATAGAGGGGTGGGGCTAGCACCCAAGACACATCAAGATACACCAAGCCGTGTGCCGGCAACCCCGACCCTCTAGTTTATCCTCTGTCTAGTTTATGTAGTGCTTGGCGAAGCCCTGCAGAGATTGTTCTTCATCAACAACCGTCACCATGCCGTCGTGCTGCCGGAACTCATCTACTACTTCGCCTGTCTTGCTGGATCAAGAAGGCGAGGATGTCATTGTAATGCCCCGGATGTAATACTTTCCCTTTTTGGCAATATATATAACTTTGGCTTCATCAATTCCATTCTAGGTTCTTCGTCTTTTCGGGTATTCTTGTTTTGTCGTGTGCGTGTGTGCATTCATCCATGTCATGTTGTCATGTCCATTGCATTGCATTTGTGTTGTCATTTGCTTCCGGTCCCGCTCGTTCCTTCCCGTTGTCCGTTTCGAGTTCCGACGCTCTCACACGTGCCCGTGGCTTCCCGGAGTCCTTCTTTTGTGTTTGGCCGTGTAATGTGTTCGGTTTGGTGTGAGACTTGTCGTGCGATGTTGTTTTGATACGTGTAACCCGCCTGTCAAGTTTTGTCGCATTCGGAGTTCGTTTGGTACTCCAACAGTTATCCTCGTGGGCTAAAAGTACCTCCTCTTTGAGGCCCAAGAAACCCCTCCAACAGCCCACCAACCCAGCTCAAACCCTTCCCATCATCTAGGTCGTTCGTTTGTGATCTCGTGGCCGAAAACCTCTCCTCATTTGGACTACCCTAGCTCCTTGTGCCTATATAAACGTCCACCCCCCTCCAATTTTGCGTCCTAAACCCTAGTGTTTCCACCTCTGCCGCGCAGTGCTTCCACCGTTGCCGCGGCGTGCTTCCACCGTTGCCCAGCTGTGCTTCCACCGTTGCCCAGCCGTGCTTCCACCGCCGTGCTTCCACCCGCCGCGTGGGCCCGCGGGGTCCAGCGCCGGCCCACCGCCGCGCTGATCCGGGCTAGATCTCGCCCAGCCGCCGCGCCCTTCTTCCCCGCCTCCGGCTCGGCGTCGCCGCCGCCAGGAGCCCGCCGCCGGAGCCCCTCCTCGCCGCCGCCCCGGCTCCTCGTCACCGACCACCGCCGCCTGCCGCACCTTCCCCGCCGGCCACCGGCCTCCCTCGCCGCCGGGCCTCCCCTTCACCAGCTCGCCGCCCCGGCCTTCCCTCTCGCCGCGCCGCCCCGGGCCGCCGACCCTCGCCGCCGGCCGGGCCCCCAGGGCCGCCGCCCGACGGGACCGAAGCAGCCAGCCGCCGCCGCTCGAAGGTCGGGCTCGAGGGAGCCGCGCCTCGATCCGATCTGGCTGGGGTGAAACCCTAGCGGATCCAGACCGCGACCCGCTTCGGACCCGCTTCCGCGCCCGGATCCGCGCCCGTTTGACCCGGCGCCCAACCCGTTTGACCGGAGGTTGTCTCTCGTTTTTTTCCTGTAAGTGTTAGATTTTTCAGTGCCTGATGCATATTTGTGATGAGGATATTTTTTACTGTGCATGTCCGTTTTGTGCAAATGATATGTCAAAATGATCGTGGTGACATGTACTATGTTTGGTCCATTGTGCCATGCATGTTTGAGTCCATCTAGATGTATTAAACTTCATGAGAAGAGTGCTACTTGTTATAAACTGCTATTATTAGTTGTTTTCATTCCATGTTTGATATGTGATAACTTGTTGCATGTTTATCCAAATGAAGCAAATGATATGTCCACATGTTCATCATGAGATGCTCTACATGTTGGTTGCTTTAGCTTGCATGATAGATTTCATATTGCCATGTTTATCTCCTTTGCAAAATTGCTTGTGGCTGGTAGTTTGTTAAACTTGTTACGAGATGCCTAGTTGAGGAGCCCGTTGCTATTGATGTGGTTGTCCCCTTGTTGCATGCTTATATGTTTTGGACTCCCCATCATGTGTACTTTGCTGTGGTGCAAACCACTTGCCATGTTATGCTTTGAGGTGACTTAAACTTGCTCACTAACATGTCCATGCTTCTTGTCATGATGTTTTAGTGCTGTAGAGTATATATTTCTTGCTCCGAAGTTTCTATGTGGCTGTTAATTTCAGCTTTGCATGTTTAGTGTTTCGTGTGTATCTTTTAGCCCGTTGCTCCGTTTTGAGAAAGTCCTATATGAAACGTGTGTGGTTTTGCATGTAGATTCATAATATCCTCTTGTTAACATGTTTTGAAGTTTCTTGCTTGATGCATATTGTCATGTTCCTTGTGTTGTATCTCTGTGTTTCCTATGCTGTCTTTCTGTGCATCCTTAGTGCATCTGCAGTGCTTCCTTAGTGTATCAGTCATGCATCCTGTGGTTTGCGCTTTGCATCTTGTTGATTTCGTGCCTCCTGTGTTTTGTGTTGAGTAGAGTCGGAAGCTGAGTACGAGTACGAGAACGAGGTTACTACCGAGGTTGAGAACGAGGAGCCCGCTTACGATCCCATCGACGACCCGACAGGCAAGATGACCTGACCCGGATATCATTACTATCTTTGCCTATTGCTAGAAGTCTCGCTCTATAGCTTTTGCCTCGATGCCCATGTTTTCCTGTCAGCCTCCTATTGTAACCATGAATCTGTCTAACCACCCTACCTATGCAAACCCTTGATTGGCTAAGTAAGCTTCGCTCAACCCCTCTTATAGCATTGTTAGTTGCAGGAGAAGATTTGAAGATTCTTGCTTCATGTTGAAGCTTGTTGGGATATCACACTATATTAACTCTTAATGAAATCATCTATATATTGGTAATGGGTGGAAGGCTAAGCCTCTTACTTGGTGATTTGTTCCACTCATGCCGCCCTAGGAACCGTATAAACCGGTGTTATGTTCCTTGATTATGCGTTCCTCACATGGTTGGGGTTATGGGACCCCCTCGATAAACCGCTTAGCGCTAAGTCTTTTCTAGCAAGTCCCAACATTGGTACTATTTGCCTAATAACTAAAAACTTGCATAGGGCTTTGCAAACCCGAGTTCTTAATCAACAACCCGGGCTAGGGCTCCTCATGAGTGTTGGTCCAAACTGGGGGTTATGCGGGGCCACCACGAGGAAACTCGAGGATTGGTTTTACCTGTAGGATCGCCCATCCGGTCGTGGCCTGAGACTACATACGCGCGGCTATTGTCAGGGTGTCGGCACGCCGGGAGGATTTGTTGGATTAGCCTTACCTTAGTCGGAGTATCTTGAGCACGGGATTCCGAGGATCCTCGGGCCTTCCCACCTTGGAGTTGCGACTCCGCGGATCGTGGGCTTGTCATGGGCCAAGTTGGAACACCCCTGCAGGGTTATGAACTTTCGAAAGCCGTGCCCGCGGTTATGTGGCAGATGGGAATTTGTTAATATCCGGTTGTAGAAAACTTGACACCATGTTCAGAACACACTACCAGCGTGAGTACCGTGACGGTCATTTTCCAAAAGGGGTTCGGGAAGTGAACACGGTGGGGTTATGTTTGACTTGCTTAATTAGGATCACTTCGTGATCATCTTTCGTCCGAGGCACTTCTCTTCTCGCTCTCTTTTACGTAAGCTAGTGCTAGTGCTGCTGCAACCTCTTATTCTTTCTTCAGCCTTGTTCCACACCCAAGGCTTGGATAGTTGTGTTACCTGGGAACGGGATTGCTGAGTCCTCTGTGGCTCACAGACTCTACACCACACCAGATGCGGGTACTCAGGTGATCTATTCAAGTGACGGCACCGAGATGTACTGGGAGTACGACGAGGACCGTAGTCGTCACTATGTGCACTATCCCGACGATCAGTAGAGGTTTCTACTAGGGGCGATTCAGACCTGTGGTTTTATGTATGTTTGGTATCTTTCATTTGGATCTTTACCCGTAGACGGGTTGTGATGTTTTGAATGATGTTTGGATATGTAATGAATTGTGTGACGTGGCGAGTGTAAGCCAACTATCTTTTCCGCTTTCATCCCTATTTTACATGAGATGTGCAAAGGTACCAAACTTGAGATCATTCCAGAATGGGCTTATACCTTTAAGTCGTGCCTCGACACGTAGGAGGTATAGTCCCATCCTGGGCATTACAAGTTGGTATTCAGAGCCTTCTCCGACCTAGAAGCCCCCACTGATTGATCGAATCGTTGACGGTTGAGTCTAGGCACACACTTAAAAATGTTTTGAGTCCTATATTTATATCGGAGAGTAGGATTTCTTTTGCTCCTCATCTCTTTCACTCTGGTGAGGACTCTTGACGATTACTCTTGCCTCTTCTACTCTCAAAAATTGCACCAAATTTTTTTTTAGGAATCTCGCGAGTATTGTATGGATTGTTTCGATGTGTTTGTGACGAGAACATTGTTCTCGATGCCTCCTGTCATTAGGGGTTGTGGCAGTATCCCGGGGAGTTGAGCTCCGAGGTGTTGTCGTCACAAACATATCGCGGCAGTTCTAGAATACTTAAGACGGCCGACATCGAAAACTCTCCTATGCGGTTAGTGGCAAGATAACCCCGACATCACCCAGTACTGGGGAGGTAGTTCGGGAGTATTGCCATAGCTTGTATAGTAGATGCGTTACGAAGGTCCGAGGTAGACGGTTTCCGAAAACAACTGGTTATGTGTTGAAGGATGGATACAGCTGGATGTAGGATTAGAGTTGAGTGCACGATGCTTCCCCTGTATCCCCAACACCTGATTGCATATCTGGAAACTTTGGGAAATTAATAGGTGGGTTCATCTAGTAGCTCGTAGGCATTCTTCCAACGAATGCAGGATATGGAGTTCGGGGTTCTACATTGAGTGAAGTAGTTTTATGGTTGTTGTTCCGATCGGGAGTTGCATCTTAAAGGGTCCTTGGCTATGCTGATCCGGGGATTGCAAAACCCTTTCGTAACACGTTCCATAAGCTTTCAGCACGAATTTGTCGAATGAAGCTCCTATCTTGTATTTGTTCCATCTGCACCTTGTTGTTTTTCTTATTTACCTTTTGTCTACCCAGTGGCTTCTCGTGAAGATTGTTGTTATCATTAAGCTGAGAATTTCATTCGTTCTCTTGTTCGAATGATTCTTGTGAAGACTATGTTGCATTTCTAGCCGTTGTTTCAGCTTATATCTTCTTTCAATCAAATGGATAATGGTGGTCATCTCTTTCAGGATGGCTCCTAAAAAGGTTCCCAACGCTAACCCAGAGGGTGAAGAGGTTCCTGATCGTCCTCCTTCCCCTCCTCCTCCGTCTGAGGCCTGGAGAGCAATTGTGCAAACTACGAACCAGAACACCCAGATGCTTATGCAGATGATGCAGAAAATTCAAGCAAATCAAGCAAATCAGGGTGCTCATGGGAACCAAGGCAATTTGTTCAACCAACAGCAATTTGCTACGCTCAACCAGTTCTTGGCAAATCAACCAAAGGCTTTCAGTTACTGCGTGGACCCTCTCGATGCTGAAGACTGGATAACGGATATCAAGAAGCATTTTGAGTGCAGCAACGTAAGGCCCGAGGACTATGTGAAGTTTGCAGCCTTCCAACTCAAGGACCAAGCAGCTGATTGGTGGCAGCAGTACAAAGACTCCAGGGCAGGGCGTGAAATCTCCTGGGATGACTTCTGCAAGGACTTTCGCTCTCACCACATTCCAACAAGTGTCATCGAGGGTATGCGTGAGCAATTCCGCAACCTGAAGCAAGGCTCTATGACTATCTACCAATATAATGTCAAGTTCCAAAACCTTGCCCGCTATGCCAAGCAAGACATCCCAGATGCCAAGAGCAAGATCTATCAGTTCCGTGGTGGTCTGAAGGATGAACCCCAACTTGCTCTCACCTTGTTCGAGCTTGATGAGTTTGACAAATTCTATAACATGGCGCTTAAGCAAGAGGCAGCCCAGCTCAAGATGGAAGCTTCCAAAAAGAGGATCAGAGACGCTGTTCACTCCTCCTCATCTTCTCAAGTGGTCGCGAAGCAACAGAAGTTTTGGCTTCCACCTCCTCCAGTGATTCGAGCTCCCTACAACAACAACAAGAATGCTGGTGGCAGTGGTTTCTCCCACCCACACAACCAAGGCAATCAGTCCAAGTCGCAGTTCAAAGCTCCAAGACCAAGTGTTCCTCCTCCTCGTCCACTTTCTGAGGTCACTTGCTACAAATGTGGTCAGAAGGGTCATTATTCCAACAAGTGCACCAACCCAAGGCGCCTTCCGCCTCCTCCACCCGTCAGCACAGCTATTGTCAAGCATAATCCAAAGTCAGCAAAAGTGAATCTGATGAATGCAGCTCAAGCAGAGAATTCTTCAGATGTGATACTTGGTAACCTTCCAGTGAACTCTTTTCCTGCAAAAGTGTTGTTTGATTCGGGTGCTTCATGTTCTTTCATGTCATATCCATTTGCATCCAAGCACAACGTTGTCACCAAAAGTTTGCCAAGGGAATTATCAGTTGTTTCTCCGGGTAAACTGATGCATTCTTGTGTGTATGCTCCGGATGTATCTATTCGCATGGGTGATTACCGCTTTCTGGCTAAACCGGTTGTTCTCGGCAACTCCGACATTGACCTCATTCTCGGGATGGATTGGCTTTCTCAGCATGATGCTCACATTGATTGTGCAAATAAGGAAGTCAAGATTACTCATCCTAATGAAGATGTGATTATCTTCGCCTCTCGGGATAACACAATCAGGCTTTCTCTCTCAATGACAAGGGCGAGATTAATGCCATCTCTCAAATTCCGGTGGTAAACGAATACGAAGACGTTTTTCCTGAAGAACTTCCAGGCATGCCTCCACATCGTCAAGTTGAATTCGTCATTGAACTCGAGCCTGGTACTGAGCCAGCATGCCGGTGTCCGTACAAGCTCTCTCCTGAAGAGTTGAAGGAGTTGAAGAAACAGCTTGATGAACAAGAGTGTATGGGCCTGATCAGGCCTAGTACGTCTCCTTGGGGCTGTGGTGTCTTATTTGTCAAGAAGAAGGATGGCACGGAGCGCCTTTGCGTCGATTACCGGCCATTGAACAAGAAGACAATAAAGAACAAATATCCGCTCCCCAACATCAATGAATTGTTCGAGCATCTCAAAGGAGCTAAAGTGTTCTCAAAGCTCGATCTCCGAATGGGCTATCACCAAATTCGCATTCGCGAAGAAGATCCACAAGACTGCCTTCAGAACGAGCTACGGCTCATATGAGTATACAGTCATGTCTTTTGGTCTCGCTAATGCTCCACCTACCTTCTCGAGAATGATGCACTACATTTTCTACCCTTACACCAACGAGTTTGTGCTTGTGTATCTGGATGACATCTTGGTATTCTCCAAGAACGAAGAGGGTCACGAAAAGCACCTCCGTCTGGTTCTCGACAGACTCCGTGAACATAAGTTCTATGCCAAGTTCTCCAAGTGCGAATTTTGGCTCGATAAGGTCTTGTATCTGGGCCATATCATCTCCGCTGACGGTATTGCTGTGAACCCTGAGAAAGTTGAAGCGATTGTAAACTGGGAACCTCCTCAGAACATCAAGCAACTCCGAAGCTTCCTTGGTCTTGCTAGTTATTGCAGAAGGTTCATTGAGAACTTCTCCAAGATTGCCAAGCCTCTCTCCAACTTGCTGCAGAAGAATGTCAAGTACAACTGGTCTCCAGATTGTGATGTGGCTTTCAAAACTCTCAAAGAAAAGCTCATCTCTGCTCCAGTTCTTACTCCTCCAGATGAGTCCAAGCCCTACGAAGTATTCT
Source organism: Secale cereale (assembly GCA_902687465.1). Lineage (NCBI taxonomy): Eukaryota > Viridiplantae > Streptophyta > Magnoliopsida > Poales > Poaceae > Secale > Secale cereale. The sequence goes on from LR738715.1 coordinate 729,643,532, forward strand.
GTGATGCTTCTCTTCAAGGACTTGGTGGTGTGCTAATGCAGGACAAGAAGATTGTGGCATACACTTCTTGTCAGCTGAAGCCAAGTGAGAAGAACTACCCCACACATGATCTCGAACTAGCAGCTGTGGTACATGCTTTGATTACGTGGAGACACCTTCTGTTGGGCAGAAAAGTCGACATCTTCACCGATCACAAGAGCTTGAAGTACATCTTCACACAGCCGAACCTGAACCTCCGCCAGACTCGTTGGGTCGAGATGATCCAAGAGTATGATCCAAGCATCGAATACACACCTGGCAAGGCGAATGTGATTGTAGATGCTTTGAGCAGAAAGTCATATTGAACAGTCTCCTTATCAAGCCGTTCCAGCCTGATCTTTGTGAAGCATTCAGGAAGCTCAACCTCCAAGTTGTTCCGCAAGGCTTTCTTGCAAATCTTCAAGTTGCTCCTACCTTGGAAGATCAGATTCGTGAGGCCCAACTCAGTGATGCTATGGTGCAGAAAGTGAAACATGGTATTGCAAAGGGTACTCCCAAATACAAGTGCTATCGCGTTGATGAGAGAGATACCTTGTTCTTTGAGGACAGACTTGTTGTTCCCAAAGGTGATCTCAGGAAGCTCATAATGAACGAAGCACGTGATTCCCTCCTTTCGATTCATCCTGGAAGTTCCAAGATGTACCAAGACCTCAAGCAATCTTACTGGTGGACTCGCATGAAAAGGGAGATTGCCCAATTCATGAATGAATGTGATGCTGCAGAAGAGTGAAGGCAGAGCATCAACGTCCAGCCGGTCTTCTCCAACCTCTTCCTATTCCCGAGTGGAAATTCGACCACATTGAAATGGATTTCGTCAGTGGCTTTCCTAAGTCCAAGAAAGGGAATGATTCTATCTTTGTGGTGATTGACAAGCTTACCAAAGTCGCTCACTTCCTTCCAGTCAAAGAATCCATCAATGCAGCTCAACTGGCAGAGTTGTACACTTCCAGAATTATGTCCTTACACGGCATTCCTCAAGTTATCTCCTCAGACCGTGGAAGTTTGTTCACTTCCAAGTTCTGGGACTCCTTTCAGTCTGCCATGGGCACTAAGATCCATTTCAGCACTGCATTTCACCCTCAGACTAGTGGTCAAGTCGAGAGAGTGAATCAGATTCTAGAAGACATGCTCAGAGCCTGTGTAATATCTTCTGGCATGAAATGGGAAGATTGCCTTCAATTTGCCGAGTTCTCTTACAACAACAGTTTCCAAGCAAGTGCTGGCAAAGCTCCGTTTGAAATCCTCTATGGCAGAAAGTGTCGTACCCCTCTCAACTGGTCCGAGACTAGTGAACGTCAACTTCTTGGCAATGACTTGATCTCAGAAGCCGAAGAAATGTGCAAAGTCATACGTGAGAATCTCAAGGCTGCTCAGTCGCGTCAAAAGAGCTACTATGACAGCAAGCATCGTGATTTTGCCTTCAACATTGGGGATCATGTCTATCTCCGTGTTTCTCCTATGAAAGGCACCCAAAGATTCGGTATCAAAGGAAAGCTTGCTCCTAGATACGTGGGCCCTTTCAAGATTCTTGGCAAGAGAGGCGATCTAGCCTATCAACTTGAGCTCCCTTCCAACTTCGCTAATGTTCATGATGTGTTTCACGTGTCTCAACTTTGCAAGTGCTTCAAGACACCTGAACGCACCATTCCGTTTGAGGAGATTGATCTTCAACAAGACTTGTCTTACCAAGAGCATCCCGTTGCTATTCTCGAAGAAACCGAGCGCAAGACCCGCAACAAGTCAATCAAGTTCTTGAAAGTCAAGTGGTCACATCATACCGATCGAGAAGCTACGTGGGAACGAGAAGATCACCTTCGTTCCGAGTACCCTTCCTTCTTCCAGTCCTAGATCTCGGGACGAGATCTTTTCGTAGTAGAGGAGAGTTTGTAATGCCCCGGATGTAATACTTTCCCTTTTTGGCAATATATATAACTTTGGCTTCATCAATTCCATTCCGGGTTCTTCGTCTTTTCAGGTTTTCGTCGTTTTGTCGTGTGCGTGTGTGCATTCATCCATGTCATGTTGTCATGTGCATTGCATTGCATTTGTGTTGTCATTTGCTTCCGGTCCCACTCGTTCCTTCCCATTGTCCGTTTCGAGTTCCGACGCTCTCACACGTGCCCGTGGCTTCCCGGAGTCCTTCTTTTGTGTTTGGCCGTGTAACGTTTCCGGTTTGGCATGAGACTTGTCGTGCGATGTTGTTTTGATACATGTAACCCGCCTGTCAAGTTTTGTCGCGTTCGGAGTTCGTTTGGTACTCCAACAGTTATCCTCGTGGGCTAAAAGTACCTCCTCTTTGAGGCCCAAGAAACCCCTCCAACAGCCCACCAACCCAGCTCAAACCCTTCCCATCATCTAGGTCGTTCATTTGTGATCTCGTGGCCGAAAACCTCTCCTCATTTGGACTACCCTAGCTCCTTGTGCCTATATAAACGTCCACCCCCTCCAATTTTGCGTCCTAAACCCTAGTGTTTCCACCTCTGCCGCGCAGTGCTTCCACAGTTGTCGCGCCGTGCTTCCACCGTTGCCCAGCCGTGCTTCCACCGTTGCCCAGCCGTGCTTCCACCGCCGTGCTTCCACCCGCCGCGTGGGCCCGTGGGGTCCAGCCCCGGCCCACCGCCGCGCAGATCCGGGCTAGATCTCGCCCAGCCGCCGCGCCCTTCTTCCCCGCCTCCGGCTCGGCGCCCCGGCTCCTCGTCACCGACCGCTGCCGCCTGCCGCACCTTCCCCGCCGGCCACCGGCCTCCCTCGCCGCCGGGCCTCCCCTTCACCAGCTCGCCGCCCCGGCCGCCCCTCTCGCCGCGCCGCCCCGGGCCGCCGACCCTCGCCGCCGGCCGGGCCCCCAGCGCTGCCGCCCGACGGGACCAGAGCAGCCAGCCGCCGCCGCTGGAAGGTCGGGCTCGAGGGAGCCGCGCCTCGATCCGATCTGGCTGGGGTGAAACCCTAGCGGATCCAGACCGCGACCCGCTTCGGACCCGCTTCCGCGCCCGGATCCGCGCCCGTTTGACCCGGCGCCCGACCCGTTTGACCGGAGGTTGTCTCTCGTTTTTTTTCCTCTAAGTGTTAGATTTTTTAGTGCCTGATGCATATTTGTGATGAGGATATCTTTTACTGTGCATGTCCGTTTTGTGCAAATGATATGTCAAAATGATCGTGGTGACATGTACTATGTTTTGTTCCATTGTGCCATGCATGTTTGAGTCCATCTAGATGTCTTAAACTTCATGAGAAGAGTGCTACTTGTTATAAACTGCTGCTATTAGTTGTTTTCATGTCATGTTTGATATGTGATAACTTGTTGCATGTTTATCCAAATGAAGCAAATGATATGTCCACATGTTCATCATGAGATGCTCTACATGTTGGTTGCTTTAGCTTGCATGATAGATTTCATATTGCCATGTTTATCTCCTTTGCAAAAGTGCTTGTGGCTGGTAGTTTGTTAAACTTGTTACGAGATGCCTAGTTGAGGAGCCCGTTGCTATTGATGTGGTTGTCCCCTTGTTGCATGCTTATATGTTTTGGACTCCCCATCATGTGTACTTTGCTGTGGTGCAAACCACTTGCCATGTTATGCTTTGAGGTGACTTAAACTTGCTCACTAACATGCCATGATAAAACTGTTGTTTTAACACTTAGTGAAATTTCACAAAGTCTGGAATCTGTAATTTCCAGATGACATGTTTGCTTGTTGTTCTAGGAAAATCCATGATAGTTTTGGGGTGACTATTGATGATTCTCTGTTGTATATGTTGTTGGCTATCCATTCATGCTCTCACATGCTCATTTGGGTGGCTGTAGCATATTTAATTCTTGCTCCCAAGTCGCTATAAAATACTGCTGTCAGGTTTTGTTGTCATGTTCAAAATGTTATAGCTTGTTGCTATTGCTCCATGCCTCCTATAGAGATGCTCCAATGGAATTGTTTGTTGTAGGATATGTCTACTTTATGTCCATGCTTCTTGTCATGATGTTTTAGTGATGTAGAGTATATATTTCTTGCTCCGAAGTTGCTATGTGGCTGTTAATTTCAGCTTTGCATGTTTAGTGTTTCGTATGTATCTTTTAGCCCGTTGATCCGTTTTGAGCAAGTCCTATATGAAACTTGTGTGGTTTTGCATGTAGATTCATAATATCCTCTTGTTAACATGTTTTGAAGTTTCTTGCTTGATGCATATTGTCATGTTCCTTGTGTTGTATCTCTGTGTTTCCTATGCTGTCTTTCTGTGCATCCTTAGTGCATCTGCAGTGCTTCCTTAGTGTATCAGTCATGCATCCTGTGGTTTGCGCTTTGCATCTTGTTGATTTCGTGCCTCGTGTGTTTTGTGTTGAGTAGAGCCGGAAGCTGAGTACGAGTACGAGAACGAGGTTACTGCCGAGGTTGATTACGAAGAGCCCGCTTACGATCCCATCGACGACCCGACAGGCAAGATGACCTGACCCGGATATCATTACTATCTTTGCCTATTGCTAGAAGTCTCGCTCTATAGCTTTTTCCTCGATGCCCATGGTTTCCTGTCAGCCTCCTATTGTAACCATGAATCTGTCTAACCACCCTACCTATGCAAACCCTTGATTGGCTAAGTAAGCTTCGCTCAGCCCCTCTTATAGCATTGTTAGTTGCAGGAGAAGATTTGAAGATTCTTGCTTCATGTTGAAGCTTGTTGGGATATCACACTATATTAACTCTTAATGAAATCATCTATATATTGGTAATGGGTGGAAGCCTAAGCCTCTTGCTTGGTGATTTGTTCCACTCATGCCGCCCTAGGAACCGTATAAACCGGTGTTATGTTCCTTGATTTTGCGTTCCTCACACGGTTGGGGTTATGGGACCCCCTCGATAAACCGCTTAGCGCTAAGTCTTTTCTAGCAAGTCCCAACATTGGTACTATTTGGCTAATAACTAAAAACTTGCATAGGGCTTTGCAAACCCGAGTTCTAAATCAACAACCCGGGCCAGTGCTCCCCATGAGTGTTGGTCCAAACTGGGGGTTATGCGGGGCCACCACAAGGAAACTCGAGGATTGGTTTTACCTGTAGGATCGCCCATCCGGTCGTGGCCTGAGACTAGATACGCGCGGCTATTGTCAGGGTGTCGGCACGCCGGGAGGATTTGCTGGATTAGCCTTACCTTAGTCGGAGTATCTTGAGCACGGGATTCCGAGGATACTCGGGCCTTCCCACCTTGGAGTTGCGACTCCGCGGATCGTGGGCTTGTCATGGGCCAAGTTGGAACACCCCTGCAGGGTTATGAACTTTCGAAAGCCGTGCCCGCGGTTATGTGGCAGATGGGAATTTGTTAATATCCGGTTGTAGAAAACTTGACACCATGTTCAGAACACACTACCAGCGTGAGTACCGTGACGGTCATTTTGTGAAAGGGGTTCGCGAAGTGAACGCGGTGGGGTTATGTTTGACTTGCTTAGTTAGGATCACTTCGTGATCATCTTTCGTCCGAGGAACTTCTCTTCTCGCTCTCTTTTACGTAAGCTAGTGCTAGTGCTGCTGCAACCTCTTATTCTTTCTTCAGCCTTGTTCCACACCCAAGGCTTGGATAGTTGTGTTACCCGGGAACGGGATTGCTGAGTCCTCTGTGGCTCACAGACTCTACACCACACCAGATGCAGGTACTCAGGTGATCTATTCAAGTGACCGCACCGAGATGTACTGGGAGTACGACGAGGACCGTAGCCGTTACTATGTGCACTATCCCGACGATCAGTAGAGGTTTCTACTAGGGGCGATTCAGACCTATGGTTTTATGTATGTTTGGTATCTTTCATTTGGATCTTTACCCGTAGACGGGTTGTGATGTTTTGAATGATGTTTGGATATGTAATGAATTGTGTGACGTGGCGAGTGTAAGCCAACTATCTTTTCCGCTTTCATCCCTATTTTACATGAGATGTGCAAAGGTACCAAACTTGAGATCATTCCAGAATGGGCTTATACTTTTAAGTCGTGCCTCGACACGTAGGAGGTATAGTCCCATCCTGGGCATTACAGTCATCGAGCTGAACGTGTGCTGAACGCGGAGGTGCCGTACGTTCGGTACTAGATCGGGACGGATCATGAAGGTGCACGACTACATCAACCGCGTTGATAAACGCTTCCGCTTTCGGTCTATGAAGTTACGTAGACACACTCTCCCCTCTCGTTGCTATGCATCTAGTAGATAGATCTTGCGTGATCGTGGGAATTTTTTTTGAAATACTACGTTCCCCAACACTTGGTGGGCACTAGCTGATCGTACGGTACTTGGAGGCTGTCGAACATCTCAACAAACAGGACACTGAGCCCTGCGCAGCCATCGATGAGGGTCTTGGTAACTTGAACGTTGCTGATGACGGGTGAACAAAGCATCGGGAGGGCGCCAGCCGTCGCCGCGCACTTGAGCTGGTCTGCTGAACTGAAGGTGATGGGGCACTTGGACCACCTGAGTGGGCGCATGGCTTCGAGCTTGGGGAGAGCCGCGTTTACTTGTCGGGAGAACTACTTGAAGAGGCACTGAGAGGTCGGGGCATGCGCTCCGCCCAAGATGCGGGCGATGGTGCAAGGCTCCTGGAAGCCCCCAGCCCACTCATCCTGGTTGTCGTTCCTTCTTGGCAGCGGCAGAGGAGGGAGGCCGGCCTTGCCCTGGGGACAGTCCTCGCCAGGTTGGTCCCTCCAGGCATCCTCACTAGGCTGGTCCCTCCAGGCATCCTTATGTGGTTGATCATGCCAACGGTCCTCCCGAGGCTGATCACGCCACTCCTAGCGGGGGCCGCGGTCATCCTAGCGTCCCTCGGTCCGACTTCCTCCCCGGCCCTAGCCACGGTTGTTGCGCACGGGACGTTGGCCGATGCGCCCTTCGCGGAGGGCCCTGAGCTCTTGACAGTCATGGGTGTTATGGATGTGCACGTTGTGGAAGGCGCAGAACGGACGGCTGTTCTTGGATGACTCCGGGTGGTCACGACCATGCTTCATATCTGGCTCGGCCGTGAGCACTACCACTCCTTTGCACTTCACGTCCTTGCCCTTGGCCTTTTTGTCTTCAGGTTCAACAGCAGGGAGCTCGATGAGGGAGAGGTGCCCCTCCTCAGCTCTAGCGCACTTGGTCGCGAGGTTGAACAGCTCCAGGGTCGTGCACGGATCTTCGTGGATGGAGAGCTCCTCCTTCATCTTGACGTCACGGACACCATCTGAGAACGCTGAAATGGTGGCCTCGTCCGTGACCTTGGGGATCTTGACGCGGACACTATTGAAGCACTGGATGAACTTCTGTAGGGTTTCTCCTGGTTGTTGCTTGATGTGATGTAGGTCACCTGCGGCCGGGGGGCGGTCGCGGGTGCCCTGGAAGTTGGCAATGAATAGCTCGCGCATCTCACCCCTGGTGGAGATCGATCCCGCGGGCAGGTACAGGAGCCACGAGCGCGTGCCGTCCTTGAGAGCCATGGGGAACCAATTCGCCACGATCTTCTTGTTGCCGCCGGATGCCTCGATGCTCAGCTCGTAGAGTTGCAGGAATTTGGCAGGGTCGGGGGTGCCGTCGTAGCGTGGAGGCAGGTCGGGCTTGAACTTTTCGGGCCAACTGGCGTTGCGTAGTTCGGGGGCGAGGGCCTTGCAGCCTGCTGTTAACACCGGAGCTTGCCGTGGAGGCGGAGCTTGGTCTTGGTCCTCGTGCGCCACCGCGGTAGGGGGCGCACGGTCTTGACGCGACGGTGGAGGGAGCGCTGGCGCTCCTCCTCGATGCCGCTGGATCTCTTGGCAGCTTTCTTCTTCGTGGGCTGGCACCACGCGCGGGAGGTCGTGCCGCGGGGCCGCGTGCCTTGGGTCGTGGACGACGCCTTGATTTGGAGGTGGCAGAGGCGCTTCATGGGCCACGTCGCCCGCATGGGGAGGCGGCGAGGCAGCGAGAGGGACGGTGCAGGAGATCCCCTAGCGGCGCTGACGAGCTCGGTGATGCGGTCGAGCCAGTCTTCGGAGAAGTCGTCGACGGGGCGGTAGCGCAGGAGCTCACGTGCCATGAGCAACGCGGCCTGTGCGTCTGTGGGTCTACGGCGAGCGTGAGACGATGAGCCTGCCGGGGTCAGTGACGGGGTCGCTGTGCATCCGTCTCGTCGCACGGAGGGGTGCAGGGACGAGACCTACTACTGGTGCCGCGCCGGTCCGGTGGCGGCGTTGGCAGCGGGTGATGGAGAACGGCAAGAAGCTGCACCGGCGCGAGCTGTATGAGCAACGCGGGCGACAAGGGTGGCCTGCCGCTCAGCACGGGCTCGGCAAGCGTCGGCCATGGAACCGGCTGGATGACGGAGGATGGATCGACCGAAGGGGAGCTTCGGCACACCCCTACCTGTCGTGCCAAATGTCATATCTAGGGTTCTCGCAAAACCCTTAAGGTTCGAACACTGGGGTGCGCACGAAGGTCTCTCCTTTCCGCTCTAGCTCGCTCTCGCACCGATTCCTAGGCCTAGACCGTCGAACTCGAAGAATAAGGGACACAAGGGTTTATACTGGTTCGGGGCCACCGTTGTGGTGTAATACCCTAATCCAGTCTGGTGTGGTGGATTGCCTTGTAGGCTGATGATGAACTAGTACACAGGAAGAACAGCCTCCTGGGGAGAGGTGTTCTTGTGCTCGGATGAGCTTGGGTGGAATGAATCTGATTGCCCTAGGTTGGGTTGGCTCCAGATCAGATGCCCTCTATGGTGGTGGCAATTTCTATTTATAGAGGCCTCGGTCCTCTTCCCAAATATTGAGTGGGAAGGGATCCCACAACGGCCAAGTTTGAAGGGGGGGCTAGTACAAGCTATCCTGACAAAAGGTGATCTTCGCCTGCCAAAGGCTCTGGTGGTGATGCCGTCGTGGGCTCCGCGATGACCTCCGCTCTGCCGTCCTGCTGGTCTTGGTCTCGTTCCTCCGATATGATGCCTCGGGACTCCTCGCCTGCGCTTGCCCCTTTAGCACCAAAGAAGAAACTGGCATCCTACGCCCGCTGGCGCCCGCCTGGCCTTGGTCATCATGGCTCACGTCACGGGAACCTCATGAGGTGCCCCTTTCCTTGGTATCTCCGCTCCTTGGGAGCTAGCCTAGTGAGGCCGCCCCAGTGGAGTTCTTGCATCATCTGCATCGCGGGGCTCGGTCCCTCGCGAGGGTCTTGAGTGGTTGCTGACGATGTTGGGCCGTACCAGGCCACTGGACGAGCCACGCTCTGGACCACAGGCAGGCAAGTCTGGGTACCTCCGTTCCCAGAATGCCGACATCATTAACCCGAAATAATGGTTATTTGGTGCTTGCGTTTAGCATAAAACATTATATCTAGATATTTTTTATTGCAAGATGGTTATTCATTTAAGTTAGAGAATAATTATTATTCTATTTATATGAGTAACATCTTTTATGGTCATGCACCCCTTGTGAATGGTTTATTCTTGTTGAATCTACATCGTAGTAATACACATATTCATAATATTGATGCCAAAAGATTCAAAGTAAATAATGATAGTATCACATATTTGTGGCACTACCGCTTAGATCATATTGGTGTAAAGCGCATGCAGAAACTCCATGCTGATGGATTTTTGGAATCTCTTGATTATGAATCTTTTGAGACATGTGAACCATGCCTCATGGGCAAGATGACTACAACTCCGTTCTTCGAGACAATGGAGCGAGTTAGTGACTTATTGGATACAATACATACCGATGTATGTGGTCCGATAAGTATTGAAGCACGCGGTGGATATCATTATTATCTTCCCTTCATAGATGATTTGAGTATATACGGGTATATTTAATTGATGAAACACATGTCTGGAATTTTTGAAAAGTTCAAGCAATTTCAGACTGAAGTTGAAGATCATCATGACAAGAATATAAAATGTCTACGATATGATCGTGGAGGTGAATATCTGAGTTACGAGTTTGGTATCTATTTAAGAAAATGTGAAAAATTGTTTCACAACTCATGCCACCTGGAACACCATCGTGTAATGGTGTGTCTGAACGTGGTAGCCGTAATCTATTGGATATGGTGCATTCTATGATGTCTCTTATTGATTTGCCACTATAGTTTTGGGGTTTATGCATTAGAGACAATTACATTCACTTTAAATAGGGCACCATATAAATCTGTTGAGACGACACCGTATGAGCTGTGGTTTGGCAAGAAACATAAGTTGTTGTTTCTTAAAGTTTGGGGATACGATGCTGATGTCAAGAGGCTTTAGCCTAATAAGCCCGAACACAGAGCGGAGAAGTGTGTCTTCATAGGATACCCTAAAGAGACCATTGGGTATACCTTCTACCATAGATCTGAAGGCAAGATCTTTGTTGCCAAGTCAAAGTGCATTATATCGAATAGAGGGGGGCGAATAGGTGATTTTTATAATTCATCACTGAGGAAATTCTAGCTCAGGAATTTCCTAAGTAACAAACTACTTAGCGGCAGAATAGATACTCAAGTGCATGCAGAACAAAACAGTAGCATGGTCATCATGATGAAATGAAAGCAAACACAAAGCACAAGTAGCATGTAAACAGGATATGCAGGCAGAAGACTGAGGACTGAAGAAATAGGGTTGAGGAAATTGAGAAAGTCTTCAACCAAAGTCTTCAAACAGTATAGATCAAATTCATCAACACATAAATGAGTAAATGGAAGGGTTGAGGAAATAGAACCAGTAGGCTTGGTGAAGATAATGATTTGTTAGACCAGTTCCAACAGTTGTGACAGTTGTACGTCTGGTTGGGCGGCTAGGTATTCAAACCTGAGGACACACAGTCCCGGACACACAGTCCAAGACACCAAGTCCTCACCGTATTCCCCTTGAGCTAAGGTCACACAGACCTTGCCAATCACTCGTGGTAAGTCTTCACAGGTGACTTCCAAACCTTCACAGACTTGGTCACCCGACGATCCACAATTCCTCTTGGAAACTTTAGACCATTGACACCAAACCGTCTGGAAGATCATAGTCTTCAAAGGTAACAAGCATCAGTTCCACATAGGAACACTCTCTTCAGTGATGCTCAAGCACTTTGGGATTTTAGGTGTTCGGGTTTTGGGTTTTTCCTCACTTGATGATTTTCGCTCAAAGTCCTCGGAGGATGGGTTGCTCAAATGACAAGTGTCAGTTTATCTCGGAGCAGACAACCAACTAGTGGTTGTAGGGGCGGCTGTTTATAGCCTAGGGAGCAGCCCGGCATGATAAGACATAAATGCCCTTCAATGATATGACCCTTAGGTGGATAGGATATTTGAGACAACTGGTGCATAGCACAACAACGGTCGGAAATTTGAGCTCTCAAATTCCTCAGGGCTATCATGTTCCTCACTTGTAGGCAATCCGCACTGGCAAATTCCTAACTCCTTAGTCAGAACAAATTCCTCAGAGAACAGAAGAACTTCGTCTTTGTGACTGAAGAAATTGACTGAACTGTATGAGGTTTCCAATGGCTTCACTCGAAAGGATTGGTAGTGTAGGCTTTGAGATGAGCATCACTTGGAAATGTGTTTCCTTAGTTTTACCTCGACCCCCTTTAATAGTACGGTGTTTCCTATGACTCACGAAAGAGAAAATGAAACTACTAAAATAAAAGTCTTCACACTTCATAATCCTCGCATGAATATCCAAGTCTTCAAGGCCAAACCAATTTCCACGTTTTCAAAGTCTTCAGGAAAACCAAAGTCTTCAACTGAAGACATACATTTTTAGGGGTCGACTTTCTTCGTAAATATCAAACTCCTCATAGACTTATAGTACCTGTGTACACTCACAAACATATTAGTCCCTTAACCTATAAGTCTTCAATACACCAAAATCACTAAGGGGCACTAGATGCACTTACAATCTCCCCCTTGTTGGTGATTGATGACAAAATTTCTCCCCCTTTGTCATGAAATGACCAAAAGGGACGAAAAATGAGGACTAACGCCCCTAAAGAATTTTATCATGATGTCAATGGAGGAGCGCCAGCATTGTTGGGGTCATCTGTTGATGTAGGGCCTGCCGCAGTGTCGTCCAAATCTTCAGCTTCATCAGTTGCGTGCGATGAAGAAAATGAACTTGTGACCAGCTAAGGAACTTTGACCTTCTTGAATATCTTCGAAGGTGGATGAGACCAGTCAAAGTCCTGTTGGAATTCCATTTCCTTGAGTTCTTCAGCACTGAAGTGATGTGAAAGAATAGCCCAAGTGTGATCAAAGATTCTTGCGCATAGTAGTGATTCTTCTTCACAGTGTTGTGTGTTACAGTCATGTTCTGAAGAATTGTAGCAAACTGGCGCTTGACCCACTTGTGATTGCGATCAACCTTCTGATGAAGACTTAGGAGAAGCTCACGGTCAGTCATCACTACCGGAACAGTTGCTTGAGGAATTTGCTTTGAAGCATTTGCGGCAGTGTCTTGGGTTGCAGAATCATCATTGGTAGAATAAGATGCAGCTTTGCCAATCTGGACATCCAAAGGACGTGTACCTTCATCAATGATAGCAGCTTCGCCCTTTCCATCAACCGAGTAAATGGTCCGTTTGAGGACTTCAGCAGGAGGCAAATAGCTGAGGTGATTCTGAAAGTTAGCCTATATGCAATTAAAGACCTTGTGCTGATGAATCTCATAATCCAGGGAGCATAAGGCTTCAACTCAAAAGGTGAAAGTGCAACATTCGTGAAAGTCCTGATGAAGAAATCATGATAGTTGATGGGAATCCCGTGCATGATATTGGACAGAAGATTCTTCATGATGCCAACAATGTCTTCTTCTTCAGAGTTGTGGCCCTTAATTGTACTGAGGGTTTTGGTGAGTATGCGGTAGATGGTCTGTAGGATCGAAGAAGGTGAGAGTGTCTAGAAGGGGGGGGGGTGATTAGACTACTCGATAAGATAAAAAATCTGTCTTTTATCAAGAACAGTTTTTGACAGATTTTGCAAAGCACACAAGTCAAGTAATACACTACACATGCAATTTCTAGAGTATGGGCAGCGGAAAGTAAATTGCATATATAGTATAGAGAGGTGGAGAAGATCAAACGCAGTTTGGTGACACGGAGATTTTTGTCGTGGTTCCGATAGGTGGTGCTATCGTACATCCACGTTGATGGAGACTTCAACCCACGGAGGGTAACGGCTGCGCGAGTCCACGGAGGGCTCCACCCACGAAGGGTCCACGAAGAAGCAACCTTGTCTATTCCATCACGGCCTACGCCCACGGAGGACTAGCCTTACTCGGGGTAGATCTTCACGAAGTAGGCGATCTCCTTGCCCTTACAAACTTCTTGGTTCAACTCCACATCTCGAAGACGGAGGCTCCCAAGCGACACCTAACCAATCTAGGAGGCACCACCCCCCAAAAGGTAATAGACGGTGTTGATGATGATGAACTCCTTGCTCTTGTGCTTCAAATGATAATCTCCCCAACACTCAACTCTCCTCACTGATATGACTGTGGTGGAAGAAAGGTTTGAGTGGAAAGCAACTTGGGAAGGCTAGAGATCAAGTTTCATATGGTAGGAATGGAATGGCTTGATCTCAACACAAGGGTAGGTGGTTCACTTCTCAGAAAGTGTATGGTAGAAGTGGTGGTACTTTCTGATGGCTCTCCTCACGAATGAAGAGGGGGTGGAGGGGTATATATAGCCTCCACACAAAATCCAACCGTTACACACACATTTGACCAATCTCGGTGAGACCGAAGTTAAAACTCGGTCAGACCGAAAGTTCAAATATAGTGAACGTTGGGATTTTCGGTGGGACCGAAAATACCATCTCGGTGGGATCGAAAGTGTATCTGATATGAACGTTGGAGATATCGGTGAGACCGAGAAAGAAAACTCGGTTGGACCGATTTGAGAAAGAGCAGGAACATGCCAGAATCGGTGAGACCGAAAATGAATTATCGGTGAGACCGATTTGAGCCAAGACAGAAGCTTGCCCATTTCGGTGAGACCGATAATACAAACCCGGTTATTCCGAAAAGATGTGAAATGGTTACAGAAGGTTGGCAGTTCAGTTTCGGTGAGACCGATCTCAAACTCGGTGTGACCGATATTTCTAGGGTTTGGGATATGGCAGAAGTGGTTCATCTCGGTGGGACTGAGTTGGAAGAATCGGTTTGTCCGAGATTACTTATGAGTGTGTTAGGTAGTGAAAGGTGCTGATAGTTGAAGGAGCTAAATCACTAAGCACTTGAGCAACCAGATCGTCAACACAACCTCATCCCATTTTAATAGTATTGGCTTTTCCTATGGACTCAATGTGATCTTTGATCACTAAACCAAAAATAGATTCTTGAGCTTTTGCCAATGCTTGCCTTAGCATTTGAGGGGTCCACTTCTTCAGTCATCTTGCCATACCAATGGGATTGGGTTTCCTGAAACATACTTGATAAAAGCATTAGTCCAACCACAAAGTATGTTGTCATTAATTACCAAAACCACCCGGAGAGCAAATGTGCTTTCAATCTCCCCCTTTTTGGTAATTGATGGCAACACACTAAAATTATACTAAACAAAACATCAAAGCTTATTGAAAGAAAGACAGAATTATCATGAAAGCTTTGACAAGCATGTAGTACACAGGCTCCCCCTACAAGTGTGCAAGATTTTCATAGATTATGGTTTTGGACTACCACAAGCACACAAGAGAGATAAGCAAGATGTGCTACATGCAGCTTGGCTATATGCATCAGAGCAGAAGAAAAGGAATTGAGTGATAATGCATATGTGCATGGTGATTTCTTGCAAACAAGTATTTACAAGCAAGTCACCATCATGCACATTCTGCAAGATGCATATACTTACCTTGAGGTTCCTTGGCATTTGTACCTGAAGGGATAAACTTGAGAAAACAAGGTTAGATAACACAAGAGTATTCCTTCAACCAACTGCAAGAACATCAAGAGTACCAAGCCAGGGAGGACATGTATAGAGAGTGTCTCATATTTGAGCACAGGCTTGAACCAGTAAACATGTCTCCGAAACTAAAAGATTTTCAATGAACTCTGAGAGATTTTGCTTTTCATAGGATATCAATTGTGACGATTCCTCTAAGTCTTCTCCCCTTAAACTAAAAGATTCCATAAGATACCAATTGTGAGAACAAGGGGTGTGAAGGAAAAAGCAAAATCAAAAGAATGATGCCAATTGTAATGTCCAATGTAAAACACGACAAAGCTTTGATGTGATTCTCTCCCCCTTAAGATAAGATTGCTTTTCTTCTTCCCTTAAGTCTTCTCTTCTCCCCTACTCCCCCTACTCCCCCTAAGTTCTCTCCCCCTTTGACATCAAGTGCCGAAAAGGACAGCACTAGGTAGGGCAGGAAAAATGGAAAGAGAGAAAGAAAGAAAGAAGTGGGATCCTTAAGAATCACAACAGGGCAAATAAGAACATTTAGAGAAACAATTTGAGTCTTCTCCCTCTTTAAGATTTAAGTCTGAGTGGAGCTGCAGAAGGTGATGTCCTGGAAGATAAATCGGTGACACCGAATTAGATGAATCGGTGGGTCCGAATCCTTTTCGGTTAAACCGAAATTTTCAAATCGGTGACGCCGAGTTTAACTCCAAGAAAATATTGAAATAATTCAGCTCACTTTGCAAGGAATATCTCAAAAGATTTGCAATGAATTTGTAAAAGATTTTCAAGGAATTGATCAGAGCCATAAAAAGATTTCCAGAAGGAATATAAGAAAAGAACTAAAAAAAGATTCCTAGATGAAGTTTTTTTTTTGTTTAAAGAAAACTCAATGAGAGAACATAAGAGAAAACAGAAAAACTCCAAAAACATATGTACTTTATCTAGATAAAGGTCGGCGACAAAGTCACCTATGTTTGAGTATATTGACTTAGGAGTCAAATGAGGACATTTGATCATAGGTCATACTCATCGTTTAAGCTCAAAATGGGGTTGCCATTTTTTGATTAAGCATTTGATGTGATCACATCTTATGAAGCTGCTTGTACTCATGACTTTGAGTAAAGCTCCTCAAAGATGTGAAGAACATACCTTGGGCTTGTTGTTGCTTTACTCATGTAGGTAAGCTTGATGTAGGTGCTCATTGAATGTGAAGTTGGAGCGCCATTTCTACTTGTGTAGTTCATCTTCCTACAAGGGTTAGGCAAGCAAGGAAATACTCAAGAATATCCAAGATGACAAGAGTGAAATACTAGATGTATAAGGTGTCAAAAAGGATATGTGGAATTTTGTTCCTTGAACTCAACATCCCAAAGGGCTAGATACTTGGTCAATGACAAGATTACTCATGAATTGAGTGTGTGGTAATCTTGTGGAATGTAGATCATCCAAGTACCTGCAAAGAGTTAGATGCAATACAAGGAGGCAAATGTGTCCAAGACATATGATTACCATCATAAGAGAAATATCAAGGATTAGTCAAGAGAGCTCATGCCTTGCATACATCAAATGGAGTTATCACTCCAAGTTTGAAGCATCAATGATGTTCAACTCACTCCTTAAGCGACAAAACACTTTCTCATCAAGAGGTTTTGTAAAGATATCAGCAAGTTGTTTGTCAGTACGAACATGCTTAAGATTAATATCACCCTTGGCAATATGATCACGAATAAAATGGTGACGAACTTCAATATGCTTTGTTCGAGAGTGTTGCACAGGATTGTGTCCAATCTTGATTGCACTCTCATTGTCACAAAGCAAGGGAACACGTCTCACATGTATCCCATAATCCTTAAGCGTTTGTGTCATCCATAGTAATTGAGCACAACACGAACCAGCAGCAATATATTCTGCTTCGGCAGTGGATAAAGATACCGAATTTTGTTTCTTGGAGGACCAAGATACAAGGGATCGACCAAGGAATTGACATGTACCTGAAGTTGACTTTCTACCAACCTTGTCACCGGCATAGTCCGAGTCGGAATAGCCAACAAGATCGAAAGAGGCCCTCTTAGGATACCAAATGCCAAAGTTTGGTGTGTGTATCAGGTATCTCACTATCCTTTTAACAGCTTTAAGATGACATTCTTTAGGGGCTGCTTGATATCGCGCACACATGCATACACTCAACATTATGTCAGGACGAGAAGCACAAAGATATAGTAGAGAACCAATCATAGAACGGTAAACCCTTTGATCAACGGGTTCTCCATCCTTTGTCAAGTCATTATGTCCACTAGTAGGCATGGGGGTACTCATACCTTTGCTTTCTTGCATGTTGAACTTCTTGAAGAGATCCTTGGTGTACTTTGTTTGTGAGACAAAAGTACCCTCCTTAGATTGCTTGATTTGCAACCCAAGGAAGAATTTGAGTTCACACATCATGGACATTTCATACTTCTCCGACATGAGCTGTCCAAACTTCTTGCTAAAATGGGGGTTAGTTGAACCAAAGATAATATCATCAACATATATTTGGCACACAAATAGTTCACCATTAACCCTTTTTGTGAACAGCGTTGAGTCTATCTTTCCAATTTCAAAGCCTTTCTCAAGAAGAAAGCTAGTTAAGCATTTGTACCAAGCTCTAGGGGCTTGTTTAAGACCATAAAGAGCTTTATGCAACTTGTAAACATGATTAGGCTTTTTGGGATTCACAAATCCGGGAGGTTGTTTTACAAATACTTCCTCCTCAATTTCACCATTTAGGAAAGCACTTTTGATGTCCATTTTATAGAGAGTAATATCATGGTGATTGGCATAAGCAAGAAGAATGTGAATGGACTCAAGTCTAGCAACGGGGGCATAGGTCTCACCATAGTCCATACCTTCGACTTGTGTGTAACCTTGAGCTACGAGACGAGCCTTGTTGCGGATGACTTGTCCATCTTCGTCTTGCTTGTTCCGAAACACCCATTTGGTTCCAATGATGTTTTGATCATCGTTGGGCTTCTCTACCAAAGTCCACACCTTGTTCCTCTCGAAGTTGTGTAGTTCTTCGTGCATAGCGTTCACCCAATCCGGGTCTTCAAGTGCTTCTTCTACCTTCATAGGTTCAATACTAGAGATAAATGAGTAATGCTCACAAAAGTTAGCTAAGCGAGTTTTAGAGCGAGTAATTCTCCCGGAGTTGATGTCGTTCATCATTTGTTCCACGGGATGATTCTTCTTGACTCTTGCTCGAACTCGGGATAGCTTTTGTTGATGTTGTGGCTCAGCTTCCTCATCATCTTCATCTTCCTCTTCTTCTTCTTCATTGTTGTTGGTGTTGTCTTGAGGTGGTGGAGAAGGAGGTTGTGGTGGATCTTCTTGTTGCATTTCCTCATCTTGGTGAGTTCCACTTGTGGAGGCCTCCATGTTGCCTTGAGGTTCATCTCGCCGTGAGGTAGGTGGCTCCACATATGTAGATGAGGTACTCTCCTTCACCTCCATGGGACGGATCTTTCCAATAGATAAATCTTGGATTGCTTCCGATGGGTCCTTGTCTCCTACATCAATAGGCATTTGCTCTACTTGCGAGCCATTAGATTCATCAAACTTCACGTCTACCGTCTCTTCAACCTTTCGGGTGAAATTATTGTAGACACGGTAGGTGTGGGAGTTTGATCCATAACCAAGAAGAAAGCCTTCATGAGATTTAGGAGCAAATTTAGACCGACGATGCTTATCAAGGATATAGCATTTTGAACCAAAGACACGAAAGTATCCCACTTGGGGTTTGTTACCGGTGAGAAGCTCGTATGATGTCTTGCCGAGAAGCTTATGAAGATAAAGCCTGTTGATAGCATGACAAGCTGTCTCGACCGCTTCTCCCCAAAAATGCTTCGGTGTCTTGTATTCATCAAGCATCGTTCTTGCCATCTCAATGAGCATACGGTTCTTCCTCTCAACAACTCCATTTTGTTGAGGAGTGTACGTAGCCGAGAACTCATGTAGAATTCCTTCCTCATCGAGAAAAGAGTCTACATTGGCGTTCTTGAACTCCGTTCCATTGTCGCTCCGAACTTTCTTGATCTTCACCTCAAATTGATTTTGAGCCTTTTTGGCAAAGGTCCTGAAGATCCTCTGAACCTGCGATTTATCATCAAGGAAAAATACCCACGTAAATCTGGAATAATCATCGACTATAACTAGACCAAAGGAGTTACCACCAAGGCTTTTGTAAGCATTGGGACCGAAGAGATCCATATGAAGAAGCTCAAGCGGTCTCCTAGTGGTCATGATGTTTTTCACGGGATGACTTCCACCAACTTGTTTTCCTGCTTGACAAGCACTACAAAGTCTATCTTTGTCAAAGAAAACATCTTTAACACCAAGAATATGATCACCTTTTATTAGCTTGTCTAGGTTACGCATACCAACATGTCCTAGCCTTCTATGCCATAACCAACCTTTAGAGGATTTAGCAATGAAACAAGCTCTAGGTTGGGCTTTCTTAGTGAAATGAACAATATATAGATCACCTCTACGAATACCAGTAAAAGCCATGTTTTGATTATCACGACGAAAGACTTGGCAATCTACTTTGGTAAATAGCACATTGAATCCAAAGTCAGCTAATCTAGACACGGAAAGTAAATTGTATCCAAGAGATTCTACAAGCATGACATTTTGAATAGAGCTATCATGAGATATGGCCACCTTACCAAGGCCAAGTACCTTACCCTTGGAGTTGTCTCCAAAAGTCACATACTTGCGTGGACCATCGTTCTTTGCAAGCTCTCGAAACATGTCTTTGTCTCCGGTCATGTGATCGGTGCATCCACTATCAAGAATCCACTCTTTTCCGCCGGACATGTAGTCTCTCATATTTGCCATAAGATTGAGACTCGTCATGACCTTGTCTAGCTCGGTGTCCGAATCGGAGTAATCATCATCATGCTCATGCTCATCATCATATTGACCCATAGATTGTTCATCATCAACACCTAGGTCAATTTGATAAGTATTTGCATTAGTTTGGTTAATGGAACAATAATCTTCGGAATGCAATGCAAGAGCATTTCTAATGATAATATTGATAAGACTGGGATCACCCTTCTTTTTCATAAGATCACGAAGCTCAAAGAAGCATTTATCAAAGTTAGGATCATTGGGGTGCAACTTATCAAATTCAATAGTCTTGTGTAGAATTTCATCAAGACTTCTCAAAGAGTAGTCCGGATAAAGTTCTTCCAAGAATTTCCACATAGCATAGGCACACTCAAAGTTTGTAACAAGATTAAGCAAGTCATCAGGTAACCCTCTAATGATAAGATTCACAGTTCTAAGGTTACGAAGCAAATCAAGCTCTTCATCCATGGTAGGGTGCAAGGGATCAACAGGAGGCACATATGGGGTCTCAATATATTTGCACAAATTGTACATTTTAAAGATACTAAGCATTTCAACCCTCCAAGAGTTATAGAACCTTCCATCAAGAACAGGCACTCTATGGCTAACACTCCCATCCGTAGACACGTCCATCTTCCTCCAATGGTGTGTAAACCAAAGCAATGGAGACCAAAGCTCTGATACCAATTGTAGGATCGAAGAAGGTGAGAGTGTCTAGAAGGGGGGGGGGTGATTAGACTACTCGACAAGATAAAAAATCTGTCTTTTATCAAGAACAGTTTTTGACAGTTTTTGCAAAGCACACAAGTCAAGTAATACACTACACATGCAATTTCTAGAGTATGGGCAGCGGAAAGTAAATTGCATATATAGTATAGAGAGGTGGAGAAGATCAAACGCAGTTTGGTGACACGGAGATTTTTGTCGTGGTTCCGATAGGTGGTGCTATCGTACATCCACGTTGATGGAAACTTCAACCCACGGAGGGTAACGGCTGCGCGAGTCCACGGAGGGCTCCACCCACGAAGGGTCCACGAAGAAGCAACCTTGTCTATTCCATCACGGCCTACGCCCACGGAGGACTAGCCTTACTCGGGGTAGATCTTCACGAAGTAGGCGATCTCCTTGCCCTTACAAACTTCTTGGTTCAACTCCACATCTCGAAGACGGAGGCTCCCAAGCGACACCTAACCAATCTAGGAGGCACCACCCCCCAAAAGGTAATAGACGGTGTTGATGATGATGAACTCCTTGCTCTTGTGCTTCAAATGATAATCTCCCCAACACTCAACTCTCCTCACTGATATGACTGTGGTGGAAGAAAGGTTTGAGTGGAAAGCAACTTGGGAAGGCTAGAGATCAAGTTTCATATGGTAGGAATGGAATGGCTTGATCTCAACACAAGGGTAGGTGGTTCACTTCTCAGAAAGTGTATGGTAGAAGTGGTGGTACTTTCTGATGGCTCTCCTCACGAATGAAGAGGGGGTGGAGGGGTATATATAGCCTCCACACAAAATCCAACCGTTACACACACATTTGACCAATCTCGGTGAGACCGAAGTTAAAACTCGGTCAGACCGAAAGTTCAAATATAGTGAACGTTGGGATTTTCGGTGGGACCGAAAATACCATCTCGGTGGGACCGAAAGTGTATCTGATATGAACGTTGGAGATATCGGTGAGACCGAGAAAGAAAACTCGGTTGGACCGATTTGAGAAAGAGCAGGAACATGCCAGAATCGGTGAGACCGAAAATGAATTATCGGTGAGACCGATTTGAGCCAAGACAGAAGCTTGCCCATTTCGGTGAGACCGATAATACAAACCCGGTTATTCCGAAAAGATGTGAAATGGTTACAGAAGGTTGGCAGTTCAGTTTCGGTGAGACCGATCTCAAACTCGGTGTGACCGATATTTCTAGGGTTTGGGATATGGCAGAAGTGGTTCATCTCGGTGGGACTGAGTTGGAAGAATCGGTTTGTCCGAGATTACTTATGAGTGTGTTAGGTAGTGAAAGGTGCTGATAGTTGAAGGAGCTAAATCACTAAGCACTTGAGCAACCAGATCATCAACACAACCTCATCCCCTTTTAATAGTATTGGCTTTTCCTATGGACTCAATGTGATCTTTGATCACTAAACGAAAATAGATTCTTGAGCTTTTGCCAATGCTTGCCTTAGCATTTGAGGGGTCCACTTCTTCAGTCATCTTGCCATACCAATGGGATTGGGTTTCCTGAAACATACTTGATAAAAGCATTAGTCCAACCACAAAGTATGTTGTCATTAATTACCAAAACCACCCGGAGAGCAAATGTGCTTTCATGGTCCTTGGCACATAAAGCAAATCCTTCAGAAGGAAGGTTGTTCTTGGAGATTGGGCAGCCTTCAAAGGCTTCATCGGCACTTGCATCAGATGATTTTGAAGTTCAGGCTCATCATAGATTTTTCTTACGCCATTAGAAGGAGGGTGAACTGGGATAGCATGAAGCAATTCAGATGATGGTGCTTTGTAGTGAGTATTTTCAAACATCCAGTCCAGCACCCATGAATTCACATCATTTACATCACCAATGAAATGCAAAGTGGCATAGAACTGAAGAATGAGTTATTCATTCCAGTCAAAGATGTCAGAGCAGAAACTCAGAAGCCCCGCTTCATGAAGTAAATTCAGCACAGGGTCGAAGCAAGGGATGGATTCCATGTCAACATGAGGAATTTGACGATGCTCAAATACCTTGTCCTTGTCGAAAAGTAGTGAAAAATAAAAATTCATCTGAGTTGCTGTCCAGAACCACTTGCGACGAAGTCTTGCTGAGTCATAAGGGTTGAATTCAGTGAAGAATTGATGTTCAGCGAAGAAATCATCAACCTTGAATTTCTGCTTTGTTGCATGAGGGTTCTTCTGCTTGGGCTAAAGATTAATAGATGATGACTTTGCAGCCTCTTGATGCAAAACTTTTGGAGCTACTGCTTGAGGAATTGAAGCTTCAAGTTCTTCAGCAGCGGTTGGTTGTCCAATTTCTTCAGTTGTTGCAGCTGGAGCTCCTTCAGGGAAGGACAAAAGTGGAGTGTGAAGTTCTTCAGAGCATGCGAGAATTTCTTCAGTTTGAGCAGGGGACTGAGGAACTTGCTGCAGTGGTGTGGTCAATGGTGAATTTGGATTAATCTTCTCCCAATAATCATCGTTGAGCACTGGAGTTGTAGATCCAATATCCACATCTTCATATTCTTCAATTTCCTCAACGTCATCCTCTTCAGCAGTGAACTGAGGCATGGGCGATGATACCCGAGGGGTTGAAGGGATTTTTTCCGCTTCAATTTCATCATCCAACTGCTCTGAAGAAGCAGCAGAAGGATTCTCTTCAGCAGTGTCATTGGGAATGTTATAATCCTCACCAAAGGGAACAATCTCCTTTGATGGCACAACAAAAATAGGAACAGCATCAATGCGGTTGGTGACGGAGCTTGACAAAGTCCTCACTTTCTTAGGAGCTGAGGATTCTGCAGTTGATGATGCTTTCCTTTTCTTCACAACTTCCTTCTCTGCAGCCTTTGTCTTCTTCACTTCTGATGTAGAAGCAAGATTGATGTTCTTCACAGGTGAAGATTTTGCAGGAGGAGCAGATGACACTGGTTTAGTTTCTTCAGGCATGACTGTTGCAGTCGCCCTTGCATTCTCAGTTTCTTCAGGCGCTGCTGCAGATTCTTCAGTAGGCCTGGGTTGTTCTTCAGGCGCAACATTAGAAGTTGCCCTCGCAGTTTCTTCTGCGGCTGGAATTTCTTCATCAGCCCTGGCTTGTTCAGTTTTTTCAGCAGCGACATTTTCAGCTGCGTTTTCAGTTTCCTCAGCAAGATGAATTTCTTCTTGTGTGGAGCTTTCACCACCAAGCTTGAGTGACTTGGAGACATTGACGAATCTGACCTTGGCACCTAGCCAATCAGCACGGTATCAGTCAAATTCATCACCGAGGCCTTTGATCCCCGTTTGCAGTTTCACAAGGTCCTCAGGAGTCATGTTCACAACATTTTTCTTCAAGAGATGCTCCTTTTTGTACTGATCTTTCTTAGCCTTCCTGGCTTGTTCAATTTTCCATTTTTCTTCACCAATGAAAGCAGTCAACATGTGACTTTGACCAGGAATGAGGTTCATGTCAGGGAGAGGTGTATTGGGATCTTTGTGCCAAAGATCAATGTAATCGAGGATCTTCTTCGGATCAACATGAGAGGCACATAACTGCCCTTGGCTCTAGCGGCCTTCATCTTCGTGTCCCTAATGATTTCAGAAAGTTCTTCATCATCAGCTTCATCGTCATCAGATGGAACTTGAGAAGCCACTTTCTTTTGAGGACTTGGCCTCTTTCCACGGCCAGCAGTGGTCTTCACTTTCAGCAAGGTTGGAGCAGGTGAAGCTTGTGGTGGAGCTGGTGAAATTGCATAGGCTCCTGAAGCTATTGAGAACCCTGCAGTCCGTTGACATGTTGCAAGGTGCACAGGAGTTGAGGATTTTGCAGCAGCTGAGGATTGTGCAGCAACAGATGGAATTGAGGCGGCCCTTGAGGAGGTTGCCTGAGGAATGTGTCCTGAAGGCTTTGAGGAACTTGTCCGTGAGGGCATTGCTATTGAGGAATTTGGCTTGACGGCCGATTTCTTCAGCATAGCCTTTTGGGCTTGCTGGCAGAGGCCTCACCAGTACAGCCAGCAGCAACAGAATCTTCATTGAATTTATTCACTGCTTCTCTGGCTGCCCGTTGAAGCTTTGCTTGGCGCTTGGCCCATTCCTTTGGAAATTCCTCACCACGTCTGACGCTTGAGGGATCTGCAACTTGGCCTAGAGCCAAAGGAGGTCTTGTGCAAGGAGCAATGTTGGGGATATCGCTTATCGGGAACTTATCGGTCGACCCATGATAAGGGGTAAATCGGCCAGTTTATCGGCATATCGGCCGATTTATTACCATATCGGCTGATTTATCGGCCGATTTATCTTATCAGTCAGACAGCGATAAGCGATAAATCGGTCGATTTATCAGCATATCGAAAGATATCTTGAACAGTGGCAAGGAGGGTTTACTGCGAATTTCTTCATGTACTTTGAAGTAACATAGCGGTATTCCCTCCATTCCTTTGCCCATCTCCTCTCAATCCTCTGAATGCGCACTTTGCGCTGATTTTTGTTCTCTTTGCCATGAGTTTCTTCATCAGGAGTGCAATATTCATCATATATGTCTTCAGAGGTTTCAAACGCAGTGTTTGTCTCCGGTCTCTTTCCTCCCTTCTGAGGTCTCTTTCCTTCAGCCATTTTCCTCACTTGAGGATTTTGAACAATTGAAGTTTTTGAGGAGGTATGCAACTTTTCTTAGAGGAATGCTACAAATAAGTTAAGTTGATGAGAACCTAGAGATTCAGCAGCAGATATTTGTACCTGTGAACAGAGTATAGGTGCGAAGAATTTGGAGAGGTCATATGCGTTCTCAGAAATTTTTCAAAAGTATCAAGTTTGAGGAATTTGACCATGGGAGTCTTGAAGAGTTTCACTAAGCGTTCTTGCTTTAGGTTCCAGAGTTGTATAGATCAGAAATCCACACAATTGAGGAATCATGAAGAAAAACACAACTTAGAGAAGCAAATCAAGAACAGATTGATTTAGGTGTTTAGGTAGTGGGAAGTTGAAGAATAAACACCTTTTGAAGAAATTGTGAAAATCATGAGAATCAAAGAAGGGTAGTAAAATTAGATTTTAATTACCCTTGGTGAAGAACACGACAAACTAGATGAACGTTGGAGAAGCTCGTCGGTCCAGATCTCCCACGCCCTAACTTGGCAGAGGGAGACAACTATGGCGGCGGTGGAGTGAAGATTTTCACAGCCGGCGTGAGTACGACGATGAGGAGGTCGAGGCAGCGAAGCTCTTCCTCACCGGCGTCGATGTACAGTAGCGGCGGCGCTAGGTCTGAGAGCTCGAGCGAGATGGTGGTCGAGCAAAGTAAATGAGGTGAGGTGAAAGGGGAGGGGTATTTATAGCCACTGTGAAAACCACTCGTCCAAAGAAATTGGACGAACGTGCCCCTGCCCTTTGCTATCCTAGCGACATGTGTCACCCACGTTCTGAGGAGTAAAGATAGTGGAGATCGTGGGAGAGTTGTTTAATCCATCATGGGATGCGGGATGGTTTGAGCGGCAAAAGCCGCAAATTTTGGATAAGAAAATTTTAACGTTGCGTTCACAAATTCTTCAGCTGTCAAGGACACAGTGAATATTTTGAACAGGTTTCAAATAGAACGCATATGAGGAATTTGTGAATAGACTGGATTGAGTTAAGCATAGAGGGGTAAGGGTCCAATCACATTCACTCGGAGGAAAAATCAACTTGAAAAAATAGCAATAAGTGAATGCTGTAGAGGACATAAAAACTCATGATATATGTATATATAGCCAATGAAGAACACCAGAAAAGTTGAAGAAATTGCAAATTTCGAGGAATTTGAAAATTTGAAGAATTTGCAAGTTGAAGAAAAACTCAAAATCCAAATTTGGTTGGTGGCGTGACCCACCGTATAAGAATGAAGATTTCAGACACCGCGTACAATTATCATAGGTCTCTGAGAATGAATTTCTTCATTAATTTCATCACACTTAGAGGGCTAGTCTTCATTGATTGAAGAAAAATGTTACTTCGTGTGTTGTGCATCAAAGTCATCAATTTGCATAAGTGTTAGGATGTGTGTCCTTTCAAAGAACATTTGAAGATTCTAAGATATTTAGCTCACACTACAACTTGCAAAATCTCTTTTCATCCAAGGGCTTAGTGAAGATATTTGCCAGTTGTTCTTGAGTCTTCACGTGATAGATGGAGATGTCTCCCTTGAACACATGACGATGGATATGGATGTGCTTTGTCTTCGAGTGCTGAACTGGGTTGTGAGAAATCTTGATGGCACTCTCATTGTCACAATAGAGTGGCACATTCTTCATGTTGACACCATAGTCCTTGAGGGTTTGCTTCATCCACAGTAATTGAGCACGGCATGAACCAGCAGCAACGTACTCAGCTTCAATAGTAGAGAGTGATACGCAGTTCTGCTTCTTTGAGGACCAACATACTAAAGATCATCCAAGGAAATGGCATGTGCCGGATGTAGACTTGTGATCCACTCGGTCACCAGCATAGTCAGAGTCAGAATATCCGATGAGATCAAAATCAGATCCCTTGGGATAACATAATCCAAGTGTTGGAGTGTGAGCTAGATATCGAAGCATATGCTTCACAGCCTTATGGTACAATAAAGAGCCAATCATATATGGTGTGATTCCTTTGGTGTAGCTTGAAATCGGGCACACATGCAAACACGAAGCATAATATCTAGCCTAGATGCACATAGATACAATAAAGAGCCAATCATGGAGTGGTATACCTTTTGATCGAAGTCTTTACCATTTTCATCGATGCACGGATGGCCATTTGTGGGCATAGGGATTTTGACGCCTTTGCAATCTTGCATGCCGAATTTCCTCAAAACATCCTTGAGGTATTTCTCTTGAGATATGAAGATGGCATTGCGTTGTTGACAAATTTGAAGGCCTAAGAAGAATTTCAGTTCTCCCATCATGGACATTTGATATTCTTCACGCATCATGTAGCCAAATTCATCACTGCAACATTCATTAGTACAGCCAAAGATAATATCGTCCACATTGATTTGACACACAAATAATTCTTCATCATATGATTTAGTGAAAAGATTTGGGTCAAGTGAACCGGGTTTGAAGCCTTTCTTCTTCAGGAATCCCTTCAAAGTATCATACCACGCCTGAGGGGCCTGCTTGAGGCCATAGAGGGCCTTGTTGAGTGTGAAGACTTTGTCAGGATGTTTAGGATCTTCAAAACCTGGGGGTTGAGCAACGTATACTTCTTCCTCAAGCTTACCATTGAGGAATGCACTTTTCACATCCATTCGATATAAGATGATATTATGATGGTTAGAATAGGCAAGTAGTATGCGAATAGCTTCAAGTCTAGCAACAGGTGCAAAAGTTTCATCAAAGTCAATTCCTTCAACCTATGTGTAGCCTTGACCTATGAGACGAGCCTTATTCCTACCACAAGGCTGTTTTCATCTTGCTTGTTGCGATAGATCCACTTGGTGTCGATGATATTGTGCTTCCGAGGATCTGGTCGCTTGACGAGTTCCCACACATGGTTGAGCTCGAATTGATACAATTCCTCTTGCATAGCTTGAATCCACTCAGGTTCCAGAAATGCCTCATCAACTTTGGTGGGCTCTGTGATAGAGACAAAATCAAAGTGCCCACAAAAGTTAGATAAGTGTGAAGCTCTTGAGTGCGTGAGGGGACCTGGTGCATTGATGTCATCGATTATTTTTTCGATATGCGCTTGTTTTGCCACTCGAGGATGAGCTGGTTGACGACTTTGATCTGGCCTAGTATTTTCTTCAGCGGCAGTTTCTTCAGGAGCACCAGAATGATTTTCTTCATTGTCAGAAATGACTTCTTCAGCAGATTCTTCAGTGGGGATGATATCTTCAATAGCTTTGAACTTAATGGATTCCTCGGGAGGTATTTCACCTGTCATAGGAGGCAGGTGCTCTTGTTGCGAGCCATTAGTTTCATCGAACCGCTCATCTACAGTCTCAACAATCTTGTGAAGATGATTGATGAAGATTTTGTAGGTGTGCGAGTCCTTTCCGTAACCAAGCATAAAACCTTCATGTGCTTTCGATGCAAATTTGGAATTGTGATGAGGATCTCTAACCCAGCATTTAGCACCGAGATGGGATCTCACGGGAACAGAAGGTTACGGCGGTGGAACTGGGGTTTTCTCTCCTCTTTTGATGGTTTCGGGGTACGTAGGCTATATAGGAGGAAGGAGGGCACCAGAGGCCTTACATGGGACCCACGAGGCAGGGGCGCGCCCTAGGGGGCGCCCCCCACCCTCTTGGGCACCACGTGGCCCCTACTCCGTGGTTCTCAAGTGTCCCATGCGTGATTTTCTCCAAAAATATCTCTCCCGAAGGTTTCATTCCGTTTGGACTCCGTTTGATATCCCTTTTCTGTAAAACCCTGAAACAGGCAAAAAACGGCAATCTGGACTAGGCCTTTGGGTTAGTAGGTTAGTCCCAAAAATAATATAAAAGTGTATGACAAAGCCCATTAAACATCCAAAACATCATAAATAATAGCATGGAACAATAAAAAATTATAGATATGTTGGAGACGTATCAAGCATCCCCAAGCTTAATTCCTGCTCGTCCTCGAGTAGGTAAATGATAAAAACAGAATTTTTGATGTGGAATGCTAAGCAACATAGTTTTTCAATGTAATTCTCTTAATTGTGGCATGAATGTTCATATCTTTCACGCAATACATGAGCGTGAGCCATGGACATAGCACTATGGGTGGAATAGAGAGGTGGTTGTGGAGAAGACAAAAAGGAGGGAGATAGTCTCACATCGACTAGGCGTCTCAACGGGCTATGGAGATGCCCATCAATGGATATCAATGTGAGTGAGTAGGGATTGCCATGCAACGGATGCACTAGAGCTAAATGTGTATGAAAGCTCAACAAAAGAAACTAGTGGGTGTGCATCCAACTAGCTTGCTCATGAAGACCTAGGGCATTTGAGGAAGCCCGTCGTTGGAATATACAAGCCAAGTTCTATAATGAAAATTCCCACTAGTATATGAAAATGACTAAACATGAGACTCTCTATCATGAAGAACATGGTCCTACTTTGAAGCACAAGTGTGGAAAAAGATAGTAGCAATTGTCCCTTTTTCTTTTCTTTTTCTTTTTTTTGGGGCCTTTCTTTTTTTTCTTTGGCCTTCCCTTTTTTTCTTTTTTATTTGTGGAGGGGCTTTATTGATTTAGCCTTTCCTCACATGGGACAATGCTCTAATAATGATGACCATCACACTTTCATTGAATTACAACTCGATATTACAACTCGATACTAGAAAAAGTATGACTCTATATGAATGCCTCCGGCGGTGTACCGGGATGTGCAGTGAATCAAGAGTGATATGTATGAAAAATTATGCATGGTGGCCTTGCCACAAATACGATGTCAACTACATGATCATGCATGGCAATATGACAATATGATGCGTGTCATATGAACGGAACGGTGGAAAGTTGCATGGCAATATATCTCGGAATGGCTATGGAAATGCCATGATAGGTAGGTACGGTGGCTGTTTTGAGGAAGGATATATAGTGGGTGTATGGTACCGGCGAAAGTTGCGCGGTACAAGAGAGGCTAGCAATGGTGGAAGGGTGAGAGTGTGTATAATCCATGGACTCAACATTAGTCATAAGAACTCACTAGATCATTGATGGTGTGCGTTGCCACGCCCGTCCATTTTGAATGTTGTTCGATAGTGTTAGAAATTTATGTAAAACATGGAGTTCACGTTTATTTTGAAATCAGAGTACATGATGAAAGTTCCATCGAATCTCATTGGCCTGGTTGTGGGCCTTATTTGTTTCTATTGCACAAGGACCACAGTACAAACCTTAATGGAAAGCGTTTTGTCGTCCATTTATCCTATAGAATAGTGTGTATTTATCTTCAGTATTAAGTTGACCAAGAAACAAAATTAAATAGGCATTACAGGATGACAACTACATGGCATTGCCCTTGGCATTTGTGAAAAAATGTAGTTTTGCATTCAAATAAAACTATGAATCAAATATATATATATATATATATATATATATATATATATATATATATATATATATATATATATATATATATATATATATATAGAGAGAGAGAGAGAGAGAGAGAGAGAGAGAGTTTTGTCCAAGTGAGATATAAGCATCAGGCTAAATTAATCTTCCTTCAAGAGTAATTACAGAGGGAGAGGCATTAGAAATGTATCAGAATAATAGCATGTAGACCAAACGATTATCCTAGTTCCATGGCTCCTCTGGTGACTATACCTGGGTTGTGAAAGTGCAAGAAATTTTGCCAACAAAGAACATAACAGTTAATCAAGAATAACTGAAATTTGCTGCATGCAAATTTAGTTGACAAAGAATTAAAATGCCATTGGTATTTAAGAGACAGGGGACAAAAACCACTCCATAGATTGTTAAAACTATACAATACATCAGCGGCACCAGTTATTTTTTTTCCAATAAAAGCACAAACAAGGGTGTTTCTTCCTTACATGGCACAGTTATGGCAGAAAAACAGTAGAATCTCTAGTTCTGCATCCGCAAGGCTGAAGTGCTCCTTATGTAATGCAGCTGACCAATCTTGAAAATGCCACTCCATGAATGCAAATCTCCGTTCACCACGTATGATGTAACATACAACCTTAAAGAAAAGAGGACAAATACATTTGTATACATTTGAAAGTCTCCAAGGGCACAACTGAAAATACAGAATGGCATTAAATGGTTGTTTTGGATTTACTGAAAACATTTCCACAATGTAAATTAGTGTTTCTCATAAATGAACAATGAAACCATTTCCCCATTGCATACAAAGTGAAGAACTATAGAAGCAGTTTTGACACAAAAAGAAAATAAAGATTCAACTACTGACATGGCGAGACATATAGCAATGGATATTAAGTACGCACACTACAGATGAAAGATTCAGTTTCATATTGTTCAAAGGATATAACATTAGGTGTCAAGAAATTTGGTGATGATAATCCTTTTTTTTTACAAAACGTACTCTGCCCCTATCGCTAGAAAGTTCAGAACATGGCCAAGTTGCATAAACCATAACTGAAACATGAATTGCACTTGACACAGGAACAGAGAGTATCTAGGAAGCTTATGAAGCATCCTCTCTAGTGAAAATACCATAAATAGCCATCATAAAAGAATTTAACGCGTTTTGGCAGGAAATTTAAGGTCCTGACAATTATTAGCAGTGCCATGTCAATTGATGATTCATTACAGGACTGGCGGCTATATTAATTATTATAAGAAATTATTAGCAATAGAAAAGACTGAGACTGACAAACTGGAACCAACATTTGTCTTATTTCTGATTTAGCAATGTTGGTGCCAAGCTTCAGTAGACAGAACCTAATATCTTCAAGTTGAAATGTCCCGATGTTGTCAGTACATAAGCATTTGAATAATTTTCATTAGCACATGGTCTATTTATTTGACAAGCTCTCTAGAATAATATTTGATTATGGCAGAAGAAATGAGAAGATACTGCAGTCAAGCAAAAAGAAAAATGAGCCACTAGTTAAGATTATCCGAGTATCTTCAAGGCTATCCTTGCTAATATACATTTCCAGAAGACCATTGGCAAGTCCTTCGCAAAACAAAATAAATGAAATGAATATCAGAGTATCAGGGACACCATAACAATAACTGGAATGCAAAGGACAAATAAACAATTTAAGGAAATAAATAAGAGTGTACCTCTAACTGTAAGTCTAACCAAGGACAACAAATATTGTTCCGGCTGAAATTCTGAAACGGTACACGAAAGTAAGCATCACACGTCTGTTACAGAAGATACACATTGTCAGTATGTCTCTTCTTTTGGTAATGAGCACACGGTCATGCAAAATCAAATAAATAGATCACCAAGCTCAAAGATCTGCCGAAGTCAGTTGACCACAGCCAGAATGAACATCACCTGTATGTGATTTTTTGGAATAAGAGAACATGAGGACAATGCAATTGCTTGGTGGAAAAACTGGTCATCGCCGCCACCGTCTTCCTCCTCCTCGGTGATGTGAAGGTACTCACGCTCGATGCTGCTCAGCCACTCTCCCACGCAGTCACTCAGGAAGTTATCAGCGCAGAAGGTGACCCACTGGTTTGGGACCTGCAGTGGCATTCGCGACTCCTCCACCATTGCGCCTTCTTGTTCCTGCTGTCAGCCGGCTCCTCGTGCATGTCCACATTATACCTGCCGCCAGGGTGCCTTCACCGCTTGTCGAGAATTTTAGAAAGTAAGATCTCTGCACGAGAGGATTAGTCTTTGCCTAAAATAGAGCAATGGTAAACTCCTAACTCTGAGACGATTAGTCTTTGCCAAAAATAGAGCAATGGTAAACTCCTAACTCTGAAATTACATTAACCAAGGGGTAACAACATTTACATCCCCAAACAAAGTGTGTCATTCATGGGCTATAGGTTCTGCATAATTTTACAAAATTTAACAAAGTAAAATCTCTACATGAGAGTATTAGAACACAATGCACATGAGGGAAAATTATGGCTATATTGTACATGGCTCCTCCCTTACTCCGACCTCCGCCTGTTACACAAAGAAGGCTTCTTCCTAAACTGCGAGACAAGTTGCAGCCATGATAGTGAGGGGAAAGGAGATGAGAGGTTGTGGATGCATCTCCCTGAAGGGCCTCCTCCTGATCTAGATCCCGCTACAAAGCCCATGGGAAGGTAAGAGAAGATGGGTCGCGACGCTGGCTGGGTGAAGATGGAAGCGCCGTCTTCCATGCATCCAAAGGGATCCATTTCTCCTCTTGCGCTCATATGCTGCCACCGCACCCTACCCTCCTGTTGTGATCTTGTGCCGCCGCCACATCGTACAGGATGCACCCAAGAACCGAGAGTAGGTGGGTTACGGGGGAAGGGGTTGTTGTGGGCTCGTCGCAACGGTGACGACGGTGACGGGGAAGAAGTAGCTAGCCGGAGGTCAGCACTCCCAAGGACTCCAGATGTTGTGTAGGAAAAATCAGGTACTGGCTCCGGTGGTGTGGTGCCGCAACCGGCCTGAGGTGGAGCTCGTCGCCGTCACGAGAGAAGACAGGAAAAGGAGAGGGCAGCCGAGGACTGAGGCACGAGGAGCTGCGATCCAAAGGGGAAGGACAACGGTGGCGGGGGAACGTGTGTCGTGGGCGAGAGAGGAGAGATCGGGAGGGGCAATCGAACGAGAGAGGAGAGAGGTCGAGGTAGTCGTAAAGAAACGTGAGGGCTTTGATTTTATTTCAAGAATAGCGGCCCGTGCATATTAAGCCCAAGAGCAGCCAACGCGCGAGAGGAGGGGGATTGGACGGACGCCAATTTTATTTAGGGAGCATCTGCACAACCCGTGTAGTGCTTTCAGCGGGATTAAAGTTGCATCCAACGGCTAGAAATGCTGAGAATTGTAGATCCGACGGTCAAAATGCTGATGGCCTGAGAGGGCTCGATTAGTGTTCAGTTTTAATGTATCTAAATATACTTATCGCAAAAATCTACGAGTCATCAAAACAAAGCAATCAACGCATGCTCCTAGGGGGGAGGTTGGTAGGACTTAACCATCACGCGCCCCCGACCTCCTCACAAAGGTTGACACTTTACAAATACCTCATGCTCTAACTTCGTCACATAGCGGTTCACCATACGTGCATGCTACGGGAATCACTAACCTTAACACAAGCATTTCTCAATTTCATAATAACTCCACTAGCATGACTCTAATATCACTATCCTCATATCTCAAAACATTTATGAAGCTGCCAACTTCTCATCATATTCAATGCACTTAGTCTGAAAGTTTTTACTACATTGATATTGGATGTCTATCATGTGAAAACTAGATTTATAGCCTAAACACATTACGATGTTGTTTTAATAGACTCTCAAATAGATATAAGTGAAGCATGAGAGTCCAACAATTTCTTCAAAATATTATCACCACCGTGCTCTAAAAGATATAAGTGAAGCACTAGAGCAAAACTATTCAACTAAAAAGATATAAGTGAAGCACATAGAGTGTTCTATCAATTCCTAGGCCATATTTAACTCTCTCAAATAGGTGTGTCCAGGAAGGATAATTGTGGCAAACTAACAATCAAAAACTCGAATTATACAAGACGCTCCAAGTAAAACACATATCATGTGGTGAATAAGAAAATAGCTCCGAATATAGTTACCGATGGATGAAGACGAAAGACGGGATGCCTTCCCGGGGCATCCCCAAGCTTAGGCTTTTGGTTGTCCTTGAATTTTACCTTGGGGTGCCTGGGGCATCCCCAAGCTTAGGCCTTTGCCACTCTTTGTTCCGTAGTCCATCAAAGCAATACTCAAAACTTGAAAACTTTACAACACAAAACTTAGACAAAAATCTAGTGAGCTCCGTTAGTATAAGAAAGCAAACTACTACTCAAAGGTACTGCCATGAATTCATTCTTTGTTTATATTGGTTTTAAACCTACTGTATT
The DNA here is from genome assembly GCA_902687465.1 of Secale cereale. Classification (NCBI taxonomy): domain Eukaryota; kingdom Viridiplantae; phylum Streptophyta; class Magnoliopsida; order Poales; family Poaceae; genus Secale; species Secale cereale. The sequence goes on from LR738715.1 coordinate 729,678,463, forward strand.
CCAACTTCTCTATGGTTCATACTTCCCAATACTACTCATAGATGCATTGAAATAAGCAAACAACACACGAAAAACAGAATCTGTCAAAAACAGAATAGTCTGTAGTAATCTCCAGTTTTCGCATACTTATGTAACTCCAAAAAATTCAAACTAAATTGTTAAACGTGAGGAATTTTTCTATTAATCATCTGCAAAAAGAATCAACTAAATAGCACGCTCCAGTAAAATCTGGTGATCATTCTAGCGAGCGCTAACGATTCTGTTTTTCACAGAAAGATCATAAACTTCACACAAGTCTTCCCAAAGGTTCTACTTGGCACAAACACTAAACAAAACACAAAACCACATCTAAACAGAAGCTATATGCAATATTTATTCCTAAACAAAAGCAAAAACAAAAATATAAAATTGGGTTTCCTCCCAACAAGCGCTATCATTTTACGCCCCTAGCTAGGCACTTTGATTTCAATGATGCTCACATGAAAGACAAGAATTGAAGCACAAAGAGAGCATCATAAAACATGTGAAAATCACATCTAAGTCTAACATACTTCCTATGCATGGGAATTTTATAGGAAAACAAATTAGCAATACAAGCAAGATCTAACATATGCAAGGAAGAAGAAAGAAACAAGATCAATCTCAATATGAAGAGAGGTAATTTAGTAACATGAAGATTTCTACGACCATATTTTCCTTTCTCATATTAATTGCATGTAGGATCATAGGAAAATTCAACAATATAGCATTAGCACAACATATTCTCAACGCGATCCAAATGCATGCGAAGTTGACACTCTTCCAAAATAGTGGGATCAACATTAACTAAAGTCATGACCTTTCCAAACCCACTTTTATCAAAAAATTCATAAGATTGATCAATATATAAAGTAGTGGGATCAAAAGTTGACACTCTTTCAGATCCACTTTCAATATTATGGCAAACACTATTATCAATCTCATATTCATGATGGGGTTTAAATAAATTTTCAAGATCGTAAGAATCATCACCCCAATCATGATCATTGCAACATGTAGCGGACATAGCAATACTAGCATCCCCAAGCTTAGGGTTTTGCATATCATTAACACAACTGACATCAATAGAATTTATAGTAACATCATTGCAATCATGCTTTTTACTTAAGGAGATAACGTGAATCACTTTATAATTTCTTTCAATACTTCATCACAATTTTCAGACTCATAAATTTCAAGCAAAACTCCATAAAGATAATCTAGTGCACGCAGCTCACTAGCAATAGGTTCAACATAATTGGATCTCTTAAAGAGATTAGCAAGTGGATGAGGATCCATACTTTAGCAAGCGAAGATGCAAGCTAATTGAGGGCACATAGCAACACAAGCAACCAGAAAGGCGAACGGAAAAAGGAGGGCGAATAAAACGACAAGGGTGAAGTGGGGAGAGGAGAACGAGAGGCAAAAAAATGTAATGCGAAGGGTAAGGGTTTGTGATAGGTACTTGGTATATGACTTTTGCGTAAGCCTCTCCGGCAATGGCGCCAGAAATTATTCTTGCTACTTCTCAAGCTTGCGTTGTATTCCCTCGAAGAGGAAAAGGTGATGCAGCACAGTAGCGTAAGTATTTCCCTCAATTTTTGAGAACCAAGGTATCAATCCAGTAGGATACCACGCGCGAGTCCCTCGCACCTGCACAAGCAAATAAGAACTTCGCAGCCAACGCGATAAGGGGTTGTCAATCCCTTTACGGTCACTTACGAAAGTGAGATCTGATAGAGATGATAGTTTGATATTTTTGGTATTTTTTATTATAAGAATAGAAAGTAAAAGCGGAAAAATTAAAGTAGTTGTAGATTGATATGTTGAGAATAGACCCGGGGGGCATAGTGTTCTCTAGTGGCTTCTCTCATGATAGCAATATTCTACGGCGGGTAAACAAATTACTGTCGAGCAATTGATAGAAAAGCGAATAATTATGAGATTATCTAGGCATGATCATTATATATAGGCATCACGTCCGAGACAAGTAGACCAAAACAATTTTGCATCTACTACTATTACTCCACACATCGACCGCTATCTAGCATGCATCTAGTGTATTGAGTTCATAATAACAGAGTAACGCCTTAAGCAAGATGACATGATGTAGAGGGATAAACTCAAGCAATATGATATAAACCCTATCTTTTTATCCTCGATGGAAACAATACAATACGTGCCTTGCTGCCCCTACTGTCACTGGGAAAGGACACCGCAAGATTGAACCCAAAGCCAAGCACTTCTCCCATTGCAAGAACTATAGATCTAGTAGGCCAAACCAAACCAATAATTCGAAGAGACTTGCAAGGATATTATAATCATACAAAAAGAGTTCAAAGAAGAACCAAATATTTCTCAAAGATAATCTTGATCATAAACCCACAATTCATCGGATCTCGACAAACAAACCGTGAAAAGAGATTACATCAAACAGATCTCCTTGAAGACCGAGGAGAACTTTGTATTGAGATCCAAAGAGAGAGAAGAAGCCATCGAGATACTAGCTATGGACCCGAAGGTCTGTGGTAAACTACTCACAACTCATGGTGAGGCGATGATGATGATGTAGAAGCACTTCGTGGTAGATCCCCCCTCCGGCGGAGCTCCAGAACAGGCCCCAAGATGGGATCTCACGGGAACAGAAGGTTACGGCGGTGGAACTAGATTTTTCTCTCCTCTTCTGATGGTTTCGGAGTACGTAGGCTTATATAGGAGGAAGAAGGGCACCGGGGGCCTTACATGGGACCCACGAGGCAGGGGGCGCGCCCCCACCCTCGTGGGCACCACGTGGCTCTTACTCCGTTGTTCTCAAGTCTCCCATGCGTGATTTTCTCCAAAAATATCTCTCCCGAAGGTTTCATTCCGTTTGGACTCCGTTTGATATCCCTTTTCTGTAAAACCCTGAAACAGGCAAAAAATAGCAATCTGGACTGGGCCTTTGGGTTAGTAGGTTAGTCCCATAAATAATATAAAAGTGTATGACAAAGCCCATTAAACATCCAAAACATCATAAATAATAGCATGGAACAATCAAAAATTATAGGTGCGTTGGAGACGTATCAATCTACCATAGCTTGGACCGTAGAGATCTCTCTTTTTAGCTTGTTGGAACTCATGAGTGTTCAACCTTTCAAGGATGTCAGTGGGATCAAGTGACTTGTAGTCTCCTCACTCTTGAATCATCAGTGCCAGAGTGTCGAATGAGGAATCAGGTGATCTCGGCAATTTCTTCACCACCTCGTGGTCAGTGATGTCTGTAGCACCAAGTGCTTGAAGCTCATTTGAGATGTCAGTGAGGCGACGAAGGTTTGCTGAACATTCTCGTTGTCGAGTCTTTTGAAGCGGTTGAAGAGATTGCGAAGAACATCAACTCGAGAGTCAAGTTCTGTTGAGACTCCCTCGTTGACCTTGGACAGCCTGTCCCAGATAAGCTTTGTTGTCTCTAAAGCACTCACTCTGCCATATTGCCCTTTGCTCAGATGATATTCTTCACTTGAGAGTCGAGCTGCTTGAATCTCTTCACATCAGCAGCGTTCACCGAAGGTGAGACGAATGGAACACCAGTTTCCATAATGTACCAGAGATTGTTGTCAATTGCCTCAAGATGCATGCGCATCTTGTTCTTCCAGTAGGGGTAGTCCATCCCATCGAAGGTAGGACACCCAACCGAGACTTTGATCATGCCTGCAGTCAACAAAACTAAAACTCCAGGTGGTTAAACCAAAATCACACAGAATAAGGGAGTACCTTGCTCTGATACTAATTGTAAGTGTATTATATTGACTAGAGGGGGTGAATAGGCGATTTTTATAAATTCACCACTGAGGAAATTTTAGCTGAGGAATTTCCTAAGCAACGAACTACTTAGCAGCGGAATAGATACTCAAGTGCATGCACAATAAAATAGTAGCATGGTCATCATGATGAAATGAAAGCAAACACAGAGCACAAGTAGTGTGTAAACAGGATATGCAGGCAGAAGACTGAGGACTGAAGAAATAGGGTTGAGGAAATTGAGAAAGTCTTCAATCAAAGTCTTCAAACAGAACAAATCAAATTCATCAACACATAAATGAGTAAATGGAAGGGTTGAGGAAATAGAACCAGTAGGCTTGGTGCAGACAATGATTTGTTAGACCAGTTCCAACTGTTGTGATAGGTGTACGTCTGGTTGGGGCGGCTAGGTATTCAAACCTGAGGACACACAGTCCTGGACACACAATCCAAGACACCAAGTCCTCACCGTATTCCCCTTGAGCTAAGGTCACACAGACCTCGCCCAATCACTCGTGGTAAGTCTTCACAGGTGACTTCCAAACCTTCACAGACTTGGTCACCAAGCGATCCACAATTACTCTTGGATGCTCTAGACCATTGACGCCTAACCGTCTGGAAGATCACAGTCTTCAAAGGTAACAAGCGTCGGTTCCACACAGGAACACTCTCTTTAGTGATCCTCAATCACTTTGGGGTTTTAGGTGTTGGGGTTTTGGGTTTTTCCTCACTTGATGATTTTCGCTCAAAGTCCTCGGGGGATGGGTTGCTCTAATGACAAGTGTCAATTTCTCTAGGAGCAGCCAACCAACTAGTGGTTGTAGGGGCGGCTATTTATAGCCTAGAGAGCAGCCCGACATGATAAGACATAAATTCCCTTCAATGATATGACTGTTAGGTGGATAAAATATTTGGGACAGCTGACGCATAGCACAACAACGGTCGGAAATTTGAGCTCTCAAATTCCTCAGGGCTATCATGCTCCTCACTTGTAGGCAATCCTCACTAGCGAATTCCTAACTCCTCAGTCAGAACAAATTCCTCAGAGAACAGAAGAACTTCTGTCAGGACCCCGATCCTAAGTCACACAGGTCTAGCCTGTAACACATCATATCACTTTGCGGCCTCACGCACGGTATCCCCACGGGTGCCACCTTACCTGGCCCGGGACCGTTTGCGCATTTTGGCACACGTATATGATAGTGTCGCTAGCATCCATATGACAGAGAACCCGGGCCGACATGACTAGTTATAAACCAAAAGTGGCACTAAATTACAGAGACAGGCATACATGACCCAGCAACGAACGTGTCGGTCATCAACGTATGAACCCAAGTCGTAGCAAGCTACAAGGACTTAAAGGAACAACGCGTGACATTTCCCCTAAGGGACAGACACAGGAACGAAGAAGGACACATGCCGGCCAGCCTAAGTGTTCCGGAGCAGTAGCAAGCTACCAAGGCTCAATGGAAGCACTAGGAGACATTTCCCTGTAAGGTAGGCTACCAAAGGTAAACAACTAGGTGTCGGATCCCACACATAGCAATACACATTACACGTACGCATAACATGCAAGTATGTGTTGTACAACAGGGCATCACAACATAACTAAACAACTCATATAGATAAAGGCCCAGAAGAGCCATCATAGCATTTATTACAATTAGAGGTCACATGACCTAACATACATAGCATACAGGCAACGGAAGCATAACATGTCTGAGTACAGACAACTACAAATGAAAAAGGCTGAGAAGCCTGACTATCTACCAGACCCTCCCAAGGGTACAAGATCGTAGTTGAGGTAACAAGCTAAACGTCGAAGTCCACGCGGAACCACTAGCGAGACTGAAGTCTCTCTGCAAAAACATAAATTAAGCAAACGTGAGTACAAAGGTACTCAGCAAGACTTACATCAGAACTAGCTACATATGCATCAGTATCAACAAAGGGGGTGGTGGAGTTTGACTGTAGCAAGCCAACTTTGACTCGGTGGCTATCCTAAACTACGACTGCAAGTAACTCTTTTGAGGTGGTGCACTCGAGTCCACATATTCACCAATCAATACACCACTATGGATCCGCTCCCGTCTCCCTACGAGAAGGCCATCCATAGCACTCACGCTTATCTTGTGTGTTTTAGAGTATCCACTTTCACTTGTCTATGAACTGTAGAGGTAACCCAGAAGTCCATTTCCGCGGACACGGCTATTCGAATAGATTATATATATAACCCTGCAGGGGTGTACTTCTTCACACACGCTCTCACCACTTACCGCCGTTTACACGACGTGTACTCGGCAACCTTCAAGCGGAGGCCCAGCGAGGGTGTCGGCCACGACCTGACTAACCACACAAGTCTCTCGTCCAGGTTTATCGCCTATTTGGGTTCCATCCGTGGGGAGATCCGGCCGGGGTGTCGCTCACGGCCCCAAACGTTGTGTACAGGGTTCCCGCATCACCAAACGGGCGATCGGTACACCGTGCCACGTACCTGCCGCGTCACAGCCCACCCCGAGGGTCAGCGCTGCGCACGACCTCCAGTGAACTACAAACACCAGAAACTAGTTGCAACTCCTGGACAGAGAACAAGGGCAGTTAATAAGTCGAGAGGGTCCATTGGTTTCGGGCCCAATGCATGGTAGTAACTGGTCATGGATCAACCAACACAGAACTCAGTTCCTGAGGACGGCTGCAATGAGACAACCCACCATGTACTCCTACATGGCCTCTCATCGCTACCTTTACCAAATCGTGTTCACACACTTAGCTCACACACGGTAGGACATGCTCATCACCCTTCCAATTCATCCCCGATGAATCAGACCTGACACAACTCTAAGCAATAGCAGGCATAACTAGAAAGCATGAATGAGTAGGCACAACATGGCTCAAACAACTCCTACTCATACTAGTGGGTTTTAACTATTTACTGTGGCAATGACAGGTCATGCAGTGGAAAGGGGGTTCAACTACCGCAGCAGGTAACAGTTGAAGCGTTGTTGTCCTAATGCATTAAAAGAGAGCAAGAGGGAGAGAGTGGGATTGTATCGGAATGCTCAATGGGGTTTTGCTTGCCTGGCACTTCTGAAGATAACAATGAGTCTTCATCGGTGTCATCGAACTCATCGTCGGAACGTCGTCTACTGAGAGGGGACAAAACCGACAAACAGAGAAAGAACACAATCAATGCAATGCAACAATATGATGCATGATCATGACATGGCAATATGCTGTTGATTGAGCTAATGCAACTAGCAACACAATTAAATGAAGTTTCTTTGAACCAAAGGTTCAAATTCAAACTCCATATGTGATTATTTAATTGTCATTTAATTGATTTGACCTGATCAGCAGGCTTAGCTTGTTCAAACATGCATGAAAGTGCCATAAACAGATTCCTTGGATTTTTCTGATCATTTTTCATATATAAATTATTTTCATCTGAGCTACGGTTGATTTTATATGATTTTTACAAGTTTTGGCTATTTTCTGAAATAAATAAATCATTTAGATTTATATAAAATTCCAGAAAGGCTTTATTGCATCAGCATGACGTCTGTGTGACGTCAGCAAGTCAACAGGGGCTGTTCGGGTCAAACCTGACCAATGGGGCCCACTGGTCAGTGACCCACTAGCTAACAGAGTTAGTTAGTTTTTAAACTAACACTAACTAAACTGCTGGTGGGGCCTGTGCCCACATGTCAGTCTCTCAGGGCCTAATTAAGTTTAGTTTTAACTAAACTAATTTAACAGGGGTTGGCCCCACGTGTCAGTGACCCATAGAGCTAAGCACAGAGATTAGTACCTAATTGAAACCTAAACTAAAACTAAACAACGGCCGGCCCCACATGTCATGGACTCAGGGGGGTCCAGCCGTGGTCAAAGTGGTCAAGCCCACCGGCGGCTCGACGCCGGCGAGGCCAAACGTGGCGGCGGTGCTCGGAAATCGCCCTCCGGCGACCATTTGGACGGCGGCTTGGTGCTACGCGTAGCTGGGGAGCTCGCGCATCTAATGGAGGCGACAGTGTGTGCTGGGGTGGCCGGAGCTCGTCGGAAACGAGCTCGCGGCGGCGCCGGAGTTCGGGCTCCGTCGAGCTAGGCGATGTGGGGCTCGGGGAGGTGAGCGGGGAGGTGCTACGGGCTTCTACGGTTGCGGTGAAGACGATGCCGTGCTTGGAATGAAGAAAACGTGGCTGTGGCCATGACGGCGACGTGCGGTGGCGGCGGCGGGTGCGGCTGAGCTCGGCGGGGTCGATGTGGTGCACAAGAAGGCAAACGGAGAGGGGGGAAAAGGACGGGAGCTCACACAGATTCCAGGGGGACAGACGGCGAGCGCGGGGAGGCACGGACGACGACGGAGTATCTCCGGCGATCTGGGGGGGCAGAAGGTTGAAGACGACCTCGTTGAGGGCGTTGCGTTGCTCCCCAGCTCGAGTACGTCGAGGGAACAGGAAGACGGAGCTGCGGCGACTCTTCTGAGCATGGTTGCGAGGTGTGCGGTGGCCGGTGGCCATGGCTACGGCGAGCGGCGGCGATGGTGGCGTTCGGCCATGGCAAGGAGAAGCAGGGGAGGGGGAAGGGGATCCAGTGAGAGGGGGGAGGAGTGACAGAGAGAGGCACGGAGGTGCGTGGCAACCTCAGGGCGACGAGGAGGCAGGCAGAGAGGTAGGAGGTGGCCGGCGTGTGCCGGCGCGCGGCGGCCACGCGCCCTCCTGCCCACTGGCAGGAGGTTGAAGACAGTAGGAGGGAGGAGGTGGGCTGGGCCGGCCACTTGGGCCGCCAGGTGGCTGCACAGGTAAAACTCTCTCTGTGCTTTTCTCTTTTAGTTTATGTTTTCTATTCTTTTGACTTTGTTTTGATTTAATAAAAATACCAGAACATATTCATAAATCATGAAACCAGGCATGGCTACTGTTTAGAATAAATCCAACAGTAAACATTTTAGTTTATGATTATTTGAGCATTTTAAATAATATATAAAATTTAAATGCCCAAATGCAAATAAGATATAATTTAATTCAAAAATCCAAAATGGACCTAGAAATATGTGCAACATTTTTGGCAGAGGTTTTTAATCAATCCAAAAATGATGAACTTTTCCAAGGGCATTTTGGGTTCATTGAAAAAGATTTTAATTTGACCCTAGTTAAATTCATTTAGTGCTAGGGTTTGAGCATCCCCATTTCAGGTTTCCTTTGAAAATAAACATGATGCAACAGACAGGTGCTATCCTAAAGCAAGGTGAAGCTAGGGATGTGACAACTCACCCCCACTAAACAAGAATCTCGTCCCGAGATTCAGGACGTGAGATAAGAAATCAGAGGGGACACTAACTAACACAATCTTCTCGATTCAACTGTCCTCCTCGAAGTTGCTGATTCATTGCATCATGTTGATTCTGACATCCTTGATTACCAGATCTTTGTTCAATACAGAGATAACAAAAGAAATTCTACGGTAATCTATCTTGCCGAAGATCGAGCAACTCAGATCAACTTATGGAGTGAGACGTTGAAACATCTCTTGAGCTGAGACACGGAGTACACCTCCAGGGGGATGGAGTGAAATAAATGATGAAAGTTCACTTGGCAGGCAAAATTGCACACCTAAGAAGATGGTGATCGATGTCACTAGACGGGACACCTTTAAAGAAGATGACTCGTAGAGTTATTCCCTTAAGTGGCAAAAAGAATTACTTTTGATATAGAGATCTTTGAAATTCCCTTTACCAGCCTAAGGCAAACACAATCGATCGTTCGACGGAGTTCGAGATAATGACATTCTCGGTCAAAATGGATGATGTGGACTACCTTGTAAAAGACAACACCACAGATGATTTTGCTTATCATCGGAAATGGATGGAACCTATGTTAGGACCACTTTTGAAGATAATCCTGAACAGCAGTGGTTGAGAAAGGTAACCCATGGAAAATTTGCACATGGTGGTGCAAGCTGAGAACAAAATGCAAGTGCTAGGAATGATTCTGGTAACTAGGAAGAATCCCAACAGTAGAGAGTAAATCTACTCTTTGAGAGTGTATAACATAATCAAGAACACTGGAAGCAATCCCGGTTAGTGTCGAGGATAACACCTAGTGCTTGTGCGTGCTCTCAAGAACTTGATCATTCCCATATTCATCAAGGTTTTACCAATATCCGTGTCAAGGATCCCGACAACATTACATACTACCATGATGAATAATGATGGACGATGCAGATGCAAAGGAAGATAACACCTTCTCGGATTTCACCTTGGCGAGGCCAAGGGAACGAAATCTGGATGATCGACCAAGAGACACTTAGCACTCCGCTTCTAATGTTCTCCTTGATGTGTTAGCGTAAGCCATTCACATATATGTTTGGCATCTCGAACATCAAATAAAGGTCGAACTTCGGAAGCACAAGAATCCATAAGGAACAACTAGGGAGTAAATCCTACGAGGTCCTTATGGGGAGGTGGCCAACTTCTTCAATCAAGATTCTACAACAATAGGTCTTCCGGCTGGGTGTGTTGGCCACGACATCCACTTTACTGGTTATCGAGAGACCAATATTTTAGTTCTTGGAAAATGCTCCAACCATCATATCTGCCTGAGATTCAGTTCTGACTGGTGTCAGGATATTCCAGACTCATCGAGTCTAGAAAGAAAAATGAAAGTTTGCAACACAAATTGACGAGAAGGCGTTGCGAGATTCTCGGGAATGAACTACGATAGCAGGCTCCAAACATGAGTTGGTTCTGCTATGTACCTGTGAACACGTTGTCCAGGACAAGCATGGCCACGTAGTAGTCTTACAATAAAACACTATCGAGTTCTGGTAGGGAACCATCATCGAGGATGTCGAAGTCCTAACATAAGTCATGATTCTTAAGAAGGAACCTCTTCTCCTTGAACAAATCTATCAGTGGCTTGGTGTGCTAGGGATACATACAGAATGAAGATGATCAGTCTATCAGACCATAGAATACCTCGCACGTATGCATGACTGACTTGGGATGACTCCAGAGGAAATAATACAAGCTTTCTCAAACTCACGGTGGCAACTTACATCAATTACAAATGAATTAGGGAAAGTCTCTTCTCTCAACCAACATATACCTCATGGACGGGACACGAAAGCAATGCTTACAAAGTTTCCAACACTAGCTTAACGTCCTACAAAATCATGGAGGAGATAACAGTGTTGCTGATGGGCTCAACAACAATTCATCCAGGTTTCCATGGAGATGGAATTCCATAATTATGTGAACAAGTGATAGTATTGGTCAGACCCAGGAGATATAATGGTGTATGCTCGAGGGCTCAACCACGAGTAAGACAACATTGTGAACATCATTGGTTCTGATTTGATTTGCGGATAGCCCACACTCAAATCAAAGTTTTGGACAAGACAATAGATCCAATAATTAATCACAAGGATCAACCGATCAAGATATCATCTTTCTTCTACACACACACACACACACACAAAAGATATCCCTTAGAAGGAACTAGGTCGGACAAGCTTTTATCTTCCAACTCTCCAAGTTGTTGTTTAGCTTAACCAACTAGTTCAGGGTATCCAACACAGATTCTTGGAGAAAGGGTGGTTTATAAGAAACCAACTTGATCACGAACTCAACATAGCGGTCAGGTGACAACCTGGTAATACTTCCGAGAAGATATTCGGAAAATCACGAACCACCGCTATGTTACTAAGCTCAGGAACAATCTTGCTTTTCAAGGCAAGACGATATGATCAAATGAGCAAGGACTTAACAAAATCCTAACTCACCAATCAAGGAGTGCACCAGGGAAGTGGACTAGGTAGCACAATCAATATTAGAGATGGTGATTCAGTAACCAACACACTAAGAATGAAATTATCGTCCATTAACTACCAAGCAACAGGGTTGCTAGGAGTATTGATTCACACATCATGGTTCATTTGTCAGCATTCCGGTTACAATAACACGGAAACCGAGGGATGAACAATGATGGCAAGAAATATTACTACATCAAGGATTCATAAGAGATAGTGCAATTCTCACGACATTCTCGACATAAAGATGGTAATACTCCAAGATAGAACAGATTAGAAGCTGGATCAGCATTCTTCATCTGCGGAGTACAACTTCTTTGACCCAATCCTGGATATGGATAAGGTACTGGAGTTTGTTTCTCCTAGTCATTCCGGAATAGAATGGCTTGACGGACCACAAGAGTAAAAGGCATCGATGAACACGAATGCACAACTACTCCTGGCTATCAGCTGATAGATGGGGTCATAATACAACCAAAAGGGGCAACTCAGAGGAACATATAACTCTCCGAGTTGTGGATGCATAGACTAGCATGTCAAACTCTCAACATACTTCTTCCGGATAACCCATGCAGAAGGTAGAATTGGCAGAGTCACAATATGAATGGAGTACTACTCAAGAGCACTCGGGTTGTGATCTTTTGGCTCAGAAGAACTTCTGCCATGATGGTTCATGGTATTTGGAAGAAGAATATACCATGGACCTCGAGGACTATCACAAGGTTACTAATATCCTAAAGGGACGAGCAAATACTACCAACATGAGGTAGGTAGAGAGAATCTTGGGTTCAAGAACCCAGGAGTAGAATGCCTACTAACTAAATGGCATCACGGGATGCTTTTGAGAATAGTGGCCAGAATCACCACACTGGGAATATAAAGCATTGCTAGATTACTGGGTGATCTTCTAAGACACCTAGGGTCATAATAATAAGTCCAACATATATGTCGAGGTAACACAGTACCACAACTCACCGTCTAGTGTGGTTAATCTGGCCCAAAGGAGCATCGGGACAGGAAGAAGGGATTTGCAAATGCATCAGACTATTAGAAACCTGGGATGACTCGGACAGCATAACGGCTGTAATTGCTCGAAAATACTTTTGAGATCCAAGCAAAAGGGTAGCATAACCACTTAACATTATCTTGTCAAGGTTCTAAGACCAACAATTGAACACACAGTAGTAGAGTAAACTGAACTGAGAGTTGAATCCACAATAACGTGATCCTGATAAATAGAGTGAGAATCCTAGTTCTTAATCCCCGTAGAAAGAAGAAGGTGACTCAGATCAGAAGGTCATAGGGCAAAGGAGTAAAAAAGAGCCTTACGTTCCCTTCCACAAACAATTCCTTTACATAACTAAAGAGTTTCTAAACACGACTTCGACCAGTTTGGCTTGCTAATCCTACAGGCAGTCAGGCTCTGATACCAAAGCTGTCAGGACCCCGATCCTAAGTCACACAGGTCTAGCCTGTAACACATCATATCACTTTGCGGCCTCACGCACGGTATCCCCACGGGTGCCACCTTACCTGGCCCGGGACCGTTTGCGCATTTTGGCACACGTATATGATAGTGTCGCTAGCATCCATATGACAGAGAACCTGGGCCGACATGACTAGTTATAAACCAAAAGTGGCACTAAATTACAGAGACAGGCATACATGACCCAGCAACGAACGTGTCGGTCATCAACGTATGAACACAAGTCGTAGCAAGCTACAAGGACTTAAAGGAACAACGCGTGACATTTCCCCTAAGGGACAGACACAGGAACGAAGAAGGACACATGCCGGCCAGCCTAAGTGTTCCGAAGCAGTAGCAAGCTACCAAGGCTCAATGGAAGCACTAGGAGACATTTCCCTGTAAGGTAGGCTACCAAAGGTAAACAACTAGGTGTCGGATCCCACACATAGCAATACACATTACACGTACGCATAACATGCAAGTATGTGCTGTACAACAGGGCATCACAACATAACTCAACAACTCATATAGATAAAGGCCCAGAAGAGCCATCATAGCATTTATTACAACCAGAGGTCACATGACCTAACATACAGAGCATACAGGCAACGGAAGCATAACATGTCTGAGTACAGACAACTACAAATGAAAAAGGCTGAGAAGCCTGACTATCTACCAGACCCTCCCAAGGGTACAAGATCGTAGCTGAGGTAACAAGCTAAATGTCGAAGTCCACGCGGAACCACTAGCGAGACTGAAGTCTCTCTGCAAAAACATAAATTAAGCAAACGTGAGTACAAAGGTACTCAGCAAGACTTACATCAGAACTAGCTACATATGCATCAGTATCAACAAAGGGGGTGGTGGAGTTTGACTGCAGCAAGCCAGCTTTGACTCGGTGGCTATCCTAAACTACGACTGCAAGTAACTCTTTTGAGGTGGCGCACTCGAGTCCACATATTCACCAATCAATACACCACTATGGATCCGCTCCCGTCTCCCTACGAGAAGGCCATCCATAGCACTCACGCTTATCTTGCGTGTTTTAGAGTATCCACTTTCACTTGTCTATGAACTGTAGAGGTAACCCAGAAGTCCATTTCCGCGGACACGGCTATTCGAATAGATTATATATATATAACCCTGCAGGGGTGTACTTCTTCACACACGCTCTCACCACTTACCGCCGTTTACACGACGTGTACTCGGCAACCTTCAAGCGGAGGTCCAGCGAGGGTGTCGGCCACGACCTGACTAACCACACAAGTCTCTCGTCCAGGTTTATCACCTATTTGGGTTCCATCCGTGGGGAGATCCGGCCGGGGTGTCGCTCACGGCCCCAAACGATGTGTACAGGGTTCCCGCATCACCAAACGGGCGATCGGTACACCGTGCCACGTACCTGCCGCGTCACAGCCCACCCCGAGGGTCAGCGCTGCGCACGACCTCCAGTAAACTACAAACACCAGAAACTAGTTGCAACTCCTGGACAGAGAACAAGGGCAGTTAATAAGTCGAGAGGGTCCATTGGTTTCGGGCCCAATGCATGGTAGTAACTGGTCATGGATCAACCAACACAGAACTCAGTTCCTGAGGACGGCTGCAATGAGACAACCCACCATGTACTCCTACATGGCCTCTCATCGCTACCTTTACCAAATCGTGTTCACACACTTAGCTCACACACGGTAGGACATGCTCATCACCCTTCCAATTCATCCCTGATGTATCAGACCTGACACAACTCTAAGCAATAGCAGGCATAACCAGAAAGCATGAATGAGTAGGCACAACATGGCTCAAACAACTCCTACTCATACTAGTGGGTTTTAACTATTTACTGTGGCAATGACAGGTCATGCAGTGGAAAGGGGGTTCAACTACCGCAGCAGGTAACAGTTGAAGCGTTGTTGTCCTAATGCATTAAAAGAGAGCAAGAGCGAGAGAGTGGGATTGTATCGGAATGCTCAATGGGGTTTTGCTTGCCTGGCACTTCTGAAGATAACAATGAGTCTTCATCGGTGTCATCGAACTCATCGTCGGAACATCGTCTACTGAGAGGGGACAAAACCGACAAACAGAGAAAGAACACAATCAATGCAATGCAACAATATGATGCATGATCATGACATGGCAATATGCTATTGATTGAGCTAATGCAACTAGCAACACAATTAAATGAAGTTGGTTTGAACCAAAGGTTCAAATTCAAACTCCATATGTGATTATTTAATTGTCATTTAATTGATTTGACCTGATCAGCAGGCTTAGCTTGTTCAAACATGCATGAAAGTGCCATAAACAGATTCCTTGGATTTTTCTGATCATTTTTCATATATAAATTATTTTCATCTGAGCTACGGTTGATTTTATATGATTTTTACAAGTTTTGGCTATTTTCTGAAATAAATAAATCATTTAGATTTATATAAAATTCCAGAAAGGCTTTATTGCATCAGCATGACGTCTGTGTGACGTCAGCAAGTCAACAGGGGCTGTTCGGGTCAAACCTGACCAGTGGGGCCCACTGGTCAGTGACCCACTAGCTAACAGAGTTAGTTAGTTTTTAAACTAACACTAACTAAACTGCTGGTGGGGCCTGGGCCCACATGTCAGTCTCTCAGGGCCTAATTAAGTTTAGTTTTAACTAAGCTAATTTAACAGGGGTTAGCCCCACGTGTCAGTGACCCATAGAGCTAAGCACAGAGATTAGTACCTAATTAAAACCTAAACTAAAACTAAACAACGGCCGGCCCCACATGTCATGGACTCAGGGGGGGTCCAGCCGTGGTCAAAGTGGTCAAGCCCACCGGCGGCTCGACGCCGGCGAGGCCAAACGTGGCGGTGGTGCTCGGAAATCGCCCTCCGGCGACCATTTGGACGGCGGCTTGGTGCTACGCGTAGCTGGGGAGCTCGCGCATCTAATGGAGGCGACAGTGTGTGCTGGGGTGGCCGGAGCTCGTCGAAAACGAGCTTGCGGCGGCGCCGGAGTTCGGGCTCCGTCGAGCTAGGCGATGTGGGGCTCGGGGAGGTGAGCGGGGAGGTGCTACGGGCTTCTACGGTTGCGGTGAAGACGATGCCGTGCTTGGAATCAAGCCAACGTGGTTGTGGCCACGACGGCGACGTGCGGTGGCGGCGGCGGGTGCGGCTGAGCTCGGCGGGGTCGATGTGGTGCACAAGAAGGCAAACGGAGAGGGGGGGAGGATGGGAGCTCACAGAGATTCCAGGGGGACAGACGGCGAGCGCGGGGAGGCACGGACGACGACGGAGTATCTCCGGCGATCTGGGGGGGCAGAAGGTTGAAGGCGACCTCGTTGAGGGCGTTGCGGTGCTCCCCAGCTCGAGTACGTCGAGGGAACAGGAAGACGGAGCTGCGGCGACTCTTCTGAGCATGGTTGCGAGGTGTGCGGTGGCTGGTGGCCATGGCTACGGCGAGCGGCGGCGATGGTGGCGTTCGGCCATGGCGAGGAGAAGCAGGGGAGGGGGAAGGGGATTCAGTGAGAGGGGGGAGGAGTGACAGAGAGAGGCAGGGAGGTGCGTGGCAACCTCAGGGCGACGAGGAGGCAGGCAGAGAGGTAGGAGGTGGCCGGCGTGTGCCGGCGCGCGGCGGCCATGCGCCCTCCTGCCCACTGGCAGGAGGTTGAAGACAGTAGGAGGGAGGAGGTGGGCTGGGCCGGCCACTTGGGCCGCCAGGTGGCTGCACAGGTAAAACTCCCTCTCTGCTTTTCTCTTTTAGTTTCTGTTTTCTATTCTTTTGACTTTGTTTTGATTTAATAAAAATACCAGAACATATTCATAAATCATGAAACCAGGCATGGCTACTGTTTAGAATAAATCCAACAGTAAACATTTTAGTTTATGATTATTTGAGCATTTTAAATAATATATAAAATTTAAATGCCCAAATGCAAATAAGATATAATTTAATTCAAAAATCCAAAATGGACCAAGAAATATGTGCAACATTTTTGGCAGAGGTTTTCAATCAATCCAAAAATGATGAACTTTTCCAAGGGCATTTTGGGTTCATTGAAAAAGATTTTAATTTGACCCTAGTTAAATTCATTTAGTGCTAGGGTTTGAGCATCCCCATTTCAGGTTTCCTTTGAAAATAAACATGATGCAACAGACAGGTGCTATCCTAAAGCAAGGTGAAGCTGGGGATGTGACAACTTCGTCTCTGTCACTGAAGAAATTGACTGAACTGTATGAGATTTCCAATGGCTTCACTCAAAAGGATTGGTAGTGTAGGCTTTGAGATGAGCATCACTTGGAAACGTGTTTCCTTAGTTGTACCTCCACCCCCTTTAATAG
The DNA here is from genome assembly GCA_902687465.1 of Secale cereale. Taxonomy (NCBI): domain Eukaryota; kingdom Viridiplantae; phylum Streptophyta; class Magnoliopsida; order Poales; family Poaceae; genus Secale; species Secale cereale. Next base: position 729,695,846 of record LR738715.1, read on the forward strand.
TACGATGTTTCCTATGACTCAAGAAAGGGAAAATGAAACTACTAAAATAAAAGTCTTCACGCTTCATAATCCTCGCATGAATATCCAAGTCTTCAAGGTCACACCAATTTCCTCATTTTCAAAGTATTCAGGAAAACCAAAGTCTTCAACTGAAGACATACATTTTTAGCGGTCGACTTTCTTCGTAAATATCAAACTCCTCATAGACTTATAGTACATGTGTACACTCACAAACACATTAGTCCCTTGACCTATAAGTCTTCAATACACCAAAAACACTAAGGGGCACTAGATGCACTTACACCAATAATGGATTCTTTCTACAGAAGGAGTTTCTCTAAAAGAAGTGAGTGGGGGGAAAGTAGAACTTGATGAGGTAATTATACCTTCTCTCGATTTGGAAGGTAGCACATCACAGAAAGTAGTTCTCATGATGCCTACACCAACCGAAGAGGAAGCTAATGATGACAATTATGAAACTTAGGATCAAGTTACTACTGAACTTCGTAGGTCAACCAGGGTACATTCCGCACTAGGTTGGTATAGTAATCATGTCTGGGAAGCAATGTTGTTAGACAATGGCGAACCTACAGACTATGAAGAAGCAATGATGAGGCCGGATTCCGACAAATGGCTCGAGGCCATGAAATCCAAGATAGGAGCCATGTATGAGAACAAAGTATGCACTTTGGTGGACCTTCCCGATGATCGGCAGGCCATTGAGAACAAATGGATATTCAAGAAGACAGACGCGGATGGTAATTTCATCGTCTATAAAGCTTGACTTGTCGCAAAGGGTTTCCATCAAGTTCAAGGGGTTGATTACGATGAGACTTTCTCACCCTTAGTGATGCTTATGTTTGTTAGAATTATGTTAGATATTGCCGCATTTTATGACTATGAAATCTGGCAAATGGATGTCAAAAAGGCATTCCTTAACGGGCTTCTTAAGGAATAGTTGTATATGATGCAACCAGAAGGTTTTGCCGATCCTAAGGATGCTAACCAAGTATATATGCAAGCTCCAACGATCCATCTATGGACTGGTGCAAGCATCTCGGAGTTGGAATATATGTTTTGATGAGGTGATCGAAGCTTATGGTTTTATACAAACTTACGAAGAAGCTTGTATTTACAAGAAAGTGAGTGGGGGCTCTATAGCATTTCTGATAGTATATGTGGATGAAATATTGTTAATTGGAAATGATGTAGAATTTCTGGAAAGCATAAAGGGTTGTTTGAAAGGAGTTTTTCAAAGGAAGACATGGGTGAAGCTGCTTACATATTGGGTATGAAGATCTATAGAGATAGATCAAGATACCTGATAAGATTTTCACAGAGCACATACCTTGACAAGATTTTGAAGGAGTTCAAAATGGACCATTCAAAAGAGGAGTTCTTTCCTGTATTGTAAGGTGTGAAGTTGAGTAAGACCCAAAGCTTGACCATGACAGAAGAAATAGAAAGGATGAAGGTCGTCCCCTATGCCTCAGCCATAGGCTCTATCATGTATGACATGTTGTGTACCAGCCAAAACCGTTTTTCCGCATTTTTCGGAATCTTATCGGCATACCCACCTGTTGGGCGTGGTTCACTTGACCGGTGGATTGACTTTCTCTTTATCAAATCCACATTAAAAAGGGATTTTGTCATTCAATGCTTTGATCCGCGCACCGTATTTATGATTGAACCACTTCCTCGAAGGGACAGGGCGGGTCTCGCTGCCGGATCAATGCGCAAGACGCATGAAATACGATAATTTCCACCTTGTTGAAGATCTGGTGGTGCCATATGTCGCTTAGACTTTACTTTTTCCATTTCCACCCTTTCCTCTATTTGTTCGATAGGGTCTTTGTTTTATTCTTATTCTAAACCCGTTCTCGTCCATAGTTTCCTTGTCGATGCGAAGGGGCCAGCATCCCCAAACCAAAGTCTGAGATCAGACATACTTGATGTGTGCCTTGTCACGAGTCTGATAAGGGGGTGTAAGAGTGATCCAAGAGTGGATCAGTAGACAATGGTCAAGATTATCCTTGAGTACCTAAAGAGGACTAAGGAAATGTTTCTCGGTTATGGAGTGATAAAGATTCCATCATAAAGGGTTACGTTGTTGCAAGCTTTGACACCAACCTGGATGACTCTGAGTAGCAAACTGGATACGTATAGCGAAGCAGCCATTTGGAATAGCTCCAAGTGGAGCGTGGTAGAAACATCTACAATATTACATAGAGATTTGCGAAGTACGCACGGATCTGAATGTTGCAGACCCGTTGACTAAAACCTCTCTCACAAGCAAAACATGAGCAAACCCCAGAAATCATTGGGTGTTAATCACATGGCGATGTGAACTAGATTATTGACTCTAGTGTAAGTGGGAGACTGTTGGAAATATGTCCTAGAGGCAATAATAAAATGTTTATTATCATACTTCTGGTTCATGATAAAAGTTTATTATTCATGCTAGAATTGTATTGATAGGAACTTAAATACATGTGTGAATACATAAACTACACCGTGTCCCTAGTAAGCCTCTGATACGTCTCTGTCGTATCTATAAATTTTTATTGTTCCATGCCAATATTATACAACTTTTATACATTTTTGGCAACATTTTATATGACTTATTGGACTAACATAGTGATACAGTGCCCAGTGCGAGTTCATGTTTGTTGCATATTTTTTGTTTCATAGAATATCCACACCGAACAAAGTCCAAACGTGATAAAAATTCTGGAGATTTATTTTGGAATATATGCGATTTTTTGGAGGTGGAATCAACGCAAATGGAGGCCCACGGCCTCCACGAGACACCTGGGCATGACCCCACCCCCTGGCGCGTGGTGGTGCCTTGTGGGCACCCCATAAGTCGGTTGGGGCTCTTCTTCGGGATCAAGAAAGATAATTTACGGGAAAAAATCGTGTAAAAATTTCATCCCAATCGGAGTTACGGATCTCTGGGAATTTAAGAAACGGTGAAGGGCTAGATCTCGGGGTCGCGAAACAGAAGAGAAACAGAGAGACATATCCAATCTAGGAGGGGCTCTCGCCCCTTCGCCACCATGGAGGTCAAGGACCAGAGGGGAAATCCTCCTCCCATCTAGGGAGGAGGCCAAGGAAGAAAAAGAAGGAGGGGGCTCTCTCCCCCTCTCTCCCGGTGGTGCCGGAGTGGCGCTGGGGCAAGGATCGTGATGACAATCTACATCAACAATCTTGCTGCCATCAACACCAACTTTCTCCCCATCTATGCAGCGGTGTAACCTCTCTATTCCCATTGTAATTCTCTACTTAAACATGGTTCTCAATAGTATGTATTATTATCCAATGATATGTGGTCATCCTATGATGTTTGAGTAGATCTGTTTTGTCATATGGGCTAATCGACGACCGTGGTTGGTTTGAGTGTATATTTTATTATGGTGATGTTCTAGGGTAGCCTCCGTGTTGCGCAAATGTGAGGGATCCCCATTGTAGGGTGTTGCGATATGTTCATGATTCTATTATAGTGGGTGGCTAGAGTGACAGAAACTTACGCCCGAGTAAGGGGGTTGTTGCGTATGGGAGTAAAGAGGACTTGATACTTAAGGCTATGGTTGGGTTTTACCTTAACGATCTTTAGTAGCTGCGGATGCTTGCTAGAGTTCCAATCATAAGTGCATATGGTCCAAGTACAGAAAGTATGTTAGCTCATACCTCTCCCTCATATAAAATTGCAAGAATGATTACCGGTCTAGTTATCGATTGCCAAGGGACAAATCTTTCTCTTGTGTTGCAAAAAGTTTTCTACTACACTACTAAGTTTACTATCTTGTAATCTATTCATAGTTTTATTTTCGCAAAGTACTTCTAGTTTTATTCTTGTTATACGTAAAGCTAACGTTAAGTGTGCGTAGAGTTGTATCAACAGTCGAAAGAACTTGAGGGGATATTTGTTCTACCTTTAGCTCCTCATTGGGTTCGACACTCTTACTTATCGAAAAAGGCTACAAACGATTCCCTACACTTGTGGGTTAACAGCCTCTACTAGACTAGCTCGTTGATCAAAGATGGTTAAGGTTTCCTAACCATAGACATGAGTTGTCATTTGATAACGGGATCACATCATTAGGAGAATGATGTGATGGACTAGACCCAACCGTAAGCTTAGCATCAGGTTGTTTTAAGTTATTTTCTATAGCTTTCTTCATGTCAAGTATATGTTCCTTCGACCATGAGATCATGCAACTCTCAGATACCACAGGAATGCCTTGTGACCTACCAAACGTCACTTCATAACTGGGTGATCATAAAGATGTTCTACAGGTATCTCCGAAGGTGTCTGTTGGGTTGGCATAGATCGAGACTGTGATTTGTCACTTCGTGTGAAGAAGAGATATCACTGTCCCTCTTTGTTGGGGAACGTAGTATTTCAAAAAAATTCCTACGATCACGCAAGATCTATCTACTAGATGCATAGCAACGAGAGGGGAGAGTGTGTCTACGTACCCTCGTAGACCGAAAGCGGAAGCGTTTATCAACGCGGTTGATGTAGTCGTACACCTTCATGATCCGTCCCGATCTAGTACCAAACGTACGACACCTCCGCGTTCAGCACACGTTCAGCTCGATGACGTCCTCACCCGTTTGATCCAGCAAGACGGGCGAAGTAGTAGATGAGTTCCGGCAGCACGACGGCATGGTGACGGTTGTTGATGAAGAACAATCTCTGCGGGGCTTCGCCAAGCACTACAGAAACTAGACGGAGGATAAACTAGAGGGTCGGGGTAGCCGGCACACGGCTTGGTGTATCTTGATGTGTCTTGGGTTCTAGCCCTACCCCTCTATTTATATGTTGAGCCTTGGGGTCGAAACTTGGAGTAAAAGCCTTCACAAAGTTGGTTTCACCCGAAAGGCAAGAGTCCTTCTCGGACTCCAGGGCCAGACGCCAGGGTTTCTGGCGTCTAGACCCAGACGCCAGGGACCCTGGCATCTGGCCCCTGGACTCCGCAAAACTTCCTTTTGCGCCTTCCAAAAACCTTGTGTGCTTTCCCTTTTGGCCCAAATAAAGTGTTCTCGTGCCCAAACATTTCGGGAAACATCCGGAACCCCTTCCTGTGAATTCCGGAACCCTTCGGGAGGTCAAACACTATTATCCCATATATGAATCTTTATCTCCGGACCATTCCGGAGTTCCTCGTCATGTCCGTGATCACATCCGGGACTCCCAATAACATTCGATCACCAACATACATAACTCATTAAATACTATATCGTCAACGAACGTTTAAGCGCGCGGACCCTACGGGTTCGAGAACTATGTAGACATGACCGAGACATCTCTCCGGTCAATAACCAATAGCGGAACCTGGATGCCCATATTGGCTCCTACATATTCTACGAAGATCTTTATCGGTCGAACCGCATAACAACATACGTTGTTCCCTTTGTCATCGGTATGTTACTTGCCCGAGATTCGATCGTCAGTATCTCTATACCTAGTTCAATGTCGTTACCGGCAAGTCTCTTTACTCATTCCATAATACATCATATCGTGACTAACTCATTAGTCATTTGCTTGCAAGGCTTATTATGATGTGCATCACCGAGAGGGCCCAGAGATACCTCTCCGACACTCGGAGTGACAAATCCTATTCTTGATCTATGCCAACACGATGAACACCTTTGGAGACACCTGTAGAGTATCTTTATAATCACCCAGTTATGTTGTGACGTTTGATAGCACACTAGGTGTTCCTCCGGTATACAGGAGTTGCATAATCTCATAGTCATAGGAACATGTATAAGTCATGAAGAAAGCAATAGTAGTAAAAACTAAACGATCATAGTGGTAAGCTAACGGATGGGTCTTGTCCATCACATCATTCGCCTAATGATGTGATCTCGTTGATCAAATGACAACTCATGTCTATGGCTAGGAAACATAACCATCTTTGATCAATGAGCTAGTCTAGTAGAGGCATACTAGGGACATAATGTTTTGTCTATGTATTCACACATGTACTAAGTTTTCGGTTAATACAATTCTAGCATGAATAAAAGACATTTATCATGATATAAGGAAATACAAATAACATATTTATTATTGCCTCTAGGGCCTATTTACTTTTATCTCCCACTTGAACTAGAGTCCATAATCTAGATTACAAAGTAATGATCCTAACACTTGGTGCTGATCATGTTTTGCCTGTGGAAGAGGCTTAGTCAACGGGTCTGCAACATTCAGATCCGTATGTATCTTGCAAATCTCTATGTCTCCCTCCTTGACTAGATCGTGGATGGAATTGAAGCGTCTTTTGATGTGCTTTGTTCTCTTGTGAAACCTCGATTCCTTCGCCAAGGCTATTGCTCCAGTGTTGTCACAAAAGATTTTCATTGGACCCGATGCACTAGGTATAACACCTAGATTGAATATGAACTCCTTCATCTAGACTCCTTCATTTGCTGCTTCCGAAGCAGCTATGTATTCCGCTTCACATGTAGATCCCGCCACGACGCTCTGCTTGGAACTGCACCAACTGACAGCTCCACCATTCAAAAAATGCATATCAGGTTTGTGACTTAGAGTCATTCGGATCAGTGTCAAAGCTTGAATCGACGTAACCGTTTACGACGAGCTCTTTGTCACCTCCATACACGAGAAACATATCCTTTGTCCTTTTCAGGTACCTCGGGATGTTCTTGACCGATGTCCAGTGATCCACTCCTGGATTACTTTGGTACCTCCCTGCTAGACTTATAGCAAGGCACACATCAGGTCTGGTACACTGCATTGCATACATGATAGATCCTATGGCTGAGGCATAGGGAATGACTTTCATTTTCTCTCTATCTTTTCCAGTGGTCGGGCATTGAGTCTTACTCAACTTCACACCTTGTAACACAGGCAAGAACCCTTTCTTTGACTGATCCATTTTGAACTTCTTCAAAACTTTATCAAGGTATGTGCTTTGTGAAAGTCCAATTAAGCGTCTTGATCTATCTCTATAGATCTTGATGCCTATTATGTAAGCAGCTTCACCGAGGTCTTTCATTGAAAAACTCTTATTCAAGTATCCTTTTATGCTATCCAGAAATTCTATATCATTTCCAATCAATAATATGGCATCCACATATAATATCAGAAATGCTACAGAGCTCCCACTCACTTTCTTGTAAATACAGGCTTCTCGAAAAGTCTGTATAAAACCATATGCTTTGATCACCTCATCAAAGCGTATATTCCAACTCCGAGATGCTTGCACCAGTCCATAGATGGATCGCTGGAGCTTGCACACTTTGTTAGCACCTTTTGGATTGACAAAACCCTCGGGTTGCATCATATACAACTCTTCTTTGAGATATCCATTCAGGAATGCAGTTTTGACATCCATTTGCCAGATTTCATAATCATAAAATGCGGCAATTGCTAACATGATTCGGACAGACTTAAGCATTGCTACAGGTGAGAAAGTCTCATCATTGTCAACTGTTGGGTAACGTAGTATTTTCAAAATTTTCCTACGATCACGCAAGATCTATCTACTAGATGCATAGCAACGAGAGGGGAGAGTGTGTCTACGTACCCTCGTAGACCGAAAGCGGAAGCGTTTATCAACGCGGTTGATGTAGTCGTGCACCTTCACGATCCGTCCCGATCTAGTACCGAACGTACGGCACCTCCGCGTTCAGCACACGTTCAGCTCGATGACGTCCTCGCCTTCTTGATCCAGCAAGACGGGCGAAGTAGTAGATGAGTTCCGGCAGCACGACGGCGTGGTGACGGTTGTTGATGAAGAACAATCTCTGCAGGGCTTCGCCAAGCACTACAGAAACTAGACGGAGGATAAACTAGAGGGTCGGGGTAGCCGGCACACGGCTTGGTGTATCTTGATGTGTCTTGGGTGCTAGCCCTACCCCTCTATTTATATGTTGAGCCCTGGGGTCGAAACTTGGAGCAAAAGCCTCCTCAAAGTCGGTTTTGCCCGAAAGGAAAGAGTCCCACTCGGACTCCAGGGCTAGACGCCAGGGTTCCCGGCGTCTACCCCTAGACGCCAGGGTTCCTGGCGTCTAGCCTCTGGTCTCCGCAAAACTTCCTTTTGCACTTTCTTAAAGCCTCGTGGGCTTTCCCCTTTGGCCCAAATAAAGTGTTCTCGTACCCAAACACTTCGGGAAACATCCGGAACCTCTTCCGGTGAATTCCGGAACCCTTCCGGAGGTCAAACACTATTATCCCATATATTAATCTTTATCTCCGGACCATTCCGGAGTTCCTCGTCATGTCCGTGATCACATCCGGGACTCCGAATAACATTCGGTCACCAACATACATAACTCATTTAATACTATATCGTCAACGAAACGTTAAGCGTGCGGACCCTACGGGTTCGAGAACTATGTAGACATGACCGAGACATCTCTCCGGTCAATAACCAATAGCGGAACCTGGATGCCCATATTGGCTCCTACATATTCTACGAAGATCTTTATCGGTCGAACCGCATAACAACATACGTTGTTCCCTTTGTCATCGGTATGTTACTTGCCCGAGATTCGATCGTCGGTATCTCAATACCTAGTTCAATCTCGTTACCGGCAAGTCTCTTTACTCGTTCCGTAATACATTATCTCGTGACTAACTCATTAGTCATTTGCTTGCAAGGCTTATTATGATGTGCATTACCGAGAGGGCCCAGAGATACCTCTCCGACACTCGGAGTGACAAATCCTAATCTTGATCTATGCCAACACCACGAATACTTTCGGAGACACCTGTAGAGCATCTTTATGATCACCCAGTTACGTTGTGACGTTTGATAGCACACAAGGTGTTCCTACGATATTCGGGAGTTGCATAATCTCATAGTCATAGGAACATGTATAAGTCATGAAGAAAGCAATAGCAGAAAACTAAACGATCATTGTGCTATGCTAACGGATGGGTCTTGTCCATCACATCATTCTCCTAATGATGTGATCCCGTTGATCAAATGACAACTCATGTCTATGGCTAGGAAACATAACCATCTTTGATCAATGAGCTAGTCTAGTAGAGGCATACTAGGGACATATTGTTTTGTCTATGTATCCACACATGTACTAAGTTTCCGGTTAATACAATTCTAGCATGAATAAAAGACATTTATCATGATATAAGGAAATACAAATAACATCTTTATTATTGCCTCTAGGGCATATTTCCTTCAGTCTCCCACTTGAACTAGAGTCAATAATCTAGATTACAAAGTGATGATCCTCACACCCATGGAGTCCTGGTGCTGATCATGTTTTGCCCGTGGAAGAGGCTTAGTCAACAGGTCTGCAACATTCAGATCCGTATGTATTTTGCAAATCTCTATGTCTCCCTCCTTGACTAGATCGCGGATGGAATTGAAGCGTCTTTTGATGTGCTTTGTTCTCTTGTGAAACCTGGATTCCTTCGCCAAGGCTATTGCTCCAGTGTTGTCACAAAAGATTTTCATTGGACCCGATGCACTAGGTATTACACCTAGATCGGATATGAACTCCTTCATCCAGACTCCTTCATTTGCTGCTTCCGAAGCAGCTATGTATTCCGCTTCACACGTAGATCCCGCCACGACGCTCTGCTTGGAACTGCACCAACTGACAGCTCCACCGTTCAATAAAAATACATATCCGGTTTGTGACTTTGAGTCATCCGGATCAGTGTCAAAGCTAGAATCGACGTAACCGTTTACGACGAGTTCTTTGTCACCTCCATATACGAGAAACATATCCTTAGTCCTTTTCAGGTATTTCAGGATGTTCTTGACCGCTGTCCAGTGATCCACTCCTGGATTACTTTGGTACCTCCCTGCTAGACTTATAGCAAGGCACACATCAGGTCTGGTACACAGCATTGCATACATGATAGATCCTATGGCTGAGGCATAGGGAATGACTTTCATTTTCTCTCTATCTTCTGCAGTGGTCGGGCATTGAGTCTTACTCAACTTCATACCTTGTAATACAGGCAAGAACCCTTTCTTTGACTGATCCATTTTGAACTTCTTCAAAATCTTATCAAGGTATGTGCTTTGTGAAAGTCCAATTAAGCGTCTTGATCTATCTCTATAGATCTTGATGCCTAATATATAAGCAGCTTCACCGAGGTCTTTCATTGAAAAATTCTTATTCAAGTATCCTTTTATGCTATCCAGAAATTCTATATCATTTCCAATCAATAATATGTCATCCACATACAATATTAGAAATGCTATAGAGCTCCCACTCACTTTCTTGTAAATACAGGCTTCTCCAAAAGTCTGTATAAAACCATATGCTTTGATCACCTCATCAAAGCGTATATTCCAACTCCGAGATGCTTGCACCAGTCCATAGATGGATCGCTGGAGTTTGCATACTTTGTTAGCACCTTTTGGATCGACAAAACCTTCTGGTTGCATCATATACAACTCTTCTTTGAGATATCCATTCAGGAATGCAGTTTTGACATCCATTTGCCAGATTTCATAATCATAAAATGCGGCAATTGCTAACATGATTCGGACAGACTTAAGCATCGCTACAGGTGAGAAAGTCTCATCGTGGTCAACTCCTTGAACTTGTCGAAACCCTTTCGCAACAAGTCGAGCTTTGTAAACAGTAACATTACCGTCTGCGTCGGTCTTCCTCTTGAAGATCCATTTATTTTCGATGGCCTGCCGATCATCGGGCAAGTCAACCAAAGTCCACACTTTGTTCTCATACATGGATCCCATCTCAGATTTCATGGCCTCAAGCCATTTTGCGGAATCTGGGCTCATCATCGCTTCCTCATAGTTCGTAGGTTCATCATGGTCTAGTAACATGATTTCCAGAACTGGGTTGCCGTACCACTCTGGTGCGGAACGTAATCTGGTTGATCTACGACGTTCAGCAGAAACTTGATCCGAAGTTTCATGATCATCATCATTAACTTCCTCACTGATTGGTGTAGGAATCACTGGAACAATTTTCTGTGATGTACTACATTCCAATTCGGGAGAAGGTACAGTTACCTCATCAAGTTCTACTTTCCTCCCACTCACTTCTTTCGAGAGAAACTCCTTCTCTAGAAAGGATCCATTCTTTGCAACGAATATCTTGCCTTCGGATCTGTGATAGAAGGTGTACCCAACAGTCTCTTTTGGGTATCCTATGAAGACACATTTCTCCGACTTGGGTTCGAGCTTATCAGGTTGAAGCTTTTTCACATAAGCATCACAGCCCCAAACTTTAAGAAACGACAACTTTGGTTTCTTGCCAAACCATAGTTCATAAGGTGTCGTATCAACGGATTTAGATGGTGCCCTATTTAACGTGAATGCAGCTGTCTCTAAAGCATAACCCCAAAACGATAGCGGTAAATCGGTAAGAGACATCATAGATCGCACCATATCCAATAAAGTACGGTTACGACGTTCGGACACACCATTACGCTGTGGTGTTCCGGGTGGCGTGAGCTGTGAAACTATTCCACATTGTTTTAAATGAAGACCAAACTCGTAACTCAAATATTCTCCTCCACGATCAGATCGCAGAAATTTTATTTTCTTGTTACGATGATTCTCTACTTCACTCTGAAATTCTTTGAACTTTTCAAATGTTTCAGACTTGTGCTTCATTAAGTAGATATACCCATATCTGCTCAAATCATCAGTGAAGGTCAGAAAATAACGATACCCGCCGCGAGCTTCAACACTCATTGGCCCACATACATCAGTATGTATGATTTCCAACAAATCTGTTGCTCGCTCCATAGTTCCGGAGAACGGAGTTTTAATCATCTTGCCCATGAGGCATGGTTCGCAAGCACCAAGTGATTCATAATGAAGTGATTCCAAAAGTCCATCACTATGGAGTTTCTTCATGCGCTTTACACCAATATGACCTAAACGGCAGCGCCACAAATAAGTTGCACTATCATTATTAACCTTGCATCTTTTGGCTTCAATATTATGAATATGTGTATCACACGATCGAGATCCAACAAACCATTTTCATTGGGTGTATGACCATATAAGGTTTTATTCATGTAAACAGAACAACAATTATTCTCTAACTTACATGAATAACCGTATTGCAATAAACATGATCAAATCATATTCATGCTCAACACAAACACCAAATAACACTTATTTAGGTTCAACACTAATCCCGAAAGTATAGGGAGTGTGCGATGATGATCATATCAATCTTGGAACTACTTCCAATACACATCGTCACTTCATCCTTTAACTAGTTTCTGTTCATTATGCAACTCCCATTTCGAGTTACTACTCTTTAGCAACTGAACCAATATCAAATACCGAGGGGTTGCTATGAACACTAGTAAAATACACATCAATAATCTGTATATCAAATATACCTTTGTTCACTTTGCCATCCTTCTTATCCGCCAAATATCTAGGGCAGTTCCACTTCTAGTGACCATTTCCTTTGCAGTAGAAGCACTTAGTTTCAGACTTGAGTTTAGCTTTGGGTTTCTTCACGGGAGTGACAACTTGCTTGTCATTCTTCTTGAAGTTCCCCTTCTATCCCTTTGCCCTTTACTTGAAACAAGTGGTCTGGTTAACCATCAACACTTGATGCTCTTTCTTGATTTCTACCTTCGCCGATTTCAGCATCGTGAAGAGCTCGGGAATTACTTTCGTCATCCCTTGCATATTATAGTTCATCACGAAGTTCTACTAACTTGGTGATAGTGTCTAGAGAACTTTGTCAATTACTATCTTATCTGGAAGATTAACTCCCACTTGATTCAAGCAATTGTACTACCCAGACAATCTGAGCACATGCTCACTGGTTGAGCTATTCTCCTCCATCTTGTAGGCAAAGTACTGTCAGAGGTCTTATACCTCTCGACACGGGCATGAGTATGAAATACTAATTTCAACTCTCGGAACATCTCATATGCTCCGTGGCGTTTCAAAACGTTTTTGAAGTCCCGGTTATAAGCCGTAAAGTATGGTGCACTAAACTATCAAGTAGTCATCATATCGAGCTTTTGTCAAAACGTTCATAACGTCTACATCTGCTCCTGCAATAGGTCTGTCACCTAGCGGTGCATCAAGGACATAATTCTTCTGTGCAGCACTGAGGATAATCCTCAGATCACGGAACAATTCCGCATCATTGCTACTAACATCTTTCAACTTGGTTTTCTCTAGGAACATATAAAAAATAAACGTGGAGCAACATCGCGAGCTATTGATCTACAACATAGATATGCTAATACTACCAGGACTAAGTTCATGATAAATTAAAGTTCAATTAATCATATTACTTAAGAACTCCCACTTAGATAGACATCCCTCCGGTCATCTAAATGATCACGTGATCCAAATCAACTAAACCATGTCCGATCATCACGTGAGATGGAGTAGTTTCAATGGTGAACATCTTATGTTGATCATATCTACTATATGATTCACGCTCGACCTTTCGGTCTCCAGTGTTCCGAGGCCATATCTGTATATGCTAGGCTCGTCAAGTTTAACCCGAGTATTCTGCGTGTGCAAAACTGGCTTACACCCGTTGTATTTGAACGTAGAGCTTATCACACCCAATCATCACGTGGTGTCTCGGCACGACGAACTTTCGCAACGGTGCATACTCAGGGAGAACACTTATACCTTGAAATTTAGTAAGGGATCATCTTATAATGCTACCGTCGATCTAAGCAAAATAAGAAGCATAATAAGATAAACATCACATGCAATCAAAATATGTGACATGATATGGCCATCATCATCTTGTGCTTTTGATCTCCATCTCCAAAGCACCGTCATGATCACCCTCACAAAACATGATCATCTCATACAAAACCGTATAACTCATCATGTCTTGACCATATCACATCACAACATGCCCTGCAAAAACAAGTTAGACGTCCTCTACTTTGTTGTTGCAAGTTTTACGTGGCTGCTACGGGCTTAGCAAGAACCGTTCTTACCTACGCATACAAAACCACAACGATGTTTCGTCAAGTATTTGCTGTTTTAACCTTCACAAGGACCGGGCGTAGCCACACTTGATTCAGCTAAAGTGAGAGAGACAGACACCCGCCAGTCACCTTTAAGCAACGAGTGCTCGTAACGGTGAAACCAGTCTCGCGTAAGCGTACGCGTAATGTCGGTCCGGGCCGCTTCATCTCACAATACCGCCGAAGCAAAGTATGACATGCTGGTAAGCAGTATGACTAGTATCGTCCATAATCTCATTGTGTTCTACTCGTGCATATCATCTACGCATAGACCTGGCTCATGATGCCACTGTTGGGGAACGTAGTATTTTCAAAATTTTCCTACGATCACGAAAGATCTATCTACTAGATGCATAGCAACGAGAGGGGAGAGTGTGTCTACGTACCCTCGTAGACCGAAAGCGGAAGCGTTTATCAACGCGGTTGATGTAGTCGTGCACCTTCACGATCCGTCCCGATCTAGTACCGAACGTACGGCACCTCCGCGTTCAGCACACGTTCAGTTCGATGACGTCCTCGCCTTCTTGATCCAGCAAGACGGGCGAAGTAGTAGATGAGTTCCGGCAGCACGACGGCGTGGTGACGGTTGTTGATGAAGAACAATCTCTGCAGGGCTTCGCCAAGCACTACAGAAACTAGACGGAGGATAAACTAGAGGGTCGGGGTAGCCGGCACACGGCTTGGTGTATCTTGATGTGTCTTGGGTGCTAGCCCTACCCCTCTATTTATATGTTGAGCCCTGGGGTCGAAACTTGGAGCAAAAGCCTCCTCAAAGTCGGTTTTGCCCGAAAGGAAAGAGTCCCACTCGGACTCCAGGGCTAGACGCCAGGGTTCCCGGCGTCTACCCCCTAGACGCCAGGGTTCCTGGCGTCTAGCCTCTGGTCTCCGCAAAACTTCCTTTTGCACTTTCTTAAAGCCTCGTGGGCTTTCCCCTTTGGCCCAAATAAAGTGTTCTCGTACCCAAACACTTCGGGAAACATCCGGAACCTCTTCCGGTGAATTCCGGAACCCTTCCGGAGGTCAAACACTATTATCCCATATATTAATCTTTATCTCCGGACCATTCCGGAGTTCCTCGTCATGTCCGTGATCACATCCGGGACTCCGAATAACATTCGGTCACCAACATACATAACTCATTTAATACTATATCGTCAACGAAACGTTAAGCGTGCGGACCCTACGGGTTCGAGAACTATGTAGACATGACCGAGACATCTCTCCGGTCAATAACCAATAGCGGAACCTGGATGCCCATATTGGCTCCTACATATTCTACGAAGATCTTTATCGGTCGAACCGCATAACAACATACGTTGTTCCCTTTGTCATCGGTATGTTACTTGCCCGAGATTCGATCGTCGGTATCTCAATACCTAGTTCAATCTCGTTACCGGCAAGTCTCTTTACTCGTTCCGTAATACATTATCTCGTGACTAACTCATTAGTCATTTGCTTGCAAGGCTTATTATGATGTGCATTACCGAGAGGGCCCAGAGATACCTCTCCGACAATCGGAGTGACAAATCCTAATCTTGATCTATGCCAACACCACGAATACTTTCGGAGACACCTGTAGAGCATCTTTATGATCACCCAGTTACGTTGTGACGTTTGATAGCACACAAGGTGTTCCTACGGTATTCGGGAGTTGCATAATCTCATAGTCATAGGAACATGTATAAGTCATGAAGAAAGCAATAGCAGTAAAACTAAACGATCATAGTGCTATGCTAACGGATGGGTCTAGTCCATCACATCATTCTCCTAATGATGTGATCCCGTTGATCAAATGACAACTCATGTCTATGGCTAGGAAACATAACCATCTTTGATCAATGAGCTAGTCTAGTAGAGGCATACTAGGGACATACTGTTTTGTCTATGTATCCACACATGTACTAAGTTTCCGGTTAGTACAATTCTAGCATGAATAAAAGACATTTATCATGATATAAGGAAATACAAATAACATCTTTATTATTGCCTCTAGGGCATATTTCCTTCATCAACTCCTTGAACTTGTCGAAAACCTTTCGCAACAAGTCGAGCTTTGTAAACAGTAACATTACCGTCTACGTCGGTCTTCATCTTGAAGATCCATTTATTTTCGATGGCTTGCCGATCATCGGGCAAGTCAACCAAAGTCCACACTTTGTTCTCATACATGGATCCCATCTCAGATTTCATGGCCTCTAGCCATTTTGCGGAATCTGGGCTCATCATCGCTTCCTCATAGTTTGTAGGTTCATCATGGTCTAGTAACATGACTTCCAGAACTGGGTTGCCGTACCACTCTGGTGCGGAACGTACTCTGGTTGATCTACGAAGTTCAGCAGAAATTTGATCTGAAGTTTCATGATCATCATCACTAGCTTCCTCACTAATTGGTGTAGGAATCACTGGAACTAGTTTCTGTGATGTATCACTTTCCAATTCGGGAGAAGGTACAATTACCTCATCAAGTTTCACTTTCCTCCCACTCACTTCTTTCGAGAGAAACTCCTTCTCTAGAAAGGATCCATTCTTAGCAACAAATATTTTGCCTTTGGATCTATGATAGAAGGTGTACCCAACAGTCTCCTTTGGGTATCCTATGAAGACACATTTCTCCGACTTGGGTTCGAGCTTATCAGGTTGAAGCTTTTTCACATAAGCATCGCAGCCCCAAACTTTAAGAAACGATAACTTTGGTTTCTTGCCAAACCACTGTTCATAAGGCGTCGTCTCAACGGATTTAGATGGTGCCATATTTAACGTGAATGCAACTGTCTCTAAAGCATAACCCCAAAACGATAGTGGTAAATCGGTAAGAGACATCATAGACCGCACCATATCCAATAAAGTACGGTTACGACGTTCGGACACACCATTACGCTATGGTGTTCCGGGTGGCGTGAGTTTTGAAACTATTCCACATTGTTTCAAATGAAGACCAAACTCGTAACTCAAATATTCACCTCCACGATTAGATCGTGGAAACTTTATTTTCTTGTTACGATGATTCTCTACTTCACTCTGAAATTCTTTGAACTTTTAAAATGTTTCAGGCTTGTGTTTCATCAAGTAGATATACCCATATCTGCTCAAATCATCAGTGAAGGTCAGAAAATAACGATACCCGCCGTGAGCTTCAACACTCATTGGTCCACATACATTTGTATGTATGATCTCCAACAAATCTGTTGCTCGCTCCATTGTTCCTGAGAACGGAGTTTTAGTCATCTTGCCCATGAGGCATGGTTCGCAAGCACCAAGTGATTCATAATCAAGTGATTCCAAAAGTCCATCACTATGGAGTTTCTTCATGCGCTTTACACCAATATGACCTAAATGGCAGTGCCACAAATAAGTTGCACTGTCATTATTAACCTTGCATCTTTTGGCTTCAATATTATGAATATGTGTATCACTACAATCGAGATCCATCAAGAATAGACCACTCTTCAAGGGTGCATGACCATAAAAGATATTATTCATAAAAACAGAACAACCGTTATTCTCTGATTTAAATGAATAACCGTCTCGCAACAAACAAGATCCAGATATAATGTTCATTCTTAACGCTGGCACCGAATAACATATATTCAGGTCTAAAACTAATCCCGAAGGTAGATGTAGAGGTAGCATGCCGACGGCGATCGCATCGACTTTGGAACCATTTCCCACACGCATTGTCACCTCGTCCTTAGCCAATCTTCGTTTAATCCGTAGTCCCTGTTTCGAGTTACAAATATTAGCAACCGAGCCGGTATCAAATACCCAGGTACTACTATGAGTATTAGTAAGGTACACATCAATAACATGTATATCACATATACCTTTGTTCACCTTGCCATCCTTCTTATCCGCCAAATACTTGGGCCGGTTCCGCTTCCAGTGTCTAGTCCCTTTGCAGTAGAAGCACTCAGTTTCAGGCTTGGCTCCAGACTTGGGTTTCTTCGCGGGAGTAGCAACTGTCTTGCTATTCTTCTTGAAGTTCCCCTTCTTTCCCTTGGCCTTTTTCTTGAAACTAGTGGTCTTGTTAACCATCAACACTTGATGCTCGTTTTTGATTTCTACCTCCGCAGCCTTGAGCATAGCGAAGAGCTCAGGAATTGTCTTTTGCATCCCTTGCATATTATAGTACATCATGAAGCCTTTATAGCTTGGTGGCAGTGATTGAAGAACTCTATCAATAACACTATCCTCGTCAACTTTGCAACCAAGTTGAGTCATATGATTGTAGTACCCAGACATTCTGAGCAAGTGTTCACTGATAGAACTATTCTCCTCCATCTTGCAGCTATAGAACTTATTGGAAATCTCATATTTCTCAATCCGGGCATTTGCTTGAAATATTAACTTCAACTCCTGGAACATCTCATATGGTCCATGACGTTCAAAACGTCGTTGAAGTCCCGGTTCTAAGCCGTAAAGCATGGCACACTGAACTATCGTGTAGTCATCAGACTGCGTCTGCCAGACGTTCAAAGCGTCTACATTAGCGGGAGGGGGCTTGTCACCTAGCAGTGATTCAAGGGCATAATTCTTCTGTGCAGCAATGAGGATAATCCTCAAGTTACGGACCCAGTCCGTGTAATTGCTACCATCATCTTTCAACTTAGCTTTCTCTAGGAATGCATTAAAATTCAAAGGAACTGTAGCACGGGCCATTGATCTACAACAACATAGATATGCAAAAACTATCAGGACTAAGTTCATGATAAATTAAAGTTCAATTAATCATATTACTTAAAGAACTCCCACTTAGATAGACATCCCTCCGGTCATCTAAATGATCACTTGATCCAAATTAACTAAGCCATGTCCGATCATCACGTGAGATGGAGTAGTTTCAATGGTGAACATCTTATGTTGATCATATCTACTATATGATTCACGCTCGACCTTTCGGTCTCCAGTGTTCCGAGGCCATATCTGCATATGCTAGGCTCGTCAAGTTTAACCCGAGTATTCTGCGTGTGCAAAACTGGCTTACACCCGTTGTATTTGAACATAGAGCTTATCACACGCGATCATCACGTGGTGTCTCGGCACGGCGAACTTTCGCAGCGGTGCATACTCAGGGAGAACACTTATACCTTGAAATTTTGTAAGGGGTCATCTTATAATGCTACCGTCGTTCTAAGCAAAATAAGAAGCATAAAAAGATAAACATCACATGCAATCAAAACATGTGACATGATATGGCCATCATCATCTTGTGCTTTTGATCTCCATCTCCAAAGCACAGTCATGATCACCTTTGTCACCGGTGCGACACCTTGATCTCCATCGTAGCATCGTTGTCGTCTCGCCAACTATTGCTTCTACGACTATCACTACCGCTTAGTGATAAAGTAAAGCAATTACATGGTGATTGCATTTCATACAATAAAGCGACAACCATATGGCTCCTGCCAGTTGTCGATAACTTTACAAAACATGATCATCTCATACAAAACCGTATAACTCA
Source organism: Secale cereale (assembly GCA_902687465.1). NCBI lineage: Eukaryota > Viridiplantae > Streptophyta > Magnoliopsida > Poales > Poaceae > Secale > Secale cereale. The sequence continues at coordinate 729,715,264 of LR738715.1, forward strand.
TCATGTCTTGACCATATTGATACGTCCAAAACGTATCTATAATTTCTGCTTGCTCCATGCCTCTTTTGGGTGATATTGCTATGATATTTATACACTTCCATACACTTTTGATCATATTTGGACTAACCTATTAACTCAGTGCACCCCAGTGCCAGTTTCTGTTTTCGGCTGTTTTTGTATTTCAGGTTTTCACGTTACGAGAACTGCCAGGAAAAATCCAGAAAAATTATATAAAAAATTAGCGTTCCAGAACCTACCGTGCGCCCGAAGGACAGCCGGGGGGCCACCAGGGCTCCAGGCGCCCTGGCGCCCCCCCCCCCCCTGGGCCGTGCCGGGGGGGCGCCTGGGCCCCCGAGGCTCCTCCGATGCCCCCCTTTGGCATATATTTAAAGCGTCTCCCGAAACCCTCGAAACAGGAACTCTTTTCGCGATCCCATCTCTGTTCCGCCGCCGCCGCCGCTTCCAAGATCGGGAGCACCAGGAGAACTCTTCCCGGCACCCTGCCGGAGGGGAGGATCACCACCGGGAGCTTCTCCACCACCATGGACGCCTCCCGGATGAGTTGTGAGTAGTCTCCCTTGGACCATGGGTCCATGACCAGTAGCTATGTGATGTTCTCCTCCCGTTCTTGTGCTTCACTAATTAGTCCTCGTGAGCTGCCCTACATGATCGAGGCACATATGTAATCCTTATGTTGTTGCTATGATGAGTTTGCTGGGATCCGATGGATTATGAGATTATGTTCAGATTGTGTTTGAGTAATATATTTGATCTACCTCTTTTATATTTATGTTCGTAAGTAATTCTTGCATGTTCTCCGTTGTTATTTATTGCTTTGGCCAAGTAGTAGGTAGTGACTCCAAGAGGGAACGTTATGCTTGATTGTGGGTTCATGCCCCTCGATGACTAGTTTGAGTGACAGAAACATGAGTCTAGGGGATGTGTTGTTGCCACAAGGGGGGAAACAACGGTGCTTGTGCCCGCGGGTGCAAGGATTGTTTACTTTACGCAAAGTTCTTTTAATGCAGTTGTCTGTTGCTTTGAGTTTACACTATGGGTGAGACTCGCAACTTAATACCAGCGAGATGTTCTGGATAGATATCTCAAGGTGGATGATTAGTAGTAGATATTGATGGATTTCGGTCTACTTACTTTGGCGTACCGCCCATGCTTTGAACCTCAACCTTTCTTGCAATGTAATCAGCATTGGTTTGCGCACATGGTCCTGTCAATTGCCCAGCTGTAATTTGTATACCTCACATAGTTGTTTTATCGTCTTTTGGGAGAGAGACATCACTAGTGAACATCATGAGACTCCGGTCCATATTACCATCATTGATCACATCCGCTATTTACTTTTCCGCTATTTACTTACTATTGCAATTATACCTATCACTATTATCACTTGCGTTTGATCCTTTGTAAACTACAAGGCCGGAGGGATTGACAACCTCTCTGTACTCGTTGGGAGCAAAGTTATTTGTATCTGTGTGCAGGTCAACGTTGATTGCTAATATCCGGTGCCGTTAGCAGTTGACACCTTCTTGTTGAAACTGGGAGTCTCTGGGAAATCGATCCTTGGTATTACCAAGGGAAAACTTCTGCTACACTGCATGTCAAACCTTCCACTTGGGGTAACCAACGAGGGGTGAGAAGCCACCTAGCAAAGCAATTTCTGGCGCCGTTGCCGGGGACTCCACTCTTCAGGATAGGGGAGTTGCATGCTATCTTTTACCTTTGCTTTTAGTCTTATTAGTTTACCTTTCAGTTTTGCTTTAGTATCTTTTATCGAAAATCACAAAAATAGTTATCTCATTCTTTTGTTGTCATTATGTCGGGTCCTTTTGTCTTTGACGAGGCAAAAGTTCTCACCTTTAAACAAAGAGGTGGGGAAAGTTTGAAAGATGCTTGGTATAGAATTAGTGATTCACAAAAAAGAGCCACCAAGAAGCAACCTACTACTATCTTGCTTAGAAATTTTTATGTTGGAATTACTTCTTGGAATAGGTTTATTCTAGATACTGCTATCAATGGGAATTTCCTAGAAGCCCCAGTTTGGGAGTCTCTTAGTATTATTGAAAATCTTGTTGGGAATCCCCCTGTTGTTAGCATTCAAGAGGACATCACCCTAGCTAACATTATGAAAAAACTTGAAAAAATAGAGCTAGAGATGCCAAGCATTAATAAGATAAATGAGTTGGATCGTAAGATCCAAGGGAATTTGAATAGACTTGATAGCTCCATGCATAAAATTTTCAAAATTTTGGAGACCGTCAAATTCCATGACTTGGACTCTTCTAGGATAGACAAGATTGAGGAAATATTTGATACCCTAGGAACCACCTTCTCCTCAATCAAAACCAAAAAGGTAGAAACTCCGGCAAAGAGGGAGCCTAAGTTCGTTCACGTTCCAAAGGCTCCCCGTTCTAAAAGTAATCCATCTATTGCCAAAGGGGTTGAAACTGTAAAGACTTTGGAAGAAACACCTCTCTTTGATGAATTTATAAATGAATCTTCCCTTGACTTTTATCCTTTTGGTCTTCTCCCTAGAAGTATCTCTATGAGGCCTTTATTTGAAAGTCCTCTTAAGACTAGTTGTATTATTGAAGAACTTTTTGATGATCTTGATGATGGTTCAATTGATACAACTTAATCTCTATGCATTATGCCTAGCTTAAAGGCATAAAAGAAAGCGCTTTTGGGAGGCAGCCCAATGAATAAATTTATTTTGCTTTTGTTGTGTCTTGATGTTGTTTACTACTGTAGCATCATCATTGTATCTTTAATTTTCAATTTTGTGCCAAGTATAGCCTCTGATTGCTAGAAAGTTCAAAAGTTGTGAGGTGCTGTCCAGGAAACAGATTCTGTCCTTGGGTAGAAAAATCCGTATAAACTCACCAGATCATCTTTTTGGTCTGAATTTTTTCGACAGCGTTCTCTATATAATTGTCTTTCGTGCGTCTGTTCTGAGTTTTTTTATTAGAGTTGCAGAAGTGCCCCGAACAAATCAATTACTACCTGCTGTTCTGTTTTTCACAGATTCTGTCCTGTTTTGTCTTTCCTTCATTTTGCAAACCAAGAGCTTGCTTTTTCTTTGCAAAAACCTTTTGGCAATCTTGAGAAACAGTAGACCTTCAAGAATATCTTTATTTCCAGCAAGGTACAATTATTTTATTATGGGTACTAACCTCGCTAATCAGATTATGATGAGTTATGTATGAAGGGAGTTTTCAAGTGTGCGAGGGAAGATGATAAAAAGATTCAGGAGTGTCAAGCGCTCAAGCTTGGGGATGCCCCCGTGCACCCCCAAGAAATATTCAAGGAGACTCAAGCGTCTAAGCTTGGGGATGCCCCCGTGCATCTCCTTCTCCATCAACATTATCAGTTCGTCTTTCGTTCCACTATATTTTAATCACTTCATGTGTTATGTGCTATGCTTGGAGCGTCTTGCTTTTAGTTTTCTTTAGTTTTTCATAACGAGTCGGAACTCAGCGTTCTTTATATGGGAGAGAAACACGCTCCACTTCTACCTAGAACATAACATAGAATTTTCATGTCTATCATTGATGTGTGTGTTCTTTGTCTTTTAATAGCTACTATCATGCTCTACTCTTAGTATTCATGCTTATCTTTTTAAAGAGCTTGTGTTTAGTTGGTTGCTTGAACTCTCTTTAATTATCATGCTTATCTTATTAAGAGAGTTTGCTTCCGTTGCATTGGTTAATATGTCTATGATAAAGATGCTGTGTGCATAATGGCGCTTAGTAGTTCAGGTTTTCTTATGGTTAGTCTCAAATAGCTGGAGGGTTCCCAATGTGTTATTGGAGTACCAACATGATTTGTTTGCCAATGATGTGGTATGGTTTAGTAATATCTTCCCTCAAGAATTTATTTTGATTGACTTGGCGTATGCTCACGCATATTTAAGACTGTAAAGAAAGTCTGTCAAGCCTTGATGATCTTTTATTTCTGAGTAGCGATATAACTTCCATGCCTGATTCAATGTTGCTTTGTCGCTCTGCATGATTATGATCGTCATTGCTCTCTTAGTTGGTCGCTCCCAGTCTTTTGCTAACCTCCACCTGTACTAAGCGGACTGACTGCTTGTGCATCCACATCCTTTAAACCAGTTATGCCATATGAGTCCACCATACCTACCTATATGTGGTATTTCACCGCCACTCCAAGTAAATTTACATGTGCTACCTTTAAAACCTTCAGTTGCAATATATAGCTCATGGGAAAGTAGCTTAAAAACTATTGTGGTAAATAATATGTTGCTTATGTATCTTATTTTCTTATAAGTTGCTTGCTGAGCGGTAACCATGTTTCTGGGGATGCCATCAACTGTTACACTTTTGTTGAATATCATGTGAGTTGCTATGCATGCTCGTCTTGTCTAAAGTAAGGGTGATTTGCCATGAGTTGAATGGTTTGAGTATGCATATTGTTAGAGAAGAACATTGGGCCGCCAACCAAAGCCACGTATCATGGTGGAAGTTTTAGCTTGGACATTAATCCTCAATCTCTTATGAGAATCTGCTTAAGCATTTAAGAGGAGTCCATTATCTATTTTCTATGTTGTCCCGGTATGGATGTCCTCAAGTTGAGATCTATCAAAAACGAGAAATCAAATGCAATCTATCTCCTTGGACCTTTGTACAGGTGACATAGAGGTACCCCTTTGTGACACTTGGTTGAAACATATGTAATGTAATGACAATCCATGGAAATCCGAGCTAATTAGGACAAGGTGAGAGCACTATTGGTATTCGATGCATGAGGCTTGCAACTTATAGGATGTCTTATGCATAGCACATATGAAGTACTACTACCGTTGACAAAATTGTTTCTATGTTTTCAAAATAAAAAGCTCTAGCACATGAGTAATCCCTGCTTCCCTCTGCGAAGGGCCATTCTTTTACTTTTATGTTGAGTCTCCACCTTCTTTTAAAAGCACCAACTACTGAGAGCATGATTGTCATTCTGAGTGTAATGTGCATTGTCCCAAGGTAGCATTGTCTTTTGCATGATTGTGATATCGTTTATTTTGAAATCATTGTATCTAGTCATCACTTAACCTTGGAGGTGCCCCTGCATTTATGTTTTGCTTCACTAAAGGGGGCAAGCTAGATATCACTTTATCATATTTGCACATCATATTCATTGCAAATCTATTTGATGTTTCAGTATCATATTGTAAAACTTTCAGTTCTTTGTGATTTTCTCATGAGGCAACTTAATTACTATAGATTCATTGTCGCAGTAAGCTTTTGTCATATGACTATGAAAAAGTCCTATATGGTTGATAGCATGTCACCACAGAAATTATTCTTGTTATCATTTACCTACTCGAGGACGAGCAGGAATTAAGCTTGGGGATGTTGATACGTCCAAAACGTATCTATAATTTCTGCTTGCTCCATGCCTCTTTTGGGTGATATTGCTATGATATTTATACACTTCCATACACTTTTGATCATATTTGGACTAACCTATTAACTCAGTGCACCCCAGTGCCAGTTTCTGTTTTCGGCTGTTTTTGTATTTCAGGTTTTCACGTTACGAGAACTGCCAGGAAAAATCCAGAAAAATTATATAAAAAATCAGCGTTCCAGAACCTACCGTGCGCCTGAAGGACAGCCGGGGGGGCCACCAGGGCTCCAGGCGCCCTGGCACCCCCCCCCCCCGGGCCGCGCCGGGGGGGGGGCGCTTGGGCCCCCCGAGGCTCCTCTGATGCCCCCCTTTGGCATATATTTAAAGCGTCTCCCGAAACCCTCGAAACAGGAACTCTTTTCGCGATCCCATCTCTGTTCCGCCGCCGCCGCCGCTTCCAAGATCAGGAGCACCAGGAGAACTCTTCCCGGCACCCTGCCGGAGGGGAGGATCACCACCGGGAGCTTCTCCACCACCATGGACGCCTCCCGGATGAGTTGTGAGTAGTCTCCCTTGGACCATGGGTCCATGACCATTAGCTATGTGATGTTCTCCTCCCGTTCTTGTGCTTCACTAATTAGTCCTCGTGAGCTGCCCTACATGATCGAGGCACATATGTAATCCTTATGCTGTTGCTATGATGAGTTTGCTGGGATCCGATGGATTATGAGATTATGTTCAGATTGTGTTTGAGTAATATATTTGATCTACCTCTTTTATATTTATGTTCGTAAGTAATTCTTGCATGTTCTCCGTTGTTATTTATTGCTTTGGCCAAGTAGTAGGTAGTGACTCCAAGAGGGAACGTTATGCTTGATTGTGGGTTCATGCCCCTCGATGACTAGTTTGAGTGACAGAAACATGAGTCTAGGGGATGTGATGTTGCCACAAGGGGGAAAACAACGGTGCTTGTGCCTGCGGGTGCAAGGATTGTTTACTTTACGCAAAGTTCTTTTAATGCAGTTGTCTGTTGCTTTGAGTTTACACTATGGGTGGGACTCGCAACTTAATACCAGCGAGATGTTCTGGATAGATATCTCAAGGTGGATGATTAGTAGTAGATATTGATGGATTTCGGTCTACTTACTTTGGCGTACCGCCCATGCTTTGAACCTCAACCTTTCTTGCAATGTAATCAGCATTGGTTTGCGCACATGGTCCTGTCAATTGCCCAGCTGTAATTTGTTTACCTCACATAGCTGTTTTATCATCTTTTGGGAGAGAGACATCACTAGTGAACATCATGAGACTCCGGTCCATATTACCATCATTGATCACATCCGCTATTTACTTTTCCGCTATTTACTTTTCCGCTATTTACTTACTATTGCAATTATACCTATCACTATTATCACTTGCGTTTGATCCTTTGTAAACTACAAGGCCGGAGGGATTGACAACCTCTCTGTACTCGTTGGGAGCAAAGTTATTTGTATCTGTGTGCAGGTCCACGTTGATTGCTAATATCCGGTGCCGTTAGCAGTTGACACCTTCTTGTTGAAACTGGGAGTCTCTGGGAAATCGATCCTTGGTATTACCAAGGGAAAACTTCTGCTACACTGCATGTCAAACCTTCCACTTGGGGTAACCAACGAGGGGTGAGAAGCCACCTAGCACATATCACATCACAACATGCCCTGCAAAAACAAGTTAGACGTCCTCTACTTTGTTGTTGCAAGTTTTACGTGGCTGCTACGGGCTTAGCAAGAACCGTTCTTACCTACGCATACAAAACCACAACGATGTTTCGTCAAGTATGTGCTGTTTTAACCTTCACAAGGACCGGGCTTAGTCACACTCGATTCAGCTAAAGTGAGAGAGAAAGACACCCGCTAGTCACCTTTAAGCAACGAGTGCTCATAACGGTGAAACCAGTCTCGCGTAAGCGTACGCATAATGTCGGTCCGGGCCGCTTCATCTCACAATACCGCCGAAGCAAAGTATGACATGCTGGTAAGCAGTATGGCTAGTATCGTCCACAACTCACTTGTGTTCTACTCGTGCATATCATCTATGCATAGACCTGGCTCATGATGCCACTGTTGGGGAACGTAGTATTTCAAAAAAAAATCCTACGATCACGCAAGATCTATCTACTAGATGCATAGCAACGAGAGGGGAGAGTGTGTCTACGTACCCTCGTAGACCGAAAGCGGAAGCGTTTATCAACGCGGTTGATGTAGTCGTGCACCTTCACGATCCGTCCCGATATAGTACCGAACGTACGTCACCTCAGCGTTCAGCACACGTTCAGCTCGATGACGTCCTCGCCTTCTTGATCCATCAAGACGGGCGAAGTAGTAGATGAGTTCCGGCAGCACGACGGCGTTGTGACGGTTGTTGATGAAGAACAATCTCTGCAGGGCTTCGCCAAGCACTACAGAAACTAGATGGAGGATAAACTAGAGGGTCGGGGTAGCTGGCACACGGCTTGGTGTATCTATATGTGTCTTGGGTGCTAGCCCTACCCCTCTATTTATATGTTGAGCCTTGGGGTCGAAACTTGGAGTAAAAGCCTTCACAAAGTCGGTTTCACCCGAAAGGCAAGAGTCCTTCTCGGACTCCAGGGCCAGACACCAGGGTTCCCGGTGTCTGGACCCAGACGCGAGGGACCCTGGCGTCTGGCTCCTGTACTCCGCAAAACTTCCTTTTGCGCCTTCCAAAAACCTTGTGTGGTTTCCCTTTTGGCCCATATAAAGTGTTCTCGTGGCCAAATATTTCGGGAAACATCCGGAACCCCTTCCAGTGAATTACACAACCCTTCTGGAGGTCAAACACTATTATCCCATATATTAATCTTTATCTCCGGACCATTCCGGAGTTCCTCGTCATGTCCGTGATCACATCCGGGACTCCGAATAACATTCGGTCACCAACATACATAACTCATTAAATACTATATCGTCAACGAACGTTTAAGCGTGCGGACCCTACGGGTTCGAGAACTATGTAGACATGACCGAGACATCTCTCCGGTCAGTAACCAATAGCGGAACCTGGATGCCCATATTGGTTCCTACATATTCTACGAAGATCTTTATCGGTCGAACCGCATAACAACATACGTTGTTCCCTTTGTCATCGGTATGTTACTTGATCGAGATTCGATCATCGGTATCTCAATACCTAGTTCAATCTCATTACCGGCAAGTCTCTATACTCGTTCCTTAATACATCATCTCGTGACTAACTCATTAGTCATTTGCTTGCAAGGCTTATTATGATGTGCATCACCGAGAGGGCCCAGAGATACCTCTCCGACACTCGGAGTGACAAATCATATTCTTGATCTATGCCAACACCATCAACACCTTCGGAGACACCTGTAGAGTATCTTTATAATCACCCAGTTATGTTGTGACGTTTGATAGCACACTAGGTGTTCCTCTGGTATACGGGAGTTGCATAATCTCATAGTCATAGGAACATGTATAAGTCATGAAGAAAGCAATAGCAGTAAAAACTAAACGATCATAGTGCTAAGCTAACGGATGGGTCTTGTCCATCACATCATTCTCCTAATGATGTGATCCCGTTGATCAAATGACAACTCATGTCTATGGCTAGGAAACATAACCATCTTTGATCAATGAGCTAGTCAAGTAGAGGCATACTAGGGCCATATTGTTTTGTCTATGTATTCACACATGTACTAAGTTTCCGGTTAATACAATTCTAGCATGAATAAAATACATTTATCATGATATAAGGAAATACAAATACCATCTTTATTATTGCCTCTAGGGCATATTTCCTTTACTCTCGGTAATAATACAACTTCACAAGAAGCTTGCATGCATGTGACTAATGAGTTTAGCCATGGGATCTTGTATTACAGAATGAGTAAAGAGACTTGCTGGTAATGAGATTAAACTAGGTATGGAGATACCGACGATCGAACTCGGGCAAGTAACATATCGCCGGAGAAAGGGAATTGCATACGGGATTAACCGAATCCTTGACATCGTGGTTCAACCGATAAAATATCTTCGTGGAATATGTAGGACCAATATGGGCATCTAGGTCATGCTATTGGTTATTGATCGAAGAGGTGTCTCGGTCATGACCACATGATTCCCGAACCTGCGGGGTCACACGCTTAACATTCGTTGACGCTAGAGTAGTATTGAGATATTTGTGTTGGGGAACATAGCAGAATTCAAAATTTTCCTACGCTTCACCAAGATCAATCTAAGGAGTCATCTAGCAACGAGCATAAAGGAGTGCATCTACATACCCTTTGTAGATCGCGTGCGGAAGCGTTCGAAGGAACGTGGATGATGGAGTCGTACTCGTCGTGATCCTCGTCACCGATGATCCCAGCGCCGAACGGACGGCGCCTCCGCGTTCAACACACGTACGGTACAGCGACGTCTCCTCCTTCTTGATCCAGCAAGGGGGGGAGGAGAGGTTGATGGAGATCTAGTAGCACGACGGCGTGGTGGTGGATGCAACTAGAAAAGTTGCAGGGCTTCGCCGAGACCCTGCGGGAGGAGAAGGAGGTGTAACGGGGGGAGAGGCGCCAGGGGCTGAGGTGCGGCTGCCCTCTCTCCCCCCCCCCCACTATTTATAGGGGGGCAGGGGGGCGCCGGCCCTAGGAGATCCAATCTCCTAGGGGGCGGCGGCCAAGGGGGGGTTTCTTACCCCCCCAAGCCAAAGGGGGAGCCCCCATCCCTAGGGTTTTAACCCTAGGCGCATCGGGGGGAGCCCATGAGGGGTGCGCCAGCCCACTAGGGGCTGGTCCCCCTCCCCTACGGCCCACGGGGCCCTTCGGGATGGGTGGCCCCACCCGGTGGACCCCCGGGACCCTTCCGGTGGTCCCGGTACACTCCCGGTGACCCCCGAAACTCTCCCGATGGCCGAAACTGGACTTCCTATATATATAATTCTTTACCTCCGGACCATTCCGGAACTCCTCGTGACGTCCGGGATCTCATCCGGGACTCCGAACAACATTCGGGTTTCTGCGTGAATATATCTCTAAAACCCTAGTGTCACCGAACCTTAAGTGTGTAGACCCTACGGGTTCGGGAGACACGCAGACATGACCAAGACGACTCTCCGGTCAATAACCAACAGCGGGATCTGGATACCCATGTTGGTTCCCACGTGTTCCTCGATGATCTCATCGGATGAACCACGATGTCAAGGATTCACATAATCCCGTATGTTATTCCCTTTGTCTATCGGTACGGTACTTGCCCGAGATTCGATCCTCGGTATGACTGATACCTTGTTCAATCTCGTCATGGAAAGTCTCTTTACTCGTTCCGTAATCCATCATCCCGTGACTAACTCCTTAGTCACTTTGAGCTCATTATGATGATGTCTTACCGAGTGGGCCCGGAGATACCTCTCCGTCATACGGAGTGACAAATCCCAGTCTTGGTTCGTGCCAACCCAACAGACACTTTCGGAGATACCCATTGCGTACCTTTATAGCCACCCAGTTACGTTGTGACGTTTGGCACACCCAAAGTATTCCTACGGTATCCGGGAGTTGCACAGCCTCATGGTCTAAGGAACAAATACTTGACACTTAAAAAGCTTTAAGCATTACGAACTATACGATCTCGTGCTAGGCTTAGGATCGGGTCTTGTCCATCACATCATTCTCCTAATGATGTGATCCCGTTATCAATGACATCCAATGTCTACGGTCAGGAAACCGTGACCATCTATTGATCAACGAGCTAGTAACTAGAGGCTTACCAGGGACACGTTATGGTCTATGTATTCACACATGTATCGCTGTTTCCGTACAATACAATTCAAGCATGAATAACAGACAATTATCATGAACAAGGAAATATAATAATAATCCTTTTATTATTGCCTCTAGGGCATATTTCCAACAGTCTCCCACTTGCACTAGAGTCAATAATCTAGTTACATTGTGATGAATTGAACACCCATAGAGTTCTGGTGTTGATCATGTTTTGCCCGTGGAAGAGGTTTAGTCAACGGGTGTGCGACATTCAGATCCGTATGCACTTTACAAATATATATGTCTCCATCTTCAACATAATTCCGGATGGAGTTGAAACGGCGCTTGATGTGCTTGGTCTTCTTGTGAAACCTGGGCTCCTTGGCAATGGCAATAGCTCCAGTGTTGTCATAGAAGAGAGTCATCGGGCTTGACGCGCTTGGAATGACTCCTAGGTCGGTGATGAACTCCTTCATCCAGACTCCTTCTTGCGCTGCTTCGCAAGCAGCTATGTACTCCGCTTCACATGTAGAATGCGCCACGACGCTCTGCTTGCAACTGCACCAGCTGACTGCTCCATGCCTCCACCATTCAAAATATACACGTATCCGGTTTGTGACTTGGAGTCATCCAGATCTGTGTCGAAGCTAGCATCGACGTAACCCTTTACGACGAGCTCTTCGTCACCTCCATAAACGAGAAACATATCCTTAGTCCTCTTCAGGTACTTCAGGATGTTCTTGACCGATGTCCAGTGTTCCATACCGGGATCATTTTGGTACCTCCCTACCAGACTTATGGCAAGGTTCACATCAGGTCTGGTACACAGCATAGCATACATAATAGAGCCTATGGCCGAGGCATAAGGGATGACACTCATCTTCTCTCTATCTTCTGCCGTGGTCGGGGACTGAGCCGTGCTCAATCTCGTACCTTGCAAAACAGGCAAGAACCGCTTCTTGGACTGATCCATATTGAACTTCTTCAATATCTTGTCAAGGTATGTGCTTTGTGAAAGACCAATGAGGCGTCTTGATCTATCTCTACAGATTTTGATGCCTAACACGTAAGCAGCTTCTCCAAGGTCCTTCATTGAAAAACTCTTATTCAAGTAGGTCTTTATGCTCTCCAAGAATTCTATATCATTTCCCATCAGCAATATGTCATCCACATATAATATGAGAAATGCTACAGAGCTCCCACTCACTTTCTTGTAGATACAGGCTTCTCCCCAAGTCTGTATAAAGCCAAACGCTTTGATCACATCATTAAAGCGAATATTCCAACTCCGAGATGCTTGCACCAGCCCGTAGATCGAGCGCTGGAGCTTGCATACCTTGTTAGCATTCTCTGGATCGACAAAACCTTCCGGCTGCATCATATACAGCTCTTCCTTGAGGAAGCCATTAAGGAATGCCGTTTTGACGTCCATTTGCCATATCTCATAATCATAGAATGCGGCAATTGCTAACACGATTTGTACTGACTTCAGCATCGCTACGGGAGAGAAAGTCTCATCGTAGTCAATCCCTTGAACTTGTCGATAACCCTTAGTGACAAGCCGAGCTTTATAGATGGTCACATTACCAACCGCGTATGTCTTCTTCTTAAATATCCATTTATTTTCTATGGCGTGCCGATCAACGGGCAAGTCCACCAAAGTCCATACTTTGTTTTCATACATGGATCCTATCTCGGATTTCATGGCTTCAAGCCATTTATTGGAATCCGGGCCCGCCATCGCTTCTTCATAGTTCGAAGGTTCACCGTTGTCTAACAATATGATTTCCATGACAGGGTTGCCGTACCACTCTGGTGCGGAACGTGTCCTTGTGGACCTTCGAAGTTCAGTAGTAACTTGATATGTATCTTCATGATCATCATCATTAACTTCCTCCCTTGTCGGTGCAGGCACCTCAGGAACAATTTCCTGCGCTGCGCTACTTTCCGGTTCAGGAGGGGTGACTGTCACCTCATCAAGTTCTACTTTCCTCCCACTCACTTCTTTCGAGAGAAACTCTTTCTCCAGAAAGGATCCATTCTTAGCAACAAAGACCTTGCCTTCGGATCTGAGGTAGAAGGTGTACCCAATCGTTTCCTTTGGGTATCCTATGAAGACGCATTTTTCCGATTTGGGTTCGAGCTTCTCAGGTTGAAGTTTCTTGACATAAGCATCGCAACCCCAAACTTTCAGAAACGACAGCTTAGGTTTCTTGCCAAACCAAAGTTCATACGGTGTCGTCTCAACGGATTTTGACGGAGCCCTATTTAAAGTGAATGCGGCAGTCTCTAAAGCAAATCCCCAAAAAGATAGCGGTAAGTCGGTGAGAGACATCATAGATCGCACCATGTCCAACAGGGTGCGATTTCGACGTTCGGACACACCATTACGCTGAGGTGTTCCGGGCGGTGTCAATTGTGAAACAACTCCATCGTTCCTAAGGTGCGTGCCAAATTCATGACTTAAATATTCACCCCCACGATCCGATCGTAAGAACTTTATTTTTCTGTCACGTTGATTCTCAACCTCATTCTGAAATTCCTTGAACTTTTCAAAGGTCTCAGACTTGTGTTTCATTAAGTAGACATACCCATATCTACTCAACTCATTTGTGAGGGTGAGAACATAACGATAGCCTCCGTGAGCCTCAACACTCATTGGACCGCACACATCGGTATGTATGATTTCCAATAAGTTGGTTGCTCGCTCCATTGTTCCGGAGAACGGAGTCTTGGTCATCTTGCCCAAGAGGCATGGTTCGCACGTGTCAAATGATTCATAATCAAGAGACTCCAGAAGTCCATCTGCATGGAGATTCTTCATACGTTTGACACCAATATGACCAAGGCGGAAATGCCACAAGTATGTGGGACTATCATTGTCAACTTTACATCTTTTGGCATTCACACTATGAATATGTGTATCATCACGTTCGAGATTCATCAAAAATAAACCATTGACCAGCGGGGCATGACCATAAAACATATCTCTCAAATAAATAGAACAACCATTATTCTCGGATTTAAATGAGTAGCCATCTCGCATCAAACGAGATCCAGATACAATGTTCATGCTCAAAGCTGGTACTAAATAACAATTATTAAGGTTTAAAACTAATCCCGAGGGTAGATGTAGAGGCAGCGTGCCGACGGCGATCACATCGACCTTGGAACCATTCCCGACGCGCATCGTCACCTCGTCCTTCGCCAGTCTCCGCTTATTCCGCAGCTCCTGCTTTGAGTTACAAATGTGAGCAACTGCACCGGTATCAAATACCCAGGAGCTACTACAAGCGCTGGTAAGGTACACATCAATAACATGTATATCACATATACCTTTGACGTTGTCGGCCTTCTTGTCTGCTAAGTATTTGGGGCAGTTCCGCTTCCAGTGACCCGTTCCCTTGCAATAAAAGCACTCGGTCCCAGGCTTGGGTCCATTCTTTGGCTTCTTCCCGGCAATTGGCTTACCGGGCACGGCAACTCCTTTGCCGTCCTTCTTGAAGTTCTTCTTACCCTTGCCCTTCTTGAACTTAGTGGTTTTATTCACCATCAACACTTGATGCTCTTTCTTGATCTCCACCTCCGCTGATTTCAGCATTGAATACACCTCGGGAATGGACTTCTCCATCCCTTGCATATTGAAGTTCAACACGAAGCTCTTGTAGCTAGGTGGGAGCGACTGAAGGATTCTGTCAACGACCGCTTTGTCGGGGAGATTCACTCCCAACTGAGACAAGCGGTTGTGCAACCCAGACAACTTGAGTATGTGCTCACTGACAGAACTATTTTCCTCCATCTTACAGCTGTAGAATGCGTTGGAGACATCATATCTCTCAACTCGGGCATGAGCCTGGAAAACCATTTTCAGCTCTTGCAACATCTCATATGCTCCGTGGTGCTCGAAATGCTTTTGGAGCCCCGATTCTAAGCTGTAGAGCATGCCGCACTGAACCAGGGAGTAATCGTCACAACGCGACTGCCAAGCGTTCATAACATCTTGGTTTGCCGGGGCGGGAGCATCACTTAGCGGTGCTTCTAGGACATAAGTTTTCTTGGCAGCTATGAGGATGATCCTCAGGTTACGGACCCAGTCCGTATAGTTGCTACCATCGTCTTTCATCTTGGATTTCTCTAGGAACGCGTTGATGTTGAGGGTGACATGAGCGTGGGCCATTTGATCTACAAGACATATTGTAAAGAATTTAGACTAAGTTCATGACAATTAAGTTCATCTAATCAAATTTAATGAACTCCCACTCAGATTGACATCTCTCTAGTCATCTAAGTGATGCATGATCCGAATCGACTAGCCCGTGTCCGATCATCACGTGAGACGGACTAGTCATCAACGGTGAACATCTTCATGTTGATCGTATCTTCTATACGACTCATGTTCGACCTTTCGGTCTTCCGTGTTCCGAGGTCATGTCTGTACATGCTAGGCTCGTCAAGTGAACCCTAAGTGTATTGCGTGTGTAAATCTGGCTTACACCCGTTGTATGCGAACGTTAGAGCCTATCACACCCGATCATCACGTGGTGCTTCGGAACAACGATCCTTAGCAACGGTGCACAGTTAGGGGGAATACAATTCTTGAAATTTTCAGTGAGAGATCATCTTATTTACTACCGTCGTTCTAAGTAAACAAGATGCATAAACATGTTAAACATCACATGCAATCAAATAAAGTGACATGATATGGCCAATATCATTTTGCTCCTTTGATCTCCATCTTCGGGGCACCATGATCATCTTTGTCACCGGCATGACACCATGATCTCCATCATCGTGTCTTCATGAAGTCGTCTCGCCAACTATTACTTCTACCACTATGGCTAACGTTTAGCAATAAAGTAAAGCAATTACATGGTGTTATTCAGTGACACGCAGGTCATACAATAAATAAGACAACTCCTATGGCTCCTGCCGGTTGTCATTTTCATCGACATGCAAGTCGTGATTCCCTATTACAAGAACATGATCAATCTCATACATCACATATATCATTCATCACATCTTTTTGGCCATATCACATCACATAGCACATGCTGCAAGAACAAGTTAGACGACCTCTAATTGTTGTTGCAAGTTTTTACGTGGCTTCTATAGGTTTTCTAGCAAGAACGTTTCTTACCTACGCCAAAACCACAACGTGATATGTCAATTTCTATTTACCCTTCATAAGGACCCTTTTCATCGAATCCGATCCGACTAAAGTGGGAGAGACAGACACCCGCCAGCCACCTTATGCAACTAGTGCATGTCAGTCGGTGGAACCAGTCTCACATAAGCGTACGTGTAAGGTCGGTCCGGGCCGCTTCATCCCACGATGCCGCCGAATCAAGATTGGACTATTAACGGCAAGAGAATTGAACAAAATCAACGCCCACAACTTGTTTGTGTTCTACTCGTGCAACATGCTACGCAAAGACCTAGCTCAGATGCCACTGTTGGGGAACGTAGTAGAATTCAAAATTCTCCTACGCTTCACCAAGATCAATCTAAGGAGTCATCTAGCAACGAGCATAAAGGAGTGAATCTACATACCCTTTGTAGATCGCGTGCGGAAGCGTTCGAAGGAACGTGGATGATGGAGTCGTACTCGTCGTGATCCTCGTCACCAATGATCCCAGCGCCGAACGGACGGCACCTCCGCGTTCAACACACGTACGGTACAGCGACGTCTCCTCCTTCTTGATCCAGCAAGGGGGGAGGAGAGGTTGATGGAGATCCAGCAGCACGACGGCGTGGTGGTGGATGCAACTGGAAAAGCTGCAGGGCTTCGCCGAGACCCTACGGGAGGAGAAGGAGGTGTAACGAGGGGGGAGAGGTGCCAGGGGCTGAGGTGCGGCTGCCCTCTCTCCCCCCACTATATATAGGGGGCCAGGGGGGCGCCGGCCCTAGGAGATCCAATCTCCTAGGGGGCGGCGACCAAGGGGGGGTTTCTTACCCCCCAAGCCAAAGGGGGCGCCCCCACCCCTAGGGTTTTAACCCTAGGCGCATGGGGGAGCCCATGAGGGGTGCGCCAGCCCACTAGGGGCTGGTCCCCCTCCCCTACGGCCCACGGGCCCCTCCGGGATGGGTGGCCGCACCCGATGGACCCCCGGGACCCTTCCGGTGGTCCCGGTACACTCCCGGTGACCCCCGGAACTCTCCCGGTGGCCGAAACTGGACTTCCTATATATAATTCTTTACCTTCGGACCATTCTGGAACTCCTCGTGATGTCCGGGATCTCATCCGGGACTCCGAACAACATTCGGGTTTCCGCGTGCATATATCTCTACAATCCTAGCGTCACCGAACCTTAAGTGTGTAGACCCTACGGGTTCGGGAGACACGCAGACATGACCGAGACGACTCTCCGGTCAATAACCAACAGCGGGATCTGGATACCCATGTTGGTTCCCACGTGTTCCTCGATGATCTCATCGGATGAACCACGATGTCAAGGATTCACTTAATCCCGTATGTTATTCCCTTTGTCTATCGGTACGGTACTTGCCCGAGATTCGATCCTCGGTATGCCCGATACCTTGTTCAATATCGTCATGGCAAGTCTCTTTACTCGTTCCGTAATCCATCATCCCGTGACTAACTCCTTAGTCACTTTGAGCTCATTATGATGATGTCTTACCGAGTGGGCCCGGAGATACCTCTCCGTCATACGGAGTGACAAATCCCAGTCTTGGTTCGTGCCAACCCAACAGACACTTTCGGAGATACCCGTTGCGTACCTTTATAGCCACCCAGTTACGTTGTGACGTTTGGCACACCCAAAGTATTCCTACGGTATTCGGGAGTTGCACAACCTCATGGTCTAAGGAACAAATACTTGACACTGAAAAAGCTTTAAGCATTACGAACTATACGATCTCGTGCTAGGCTTAGGATTGGGTCTTGTCCATCACATCATTCTCCTAATGATGTGATCCCGTTATCAATGACATCCAATGTCCATGGTCAGGAAACCGTGACCATCTGTTGATCAACGAGCTAGTAACTAGAGGCTTACCAGGGACACGTTGTGGTCTATGTATTCACACATGTATCGTTGTTTCCGTACAATACAATTCAAGCATGAATAACAGAAAATTATCATGAACAAGGAAATATAATAATAATCCTTTTATTATTGCCTCTAGGGCATATTTCCAACAATTTGATGATTGGTAACCGAATATTGTTCGAAGTCCCGAATGAGATCCCAGACGTCATGAGGAGTCTCTAAATGGTCGGGATGTAAGATTTATATATGGAAAGTTGTTTTCAGGGTTCCAAAAAAAGTTTCAGTTTTTTCGGTATTGTACCGGGAAGCTTCCAGAAGGTTCCGGAAACTTTCAGAGGAGTTGGGAAGTCCACCAAGGGTTCCACCACGTCCCAAGGGTCGGCACGGGCTGAGGGGAGGCGCCCTGGCCTGATTGGGTCAGGCGCACAAGTCCCTAATGACCCATGTTGTTGGGAAAGGTGAAAAGTCCACCTTTGTATGGAAGGGAAGGCGGAGGAATATGATTCCACCTCCCCCCCTTTGCTTTACCCTAGGGTTTGGAGGGGTTGTTCCCCATGTCCATCCACCTATATATAGAGGGGAGTGGACGCCCCAAAAGGACACACGAAGCCCTTAGCGCCCCTCTCTCTTCCGTTACTCCGCAGCTCCTCCGTCCTCGTTCTAGTAGCGTTTGGCAAAGCCCTGCTGAACTAGCTCCACCACCATCAGCACCATGCCATCGTGCTAATTGTGATAACATCTACTTCTCCGCCTTCTCTTGCTGGATCAAGGAGGAGGAGACATCATAGAGTGCACGTGTGCCAAACTCGAAGGTGCTGTCCTTTTGGCACTAGATCGGTTGGATCATGATCGGATCGCGAAGGGTACGACTACAACAACCACGTTTTTACGCTTCCACTTAGCGATCTACAAGGGTATGTAGATACATCCACCCTCTCATAGCTATGCATCTTCATGAATAGATCTTGCGTGTGCGTAGGAAATTTTTTGTTTCCCATGCAACGTTCACCATCAAGCCCCTTCTGCCGAGGACGGATGGAGGTCGTCGGGCACCGGCAGAGCACGGGGAGCGGATGTTACTCCCCTCCACCCGTCGAGTCCGGATCGAGGGCGAGCTCCTCCTGCCGAAGCTGACGGGCGCTGGCAGAGTACCGGGCGGCCGAGGCGCGGTGGGCCGCTACCCCTGTGGCTCCTCGGCTCGAACTCAAGGTGGCCACGGTGGCAAGGCGGAAAAGGAGGTCTGGGAGGTCGCAGGTGGCTGGTGAGGGCGAGAAAGGAGAGAAGGCAGACGGCGACAGGAGACGAGGCGGCTGCGGGGGTCGCGGGCTAGGTCTCGCTTCTTCTTCTCTCTGCCCGCTTGCTCTGTGCCTGCTCGTTTCACTATTCAAAGACAACGTGGATGCTCCGAGCCTGCCTAGTACCCCGCTCATCCTTTATATGTTTGAGGCGAGAAAGGAGAGAAGGCAGGCGGTGGCAGGAGACGAGGCAATTGCGGGGGTCGCGGGCTAGGTCTAGCTTCTCCTTCTCTCTGCCTGCTTCACAGTTGTCTGCTTGCTCTGTGTCCGCTCCCTGCACTATTCAAAAACGATGTGGATGCTGCGAGCCTGCCTACACCCAGCTGGTCCTTTATATGTTCTATTGTGGAAGACCAGAAGCAAAGCGTTCGCTGATATCTCGGGTCTCGTCATCTGCTACGTTCATCAATAATCGGACGGTAGAAGGTGCTCCCTTCCCTTGGACTTAATGTTGGACTAGGAACAGCCGAACAGAAGCGGGGGGCGTTGACGGCGGCGCGCGCGAGGTGCTCGGGGAAATGCCCGTGCGAGCCCGGCGCTCTTCGGAGGCAGCAGGATCATGCTCATGACGCGCGGGTTCCGCCGTGCCGCCGTGCCCCTCCTCGCGCGCCGTGAAATGTGTGGTTCGGCGGCTCGACGTACCACAGCGTCGGGTTTGGTGGCGGTGGCCGGGGCCGGAGCGAGGTTCCACGACTACGACGCCGCCATCACGGCGTGCGTCGAGAGGCGGGCGCTCAAGCAAGGAAGGCAAGTGCACGCGCACATGGTCACGGCGAGGTACCGCCCGCCCGTGTACCTGGCCACGCGGCTGGTCATCATGTACGCGAGGTGCGGCGCGCTGCACGACGCGCGCAACGTGCTCGACGGGATGCCGGAACGGAATGTGGTGTCCTGGACGGCCATGATCTCGGGCTATTCGCAGAGCGGCCGGCACGCCGAGGCGTTGGAGCTGTTCATACTGATGCTTAGAACTGGTAAATCATCTTGAATTCTTGATCATCCCGTCTTCTGACGTCTTTGTTAACCAGTTGAATAACAATGACCATGTACACAAGCGCATGCATAGGAACCTAGAGATGTCATTTGTTTTGGTGCACAATAGGCTAGAGTGAAATCAAACTCCTCCCACTTATTGTAGCATGATTTCTGGTCTTCAACAGATTTTTGTTGTATATAAGCATTATCCCTCATTTGGTATTCAAACCTATTTTCAGCGAATTATCTGTAGTGCTGGAGTTGGAATATTTCTTTTGATGTAACACATGGTTGAAGACCTTGATACTGATATATGGGTGTCGTGCATACAACAGGAGCCGGTAGATCCATCTTCATTATCGGTGTTATCATTTGTCCTGCATTTTTAGCCCTTTAACAGAACTTAATCATTTTGCCACCGCAATTCTACCAACAACCTGTTATGTGCCTCTTGATTTCCACTTCAAGATGACGTCCAGAAAGAGATGCAAGCCTAATGTATCCATTCTCGGAGGGTGTACATGGGCATTGTTATTCAACTGAATTGTGTACATGGCGCTCCACTTTGGGCGTCTGTTTCCATGCATGCTCAATTATGAATCAATTGGGTATATATTCGCCTGCCTGTAAAGAAGCAAACGGCATACGATGTATCAAATGTCTAATCCATTATACTTTTAACTGGCAGGATGCAAGCCTAATGAATTCACTTTCGCAACTGTTCTTACATCATGTTCTGGCCCTCAAAGCATACACCAGGTCAAGCAAGTCCATTCTCTCATCGCCAAGACAAATTTTGAGTCACACATGTTTGTTGGGAGCTCCCTTCTTGACATGTACGCCAAGGCAGGGAATATCCAAGAAGCTCGGAGGGTGTTTGACATGCTTCCAGAAAGAGACACTGTTTCCTGTACCGCCATTATATCAGGCTATGCTCAACTGGGCCTTGATGATGAAGCCTTGGACTTGTTCAGGCAGTTGTACAGTGCAGGGATGCAATGCAATTATGTTACTTTTACGACCCTTCTCACTTCATTATCTGGGCTGGCCTCCCTGGATTATGGCAAGCAAGTTCATGGACTAATACTTCGTAAAGAGTTACCATTTTTCGTTGTTCTACAGAATTCTTTGATTGATATGTACTCCAAATGCGGCAAGTTGTTATACTCAAGGAGGGTATTTGATCACATGCCACAGAGATCAGCCATCAGTTGGAATGCAATGCTTATGGGATATGGTAGACATGGCATAGGACATGAAGTCGTTCAGCTCTTTAGAACTATGACTGAAGAAGTGAAGCCTGACAGTGTTACCCTGTTGGCTGTTTTATCTGGTTGTAGTCATGGTGGGCTGGTTGATGAGGGCCTTGACATATTCGATCTTATAGTAAAAGAACAAAATGCAGTTCTCAGCATTGGGCATTATGGGTGTGTTATTGATCTTCTTGGACGCTCTGGACGACTACAGAAGGCTTTAGATTTGATACAAGATATGCCATTTGAGCCGACTCCAGCAATTTGGGGTTCATTGCTTGGTGCTTGCAGAGTTCATGTTAACGTTAGTGTTGGTGAGGTTGTTGCTCAGAAGCTTCTAGACATGGAGCCAGGAAATGCTGGAAACTATGTGATCCTTTCTAACATTTATGCTGCTGCTGGAATGTGGAAAGATGTTTTCAGAGTTAGGAACTTGATGCTGGAGAAGACGGTGACCAAGGAACCAGGGCAGAGCTGGATAATTCTTGACAAGGTTATCCACACCTTCCGCTCAAGTGATCGTTTCCATCCCAGGAAGAAAGATATAGATGCTAAGATAAAGGAGATATATGTTGATATTAAAGCAGCTGGCTTTGTTCCGGACCTGAGCTGTGTTCTGCACGATGTTGACGATGAGCAGAAAGAGCGCATGCTTCTTGGTCACAGTGAGAAGCTGGCAGTAACTTTTGGACTGATGAACACCCCTCCAGGCTTGACTATCCGGGTTATGAAGAACCTTCGCATCTGTGTTGACTGCCATAATTTTGCGAAGTTTGTTTCAAAAGTTTATGGAAGGGAGATATCTCTCAGGGATAAAAATCGGTTTCATCTACTTACAGATGGAGCTTGCACTTGTGGAGACTACTGGTGAAAAAAACATTGATGTGCTATCCAAGCTTTGCTGATCAGCAGAGCTATTTTTGTCCAGATAATACTGCTTACAGGATAAGCAATGTAATGCTGAATACGAGAGCAGTGAAAGAGAAATGCTCTGTTCATTCCGAGTTCAGTTATCAGACAGATGACCAAAGATTTGCTAGAAAGAGCCACAGTTGGTTCTTCTTAGCACTCCATACTTGTAAGCTTGTGGCTGCTAACAGATGTTTTTTCTTCAATTCACTTTGCCTTATTCATACGTTAACAAGAAATACTGTACTTCAACATTGTAGTGTAACTTCCTGTAGGCTGCTATATCTTCTATGCTCACTGTAGACTCGACAGTGCATATTTGTTGGCAAATGAAATGATAAGTGGGCCATTTAAGCTATGTTTCACAAACAGTCGGTATTAGAAAAGCGAATCGAATTGCCTTACGGACATTGTATAGTGTATAGCATAGACAGGGCAGTGAAAGCGCTGCTTTAATTACAGGATGCTCTGTTGACTGCTGTTCACTATAATGGAGATTTTTTATGTTACTATTTTGATTACAGGAAGCTTACACACACACTCTCTCTCTCAATTATCATTGGTTGTTGCACCAAGGGCAATTCAGAGGTTTAGGTTGTATCATGGGTTCATATGGCAGGTCCCACAAAAAAGACGTACTAAGGTTAGTAGCTGCTACAACTGAAGCCATTATTCATGCAACTGCAAGGTTTCTATTATTTGTCTTGGAATGAAATAATAATGCCAAGGTCCTTCAAATTATCTGGCTGACAGTGTCTTTTGTGGAAACTTGTTTGCTTGTAGCTATAATTGATTCCTATTGTTTTTCTGATCATGGAACTACAATGCAGACAAGACCATGGTTGGCATTAGCTATTGTGGAAGCTTTTGTGCATGTAGCTATAAAAAATATCATTATTGGTTAGCTATTGTGAAAGCTTTTGCGCATGCAGCTTCAACTGCTTCATTACCTTATCTCACTCTCTTATCTTGAAATTAAGAAAAATCCTGTGGTTTTGAAGAAAGGGTTCCCATATTGAGGATCCAATGCAGTAGCAGGGACTGATTCTTGCTGTTTGTTCATGAACTAGCAAGAAGCCAAATTTTGAGAAAGGCTACCATGGCTCACTAATGAGGCCAATCACCTATTACATGTTTAAGGTAATCATTTGCGTTTTTACAAACATCTCCTGAAATGGTCCATTTCACAATAAGGAAAATAAAATATTCGTTGTTAACCTATTTAGCTGGACTTCGGAGAAACACGAAGATAGTACATTTACATGCACAAACCATTGGAGGACTCCAGCTGGTACTGTGATCCAGCTATTCATTATTTTTCCAGATGGTTTATGTGCAGACATAATTTCAGGCTATCTTCAGTTGCTGCTGACTGTAGATTCGACAGTGAAATATATATATTTTTGAATAGTTTGAATTGCTTACCACATGTCACATGGTCGACAGTGAAATATTTAGTTGACAAATGAGATAAAAAGTTAGCCATTTAAGCTATGTTTCACAAACAATCGGCATTAGAAAAGTGAATCAAATTGCCTTCATGGACAAACCATGCTCTCCAGAATTTCACACCTTTTATGCGAACAAACCATGCTCTGTTGACTGTTGTTCACTGTGATGGAGATTTTTCATGTTAGCATTTTGATTACAGGAAGCTTGCACTCTCTCTCAATTATCATTGGTCGTTGTGCCAAGGGCAATTCAGAGTTTTAGGTTGTATCATGTGCTCATATGGCAGGTCCCACAAAAAAGATGTGCTAAGGTTAGTAGCTGCTACAACTGAAGCTATTATTCATGCAACTGCATGGTTTCTACTGTTTTGTCTTGTAATGAGGCCCTTCAAATTACCTGGGCTGACAGTGCCTATTGTAGAAACTTGTTTGCTTTTAGCTATAATTGATTCCTATTGTTTGTCTGATCATGGAACTACAATGCTGACAAGACCATGGTTGGCATTGGCCATTGTGGAAGCTTTTGTACATGTAGCTATAAAAATATCATGATTGATTAGCTATTGCGGAAGCTTTTGTGCATGTAGCTACCACTGCTTCCTCACCTTATCTCAGTCTCTTGTCTTGAAATTAAGAAAAATCCTGAGGTTTTGAAAAGAGGTTCCCATATTGAGGACCTAATACAGTAGCAGGGACTGATTCTTGGTGTTTGTTCATGAACTAGCAAGAAGCCAAATTTTGAGAAAGGCTACCATGGCTGGCATCCAGCCATCACGGTACCTGTTGCACATGTACTGCCTTGCCATGAATAGCAGAAGCGTGTAAGAGATGGGCTGGTTGGTTGCATCCCTGCAAGACTGTAAAGTTGAGCAGGGCAAACAGACAAAAATCTTGAAGATAACCTGGGACTACCCTTACTTTGAGGAACTATTTCAGGATTTGGTATTATTCGGAGAGTTTGAGGCTGTTAAAAACTTCATTTTAGCGGTCCTTTAGGTTACCCTGTACTTATAGCAATACCGCATACAAATTACTTTACAATGTACATTCTGTTTAACAATTTAACATTGGGACAGCAATGCCATATACAATTATCATGTTATGCATTCTATCACACGCAAGCCATTTACTCCATTTGGCAAAACCGTAAATGGGTAATTAAGAAGTGGATTGGGCAGGCCATACCCAGGCGGAACAGCGAGGCATCACCATTGGCCACGGGCAGGGAGAGAAGGCGGGTCAACAGTGGAGTTTCAGGACGGCATTGATTCCCTGCAGTTAGGAGGCACGGAGGAAGGAGAAGAGCTGGGGCACGCCGAGCAGCCCCTAAGTAGAAATGGAGGCCTATCACTGTTTTGTTTTGACATTATATATACTGTAATAAACTTGAAGCTCTGCCCATCATACTATGCAGATTGCAGTGTGTTCTCTTGCACTGTCTAAAGTACAAAATAAAAAAGGGCGGCTAGAAGTTTTACTTCTTTTCGACAAGGAGGCCGGCCTGTGGTTGGGCCTCGGCGCGTTTCCTCGTTCATTCTTTGACCGCTAGAGGTAATTACTTCACACGCACGCTAAAAAAAAGTACAGCAATTCCTTCACACCTCACCTTTGTTTACAGGAAGCTTGCGGTCTCTCAATTATCATCGGTCGTTGCACCAAGGGCACTTCAGAGTTTTAGGTTCCATCATGGGCTCATATGGCAGGTCCCACAAAAAAGACGTACTAAGGTTAGTAGCTGCTACAACTGAAGCTATTATTCATGCAACTGCATGGTTTCTATTGTTTGCCTTGTAATGAAACAATAATGCCAAAGTCATTCGAATTATCTGGGCTAATCGTGTCTATTGTAAAAACTTGTTTGCTTTTAGCTATAATTGATTCCTATTGTTTGTCTGATCACAGAACTACAATGTTGACAAGACCATGGTTGGCGTTAGCTATTGTGGAAGCTTTTGTTCATGTAGCAATAAAGAATATCATAATTGATTAGCTATTTTCGAACCTTTTGTGCATATAGCTTCAACTGCTTCCTTACCTTATCTCAGTCCCTTATCTTGAAATCAAGAAAAATCCTGAGGTTTTGAAAAAAGGTTCCCATATTGAGGACCTAATACGGTAGCAGGGACTGATTCTTGGTGTTTGTTCATGAACTAGCAAGAAGCCAAATTTTGAGATAGGCTAACATGGCTGGCATTCAGCCATCACGGTACCTGTTGCACATGTACTACCTTGCCATGAATAGCAAAAGAGTGCAAGAGATGGGCTCGTTAGTTGCATCCCTGCAAGACTGTAAAGTTCAGCAGGGCAAACAGACAAAATCTTGAAGATAACCTGGGACTGCCTTTACTTTGAGGAACTATTTGAGGATTTGGTATTATCCGGAGAGTTTGAGGCGCTGTTAAAAACCTCATTTTAGCGGTCCATTATGTTACCTGGTATTTATACTAATACTGCATATAAATTACTTTATAATGTACATTCTGTTTAACAATTTAACATTGGGACAGTAATGCCATATGCAATTATCATGTTATGCATTCTATCACACGCAAGCCATTTACTCCATTAGACGAAACCGTAAATGGGTAATTGAAAAGTGGATTGGGCAGGCCATACTCAGGCGGAACAGCGAGGCATCGCCATCGGCCACGGGCATTGAGAGAAGGGGATCAATAGTGGAGTTTGAGGAGGGCGTTGATTAGGAGGCGGAGAGAAAGGAGGGCTGGGGCACGCCGAGCAGGCCCTGAGGGGAAATGGAGGCCTATCACATCCTTCATTGGTTGCTAGGTACTACACCCTCCGTTCCATGATTATTGTTGAACTAAAACCAGGACAGCAATTATGGAACGGAGGGACTAGCATTTTGTTTTGACATGATATTGTAATAAACTTGTTGCTTTGTGCATCATAGAATGCAGGTTGTTCTCTTCCACTGTCTAAAGTATCACTCCGTTCCTAAATATAAGTCTTTGGAGAGATTTCACTATGGACCACATACGGAGCAAAATGAGTGAATCTACACTCTAAAATGAATCTATATACATCCGTACGTGGTTCACAGTGGAATCTCTATAAAGACTTATATTTAGGAACGGAGGGAGTACATACAAAGAGGGCAGCTAGAGGCTGTACTTCTCTCCAACAAGACCGGCATGTGGGCTGTGGTTGGGCCTCGGCCCGTTCCTCATTCATTCTCTGACCGCTAAAGGTAATTCCTTCACACACGCTACAAAAATGTACTGTAATTCCTATACACCTACCTTTGGTAGCGTTTAGAGATACTGGAAGAGACATCTGCCATGGAAGCTTTCATGTGACATGATGCGCACTGGAAGAGCACAGCGTTCACTGTCCTAATACGGAAACGCTACACGTACGCGAATAACCGACTACGGAGTTCTACTGACAAATCTTAGTTAAGATGGCGCCTAGCGCATCCTGTCAAAAATGGCGCCTAGCGCGCTCCTTAGTTTTCTACCCCTGATGTTCATTCTTAATCTAATCCCCCGTGATCTCAACCGACCGCTTTCCACGTCAGCCGCGCAAAGCTTCTTTCGCGCTATTTATCCCGTACATGTAGCACGGCTCGTGCCTATATATACGTCCTTCTCCATTCCTCCGTGGCCCGTGCAAGCTGGAGCGTAGACTGTAGTCCACCGAGAATCCATGGCGCGAAGCATCGTGCCGCTGCTGCTTCTGTGCATGGCCGCGGCCATGGAGGGCGCGGCGGCGCTGCACCTGTGCGTGGACCGGCTGTACGACAGCACGCAGGGCAAACACGACGACGGCCTGCCCCACCTGAACCCGACGGAGGAGGCGACCTGGATGGCGCTCCTGCCCCGCAAGCTCGGCGCCAAGGCGGAGTTCGACTGGCTCGCGCTCTACCGGAGCCTCACGCGCCACGCCGGCGGCGACCACCCGCCGGCGGAGTTCCTCTCCCAGGCGTCCCTGCACGACGTCCGCCTCGACGCCGGCTCCATGTACTGGCAGGGCCAGCAGACCAACCTGGAGTACCTCCTCTACCTCGACCCCGACCGCCTCACCTGGAGCTTCCGCAAGCAAGCCGGCCTGCCCACCGTCGGCGAGCCCTACGGCGGCTGGGAGGCGCCCGACGGCCAGCTCCGCGGCCATTTCGTAGGTCAGTCGCCGCTCGTCTCATCTCTCCATGCATTCCGGCCACAGCACATTTCTTGCATTTCATCTGAGCAAGGAACCCGTGTTCGTCCGCAGGGCACTACCTGAGCGCGAGCGCGCACATGTGGGCGAGCACGCACAACGACACCCTCAGGGAGAAGATGGCCAGGGTGGTGGACATCCTCGACGACTGCCAGAGGAACATGGGCACGGGCTACCTCTCGGCTTACCCCGACGAGGCGTTCGACATGTACGAGGAGCTCTCCGAGGCCTGGTCGCCCTACTACACCATCCACAAGGTCGATCCGCGCATCAAAAAAATCAAACACCATCCAACTTCTTGTGTGATTTGGTTTCAGTTATTGACATTCATGTTACTTTGCTTGCTGTTTTGACAGATCATGCAAGGCCTTCTGGATCAGTACACGTTGGCTTCGAACCGAAAAGGCCTTGACATGGTGGTGTGGATGACGGATTACTTCAGCGAGCGTGTGAAGAACTTGATACAGACGCACTCGATTCAGAGGCACTGGGAGGCGATGAACGAGGAGACCGGTGGGCTGAACGATGTCATGTATCAGCTGTATACTCTGACGGTAATATCGTACTATCATTGCAACCAGTAGTGTTTTGTGATCTTCGTTCAGGTTGTGAACCTGTGGTATACATATATACCAAATTCTTGAGAGTTGTTTTCTATCTCTGCAGAAAGAACAGAAGCACCTCACAATGGCTCATCTTTTCGACAAACCATGCTTCCTCGGCCCCCTCAGCCTTCATGTCAGGGGAACTTTGGGTTCCATTTTGATTTCTGAGATTTCAGAATTTTTAAGCACCGGTTTGGTGATGTTGACCTTTTTCTTTTCAGGATGATGATATAGCGGGGTTGCATGTTAATACTCACATTCCTGTCCTAATCGGTGCGCAGAAGAGATATGAAGTCGTCGGTGACCATATTTACAAGGTAAATAAACAGAAAATTACTTCAGAGTCGTTAACAAAGACCTCCACCTTGATGGACAACGTCATAAGCTTCATCAACTTGTACCTGTGCAACTATCATGTCATGTTACTTTACTCATAAAGCAGCAAAGAGAAATGACACAGTACCATCCATTTTTCAAAAAATTGGTGAACTGAATACCGAACTAACCCATGGCACAGGACATTGCAACATTCTTCTTCGACGTCGTAAACTCCTCCCACACATTTGCAACAGGAGGCACATCTACCATGGAACACTGGTGAGCGATAAATCTTACCGATCACCATATTTCTGCCTTATGACATTTCCCTGCTCAGGTTCTTTGCACATGCCAGGCACGACCCGAAGCGGCTCGTAGACGAGATCAAAATCAGCTCGAACGAGGAGACTTGCACCACCTACAACTTGCTCAAGGTCAAGTGCTGCACTCAATCTACTACGTGCCTCTCATCACAGGTGTCAAAAATTCTACAGAAGACAGATTCTCATCGCATTTTTTGTTGTGCTATATGCATTGCAGGTGTCCCGAAACCTGTTCAGGTGGACAAAGGAAGTCAAGTACGCCGATCACTACGAGAGGCTGCTCATCAACGGGATCATGGGCAACCAGAGGGGAACGCAGCCCGGTGTCATGATCTACTTTCTCCCCATGGGTCCCGGGCGATCCAAGAGCATCAGCGGCGGGCCCCCTTCCGGTCTCCCCCCCAAGAACCCAGGGGGGTGGGGAGGTCCAAATGACACCTTCTGGTGCTGCTACGGAACAGGTGATTCTTGAGTACCCGTGGAAGTGATTTTGTTGTTGTTGTTGTTGTTGTTGTTGTTGTTGCTGTTGTTGTTTCTAATAAACCAAAGGTTAAATTGACAATTGACAGGGATAGAGTCGTTCTCAAAGTTGGGGGATACCATATACTTCCTGGAGGAGGGTGAAGTGCCGGGGCTCTACATCGCGCAGCACATACCGAGCACCTTCGACTGGAAGGCGGCAGGGCTTACCGTCGTGCAGCAGGCCAATCCACTGTTCTCAACGGATCCTTACTTTGAAGTTACAATCTCCATTTCTGCCAAGGTAACTTCTGAATGACACTATCAGCCATGGTGCTTAGCTAGGCCTGCAGCCTCTTTGACCCAAGCAAGAATTAGTATGACTTTTTTCATTTGTTTTGCTTTGTAATGCACACAGGGAGATGCCCAGCCAGCAAAGGTGAGCGTGAGGATCCCGTCGTGGACATCCACAGTTGGCGCAACGGCAACTCTGAATGGCAAAAAACTCAACCTGACATCTGCAGGTAACTTCACTGATGATTTCATATGAGAGACTGAGGGATCCCCTGCTTAAAGCTTGTCTCGTTCTCTCTCAGGTGATTTCCTCACGTTGACGAAACTTTGGGGCGATGATACCTTAGTGCTCCAATTTCCCATTAGCTTGAGAACCGAGGCAATCAAAGGTATGAAATCTCAGACAGGGTCTGAAACTCTGAATCTTTCTGGGTAGAACGTTAGGCGTCCTCTGAACTTAAAAAGAGTCTGAAACTGTAGTTTTCCTTTTTCAGATGACCGGCCGGAGTATGCATCCATCCAGGCGGTGCTGTTCGGGCCGCACCTCCTCGCCGGCCTGACACACGGCAACAAGACCGTGAACGCGACGGAGCAGTCCAACGACGGCCTGACCCCGGGAATGTGGGAGGTGGACGCCAGGAACGCCAACTCCACGGCCGACTGGATCGCGGCGCTCCCTCAGGCGATCAACTCGCAGCTCGTCACCCTGACGCAGCGGTCCGGCGCGCAGACCTTCGTCCTGTCGGTGTCGGCCACCGACGGCACGCTGACGATGGACGCGATGCCCGTCGCCGGCAGCGACGCGTGCGTGCGCGCCACGATCGTGGTCGACACGTACATTGGTGACAGCACTGCCGCCGAGCACGGCGCCGCCGCTCCCGTTCTGCATGGGCCGAACGTGACGATCGCGCCGTTCGACAGGCCGGGCATGGCGATCACCAACGGCCTCGAGGTCAGGCTTCATCCAGGGACGGAGGCCCTGTTCAACGCCGTGCCCGGGCTGGACGGGCTCCCCGGCTCGGTGTCCCTGGAGCTCGGCACTAGGCCAGGGTGCTTCGTGACGGCCCCCGGCGGCGCAAGGGGCTACAGCGCCGGCGACAAGGCCCAGGTCGGTTGCCGGACGAATGGCGGCGGCGATGACTACGCGGCGTTCAGGAAGGCGGCGAGCTTCACGCAGGCGGCGCCGCTGCGGCGCTACCACCCGCTGAGCTTCGTGGCCAAGGGCACGGAGAGGACCTTCGTGCTGGAGCCGCTGCGGAGCCTCCAGGACGAGTTCTACACCGTCTACTTCAACCTGGTCACCGCCGCCGCCGACAGCTGAAAGAAACGCGCCGCCGAGTCGCTGATCCTCCATGTGAGCCGACAGACCAGAGCTTCAGAGAGTGGCGGCAGTCTGGCTCTGGCAGTGACAATGGCAGTGGCAGAGACATGTGCCACGGCCACACAATTACTACGTGTACTGTTGGGAGTGGCATCTCCCATCACCAAAACAATAGTAGTGCTGTTGCATGCTCCTCGAGTGAAAACAGTGTGGTTGCATGCATCTTGGTGTACGATGGAGCGGCCTGTGTGAATTGTGACGATGTGGTTGAGATTTCTCGAGGTTGGTCAGGATCTTGATCCATGCACCTTTCATTCAAGCCGCGTCACCATCAATGTCGTCCTGTTAGGTGCACATATATGGTAGCATTATTGTTCATGTGGACGTGTGGTACAATCCTCGATATGTAGGCATATGGCATAGCGTGCCGTGATGCGCACAGTGGCAGTGTGGTGTGGTCACGAGACGAGAGCTTTTGGCCGCCACGCGGTTCATCTTGCCCAAGAATCTTCAACCCCCAACCACAGATAAATTACAATGTAGAGACGCACACAAGAAGTAAAAACGGCCATCATATCATATTCAAATCGTTTTCTACCGCGGGCTAAGCTAGCTACCGTGGTCTACTGGTCTGCTGCCACTTACATCACGGGAATGCAACGTGACAAAGGAGACGCAATGTGACAAGGCGCCGTGTGTGCGTCACGTGCTAAGCCAGCCGAGTAGTAGTAAACGATAAGCCAGCCACAGCCAGCAGTAGAGGGGCCTCGTTTACTCCTCCTCCCGTGTGTTGACTGTGCGCCGTCCGTCCGTTCGCTCGCTCGTTTGCTCGTAATGAAGTAGCACAATAAATTTGCTCGTAATGAAGTAGCACAATGAAGTACGCTGTCTTTTTCCTGTGGACTGTGGTCACTCACGCACGGGCGCGGCGATAAAAGCCTCCGGGGATCCTTGAGGTTCCTGCCCACTGCAGCCACACCGCCGCTCCGTCCGATCCGTTTGCGTGTGTGTGTGCTTGTCTGGGTAGTGGTTGTGGAGTGGACCGGTGGTCGCTGAGCCAGGGGGTGCCTTATCTTAGCAATGGCCCCGGCGCCGCCGTTGGTGATGGCGACGGCGACGGCGACGGCGTTGGCATTGGTGGTGCTGTTGTTGTCGTCCGTGGCGGTGGTGACGGTGGTGGGCAAGGAGTGCACGAACGTGCCGACGCAGCTGTCGTCGCACACGGTGCGGGCGCGGCTGCAGAACACGCCTGAGGCGGAGGAGTGGCGGTGGCGGGAGCTGTTCCACGACCACCTCAACCCCACCGACGAGTCCGCGTGGATGGACCTCCTCCTCCCCCTCGGCGCCGCTGCCAGCACCGGCGCGGCGGCGGCGACGGAGGAGTTCGACTGGGCGATGCTGTACCGGACGCTCAAAGGCGGCGTCGGTTCCTCGGCGGCGCAGGCCGGGCCGACGCCGTCGTCGTCGATCCTGGAGGAGGCGTCGCTGCACGACGTGCGGCTGGACGCCGGCGACGAGGTGTACGGGCGGGCGCAACAGACCAACCTCGAGTACCTGCTGCTCCTGGACGTGGACCGGCTGGTCTGGAGCTTCCGGAGGCAGGCCGGGCTGCCGGCGCCCGGCGCGCCCTACGGCGGCTGGGAGGGCGCCGTCGTCGAGCTCCGGGGCCACTTCGTCGGTACGTAGAACCTCACTCACGTAACCGTATTTATATCCAGTCAATTTTCTGTGTGACTCTCGCTGGCCATTCGTGGAGGTCGTGGGAATTTAACCCGGCCGTTAATTCTCTGTGAAATTCCCATGAGATTTCCTGCGCTCCTTCTCGTAAAGCAGCAGAAGGATTCAGGATGTTCCCTAACTACCGTGCATGATTGTTTGGAGATTTGGATGGACGACGAGGCGGTTCATGGCTCCGGCCTCTATGTCCGGCCCGCAAAGCCCAATTCTGTCCGATTGCGACAGATGGGCCGTGGAGTTCAGGGCTGGGTAGAGTTTTGGCCCATGAAGATAAGATCGGCTGGCTTGTCTTTTTTTTCTTTGAGGGGATAGGCTGACTTGTCCAACCCCAATTCTTTGATAGCAATATTTGAGGGTATATTGCTAAAAAAATATATTTGAGGAGTATGTTTGTTTGGTTATATTTATTTGGTGCCAACTTGCTTAGTGTAGTTTATTTACTTGTCATAGACATTGCTATTTGTTTGGATGGGTCTGGAATATTTGTTATGTTTGTGGCAACTTACCTCGCCTTGTGGGCAATGCAGGGCACTACCTGAGCGCGGCGGCCAAGATGTGGGCGAGCACGCACAACGGCACGCTCGCCGGCAAGATGTCGGCCGTGGTGGACGCGCTCCACGCGTGCCAGCACGCGCCGGCCAACAGCGGCACCGGCTACCTCTCCGCCTTCCCCGCCGAGTTCTTCGACCGCTTCGAGGCCATCCAGCCCGTCTGGGCTCCCTACTACACCATCCACAAGGCACACACTTCGATCTCTCTTCCAAACCATCCATGGTGGGTGAACTCTTGACTGAAAAGGCTGAAGACTGAACGTTTCTTTCTGGCGACCGGGGCAGATCATGCAGGGCCTTCTGGACCAGTACACGGTGGCCGGCAACGGCAAGGCCCTGGCCATGGTGGTGGCCATGGCCGGCTACTTCGGCGAGCGCGTGAGGAGCGTGATACAGCGGCACAGCATCGAGCGGCACTGGACGTCCCTCAACGAGGAGACCGGGGGCATGAACGACGTGCTCTACCAGCTCTACGCCATCACGGTAACCCTTTCCTGCCCCGTCACCGTCTCTTTTGCCACATGTGTCCATGGCTTCATGCCGCCCACATCCATGATGCTGACATGCTTTGTTCCGTTTGCCAGCATGATCAGCGGCACCTGGTGCTCGCCCACCTCTTCGACAAGCCGTGCTTCCTGGGGTTGCTCGCAGTTCAGGTCTGATCTGATGAGCTTCCTTTTGCTGCCTGTGGCTTTCTGATACTCCCTCCGTCCGGAAATACTTGTCATCAAAATGAATAAAAGGGAGCGTATCTAGATGTATTTTAGTTCTAGATACATCCCTTTTTGTCCATTTTGATGACAAGTATTTTCGGACGGAGGGAGTACTTGCTCTGCATTTTGTTCATGGTTTACCAAACACACTCGAAGCATGAGCTACATGTTCTGAATGGTGTGTCTTCTTCCCGTTTCCTCTCCAGGCTGACAGCCTTTCGGATTTCCACGCCAACACGCATATTCCGATCGTCGTCGGCGGGCAAATGAGATACGAGGTTACCGGTGATCCGCTCTACAAGGTAAAAAAAAGGTTCCTCCAAGTCTACATTTCTGGAATTTTAAGTGTCAAAATTTGTTTCAGCATGAGTTGATCCGGGTGAGAGTGATACTGACAGTAACATTCACTAAACAGGAAATTGCAACATTCTTCATGGACGTGGTAAACTCTTCTCACAGCTACGCAACCGGCGGCACATCCGTCAGTGAATTCTGGTACGTAACCAACTGATTCTAGAATTATGCCAGAAAAGTTTACAATCTATTTTCTGTCAGAGGTTTCAGTTTGCGGGAACTGTCAGAAGTTTCATGTTTGCAATGGTTTTGCTAGGTACAATCCGAAGCGTTTAGCCGAGACTCTGACCACTGAGAACGAGGAGTCCTGCACTACATACAACATGCTCAAGGTGATCCACATCTTCATCTTCTGATCATCAAAATTACCCATCATCCCAAGAATCTCCGTGCTAAAGAAAGTATGCAGGTTTCTCGCCACCTCTTCAGATGGACGAAAGAGATCGCGTACGCCGACTACTACGAGCGAGCGCTGATCAACGGCGTCCTGAGCATCCAGAGAGGGAGGGACCCCGGCGTCATGATCTACATGCTTCCCCTAGGACCTGGAAGATCCAAGGCTGTGAGCTACCATGGCTGGGGGACGCAGTATGATTCATTCTGGTGCTGCTATGGGACTGGTAAGTGATAGGCAGATCTCAGAGTTTCAGAACTGACAATGGAGATGACACTGAACTGTCTGATATGTATTTGCAGGGATAGAATCATTTTCCAAGCTTGGGGACTCCATCTACTTTGAGGAGAAAGGCAGCAAACCGGCACTATATATCGTTCAGTACATACCAAGCACGTTCAACTGGAGATCTGTAGGCCTTACTGTCACTCAGCAACTGAAGCCCCTCAGCTCATCTGATCAGAATCTTCAGGTTTCGCTGTCCATATCGGCGAAGGTAAAGCAAAATAACTTTTTCGATGATGATTCGTCGGAAAGGATAGGGGTTTAGTCAATTTGCTTTATGCCGTGCAGACGAACGGTCAGTACGCGACGGTGAATGTGAGAATTCCGTCGTGGGCATCTCCGAATGGTGCGAAAGCAACTTTGAATGACAAAGATTTGCAAATGGCATCTCCAGGTATGTTCACATGCCACTAAGATTTGGCAGATGTTTTGATGAAATGAAACATAGGCTTGATTGTTCTAAGTTCAAACTCAATCTCTGTTTTATCAGGAACCTTCCTCTCCGTCACCAAGCAGTGGGGTAGTGGTGATCACCTCACACTCCAGCTGCCGATTAGCCTGAGGACAGAAGCCATAAAAGGTCTGAAATTTTTCACCTTTTTTTTACTATGCATCAATGTATTTCAGCTTCAACGGAGGAACTTGCAACTTCATGCGTCCACAGTTATCGAACTCACTCTTACATCTGCAGATGATCGGCCGCAGTATGCGACTCTCCAAGCAGTCCTCTTTGGGCCATTCCTCCTCGCCGGCCTCACCACCGGAGACTGGGACGCGAAGACCGGCGGCGCCGCCATCTCGGAATGGGTCACCCCTGTCCCGGCATCGTACAACTCCCAGCTGGTGACGCTCACGCAGCAATCTGGCGGCAGCACCTTGGTCCTCTCCTTCCTCTCGACCGCCAAAGCCACCTCCCTGACGATGCAGCCGCGGCCCGAGGGCGGAGGAACCGACACCGCCGTGCACGCCACATTCCGTCTGGTCCCCCAGGGCGCCCCGCTGACGGGCGAGCGGCGCCACGCCGGCAACGGCACCGCCGCCACGGCGACGCCCGCCTCCGCGCTGATCGAGCCGTTCGACAT
This sequence comes from Secale cereale, assembly GCA_902687465.1. Lineage (NCBI taxonomy): Eukaryota > Viridiplantae > Streptophyta > Magnoliopsida > Poales > Poaceae > Secale > Secale cereale. The sequence continues at coordinate 729,751,912 of LR738715.1, forward strand.
GCCGGGAATGGCGGTCACCAACAACCTGACGCTGTCGGCGGAGAAGGGCGCGGAGAAGGGCCCGAACTCTCTGTTCAACGTCGTTCCCGGGCTCAACGGGGCGCCCGGCTCGGTCTCCCTCGAGCTCCGGACCAGGCCGGGGTGCTTCCTGGTAACGGCCGGCGCGAAGGCGAATGTTCAGGTCGGCTGCGGCACAGGGTTTTCCCGGCAGGCGGCGAGCTTCGCGCGGGCCGAGCCGCTGCGGCGGTACCATCCGATCAGCTTCGCCGCCAAGGGGGCGAGGAGGAGCTTCCTCCTGGAGCCGTTGTTCACGCTGAGGGACGAGTTCTACACCGTGTACTTCAACGTCGGCGCCTGACAAATGAACTGTAGTCTAGTCTGGTGTACCGAATAATTCAGTAGTAGGAAACTGAAGAATTCAGTTGTTCCATTCATTTGTCTGAACGGGTAAGAATCTTCTGATTCTGCGAATGAAGTTTTGGCAGACGAGAAAAAAACAGTCTGATCTCAGGGAAGCTTCACCAGAATTCCAGAAACCCTGTAAATTTAAGAGACCCGACCCAAGTGGTACGCGCTGGTGACAGCGATGAGCCCGTCGAAACATTCAATGGCAGATCCAAGAGTGAGAGCAAGAGAGAGAGACCGTGCCGCCAACGGAGAACGAAAAACAATGGGCATAGAGCAGTAGAATCTAGGCAAGAAATTCTTGGCAGAATGCAGACCATGATCGTACAAGCCAAACGGGCAAAGACGACCCAGCGGACGACAGCGCCTAGAGACCCATCCCCACTGCATTTCGTCCTGGTTGCGTGTTCCAACCTAGCCAGCCAAAAGCTCCTACACAAGGCGAGCATGACATGCCAGAATTCTCCAGATAATATCAGACACCATCTCACAACCAACCTCCCAGCAGAATTCCACCAACATCTCACCTGACGCTGAACTTCTATCTTCTGGTGGAGATAGCACAGCTGCCCAGGTGTGATGTAAATTTTTCTCAGGGGCTAACTGGTCTGAAGATCAGGAAGACAGGAACTATTGACAAGGGGGAATGACCATGGGTACCATTATAACACATACGACGACGCTTACTGGACACTATTACCGGTTGCGACTGTAAGACAGATGACAGACAGACAGACACCAGGAGGAAACAGCAGTACATTACAGAGTGCTAGCCAAAATGCGAAAGCCACAATACCGTTACCGTTCCGCCGCGCAGAGAGACGACCATAAATAAAGCTTACACAACATAGCCAACAAGGAGACCGTTCGGACCTGGGGCTGCCGCCGAGGCGCGTGTGCCGTGCATCACGATTGCCCCAACAACTAAGATTGCAGAAGCCAACATGATGAAAGGATAATGCAGCAAAGACGCACGATGACGACGAGGTAGCGCAGATTTGATTCGGGACCTTATGTTCTGCCGACCGTAGGGGGGCCCTTCCTTATATCTTGTCGAGCTTCTCCGCCTTCACCACCGGGTTGGCCTTGGCGATGGCGTCCATGGCCGCAGCGCGGTAGTCAAACTTGCACTCGTGCTTGTCCGAGTAACGGTGCATCGCGCAGTAGAGGTTCCCACACCGGCAGTTGAATCCGGTCAGCCCGACCCTCTTTCTGCAGGTGCTGCACCGGCTTGGGCCTTTGGGGTTCTGCATCGCCGCCTCGCTGGGACCAGCGATATCAGCAGGCTGTGCGGTAATAAGCGTCTTCGCCTCAACGTGAGCAACTGCCACCGCCATGCTGCCAGCAGCAAGGTGTTCCTTCGCTGCATCGCCACCGTTGACGATGCTGTCGAAAGAGGAGGCGGCCAGCTTGGCCTGCTCCTGCTTCATCGCCATCTCCTTGTGGCACTTGGAGCACATGTTCATGGTCGCGGCGCTGCCGAAGAAGCCGCAGTTATTGACGCAAAGGATGGGACCCTCCCGGGACTGGCAGCCGGTCTCCTTGTGCTCCATGGCTTTGATTTAACTGGAAATCAGACACAACACGGTCAAGACAAACACTTCACAAGGGCTATTATGAACAGCACAGGCCCAAATCGTATTTCAAACAAGCTATTTACAGATGAACATGGTATAATCTTCAGAGACACGTTTTGGCCTACTGAATCCAAATCTACTAAAGTAAGTTGCTCTACCAAGCATCTTATCTTACATAAGGATAGTGGTGGCTGCTTGGTCAAACCCGAACTGAAGGTACTACCACTAAACGATGCAGCCTGCCTGCCTTATAATTAGCCAACAGCGGCCTAATCACCTACCGGCATCAGGGCAGGGCAGGGCAGGGGAAATTAATTCTAAAGAAAGGCCCCGACTTTACGACGCTTTACGCAACAGCGGCAACAAATCCGTAAAGTAGCAAACCGTATCCGCGCACTAACTTTTGCGAAAGCGGCCGCATCAACAACCAGCCGCTGCAGCAAACACACCCGACGGATACGTGTAAAGGAAGCCGGCCGCCTTTACTACTACATCGGAGCGCCGAATTTGGCCGCGGCTCGTCGCGGTTACACGGAATTGAACGGAAGGCCAACAAATCGGAGCGGGCCGGCGGCCTCTACGGCGGCCGGAGGAATCAACGGCCACAGATAAAATCAGGACTTTTGACCAGGAGAAATAAAGGCACACAGGCTACCACAGAACGTCCTAGGGAAGACGGATGATTATCACCGGGAAAAGAGGGTCGCCGAGCCACGAACCTGATAGGAGGAAGCCCTCGTCGCGATTCCTCTCCGGCGATCCCTGCAGAGAGACCCAACAAAAACTCATCAGCGACGAAAAGTTATGGGGAAAAGAACGAGCCCGGATCGGCCGAGCCGGAGGCCTAAATCTGGAGACGGATCCGGTGGAGGGGGCGACCCGCGGTGGAATCCGGGAGGGGGGAGGGGGGGTACTAACCCTAGGAGGGGGAGGACGAGGAGGCGAGGGGAGAGGAATCGCGAGGAATTCGGTGGGCTTCGAAATGGGGGCGAAACGTGGGGAGGTGGGCAGAGAGATAAAAGGGAGGAGGAGGCAGGGGAGGAATGACGGGGGTGCCCCTCCAGGGGCCCCGCGCCGATTTTTTTTTCTTCCCATTCTGCGGCGGTCCCCGCCGTTGGATTGGATTGCCGCCTGGAGCTTTTCGGATCGTACTTGTTTTCTCAGATTTTTTTTTTTCGGAGGAGGCAGGCGCTTTGGTTTCTGCATCGTTTCCATCGAGCGTTCTGCTTTTAGGTTTTTTCTTTACTGTAGTTTGGCGATGACTTGTCGCTCGGTTAACAAGGAAAGGGAAAATGGATAAGAGCAGTCGGGCATCCAAAACCCCCTCAGCAAACCCGAGCAATGAGAAAAAAAAACGATCCAAATGGCCACCTCAAACAGGTCTCAAATGTACGAACGGATCGGCACCTCTAATATCTAGCCCTACATATAGGGCGACCAGGGCGCATATGCCACATCGAATTGGCGATGGGGTTCCACTGGAAAACACCCAGTAACCCGACGATCTGACCGGCGTCTCCTCCAGTGAGGTGTGATTGTGAACGCTGCATGGCGTCGTTGCGGCTCGCCGCCCCAAAACTAAAGTGAAAGGATCAATATGGTTGACTAGAGGAGGGTGAATAGGCAACTGACAATTTTTAGCTATTCTTAACCAATTTAAGTTAAGCAACAAAGTAAGTTGTCTAGATATGCAACTAGGGTGACAACTTATCGGAAGCAAAGATAACAATCTCACAAGCAAGCTAGCTAAGGTAAACAAGGAAAGCTTGCATAAGTAAAGGAAAGAAATAACCACAAGTGGAGCCGGTGAAGACGAGGATGTGTTACCGAAGTTCCTTCCCTTTGAGAGGAAGTACGTCTCCGTTGGAGCGGTGTGGAGGCACAATGCTCCCCAAGAAGCCACTAGGGCCACCATATTCTCCTCACGTCCTCACACAATGCAAGGTGTCGTGATTCCACTAGTGGTGCCCTTGAAGGCGGCAACCGAACCTTTACAAACAAGGTTGGGGCTCTCTCCACAACCGAATTGGAGGCTCCCAACGACACCACGAAGCTTCACCATAATGGAATATGGCTCCGAGGTGACCTCAACCGTCTAGGGTACTCAAACACCCAAGAGTAACAAGATCCGCAAGGGATTAGTGGGGGGAATCAAATATCTCCTGGTGGAAGTGTAGATCGATGCCTTCTCAAGCAATCCCGAGGAAATCAACAAGTTTGATTGGCTAGGGAGAGAGATCGGGCGGAAATGGAGCTTTGAGCAACAATGAAGCTTTTGGGGAGGAAGAGGTAAGTCTTCGTGGAGAAGAAGACTCCCTTATATAGTGGAGAAGGGGATACGGTCGTTGAGCAATAAGTGCTCTGCGACCTGCGGTACTACCGCTCCTTTGGAGCGGTACTACCGCAGTGCCTTGCGGTACTACCGCAGCGCAGGTACGTAGAGGAACGGGACGGACCACGGTAGTATAAAAATAACTTCCGTGGGTACTTCCGCTTCGATAAAAATGCACAAAAGTCCGACACGGTACTACCGCGCAGGAGGCGCGGTACTACCGCGTAGGAGCGGATGTAAAAAATTACATCCGCACCTACTGCCGCATGTGTTAAAACTGTGACCGACACTTACGGTACTACCGCACAGGGGAGTGGTACTACCGCAGTGCCTCGCGGTACTACCGCACATGAGGGGCGGTACTACCGCGCTAGGGCGGATGTAAAAAATTACATCCGCTCCTACTACCGCAAGCCTGCGGTACTACCGCTCCAGGGAGCGGTACTACCGTGGGCATGTGCGGTACTACCGCTCCCTTGAGCGGTACTACCGCGGGTCACGGGACTTCTACATTTTGGCACCCTTACTGATGGCAAGAAAAAGATAGAAGGAAAGAGGCTCCATTGAAACAAAGGAAAGGTGGTGCAAAGGAAAAGATGTGTACGTGTTGATTCCTCCCTAACCTTTCCGAGGCGGACCCCCCTCTTAATAGTACGGCTTTCCTACGACTCAAATCCACCGGAAAGAACCAAAAAGAAACGCCGTCTTCGACAAGCTTCGAGGGGCACCAAATCGTCTCGTGCCAAACCGGGAGATCTATGAAATGCTTAGTGCACACGATTAGCCCGCAAATGTATTGTCATCAATCACCAAAACTACTTAGGAGAAATATGCCCTTACAATCTCCCCCTTTTTGGTGGATTGATGACAACACTGGATTTGCACAAAGGATAAGATAGAGACATAGGCAAACCCGACCCTCTATAAGATATAGCTAAGCTCCCCCTAGATGTGTGCAAACTTTTGAAAATTGCTTTGGACTGCAAAGCACACATACTAGGATCAGAGCTCCCCCTATATTTTATAGACAACTCAAACCTAGAAATAATAGATATGGAAACAGACAAGATAACAAGTTAAAGCATGTGAGTAAGAATATAATGCACCACTAAGAAATAACCTCACAAGCTACTAAGCATGCTAAACGAGAGTGAGCATATGTCTTACACCATATTAAGGATAAAGACTCACACACCAACGAGGACACAAGACAGACCAACACGGAGAACAGAGTTCAACAACACAAATGACAGAAAGAACGCAATGCAACAAATCCTACACTCTCTCCCCCTTTGGCATCGAGACGCCAAAGAGGCAAAGAGGACACCTTGTCATAGATGGTAGCCACCGCCTAGGGAGAAGAAGGTCCGGCCTCGTCATCTGACTCCTCCTAGTTGAGTGCATTCTCCCGCACCCAAGTCTCCTCAGAAGTGATGGACTGCTCAGAGCCGTCTGACACAACCTGGCCCAAGGCCTTCAGGTGCATGATGCTGGTCCGGCGAGTCTTCTTCTCGTGCACATGAGCCTGATACTGGCCCTTGACCTGCATGCAAAACAGCGTCTTCATCTTCATCTTCAGCTTCGTGGCCCAAGATGGCTCAGCAGATGACGATGTGGTGGCATGAGATCTACGCCCAGCCACACCGCCAGGAATATCTTCTGGGTCCACATCCATGCAAGCAGCCTGCTCCTGAGTGGTAGTGTTGGCCCACTTATCCTTCCAGCGGAGTTGAACGGGCTCGTGACGCTGCACATCAGGAGCCTGAAACGGTATCCCTGGAGGAGTATTGTTGACCCAAGTGGACTCAATCAAGTGCATCAGAAAGGGGCAATAGATAGGCACCTTCCTATGAAAAATGGCAATCCCGAGTTCCTTCCAGATGATGTTGGAGATGCCCAAGATCGCAGTGGGTTCATTCTGAGTAGCCTCGCAGAACAAAAGCATATCCACAAGGTAAGAGTGCACCTTGTCCTTGTCCCCCATGCGAGGAAACAACGTCTGTCGAAGGATCCTGTGCATCACATCCATGAAGGGGTTCAGCACCATAGAGGTCTTGCCATTGGGTAAGGCCTTCTCAACATAGTAAGGAAGAAGTTGATTCTTGCCGGCTGAAGTGGGGTTAGCATGAGGACGGAACCCAATAGGCGAGTCTTCACCATCATCAGCAACATGCAGCAGATCCATAAACTCCTTCCACGTCGCAGACAGTTTCCTCCCATTTGTCATCCATGTCATGGTCCGCGCCTCATCAGTGTGGAAGTGAACTGAAGCAAAGAAATGTCCCACAATATCGCTGTCAAAGTCCTTGTGGAACGAGATGATGTCCTCGATCCCAAGGTGCTCTACAACCTCCACATCTTCTCCAAAGTTGGTTGGGTACTTCCTCAAGTGTGCCATATCAATCCACTGCTGAGGGACAAAAGTGTTTTGCTTTCCTTGGATGTCATCAAGATATAGCACGTGTTGTTGCTTTGTCCAGAAAAGACCGAGACCGCGGCCTTCAACTCTAGGATGCACATATGGGTTGACCATCCTCCGCTCCTGGAACTCTGGCTGAGGCATGGTATCCCAGTTGATCGCAACTGGCTTGGTCTTGGTTGTAGTAGCTTTGGTGGCTTTAGCTGGGCGCTGAGAGTCCTCTGCCGCATCGGTGTTGGAGGTACGTGTTGGGGAACGTAGCAGAATTCAAAAAATTTCTACGCTTTCACCAAGATCCATCTAAGGAGACATCTAGCAACGAGCATATTAGAGTGCATCTACATACCCTTTTGTAGATCGCGAGCGGAAGCTTTCAAAGAAGCGTGGATGAAGTAGTCGTACTCTTCGCGTTCTTCGTCACTGATGATCTAGCGTCAAACGGACGGCACCTCCGCATTCAACACACGTCCGATACAGCAACGTCACCTCCTTCTTGATCCAGCAAGGGGGAAGGAGAGGTCGTCGGAGATCCAGCAGCACGACGGCGTGGTGGTCGATGCAGCGGGAAACTTGGGGTGCGGCTGCCCTCTCCCCCCCACTATATATAGGGGCCAGGGGGGTGCGCCAGCCCTGCAGATCCCATCTGCAAAGGAGGCGGCGGCCTGGGGGGGGGTGGGAAACTTGGCCCCCAAGGCATAGGGGGCGCCCCCCTTCCCTAGGGTTTCAACCCTAGGCGCATGGAGGGGGGCCCAAGTGGTGCGCCAGCCCACCAGGGGCTGGCCCCTTCCCCCTTGCGGCCTAGGGGACCCACCGGGATGAGTGGCCCCACCCGGTGGACCCCCGGGTCCCCTCCGGTGGTCCCGGGACACTCCCGGTGACCCCCGGAGTTCACCCGATGGCCGAAACTGGACTTCCTATATATCATTCTTTACCTCCGGACCATTCCGGAACTCCTCATCACGTTCGGGATCTCATCCGGGACTCCGAACAACTTTCGGGTTTCCACGTGCATGTATCTCTACGACCCTAGCGTCACCGAACCTTAAGTGTGTAGACCCTACGGGTTCGGGAGACATGTAGACATGACCGAGACCATTCTCCGGTCAATAACCAACAGCGGGATCTGGATACCCATGTTGGTTCCCACATGTTCCTCGATGATCTTCATCGGATGAACCACTGTGTCAAGGATTCACTCAATCCCGTACGTTATTCCCTTTGTCCATCGGTACGGTACTTGCCCGAGATTCGATCGTCGGTATTCCCGATACCTTGTTCAATCTCGTCATGGCAAGTCTCTTTACTCGATCCGTAATCCATCATCCCGTGACTAACTCCTTAGTCACCTTGAGCTCATTATGATGATGTATTACCGAGTGGGCCCAGAGGTACCTCTCCGTCATACGGAGTGACAACATCCTAGTCTCGGTTCGTACCAACTCAACAAACACTTTCGGAGATACCCGTTGCGTACCTTTATAGCCACCCAGTTATGTTGTGACGTTTGGCACACCCAAAGTATTCCTACGGCATCCGGGAGTTGCACAACCTCATGGTCTAAGGAATAAATACTTGACACCGAAAAGCTTAGGCATTACGAACTATACGATCTCGTGCTATGCTCAGGATTGGGTCTTGTCCATCACATCATTCTCCTAATGATGTGATCCCGTTATCACCGACATCCTATGTCCATGGTCAGGAAACCGTGACCATCTGTTGATCAACGAGCTAGTAACTAGACGCTTACCAGGGACACATTGTGGTCTATATATTCACACATGTATCGCTGTTTCCGTACAATACAATTCAAGCATGAATAACAGACAATTATCATGAATAAGGAAATATAATAATAATACTTTTATTATTGCCTCTAGGGCATATTTCCAACAGTATCCCACTTGCACTAGAGTCAATAATCTAGTTACATTGTGATGAATCGAACACCCATAGAGTTCTGGTGTTGATCATGTTTCGCCCGTGGAAGAGGTTTAGTCAACGGGTCTGTGACATTCAGGTCCGTATGCACTTTACAAATATCTATGTCTCCATCTTGAACATAATTCCGAATGGAGTTGAAACGACGCTTGATGTGTTTGGTCTTCTTGTGAAACCTGGGCTCCATGGTAATAGCAATAGCACCAGTGTTGTCACAGAAGAGAGTCATCGGGCTTGACGCGCTTGGAATGACTCCTAGGTCGGTGATGAACTCCTTCATCCAGACTCCTTCTTGTGCTGCTTCGCAAGCAGCTATGTACTCCGCTTCACATGTAGAATGCGCCACGATGCTTTGCTTGCAACTGCACCAGCTGACTGCTCCACCATTCAAAATATACACGTATCCGGTTTGTGACTTCAAGTCATCCAGATCTGTGTCGAAGCTAGCATCGACGTAACCCTTTACGACGAGCTCTTCGTCACCTCCATAAACGAGAAACATATCCTTAGTCCTCTTCAGGTACTTTAGGATGTTCTTGACCGCTGTCCAGTGTTCCATACCGGGATCACTTTGAAACCTCCCTACCAAACTTATGGCAAGGTTCACATCAGGTCTGGTACACAGCATGGCATACATGATAGAACCTATGGCCGAGGCATAGGGTATGACACTCATCTTTTCTCTATCTTCTACCGTGGTCGGCGACTGAGCCTTGCTCAATCTCATACCTTGCAAAACAGGCAAGAACCCCTTCTTGGACTGATCCATATTGAACTTCTTCAATATCTTGTCAAGGTATGTACTTGGTGAAAGACCAATGAGGCATCTTGATCTATCTCTAATTCTCTATAGATTTTGATGCCTAATATGTAAGCTTCTTCTCCAAGGTCCTTCATTGAAAAACTCTTATTCAAGTAGGCCTTTACACTTTCCAAGAATTCTATATCATTTCCCATCAGCAATATGTCATCCACATATAATATGAGAAATGCTACAGAGCTCCCACTCACTTTCTTGTAGATACAGGCTTCTCCATAAGTCTGTATAAAGCCAAACGCTTTGATCACATCATTAAAGCGAATATTCCAACTCCGAGATGCTTGCACCAGCCCGTAAATCGAGCGCTGGAGCTTGCATACCTTGTTAGCATTTTCTGGATCGTCAAAACCTTCCGGCTGCATCATATACAACTCTTCCTTGAGGAAGCCATTAAGGAAAGCCGTTTTGACTACCATTTGCCATATCTCATAATCATATAATGCAGCAATAGCTAACATGATTCTGACTGACTTCAGCACTGCTACGGGAGAGAAAGTCTCGTCGTAGTCAATCCCTTGAACTTGTCGATAACCTTTAGCGACAAGCCGAGCCTTATAGATGGTCACATTACCATCCGCGTCTGTCTTCTTCTTAAATATCCATTTATTTTCTATGGCGTGCCTATCATCAGGCAAGTCCACCAAAGTCCATACTTTGTTTTCATACATGGATTCTATCTCGGATTTCATGGCTCCAAGCCATTTATTGGAATCCGGGCCCGCCATCGCTTCTTCATAGTTCGAAGGTTCTCCGTTGTCTAACGACATGATATTCATGACAGGGTTGCCGTACCACTCTGGTGCGGAACGTGCCCTTGTAGACCTTCGAAGTTCAGTAGTAACTTGATCTGTTTCTTCATGATCATCATCATTAACTTCCTCCCTTGTCGGTGCAGGCACCTCAGGAACAATTTCCTGCGCTGCGCTACTTTCCGGTCCAGGAGGGATGACTGTCACCTCATCAAGTTCTACTTTCCTCCCACTCACTTCTTTCGAGAGAAACTCTTTCTCCAGAAAGGATCCATTCTTGGTAACAAAGACTTTGCCTTCGGATCTGTGGTAGAAGGTGTACCCAATCGTTTCCTTTGGGTATCATATGAAGACGCATTTTTCCGATTTGGGTTCGAGCTTTTCAGGTTGAAGTTTCTTGACATAAGCATCGCAACCCCAAACTTTCAGAAACGACAGCTTCGGTTTCTTGCCAAACCAAAGTTCATACGGTGTCGTCTCAACGGATTTCGGCGGAGCCCTATTTAAAGTGAATGCGGCAGTCTCTAAAGCATAACTCCAAAAAGATAGCGGTAAATCGGTAAGGGACATCATAGATCGCACCATGTCCAACAAAGTACGATTTCGACGTTCGGACACACCGTTACGCTGAGGTGTTCCAGGCGGTGTCAATTGTGAAACAATTCCACATTTCCTAAGGTGCGTGCCAAATTCATGACTCAAATATTCACTCCCACGATCCGATCGTAAGAACTTTATTTTCTTGTCTCGTTGATTCTCAACCTCATTCTGAAATTCCTTGAACTTTTCAAAGGTCTCAGACTTGTGCTTCATCAAGTAGATATACCCATATCTACTCAAGTCATCCGTGAGGGTGAGAACATAACGATAGCCTCCGCGAGCCTCAACACTCATTGGACCGCACACATCAATATGTATGATTTCCAATAAGTTGGTTGCTCGCTCCATTGTTCCGGAGAACGGAGTCTTGGTCATCTTGCCCAAGAGGCATGGTTCGCATGTGTCAAATGATTCATAATCAAGAGACTCCAGAAGTCCATCAGCATGAAGCTTCTTCATACGTTTGACACCAATATGACCAAGGCGGCAATGCCACAAGTATGTGGGACTATCATTATCAACTTTACATCTTTTGGCATTCACACTATGAATATGTGTATCATCACGATCGAGATTCATAAAAAATAAACCATTGACCAGCGGGGCATGACCATAAAACATATCTCTCAAATAAATAGAACAACCATTATTCTCAGATTTAAATTAGTAGCCATCTCGCATAAGACGAGATCCAGATACAATGTTCATGCTCAAAGTTGGTACTAAATAACAATTATTAAGGTTTAAAACTAATCCTGAGGGTAGATGTAGAGGCAGCGTGCCGACGGCGATCACATTGACCTTGGAACATTCCCGACGCGCATCGTCACCTCGTCCTTCGCCAGTCTCCGCTTATTCCGCAACTCCTGCTTAGAGTTACAAATATGAGCAACTGCACCGGTATCGAATACCCAGGAGCTACTACGAGCGCTGGTAAGGTACACATCAATAACATGTATATCACATATACCTTTGACGTTGCCGGCCTTCCTGTCCGCTAAGTATTTGGGGCAGTTCCGCTTTCAGTGACCCGTTCCCTTGCAATAAAAGCACTCTGTCTCAGGCTTGGGTCCATACTTTGGCTTCTTCCCGGCAACAGGCTTACCGGGCGCGGCAACTCCCTTGCCATCCTTCTTGAAGTTCTTCTTACCCTTGCCCTTCTTGAACTTAGTGGTTTTATTGACCATCAACACTTGATGTTCTTTCTTGATATCCACCTCCGCTGATTTCAGCATCGAATACACCTCGGGAATGGATTTCTCCATCCCCTGCATATTGAAGTTTAACATGAAGCTCTTGTAGCTTGGTGGGAGCGACTAGAGGATTCTGTCAACGACCGCTTCGTCTGGGAGATTCATTCCCAACTGAGACAAGCGGTTGTGCAACCCAGAAATCTTGAGGATGTGCTCACTGACAGAACTGTTTTCCTCCATCTTACAGCTATAGAATGCGTCGGAGACGTCATATCTCTCGACTCGGGCATGAGCTTGGAAAACCATTTTGAGCTCTTGGAACATCTCATATGCCGCGTGGTGCTCAAAACGCTTTTGGAGCCCCGATTCTAAACTGTAAAGCATGCCGCACTGAACCAGGGAGTAATCATCACAACGCGACTGCCAAGCGTTCATAACAACTTGGTTTGCCGGGGCGGGAGCTTCACCTAGCGGTGCATCTAGGACATAAGTTTTCTTGGCAGCTATGAGGATGATCCTCAGGTTACGGACCCAGTCCGTGTAGTTGCTACCATCATCTTTCAGCTTGGATTTCTCTAGGAATGCGTTGAAGTTGAGGGTGACATGAGCGTGGGCCATTTGATCTACAAGAGATATTGTAAAGAATTTAGACTATGTTCATGATAATTAAGTTCATCTAATCAAATTTTAATGAACTCCCACTCAGATTGACATCTCTCTAGTCATCTAAGTGATACACGATCCGAATCGATTAGCCCGTGTCCGATCATCACGTGAGACGGACTAGTCATCAACGGTGAACATCTTCATGTTGATCGTATCTTCTATACGACTCGTGTTCGACCTTTCGGTCTTCCGTGTTCCGAGGCCATGTCTGTACATGCTAGGCTCGTCAAGTGAACCCTAAGTGTATTGCGCGTGTAAATCTGGCTTACACCCGTTGTATGCGAACGTTAGAACCTATCACACCCGATCATCACGTGGTGCTTCAGAACAATGATCCTTAGCAACGGTGCACAGTTAGGGGGAACACAATTCTTGAAATTTTTAGTGAGAGATCATCTTATTTACTACCGTCGTTCTAAGTAAACAAGATGCATAAACATGATAAACATCACATGCAATCAATTAAAGTGACATGATATGACCAATATCATCTTGCTCCTTGGATCTCCATCTTCGGGGCACCATGATCATCTTTGTCACCGGCTCGACACCATGATCTCCATCATCATGATCTCCATCATCGTGTCTTCATGAAGTTGTCACGCTAACTATTACTTCTACTACTATGGCTAACTTTTAGCAATAAAGTAAAGTAATTACATGGCGTTATTCAGTGACACGCATGTCCTACAATAATTAAGACAACTCCTATGGCTCCTGCCGGTTGTCAAATTCATCGACATGCATGTCGTGATTCCCTATTACAAGAACATGATCAATCTCATACATCACATATATCATTCATCATATCTTCTTGGCCATACCATATCACATAACACATGCTGCAAGAACAAGTTAGACGACCTCTAATTGTTGTTGCAAGTTTTTACGTGGCTTCTATAGGTTTTCTAGCAAGAACGTTTCTTACATACGCCAAAACCACAACGTGATTTGTCAATTTCTATTTACCCTTCATAAGGACCTTGTTCATCGAATCCGATCCGACTAAAGTAGGAGAGACAGACACCCGCCAGCCACCTTATGCATCTAGTGCATGTCTGTCGGTGGAACCAGTCTCACGTAAGCGTACGTGTAAGGTCGGTCCGGGCCGCTTCATCCCACAATACCGTCGAATCAAGATTAGACTAGTAACAGCAAGAAAGTTGAGCAAACTCAACGCCCACAACTGCTTTGTGTTCTACTCGTGCAAGATGCTACGCAAAAGACCTAGCTCAGATGCCACTGTTGGGGAACGTAGCAGAATTCAAAAAAATTCTACGCTTTCACCAAGATCCATCTAAGGAGACATCTAGCAACGAGCATATTAGAGTGCATCTACATACCCTTTTGTAGATCGCGAGCGGAAGCTTTCGAAGAAGCGTGGATGAAGTAGTCGTACTCTTCGCGTTCTTCGTCACCGATGTGTTGGGGAACGTAGTATTTTAAAATTTTCCTACGATCACGCAAGATCTATCTACCAGATGCATAGCAACGAGAGGGAAGAGTGTGTCTACGTACCCTCGTAGACCGGGAGCGGAAGCGTCAAGTGACGCGGTTGATGTTGTCGAACTTCTTCGCGATCCAACCGATCAAGCACCGAACGTACGGCACCTCCGCGTTCAGCACACGTTCAACTTGATGACGTCCCACGAGCTCTTGATCCAGTTGAGCTTCACGGGAGAGTTTCGTCAGCACGACGGCGTGGTGACGGATATGATGTGTTCACCGGCGCAGGGCTTCGCCTAAGCTCCGCGACGGTATGACCGAGGTGTGATTCTGTGGAGGGGGGCACCGCACACGGCTAAAACAATTCAACTTGTGTGTCTTTGGGTGCCCCCCTGCCCCCGTATATAAAGGGGCAAGGGAGGGAGGCCGGCCGGCCCTTCCTGGTGCGGCTAGGGAGTGGACTCCTACTAGGAATAGGATTGCAATCCTATTCCTAGTAGGATTCACCAAAAGAAGGAAGAGGGAAAGGAATAGGAGAGGTGGCACCCCCCCAATCCTAGTCCAACTAGGAACCCTAGGTGGGGGCGCCGGCCAGCCCTATGGGCTGCCTCTCTCTTTCCCTTTAGGCCCACTATGGACCATCCCCTCTCGTAGGGGGTTCCGGTAACCCCCTCCGGCAATCCCGATAAATCCGAAACTTTTCCGGAACACTTCCGGTGTCCGAATATAGTCGTCCAATATATCAATCTTTATGTCTCGGACATTCCGAGACTCCTCGTCATGTCCGTGATCTGATCCGGGACTCCGAACTACCTTCGGTACATCAATACTCATAAACTCATAATACCGATCGTCATCAAACGTTAAGCGTGCGGACCCTACGGGTTCGAGAACTATGTAGACATGACCGAGACTCATCTCCGGTCAATAGCCAATAGCGGAACCTGGATGTTCATATTGGCTCCTACATATTCTACGAAGATCTTTTATCGGTCAGAACCGCATAACAACATACGTTGTTCCTTTTGTCAAACGGTATGTTACTTGCCCGAGATTCGATCGTCGGTATCTCTATACCTAGTTCAATCTCGTTACCGGCAAGTCTCTTTACTCGTTTCGTAACACATCATCTCGCGACTAACTCATTAGTCTTTTGCTTGCAAGGCTTATTGTGATGTGTGTTACCGAGAGGGCCCAGAGATACCTCTCCGACACTCGGAGTGACAAATCCTAATCTTGATCTATGCCAACACCACGAATACTTTCGGAGACACCTGTAGAGCATCTTTATGATCACCCAGTTACGTTGTGACGTTTGATAGCACACAAGGTGTTCCTACGGTATTCGGGAGTTGCATAATCTCATAGTCATAGGAACATGTATAAGTCATGAAGAAAGCAATAGTAGTAAAACTAAACGATCATAGTGCTATGCTAACGGATGGGTCTTGTCCATCACATCATTCTCCTAATGATGTGATCCCGTTGATCAAATGACAACTCATGTCTATGGCTAGGAAACATAACCATCTTTGATCAATGAGCTAGTCTAGTAGAGGCATACTAGGGACATACTATTTTGTCTATGTATTCACACATGTATCAAGTTTTCGGTTAATACAATTCTAGCATGAATAAAAGACATTTATCATGATATAAGGAAATATAAATAACAACTTTATTATTGCCTCTAGGGCATATTTCCTTCAGTCTCCCACTTGCACTAGAGTCAATAATCTAGCTCACATCGCCATGTGATTTAATACCGATAGTTCACATCGTTATGTGAATAACACCCATAGTTCACATCGCCATGTGACCAACACCCAAAGGGTTTACTAGAGTCAATAATCTAGTTCACATCGCTATGTGATTAATACCCAAGAGTAATAAGGTGTGATCATGTTTTTCTTGTGAGAGAAGTTTAGTCAACGGGTCTGTCACATTCAGATCCATATGTATTTTGCAAATTTCTATGTCTACAATGCTCTGCATAGAGCTACTCTAGCTAATTGCTCCCACTTTCAATACGCATCCAGATTGATACTTAGAGTCATCTGGATTTAGTGTCAAAGCTTGCATCGGCGTAACCCTTTACGACGAACTTTTTATCACCTCCATAATCGAGAAATATTTCCTTAGTCATCCAATTACTAAGGATAATTTTGACCGTTGTACAGTGATCTACTCCTGGATCACTATTGTACCTCCCTGTCAAACTCATGGCAAGGTACACAACGTGTTTTGTACACAGCATGGCATACTTTATAGAACCTATGGCTGAGGCATAGGGAATGACTTTCATTCTCTCTATATTTTTCTGCCGTGGTCTGGCTTTGAGTCTTACTCAACTTCACACCTTACAAGTCAGGCAAGAACTCCTTCTTTGACTGATCCATTTTGAACTACTTCAAAATCTTATCAAGGTATGTACTCATCGAAAGTCTTATCAAGCGTCTTGATCTATTTATATAGATCTTGATGCTCAATATGTAAGCAGCTTCACCGAGGTCTTTCTTTGAAAAACTCCTTTCAAACACTCCTTTATGCTTTCTAGAAAAATTCTACATCATTTCCGATCGACAATATGTCATTCACATATACTTATCAGAAAGGTTGTAGTGCTCCCACTCACTTCTTGTAAATACAGGCTTCTCCAAAAGTCTGTATAAAACCATATGCTTTGATCACCTCATCAAAGCGTATATTCCAACTCCGAGATGCTTGCACCAGTCCATAGATGGATCGCTGGAGCTTGCATAATTTGTTAGCACCTTTTGGATCGACAAAACCTTCTGGTTGTATCATATACAACTCTTCTTTGAGATATCCATTCAGGAATGCAGTTTTGACATCCATTTGCCAGATTTCATAATCATAAAATGCGGCAATTGCTAACATGATTCGGACAGACTTAAGCATCGCTACAGGTGAGAAAGTCTCATCGTAGTCAACTCCTTGAACTTGTCGAAAACCTTTCGCAACAAGTCGAGCTTTGTAAACAGTAATATTACCGTCTGCGTCGGTCTTCCTCTTGAAGATCCATTTATTTTCGATGGCTTGCCGATCATCGGGCAAGTCAACCAAAGTCCACACTTTGTTCTCATACATGGAACCCATCTCAGATTTCATGGCTTCAAGCCATTTTGCGGAATCTGGGCTCATCATCGCTTCCTCATAGTTCGTAGGTTCATCATGGTCTAGTAACATGATTTCCAGAACTGGGTTGCCGTACCACTGTGGTGCGGAACGTACTTTGGTTGATCTACGACGTTCAGCAGAAACTTGATCTGAAGTTTCATGATCATTATCATTAACTTCCTCACTAATTGGTGTAGGAATCACTGGAACAATTTCCTGTGATGTACTACTTTCCAACCCGGGAGAAGGTACAATTACCTCATCAAGTTCTACTTTCCTCCCACTCACTTCTTTCGAGAGAAACTCTTTTTCTAGAAAGGATCCGTTCTTAGCAACGAATATTTTGCCTTCGGATCTGTGATAGAAGGTGTACCCAACAGTCTCTTTTGGGTATCCTATGAAGACACATTTTTCCGACTTGGGTTCGAGCTTATCAGGTTGAAGTGTTTTCACATAAGCATCGCAGTCCCAAACTTTAAGAAACAACAACTTTGGTTTCTTGCCAAACCACAGTTCTTAAGGCGTTGTCTCAACGGATTCAGATGAGGCCCTTATTTAACGTGAATGCAGCTGTCTCTAATGCATGACCCAAAACGATAGTGGTAAATCGGTAAGAGACATCATAGATCGCACCATATCCAATAAAGTACGGTTACGACGTTCGGACACACCATTATGCTGTGGTGTTCCGGGTGGCGTGAGCTGTGAAACTATTCCACATTGTTTCAAATGAAGACCAAACTCGTAACTCAAAATATTCTCCTCCACGATCAGATCGTAGAAACTTTATTTTCTTGTTACGATGATTCTCTACTTCACTCTGAAATTCTTTGAACTTTTCAAATGTTTCAGACTTGTTCTTTATTAAGTAGATATACCCATATCTGCTCAAATCATCAGTGAAGGTCAAAAAATAACGATACCCGCCGCGAGCTTCAACACTCATTGGTCTGCATACATCAGTATGTATGATTTCCAACAAATATGTTGCTCGCTCCATAGTTCCGGAGAACAGAGTTTTAGTCATCTTGCCCATGAGGCATGGTTCGCAAGCACCAAGTGATTCATAATCAAGTGATTCCAAAAGTCCATCATTATGGAGTTTCTTCATGCATTTTACACCAATATGACCTAAACGGCAGTGCCACAAATAAGTTGCACTATCATTATTAACCTTGCATCTTTTGGATTCAATATTATGAATATGTGTATCACACGATCGAGATCCAACAAACTATTTTCATTGGGTGTATGACCATAGAAGGTTTTATTCATGTAAACAGAACAACAATTATTCTCTAACTTACATGAATAACCGTATTGCAATAAACATGATCAAATCACATTCATGCTCAACACAAACACCAAATAACACTTATTTAGGTTCAATACTAATCCCGAAAGTATAGGGAGTGTGCGATGATGATCATATCAATCTTGGAACTGCTTCCAATACACATCGTCACTTCATCCTTTAACTAGTTTATGTTCATTATGCAACTCCCACTTCGAGTTACTACTCTTTAGCAACTGAACCAATATCAAATACTGAGGGGTTGCTATGAACACTAGTAAAATACACATCAATAATCTGTATATCAAATATACCTTTGTTCACTTTGCCATCCTTCTTATCCGCCAAGTATCTAGGGCAGTTCCACTTCTAGTGACCATTTCCTTTGCAGTATAAGCACTTGTTTCAGGCTTGAGTTTAGCTTTGGGTTTCTTCACGGGAGTGACAACTTGCTTGTCATTCTTCTTGAAGTTCCCCTTCTATCCCTTTGCCCTTTACTTGAAACAAGTGGTCTTGTTAACCATCAACACTTGATGCTTTTTCATGATTTCTACCTTCGCCGATTTCAGCATCGTGAAGAGCTCGGGAATTACATTCGTCATCCCTTGCATATTATAGTTCATCACAAAGTTCTACTAACTTGGTGATAGTGTCTAGAGAACTTTGTCAATTACTATCTCATCTGGAAGATTAACTCCCACTTTATTAAAGCAATTGTACTACCCAGACAATCTGAGCACATGCTCATTGGTTGAGCTATTCTCCTCCATCTTGTAGGCAAAGTACTGTCAGAGGTCTCATACCTCTTGACACGGGCATGAGTATGAAATACTAATTTCAACTCTTGGAACATCTCATATGCTCCGTGGCGTTTCAAAAAGTTTTTGAAGTCCCGGTTATAAGCCGTAAAGCATGGTGCACTAAACTATCAAGTAGTCATCATATTAAGCTTTTGTCAAAACGTTCATAACGTCTACATCTGCTCCTGCAATAGGTCTGTCACCTAGCGGTGCATCAAGGACATAATTCTTCTGTGCAGCAATGAGGATAATCCTCAGATCACGGAACAATTCCGCATCATTGCTACTAACATCTTTCAACTTGGTTTTCTCTAGGAACATATGAAAAATAAACAGGGAGCAACATTGCGAGCTATTGATCTACAACATAGATATGCTAATACTACCAGGACTAACTTCATGATAAATTAAAGTTCAATTTAATCATATTAATTTAAAGAACTCCCACTTAGATAGACATCCCTCTTGTCATCTAAATGATCACGTGATCCAAATCAACTAAACCATGTCCGATCATCACGTGAGATGGAGTAGTTTCAGTGGTGAACATCTTATGTTGATCATATCTACTATATGATTCACGCTCGACCTTTCGGTCTCAAGTGTTCCGAGGCCATATCTGTATATGCTAGGCTCGTCAAGTTTAACCCGAGTATTCTGCGTGTGCAAAACTGGCTTACACCCGTTGTATTTGAACGTAGAGCTTATCACACCCGATCATCACGTGGTGTCTCGGCACGACGAACTTTCGCAACGGTGCATACTCAGGGAGAACACTTATACCTTGAAATTTAGTAAGGGATCATCTTATAATGCTACCGTCGTTCTAAGAAAAATAAGAAGCATAATAAGATAAACATCACATGCAATCAAAATATGTGACATGATATGGCCATCATCATCTTGTGCTTTTGATCTCCATCTCCAAAGCACCGTCATGATCACCTTCACAAAACATGATCATCTCATACAAAAACCGTATAACTCATCATGTCTTGACCATATCACATCACAACATGCCCTGCAAAAACAAGTTAGACGTCCTCTACTTTGTTGTTGCAAGTTTTACGTGGCTGCTACGGGCTTTAGCAAGAACCGTTCTTACCTACGCATACAAAACCACAACGATGTTTTGTCAAGTATGTGCTGTTTTAACCTTCACAAGGACCGGGCATAGCCACACTTGATTCAGCTAAAGTGAGAGAGACAGACACCCGCCAGTCACCTTTAAGGAACGAGTGCTCGTAACGGTGAAACCAGTCTCGCGTAAGCGTACGCGTAATGTCGGTCCGGGCCGCTTCATCTCACAATACCGCCGAAGCAAAGTATGACATGCTGGTAAGCAGTATGACTAGTATCGCCCACAACTCATTGTGTTCTACTCGTGCATATCATCTACGCATAGACCTGGCTCATGATGCCACTGTTGGGGAACGTAGTATTTTAAAATTTTCCTACGATCACGCAAGATCTATCTACCAGATGCATAGCAACGAGAGGGAAGAGTGTGTCTACGTACCCTCGTAGACCGGGAGCGGAAGCGTCAAGTGACGCGGTTGATGTTGTCGAACTTCTTCGCGATCCAACCGATCAAGCACCGAACGTACGACACCTCCGCGTTCAGCACACGTTCAACTTGATGACGTCCCACGAGCTCTTGATCCAGTTGAGCTTCACGGGAGAGTTTCGTCAGCACGACGGCGTGGTGACGGATATGATGTGTTCACCGGCGCAGGGCTTCGCCTAAGCTCCGCGACGGTATGACCGAGGTGTGATTCTGTGGAGGGGGGCACCGCACACGGCTAAAACAATTCAACTTGTGTGTCTTTGGGTGCCCCCTGCTCCCGTATATAAAGGGGCAAGGGAGGGAGGCCGGCCGGCCCTTCCTGGTGCGGCTAGGGAGTGGACTCCTACTAGGAATAGGATTGCAATCCTATTCCTAGTAGGATTCACCAAAAGAAGGAAGAGGGAAAGGAATAGGAGAGGTGGCGCCCCCCCCCCCAATCCTAGTCCAACTAGGAACCCTAGGTGGGGGCGCCGGCCAGCCCTATGGGCTGCCTCTCTCTTTCCCTTTAGGCCCACTATGGACCATCCCCTCTCGTAGGGGGTTCCGGTAACCCCCTCCGACAATCCCGATAAATCCGAAACTTTTCCGGAACACTTCCGGTGTCCGAATATAGTCGTCCAATATATCAATCTTTATGTCTCGGACATTCCGAGACTCCTCGTCATGTCCGTGATCTCATCCGGGACTCCGAACTACCTTCGGTACATCAATACTCATAAACTCATAATACCGATCGTCATCAAACGTTAAGCGTGCGGACCCTACGGGTTCGAGAACTATGTAGACATGACCGAGACTCATCTCTGGTCAATAACCAATAGCGGAACCTGGATGTTCATATTGGCTCCTACATATTCTACGAAGATCTTTTATCGGTCAGAATCGCATAACAACATACGTTGTTCCTTTTGTCAAACGGTATGTTACTTGCCCGAGATTCGATCGTCGGTATCTCTATACCTAGTTCAATCTCGTTACCGGCAAGTCTCTTTACTCGTTTCGTAACACATCATCTCGCGACTAACTCATTAGTCTTTTGCTTGCAAGGCTTATTGTGATGTGTGTTACCGAGAGGGCCCAGAGATACCTCTCCGACACTCGGAGTGACAAATCCTAATCTTGATCTATGCCAACACCACGAATACTTTCGGAGACACCTGTAGAGCATCTTTATGATCACCCAGTTACGTTGTGACGTTTGATAGCACACAAGGTGTTCCTACGGTATTAGGGAGTTGCATAATCTCATAGTCATAGGAACATGTATAAGTCATGAAGAAAGCAATAGTAGTAAAACTAAACGATCATAGTGCTATGCTAACGGATGGGTCTTGTCCATCACATCATTCTCCTAATGATGTGATCCCGTTGATCAAATGACAACTCATGTCTATGGCTAGGAAACATAACCATCTTTGATCAATGAGCTAGTCTAGTAGAGGCATACTAGGGACATACTATTTTGTCTATGTATTCACACATGTATCAAGTTTCCGGTTAATACAATTCTAGCATGAATAAAAGACATTTATCATGATATAAGGAAATATAAATAACAACTTTATTATTGCCTCTAGGGCATATTTCCTTCACGATGATCTAGCGCCGAACGGACGGCACCTCCGCATTCAACACACGTCCGGTACAGCAACGTCACCTCCTTCTTGATCCAGCAAGATGGGAGGAGAGGTCGTCGGAGATCCAGCAGCACGACGGCGTGGTGGTGGATGCAGCGGGAAATCCTGCAGGGCTTCGCCGGCGCCCTACGGAGGAGTAGAAAGGTGTGACGGGAGGGGGAGAGGCGCCAGAGGCTTGGGGTGCGGCTGCCCTCTCGCCCCCACTATATATAGGGGCCAGGGGGGTGCGCCAGCCCTGCAGATCCCATCTGCAAAGGGGGCGGCGGCCTGGGGAGGGGGAAACTTGCCCCCCAAGGCATAGGGGGCGCCCCCTCCCCTAGGGTTTCAACCCTAGGCGCATGGAGGGGGGGCCCAAGTGGTGCGCCAGCCCACCAGGGGCTGGCCCCTTCCCCTTGCGGCCTAGGGGACCCACCGGGATGGGTGGCCCCACCCGGTGGACCCCCGGGTCCCCTCCGGTGGTCCCGGGACACTCCCGGTGACCCCCGGAGTTCACCCGATGGCCGAAACTGGACTTCCTATATATCATTCTTTACCTCCGGACCATTTCGGAACTCCTCGTCACGTCCGAGATCTCATCCGGGACTCCGAACAACTTTCGGGTTTCCACGTGCATGTATCTCTACGACCCTAGCGTCACCGAACCTTAAGTGTGTAGACCCTACGTGTTCGGGAGACACGTAGACATGACCGAGACCACTCTCCGGTCAATAACCAACATCGGGATCTGGATACCCATGTTGGTTCCCATGTTTTCCTCGATGATCTTCATCGGATGAACCACTGTGTCAAGGATTCACTCAATCCCGTACGTTATTCCCTTTGTCCATCGGTACGGTACTTGCCCGAGATTCGATCGTCGGTATTCCCGATACCTTGTTCAATCTCGTCATGGCAAGTCTCTTTACTCGATCCGTAATCCATCATCCCATGACTAACTCCTTAGTCACCTTGAGCTCATTATGATGATGTATTACCGAGTGGGCCTAGAGGTACCTCTCCGTCATACGGAGTGACAACATCCCAGTCTCGGTTCGTACCAACTCAACAAACACTTTCGGAGATACCCGTTGCGTACCTTTATAGCCACCCAGTTATGTTGTGACGTTTGGCACACCCAAAGTATTCCTACGGCATCCGGGAGTTGCACAACCTCATGGTCTAAGGAATAAATACTTGACACCGAAAAGCTTAGGCATTACGAACTATACGATCTCGTGCTATGCTCAGGATTGGGTCTTGTCCATCACATCATTCTCCTAATGATGTGATCCCGTTATCACCGACATCCTATGTCCATGGTCAGGAAACCGTGACCATCTGTTGATCAACGAGCTAGTAACTAGAGGCTTACCAGGGACACATTGTGGTCTATATATTCACACATGTATCGCTGTTTCCGTACAATACAATTCAAGCATGAATAACAGACAATTATCATGAACAAGGAAATATAATAATAATACTTTTATTATTGCCTCTAGGGCATATTTCCAACAGTACGGAACTGCTTGGACGCTGTAGCACGAGCGGGGTTCGAGCGACGAGGCTCAGAACTGGAGCCACCACCTATGACACACAACACAAACACGCGAGAAATCAAACACCGTTAATGCAAAGACCATGGCCAAAACCAACAGGAAGTAGACACAAGATTATGAGGGAGACTACATCAAAGTTTGGAATCAACAAGGCGGATAAAGGTATCCACGAAACAAAAAATTTGTTCTGCTCGGAGCGCGGTACTACTGCGATCTGAGCGGAAGAAAAAATTTAGTGCCGCGCCCCCCGCGCCGGAGGCGTGGTAGTACCGCACGAGCGGATCTAGCACAGGACCACCCCAGATCTGTCCTTTTCTTCACCAAGATTCAAACTTAGAAGTATTCTACCACAAAATAATGCATCTACTACAAGCCACACCTCCTAACTCTTCCCCTTTTCACAGAACTAGAAACAAGAATATGGAACCACAATATATTATCCCCAACCACCTAGAGAGGACAAAAACTCAAGAACGAGAACGGGGGCGGGAAAAATACCGTGGTCCATGGCTAAGGGGAGAAGTGGGGAGCAATCCCACCGGTCAAAACGAGTGGACGGCGGCCGGAGACGGAGATCCGGTGAAGAACTCCGCCGCCGTTCTTGGAGAGGAGAGAGAGGAGAGTGGGGGGAAATGAGGAGATGAGAGAGAGAAAACTTCCCCAGCCGCGCACTTAGGGGCTGTTTGGATTGTGACTATGTTTGCCTTATATTGCCACATTACTTTTTGCCACACTTGCTGCACTTGCCTAACTTGAGTTGCTCAAATTGTTAGCCACACTTTGGCTTGCCTAAGGGAATCTTGCCACACTTTTTGTGTCTATTACATGTGGGGTTCACTGCTCATAAAAAATATCTTGCATTAGGTGTGGCTAGAACCAAACACCCACCTAACATGGTCAAACTTGCCTAAGGTGAGGTGTGGCAAAGTGTGGTTGGAAACCAAACAACCCCTTAACCCCCACGGGTCATCGCGGCGCGGTACTACCGCTGGTCATTGCGGTAGTACCGCCCCGGGCGGAAGTACCACACCAAGGGCGCTAGTACCGCTCCCCCAGCGGCAGTAAAAAATTACTGCCGTGCCAGGGGCGGTAGTACCGTGCCACTCTTGTGAGAAGGATGCACAAATCTCCTTCTCTCCTCAGCGGTAATACGTGGCTTGCTATGATAGTACCGTATGTCCAAGAACTTTGGTTAGGGCCAGAAACGATCTAAAGCAAAAACAAAGACACCCAAAAACCACAAGGCAAACAAAAGCACACACGAAAGGACAAGCAACAAACTCTCAAAAGAGAGGGCGGTGGCTGGAGCCACCTATGTTTGAGTAAATTGGTATGGCACCGCGAAGAATTATCCTTGGGCCCATGACCAAAACTCGTCTTTGAAGCACAAGTGTCATCATAAATGATGAATGTGGAAGAGTTGATCAATTTATGCATAATGGGGGGAGGGAGAGTTAATTGAGAGAACAACACTCCCCCTATGTCCATGCCTACATCTAGGCTAGATAATCATATTGAGTGGGAGGAGTGTGTGTAAGGTTTCAAGCCACATTGCTCAAATCGATGATATTTAGCTCATGCCTTAACTCGCGAAATCTTGCTTCATCCAATGGCTTCGTGAAGACATCTGCAAGGTTATCATGAGTGTTGACATAGTGAAGCTCTATTTCTCCTCGTCAAATATGATCCCGGATGAAGTGATACTGAATCTCATATGCTTCGTCTTGAAGTGTTGCACCGGGTTGAGAGAAATCTTGATGGCACTTTCATTGTCACACCAAATACGCACTTTGTCACAAGTGACACCATAATCCTTTAAAGTTTGCCTCATCCATAGAAGTTGAGCACAACAACTGCCAGCTGCCACATACTCCGCTACAGTGGACGAGAGAGACACACAACTTTGCTTCTTGGAAGACCAACTTACAAGAGAGCAACCAAGGAATTGGCACCCTCCGGAAGTGGACTTCCTATCCACTTTGTCTCCTGCCCAATCCGAATCAGAGAAACCTACAAGGTTGAAGTTTGCTCCTCTTGGGTACCATAAGCCAAAGTTTGGGGTATGAGCCAAATATCGAAAGATTCGCTTGACTGCCACAAAGTGACTTTCCTTAGGTGAGGCTTGAAACCGTGCACAGATTCCCACACTCAACATAATATCCGGTCTAGATGCACAAAGGTAAAGCAAGGAACCAATCATAAAACGATATGCCTTTTGATCCGCCGCTTTACCATTGGGATCAATGTCAAGTTGGCACTTGGTTGGCATTGGAGTAGTAGCTGGCTTGACATCACTTAGATTAAACCTCTTGAGCATGTCTTGAGTGTACTTGGCTTGTTTGATGAAGATTCCTTCTCTTCTTTGCTTAATCTCAAACCCAAGGAAGTACTTCAACTCTCCCATCATGGACATCTCAAAATGCGTGGTCATGAGTGCGGCAAATTCATCATTGAAAGTTTTGTTAGGAGAACCAAAGATAATATCATCAACATATAGTTGGCAGACAAACAACTCTCCTTTGACCTTCTTAGTAAAAAGAGTGGGGTCGATTTTCCCAATTTCAAACCCACGATCTTGCAACAACTCGGTAAGATGCTCATACCACACACGTGGAGCTTGTTTAAGGCCATAGAGCGCCTTATCGAGTTGATACACGTGATTGGGGAACTTAGGATCCTCGAACCCCGGGGGTTGTTTGACATACACCAACTCATTAATAGGACCATTAAGAAATGCACTTTTCACATCCATTTGTTGCAACTTAAAGTTGTGATGAGAGGCATAGGCAAGCAACAAACAGATAGATTCAAGGCGAGCAACGGGGGCAAAGGTTTCACCGTAGTCGATTCCCTCGATTTGGGAGTAGCCTTGAGCCACCAATCATGCCTTGTTGCGAATGACAATGCCATGAGCATCCTGCTTGTTCTTAAAAATCCACTTGGTTCCGATGACATTATGGTTCTCCTTTGGCCTCGGCACTAGACGCCACACTTTGTTGCGCTCGAAGTTGTGGAGTTCTTCATGCATGGCATTAAGCCAATCAGGGTCTTCGAGCGCCTCATAGACCTTTTGAGGTTCAACACAGGAGACAAAAGCTTGATGAGCACAATAGTTTGCTAATTGTCTACGAGTTCTTACCCCCTTTGTGATGCTTCCAAGAATATTCTCCATGTGATGTTCCCTAGAAGCAAGACCGGAGGCAACTTTTGCAGCACGACGCTCCAATTGCTCTTCAAGAGATAATTGAGGAGCACTGAGTTGATCATCTTGAGCGACGTCAAGAGCCTGATCTTGATCTTGAGCTTCCTCTTGATCTTGATCTTGCTCAGGGGAGAGAACTTGGCCTTGTGCATCATTTGGTGGCTCACCACCATCTTGTGATTGATCTTGCACTTGGCCTTGTTCGTCCGGTTGAGGGCCTTCACTTTGTTCTTCGAAATCTTGTGGGTCTTGGGTTGGTGATGGTTCCACTTGAGTGGAACATCGTCCTTCTCCTTCGGCCACAAGGGGTTCCTCAATGGGTAGGATATAGCCAACACCCATTCTTCTTATGGCTTGAGGAGGAATTTCATCACCTACATCACAAGTACCACTTTGCTCCACTTGGGAGCCGTTATTCTCATCAAACTCTACGTTACACGTCTCCTCAATGAGTCCATTGGATTTGTTGAGGACACGGTAAGCATGAGAGTTTGTAGCATAACCAACAAATATGCCCTCATGAGCTATAGACTCAATTTTAGACAAACGAGCACCTTTCTTAAGGATGAAACACTTACACCCGAACACCCGGAAGTACTTGAGATTGGGCTTGTTACCGGTAAGAATCTCATATGGAGTCTTGTTCAAGCCTTTGCGGAGATAGAGCCGATTGGATGCATGACATGCGGTATTGATGGCTTCGGCCCAAAAGTTGTATGGAGACTTGAATTCTGCCATCATGGTCCTCGCCGCGTCCATCAATGTCCGGTTCTTTCTCTCCGCTACACCATTTTGTTGAGGGGTATAAGGTGCGGCATATTGATGTTTGATCCCCTCATCACTAAGAAACTCATCCAAGGTGTAGTTCTTGAACTCGGTGCCGTTGTCACTTCGGATCATCAAGACCTTTGCATCATGTTGACGTTGAGCTTCATTTGCAAAGTTGATGACGGTTTGTTGGGTATCGCTCTTCTTCTTGAAGAAATATACCCATGTGTATCTTGAATAATCATCCACAATCACCAAGCAATACTTTCTGCCCCCAAGACTATCAAAGGATGGAGGCCCAAAGCGATCCATGTGAAGGAGCTCTAATGGTCTTTTTGAGTAGATGATAGTCGTGGGAGGGTGAGCCGTCTCATGTAGCTTTCCTTCAATACAAGCACTGCAAGCACGATCTTTGGCAAAGCTAACATTTGTTAGTCCACGAACATGGTCCCCCTTGAGAAGACTTTGCAAAGATCTCATATTGACATGGGCTAACCGGCGATGCCAAAGCCATCCCACGTCAACTTTAGCCATTAGGCATGTCGCGGTCTTAGTGGGTTGCTCCGAGAAGTTAACCACATAGAGACCGTTCTCGACATGTCCAACATAGGCTACTTTAAGAGTCTTGCTCCACAAGAGGGACACAATATCAATATCAAAGAATGTGGCAAAGCCCATGAGTGCAAGTTGACGAACATAAAGTAAGTTGTATGCAAGGGACTCAACAAGCATGACTTTCTCGATCGTGGGATCATGAGAAACGACAACCTTGCCAAGTCCCAATACCTTAGAAGATGAAGCATCACCCCATTCGACGTTGGTGGCCATTGATGAACCTTGATGCACGTCCACCACCAAGTCTTTGCTTCCGGTCATATGATTTGTGGCTCCACTATCGAGCAACCATGATCCCCCACCGAAAGCAAACTCCTACATGAGATCAATGCTTGGATTTAGGTACCCATTTGGTAATGGGTCCTTTGAGGTTAGTAACAAGGGTCTTAGGAACCCAAATTGACCATTCAATGTACTCATAAGAAGAACCAACAAATTTAGCAAAGACATGACCATCACTAGCACGACATAAAACATATGATGGATTAAAGTCGTCGGCTATGTTTGATGGCATGGTAGGGTTTTTCTTGACTCCACCACTTTTCACATTGTTCTTCTTCTTCTTAGAGGCACCCTCTCCCTCTTTCACAAATGTTTGTTTGAGAGGAGGAGGTTCCTTGGTCTTGTCGTTCTTCTTCTTCTTGGTCTTGGGAGCAAACCCAATTCCTTCCTTTGCCACAACCTCCTTTTGATTTCTCAAAAGATCGTTGAGGTTCTTCTCACCTTGTATACATGTCACAAGGCCTTTCTCAAGTTGCTTCTTCAACTTGGAATTCTCTTCAACAAGATGCACATGCTCACAACATGGGTTAGTAGCATTCGCATTATCAATCAACACCATGCGAGGAAAGATAACTTTCTCCTTGGTTAGCGAAACTTGGAGTTGATCATGAGACTCTTTGAGAGAAGCGTGTACACCTTTCAAGGCCTTGTGAGCCTTGTCAAGTGTAACAAACTCCTCCTTGAGTCTAGCATGGTCAACCACAAGTTTTGCCTTCTCGAAATTAATCATACGAGAGACAACTAAAGCATGATTGAGATCTTTCTTTAATTTAGCATGATCATCGTTGTGTGACTCCTCAAGAGCCAAACGAAGACCACACTCTTCCTCTAGAGCATTAGAGAGATCCGATATCTCATCGGCATAGTCTCGACTATGTCCTTCCATTTTATAAATGGTCTCCTCGTGAGCCTCGATCATGTCATTGGCCTCATCGAGTTGTTCCAAGAGAGCAACGAAGTGCTTCTTGGGTTTGCCCTTGAGTTTGCTCATAAACAACTCAAATTCATTCTTTTCCTCCTCTGCCTCCTCACTCTCATCAATACAATCCGTCAATGAAGGATTAGAGGTGATGGTAGTGTTGATGTTGGGAGTTACCTTGTTGGTGGCCTTAGCCATGAGACACTTGGCGGTGATGTTCTCATTTGGTGAGTCGAAGAGAGATGAGCGTGGAGTAGTAGCAATAGCAATTATGGCCATGGTGACCACCTCATCATCTTCATCATCATCATCAACATATTATTCTTGAGCCACCAATCCTTTGGGAGGGGTCTTCTTGTTGAGGTTGTTCTTGTTGGGATAAGACTTGGCCTTGTCCTTTCGGATAAGCTTGCCTCCATAGTCTTCTCTTTTCTCATATGGGCAATCTACAACAAAGTAGCTCACATTTCCACAGTTGAAGCATGTTCTCACTCGTTGCTTGCCCTTGTTGCCACTTGAGTTGTTCTTGTTGAAGTTGGGCCTTGAGTTCTTCTTGTTGCCCCAAAATTGCCGTGATGCAAGAGCCATGTGCTCATGATAGGCATATTTGGTGTCCTCGGGGCTACACTCATCGTCATCCTCTTCCTTCTCTTCTTCCACACAAGCCTTGGCTTTTAAGGCAAGGTTAGGCTTCTTTGATCGTTGAGCTCTTAAAACCGCATTGTCGGCGGTCTTGTCCAAGATCCTCATGGCAACGAACTCATCCAACACTTCATTTGAAGATAAAGTGTGGAAGTCCGGTCTTTGGTGGATGACAAAGGACATGGCCTTGTGGTAAGGCATCATGGCCTTGAGAAACTTGCGCTTGATCCAATTGTCATCCGTATCCTTGCTCCCATGATCTTGAAGTGAAACCGCAAGAGTGGTTAATCTCCGATAAAGTTCACGGGGATCTTCATCTTCGATCATAGCAAACTCATCGGTTTCATCTTGCATAACTTCATAGTTTGAGTGTTGAATGCTTGCGCTTCCCTTGTACATGGAACCAACATGCTCCCATGCTTCCTTGGCCACGGTGAAGGGTCGAAGGTGTGCAATGTCTTCTGGTGGGATAGCATCTTGAAGTATGCAAAGAACGGATTCATTGAATTGATGATCTGCAGCTTCTCTCGGAGTTAAGTTGTCGGGATCATGTGGGTAGAAACCATGCTCAATGATTCTCCGAAGATTAGTAGAACAATGATTTAAGTGACGTTTAAAGGGAAACATCCAAGTAGCAAAATCAGAATTTTTCATGAACTTTGGAGGAGGACCAACGGAATTTAAATGCGGAGTAGGAACGGGTCCTCCATAGTGGGAGGAGGAGCGGAGTGGGCAAAAATCCCAGTCCCATTCTTAGTAACCGGGGCTTGCTCAGTAATAGCTTCTCCCTTGTCGGGAGTAGCCTTCGACACGTTGGTAGCGGAACAAACCACTTCCAACGGTGTGGTGGATAATTTAAGTCCCTCAAGAAGTTCCTTAAACATGCCTTTGACCTCGGTCGCTAGTGATTCTTTCAATGTGACCATTGCCACATTGAACTCATCACGAGAGACCAAGGCTCCCCCATCAGACGTAGGCAAGGACGGAGTTCCGCCGGTGTGTCCCTCCGTCTCGACTACTTTGTCACCCATACTCTTCGGACGGTAAAGTCCTTATAAAGAGACGAGGCTATGATACCAATTGAAAGGATCGATATGGTTAACTAGAGAGGGGGGGGGGTGAATAGGCAACTGACAATTTTTAGCTATTCTTAACCAATTTAAGTTAAGTAACAAAGTAAGTTGTCTAGATATGCAACTAGGGTGACAACTTATCGGAAGCAAAGATAACAACCTCACAAGCAAGCTAGCTAAGGTAAACAAGGAAAGCTTGCATAAGTAAAGGAAAGAAATAACCACAAGTGGAGCCGATGAAGACGAGGATGTGTTACCGAAGTTCCTTCCATTTGAGAGGAAGTACGTCTCCGTTGGAGCGGTGTTGAGGCACAATGCTCCCCAAGAAGCCACTAGGGCCACCGTATTCTCCTCACACCCTCACACAATGCAAGGCGCCATGATTCCACTAGTGGTTCCCTTGAAGGCGGCAACTGAACCTTTACAAACAAGGTTGGGACTCTCTCCACAACCGAATTGGAGGCTCCCAACGACACCATGAAGCTTCACCACAGTGGAATATGGCTTCGAGGTGACCTCAACCGTCTAGGGTGCTCAAACACCCAAGAGTAACAAGATCCGCAAGGTATTAGTGGGGGGAATCAAATATCTCTTGGTGGAAGTGTAGATCGATGCCTTCTTAAGCAATCTCGAGGAAATCAACAAGTTTGATTGGCTAGGGAGAGAGATTGGGCGGAAATGGAGCTTTGAGCAACAATGGAGCTTTTGGGGAGGAAGAGGTAAGTCTTCGTGGAGAAGAAGACTCCCTTATATAGTGGAGAAGGGGATCCAGCCGTTGAGCAATAAGTGCTCTGTGACCCGCGGTACTACCGCTCCTTTGGAGCGGTACTACCGCAGTGCCTTGCGGTACTACTGCAGGGACCTGCGGTAATACCGCAACGCAGATACGTAGAGGAATGGGCCGGACCACGGTAGTATAAAAATAACTTCCGTGGGTACTTCCGCTTCGATAAAAATGCGCAAAAGTCCGACACGGTAGTACCGCACAGGAGGCGCGGTACTACCGCGTAGGAGCGGATGTAAAACATTACATCCGCACCTACTGCCGCATGTGTTAAAACTGTGACCGACACTTACGGTACTACCGCACAGGAGAGCGGTACTACCGCAGTGCCTCGCGGTACTACCGCACATCAGGGGCGGTACTACCGCGCTAGGGCGGATGTAAAAAATTACATCCGCTCCTACTACCGCAAGCTTGCGGTACTACCGCTCCCTTGAGCGGTACTACCGCGGGTCACAGGACTTCTACATTTTGGCACCTTACTGATGGCAAGAAAAAGATAGAAGGAAAGAGGCTCAATTGAAACAAAGGAAAGGTGGTGCAAAGGAAAAGATGTGTACGTGTTGATTCCTCCCTAACCTTTCCGAGGCGGACTCCCCTCTTAATAGTACGACTTTCCTACGACTCAAATCCATCGAAAAGAACCGAAAAGAAACGCCGTCTTCGACAAGCTTCGAGGGGCACCAAATCATCTCGTGCCAAACTGGGAGATCTCTGAAATGCTTAGTGCAGTCCGCAAATGTATTGTCATCAGTCACCAAAACTACTTAGGAGAAACATGCCCTTACATAAAGTCCGGCTATTTAAGCTGGGCGACGTTCACAACCCTAGCAACATACACTTCCTCTTTGCGCAGCCAGTCCGAGCCCATCCAGCTCTCTCCTGCTTTGCCTCACTCTTCACACGTCGTCCGGCTTCGCCATGGCCCGACAAAAGAAGATAGCGTATGCTATGCTCATATCGGAGCGCCAGTTCCAGATTGATGTTCCTATGAAGGTGGCGGGTCTAGAGGAGGAGGAGGCGG
>LR738715.1:729785449-729840557 GCA_902687465.1 Secale cereale
GGGGGGTCCGAAGGAGGACGAGGCGAAGCGTGTTTGTCATAGTAGGTCACGTTTTTTTGTCATGCATGTACATCCATGACGATTTTATGACAGAATTAAGATAGTGATACATGTGCTGTCGTAGAAGTGTTCCATGATAATATCAAAATTATCATCACGGAAGTGTGATGACAAATGCCGCGTCATGGAAGTGCTTTCGTCAAGGGTAACCGACATGTGGCATCCACCGTAACGGGTCGCCGTTAAGCTATCGGGTCCGGTTTTGAATCCAATAACCCACTAAAAGCCACAACCAATGGCGATTTTCCACGTGTAAAATTCTCATTGGTCGACGAAACCACGTGTCAGCTCCGTGTTGGCACGTATGTCACTCATCCAATGGGCGAGATGCACCTATGATATGTTAAGACGTGGACCGGCCCAAAAATGGCCCATAAATATTAAATGGACCGGCCCAGCTAAAGGCCCGTAGTATTTACTCAAGTACTATTAGGCCAGCCCACTAACGGTGTGCTTAAACATGGCCCAATTACGGCCCAAAGCCATATCTGGCCCGTTAATGTTTTGCCCAGTATTTGGGCCCGATTACGGCCCAGTGATTTTCGGCCTGTTAGAGGCCCAATGAAGACATGGGCTCATTTCAGCCTGGTGTGTCTTTCGGCCTGGGAATGGCACGTGCTGCCCATGGGCCATATATGGTCCGACGCAAGATCTAGCCCACTAACGGCATATGATCAAGGTGGCAACAGTTTAGCTCAACGTGACATTGGGCCTGTTAAAGGCCCGTCGTATAATTCGGCCCGTTGATGCCTCTACTAAGCTTTCGGCCTCTTAAAGGCCCATGATATCAGTGGGCCAACTAAGGCCCCAGATATGTTTCGGCCTGGTAATGGCCCGTCATATAACTGGGCTAATAATGGCCCTGTCTACATTTCAGCCTGCTAAAGACCCGTGGACGACTTTTGGAAATTTCCCAACATGCATTTCGCCCTGCTAAAGGCTCATGGTATCTTCTAGGCCTCAACAGGCCAGCGGAATATTTAGCCTATTTACGGCCCAAAGCAACATGGGCCCAACTAAGCGTTGGGTCCACTAAAGACCGAACTAAACAATGGGCCAAATGTAGGCCCGTGTAAGTTGTGGGCCTGGCGCAAAGTCTGAAGGGCCCCAATGGCCTCTTAGGCCCAAAAAAGTTGCGTACAGGCCCAATTGTGGCCCGTTAGTGGCAAAAGTTTCAGCCCGGTCGACTATGTCACATTTTCGCAGTTTTTTTCACATAGCGAATGATGGCATATACGATAACTAGTAGGAATTAAGAACAAAACTACTCGGCATTGTAACTTAGAACAAACCTACACTATACAATAAAGGATTTATGGTATATTACATCCATTGGGCATCGAAGTTCGCCACGAGTGATCCTAAAGCGCAACAAAGAAGCAGATTACAAAAACTGGGCGCCATTGCACGTAAAAAAAACTAAACCAAGACCATTTCCAAGATAGTTCAAGAAAGGTTAGCCTTGCGCGGGAGCTGCTGCACAAGCTGTTGAGCAAGGATGTGAGACCGTCCTAGCATGTCGGTCATTGTCGGCATTCTGGGAACCAGGGTACCCAGACTTGCCTGCCTGCGGCCCATGACGTGGCTCCCGTGCTGGCCTGGTACGGCCCATCTTTAGCATTGGCACTCAAGACCCTCGCGGGTGCCAAGCCTCACGAGGCGAACGACACCAAGACCTCCGGAGGGAGCAGTCCCGCTAGGCTGGCTCCCGAGGGGCGGAGAACTCTATGCGCGCCTCACCTCGTGAGGTTCAGATGACGTAAGCCATGACGACCAAGGCCGGGTGGGCGCCAGTGGGCGTAGGACGACTAGTTTCCTCTTTGGTGCTAAAGAGGCAAGCGCAGGCGCGGAGTCCCGAGGAATCAAGCAAAGGTTTGCATTTATATGCAAAAAGACCAGGATCGCCAGGATGGAAGGACGGAGGTCACCGTCAAGCCCACCGTGGCATTAGGATCAGAAGCTTTGCAGGCGAAGACCACCTTTAGTCAGGATAAAATGTACTAGTTATCTCTCTTTAAATTTGCTCGTTGTGGGATCCCTTCCCGCCTATATTTTGGGGGAAGAGGACCAAGGCTATTATAAATATAGGATAGCCACCACCATAGGAGGGGCATCAGATCTAAGATCCAATAGATCATTGAGACCTCCCTCTAGACAAACACCATCAAGAACACACCTCGCGAGGTGGTTCGCCCACTGTACTAGTTCTTCCTCAGCCCACCTGGAGGCAATCCACCACATTTCAGGAGTAGGGCCACTCACCGCTAGGTGGCCTGAACCTGGGTAAATTGCCTTGTGTCATGTTCTTCATTGTTCCTTGAGCTAGTTCGTAGAAATGGCGAGTAGACTGATAGGGGGAGTTGAGTTCTTCGCATGCAACCTAGTGTTAGAACTTACAAGGGTTTTGCGGAGCCCTGAATCCGATATCTGGTGTGCCAGGTAGGGGTGCGTCGGAGTCTCTCCTCTTTCGATCAGTTCCCCATCACTTCACCATCCCCATGGCGGACGCTCGTTGGGCACATGCTGAGTGTCGGGCCGCTGTCGCTGCCCGCGTGGCCTAGACCGCACCTCCAGGCGACGGCATCCCCCGTCATTCTCCATTGCCGGCGGAGGACACAACCACCGGTCCCACCGTCCACGAGTATCAAGACTCGTTGCTCCCGCTCTCTGCACGACGCGACGGCCGCACTGCAGCTCCGCGCACTGCCTCCTGCGGCCGCTTCATCCTCCCACGCTCGTCGCGGACCGGCAAACTCGCGGGCCACTCTGCTCATGGCGCGAGTGCTCCTACGCTACTACCCGGCCGACGACCTCTACGAGGAATGGCTGGACCGCATCGCCGAGCTCATCAGAGCCGCGGGAGAAGCACAAGCATCATCCCGCTTGCTGCCTCCTCCACCACCTCAGGCGGGTGACCTGGCCCGTGATACGTCTCCAACGTATCTATAATTTTTTATTGTTCCATGCTATTATATTATCTGTTTTGGATGTTTAATGGGCTTTATTATACACTTTTATATTACTTTGAGGACTAACCTACTAACCCAAGGCCCAGTGGAAATTGCTGTTTTTTTTGCCTATTTCAGTGTTTCGCAGAAAAGGAATATCAAACAGAGTCCAAACGAAATGAAACCTCCGGGAGAGTTATTTTTGGAATAATATCAACACATAAGACTTGGAGTACACGCTAGGAAGCGAAAGAGGCGGCCACGAGGGAAGGGGCGTGCCCAGGGGGGTAGGCATGCCCCCACCCTTGTGGGCCCCTCGTGGCTCCCCTGACGTGCCTCTTCCTCCTATGTATACCTACGTACCCTGAAACCATCGAGGAGCACCACGAAATCCTAATTCCACCGCCGCAACCTTCTATTCCCGTGAGATCCCATCTTGGGGCCTGTTCCGGAGCTCCACCTGAGGGGGGTAAACCACGGAGGGCTTCTACATCAACACCATAGCCTCTCCGATGAGTTGTGAGTAGTTTACCACAAACCTTCGGGTCCATAGTTATTAGCTAGATGGCTTCTTCTCTCTCTTTGGATCTCAATACAAAGTTCTCCACGATCATCGTGGAGATCCATTCGATGTAATTCTTTTTGCGGTGTGTTTGTTGAGATCCGATGAATTGTGGGTTTATGATCAAGATTATCTATGAACAATATTGGATTCTTTTCTGAAATATTTTATGTATGATTTAAATATCCTTGCAAGTCTCTTCGAATTAACAGTTTGGTTTGGCCTACTAGATTGGTAGTTCTTGCAATGGAAGAAGTGTTTGGCTTTGGGTTCAATCTTGCAGTGTCCTTTCCCAGTGACAGCAGGGGCAACAAGGCACGTATTGTATTGTTGCCATCGAGGATAAAAAGATGGGGTTTATATCATATTGCATGAGTTTATCCCTCTACATCATGTCATCTTGCTTAAGGCATTACTCTGTTCTTATGAACTTAATACTCTAGATGCATGCTGGATAGCGGTCGATGTGAGGAGTAATAGTAGTAGATGTATGTAGAATCATTTCGGTCTACTTGTCACGGACGTGATGCCTATATACAATGATCATGCCTAGATATTCTCATAACTATGCGCTTTTCTATCAATTGCTCGGCAGTAATTTGTTCACCCGCCGTAGAAATTTGCTATCATGAGAGAAGCCACTAGTGAGACATATGGCCCCGGGTCTATCTTTTATCATATTAGTTTCCGTTAACTTGCTAATTCCTGTTGCCGTTTTTTTACAATCTTTACTTTCAATCTACATATCAAAAATACCAAAAATATTATCTTATCATCGCTATCAGATCTCACTTTTGCAAGTGGCCGTGAAGGGATTGACAACCACTTATCGCGTTGGTTGCAAGGTTCTTATTTGTTTGTGCAGGTATGAGGGACTCGCGCGTGGTCTCCTACTAGATTGATACCTCGGTTCTCAAAAACTGCGGGAAATACTTACGCTACTGTGCTGCATCACCCTTTCCTCTTCGTGGGAAAACAACGCAAGCACGAGAAGTAGCAAAAATAATTTATGGCGCCGTTGCCGGGGAGATCTATGCAAAAGTCATATACCAAGTACCTATCACAAACCCTTATCCCTCGCATTACATTATTTTCCATTTCCCTGTCGTTTTCCTCTCTCCCACTTCACATTTGCCGTTTTATTCGCCCTTTTTCCGTTTGCCTTTTTTCTGATCGCCTTTCTGTTTGCTTGTGTTGCCATGTGACCTCTATTAGCTTGCATCTTTGCTTGCTAAATTATGGATCCTCATCCACTTTCTAATCTTTTTAAGAGATCAAATTATGATGAACCACTTGCTAGTGAGTTGCGTGCACTAGATTATCTTTATGAGGTTTGGCTTGAAATTCGTGAATCTAAAAATTGTGATGAAGTGTTGAAAGAAGAAAATTATGAAGTGATTCACGATAGCTCTTTTAATGAAAAACATGATTGCAATGATACTCTTGTAAATTCTATTAATGTCAATTGTGTTAATGATATGCAAAACCCTAAGCTTGGGGATGCTAGTATTGCTATGTCCACTACTTTTTGCAATGATCATGATTGGGGTGATGCTTCTTACGATGTTGAAAATTTATTTAATCCCCATGGTGAATGTAAGATTGATAATAATGTTTGCAATAATATTTAAAGGGGGTTTGGAAGAGTGTCAAATTTAGATCCCACATATTTGGGGAATGTTCAATCTTATGATTTTTTTGATGAAAGTGGGCTTGGAGAGGTCATGACTTTAGTTAATGTTAATCCCACTACTTTGGAAGAGTGTCAACTTCGCATGCATGTGGATCATGTAGAGAATATTTTATGTGATAGCTATATTTTTTAATTTTCTTATGATACTACATGCAATTATTATGAGAGGGGTAAATACGGTTGTAGAAATCTCCATGTTACTAAATTACCTCTCGTTATGTTGAGATTGCTATTGTCTCTTCCTTCTTCCTTGCATGTGCTAGATCTTGATTGTCTTGCTAATTTGTTTTCCTATAAAATGCCTATGCATAGGAAGTATGTTAGACTTAGATGTGATTTTCACATGCTATATGATGCTTTTTTGTGTGCATCAAGTCTTATCTTTCATGTGAGCATCATTAAAATTATCAATGCCTAGCTAAGGGTGTTAAACGATAGCGCTTGTTGGGAGGCAACCCAATTTTATTTTATTTGCTTTTGCTTCTGTTTAGTAATAAATAATGCATCTAGCTTCTGTTTAGATGTGGTTTTGTGTTTTAATCAGTGTTTGTGCCAAGTAGAACCTTTGGGAAGACTTGGGTAAAGTCTTTGCGATCATGTTGTAAAAAAGCAGAAACTTTTGCGCTCACGATATTAGCTACTATTTTTTTTACTGGAGAGCGATTTTTAGTTGATTATTTTTGCAGATGATTAATAGACAAATTCCTCACATCCACCAATTTATTTCAATTTTTTAGAGTTACAAAAGTATTCGAAAGTTACAGATTGCTACAGACCGTTCTGTTTTTGACAAATTATGTTTTTCGTGTGTTGTTTGCTTATTTTGATGAATCTATGAGTAGTATCTGGGGGTACGAATCATAGAGAAGTTGGAATACAGTGGGTTTAACACCTGTATAAATAAATAATGAGTTCATTACAGTACCTTCGAGTGGTGGTTTGTTTTCTTATACTAACGAAGCTCACGAGATTTTCTGTTAAGTTTTGTGTTGTGAAGTTTTCAAGTATTTGGGTAAGGAATTGATGGACTATGGAACAATGAGTGGCAAGAGCCTAAGCTTGGGGATGCCCAAGGAACCCCAAGGTAAAATTCAAGGACAACCAAAAGCCTAAGCTTGGGGATGCCCCGGGAAGGCATCCCCTCTTTCGTCTTCATCTATAGATAACTTTACTTGAGACTATATTTTTATTCACCACATGATATGTGTTTTGCTTGGAGTTTCATGTATGATTTGAGTCTTTGCTTTTAGTTTACCACAATCATCCTTGCTGGACACACCTTTTGAGGGATATACACATGAATCGGAATTTGTTAGAATACTCTATGTGCTTCATTTATATCTTTTAAGCTAGATAGTTTTGCTCTAGATTCACTTATATCTTTTTATAGCACGGTGGTGGTTTTATTTCATAGAAATTGTTGATCTCTCATGCTTCACTTATATTATTTTGAGAGTCTTTTAGAACACCATGGTAATGTGCTTTGGTTATAAAATTAGTCCTAATATGATAGGCATCCAAGATGGGTATAGTAAAAACTTTCATATAAAGTGCATTGAATATTATGAGAAGTTTGATACTTGATGATTGTTTTGAGATATGAGGATGGTGATATTAGAGTCATTCTAGTAGAGTAGTTGTGAATTTGAGAAATACTTGTGTTGAGGTTTGCAAGTCTCGTAGCATGCACGCATGGTAACCGTTGTGTGATAAATTTGAAGCATGAGGTATTTCATTGAGTGTCATCCTTTGTGTGGAGGTCGGGATCGCGCGATGGTTAACTCCTACCAACCCTTCCCCTAGGACCATGCGTGTAGTACTTTGTTTTGATGACTTGTAGATTTTTGCAATAAGTATGTGAGTTCTTTATGACTAATGTTGAGTCCATGGATTATACGCACTCTCACCCTTCCACCATTGCTAGCCTCTATTGTACTGCACAACTTTCGCCGATACCATACACCTACCTTATACCTTCCTCAAAACATCCACCATACCTACCTATCATGGCATTTCCATAACCATTCAGAGATATATTTCCATGCAACTTTCCACCGTTCCGTTCATATGACACGTTCATCATTGTCATATTTCCATGCATGATCATGTAGTTGACATCGTATTTGTTGCTAGGCCACCATGCATAATTTTTCATACATGTCACTCTTGATTCATTGTACATCCCTGTACACCACCGAAGGCATTCATATAGAGTCATATTTTGTTCTAGTATCGAGTTGTAATCAATGAGTCGTAAATCAATATAAGTGTGATGATCATCATTACTAGAGCATTGTCCCAAATAAAAAAAAGAAAAGAAGAAAGGCCAAAAAAAAGAAAGGCCCAAAAAAAGGAAAAAGAAAAAAATAAAAGAAAAGAAAAAAAAGGGACAATGCTACTATCTTTTTCCACACTTGTGCTTCAAAGTAGCACCATGATTTTCATGATAGAGAGTCTCTTGTTTTGTCACTTTCATATACTAGTGGGAATTTTCATTATAAAACTTGGCTTGTATATTCCAACGATGGGCTTCCTCAAATGCCCTAGGTCTTCGTGAGCAAGCAAGTTGGATGCACACCCACATAGTTTCTTTTGTTGAGCTTTCATACATTTATAGCTCAAGTGCATCCGTTGCATGGCAATCCCTACACACTCACATATATATCTATTGATGGGCATCTCCATAGCCCATTGATACGCCTAGTTGATGTGAGACCATCTTCCTCTTTTTGTCTTCTCCACAACCACCACTCTATTCCACCTATAGTGCTATGTCCATGGCTCACGCACATGTGTTGCGTGAAAATTGAAAGAGTTTGAAAAAATTGAAGTACGAAACAATTGCTTGGCTGAAACCGGGGTTGTGCATGATTTGAGTATTTTTGTGTGACGAAGATGGAGCATAGCCAAACTATATGATTTTGTAGGGATGAACTTTCTTGGCCATGTTATCTTGAGAAGACATGATTGCTTTGTTAGTATGCTTGAAGTATTATTATTCTTATGTCAATATAAACTTTTGTCTTGAATCTTTCGGATCTGAACATTCATGCCACAATAGAGAAAATTACATTGAGAACTATGTTGGGTAGCATTCCACATCAAAAATTCTGTTTTTATCATTTACCTACTCGAGGACGAACAAGAATTAAGCTCGGGGATGCTTGATACGTCTCCAACGTATCTACAATTTTTGATTGTTCCATGCTATTATATTATCTGTTTTGGATGTTTAATGGGCTTTATTATACACTTGTATATTATTTTTGGGACCAACCTACTAACCCAAGGCCCAGTGCAAATTGCTGTTTTTTTGCTAGTGTTTCGCAGAAAAGGAATTCCAAATGGAGTCCAAACGGAATGAAACCTTTGGGAGAGTTATTTTTGGAACAATATCAACACAAAAGACTTGGAGTACATGCCAGGAAGCGGAAGAGGCGGCCACGAGGGCAAGGAGCGCGCCCCTACCCTCAGGGGCCCCTCATGGCTCCCCTGACGTGCCTCTTCCTCTGATATATACCTACGTACCCTAAAACCATCGAGGACCACCACGAAACCCTAATTCCACCGCCGCAACCTTCTGTTCCCGTGAGATCCCATCTTGGGGCCTATTCCGGAGCTCCACCGGAGGGGGATCAATCACGGAGGGCTTCTACATAAACACCATAGCCTCTCCGATGAGTTGTGAGTAGTTTACCATAGACCTTCGGGTCCATAGTTTTTAGCTAGATGACTTCTTCTCTCTCTTTGGATCTCAATACAAAATTCTCCACGATCTTCGTGGAGATCTATTCGATGTAATTCTTTTTGCGGTGTGTTTGTCGAGATCCGATGAACTGTGGGTTTATGATCAAGATTATCTATGAACAATATTGGATTGTTTTCTAAAATCTTTTATGCATGTTTTAAATATCCTTGCAAGTCTCTTCGAATTATCAGTTTGGTTTGGCCTACTAGATTGGTAGTTCTTGCAATGGGAGAAGTGCTTGGCTTTGGGTTCAATCTTGCGGTGTCCTTTCCCAGTGACAGTAGAGGCAGCAAGGCACGTATTATATTGTTGCCATCGAGGATAAAAAGATGGAGTTTATATCATATTGCATGAGTTTATCCCTCTACATCATGTCATCTTGCTTAAGGCGTTACTCTGTTCTTATGAACTTAATACTCTAGATGCATGCTGGATAGCGGTTGATGTGTGGAGTAATAGTAGTAGACACATAATCGTTTCGGTCTACTTGTCACGGACGTGATGCCTATATACAATGATCATGCCTAGATATTCTCATAACTATGCGCTTTTCTATCAATTGCTCGACAGTAATTTGTTCACCCACCGTAGAAATCTGCTATCATGAGAGAAGCCACTAGTGAAACCTATGGTCCCCGGGTCTATCTTTTATCATATTAGTTTCCGTTAACTTGCTAATTTCTGTTGCTGTTGTTTTATTTTACTATCTTTACTTTCAATCTACATATAAAAAATACCAATAATATTATCTTATCATCTCTATCAGATCGCACTTTTGCAAGTGGCCGTGAAGGGATTGACAACCCCTTATCGCGTTGGTTGCAAGGTTCTTATATGTTTGTGCAGGTATGAGGGACTCACGCGTGGTCTCCTACTGGATTGATACCTTGGTTCTCAAAAACTGAGGGAAATACTTACGCTACTGTGCTGCATCACCCTTTCCTCTTCGAGGGAAAACAGCGCAAGCTCGAGAAGTAGCAGCCCGCGGCGCACCTCCTCCTCCTCTCCGATGTGACGGTGTCCTCGAGCCAAGGCGTGAGGCTCCCCAGCGCGATCAGCTGTGCAGGGCGCCTGCGTGTGATGAAGAAAGCCACCAGGTGGTGCGGCAGCCCCAAGGTGCAAATCACCCTTACTTCAGACAAGACGAACATGCATAGCAACTCACATGATATTCAACAAAAGTGTGACAGTTGATGGCGTCCCCAGAAACATGGTTACCGCTCAGCAAGCAACTCATAAGAAATAAGATACATAGGCAACATATTCTTTACCACAATAGTTTTTAGGCTACTTTCCCATGAGCTATGTATTGCATGGTTAGTTTGCTTAGTACAGGTGGAGGTTAGCAAAAGACTGGTAGCGACCAACTAAGAGAGCAATGACGGTCATAATCATGCAGAGCGACAAAGCAATATTGAATCAGGCATGGTAGTTATATCGCTACTCAGAAACAAAAGATCATCAAGGCTTGACAGACTTTCTTTACAGTCTTGAATATGCGTGAGCATACGCCAAGTCAATCAAAATAAATTCTCGAAGGAAGATATTACTAAACCATACCACATCATAGGCAAACAAACCAAGTTGGTACTCCAATAACACATTGGGAACCCCCCAGCTATTTGAGATTAACCATAAGAAAACCTGAACTACTAAGCACCATCATGCAAGTAGCATCTTTATCATAGACACATTAACCAATGCAACGGAAGCAAA
This sequence comes from Secale cereale, assembly GCA_902687465.1. Taxonomy (NCBI): domain Eukaryota; kingdom Viridiplantae; phylum Streptophyta; class Magnoliopsida; order Poales; family Poaceae; genus Secale; species Secale cereale. The sequence goes on from LR738715.1 coordinate 729,796,177, forward strand.
CTCTCTTAATAAGGTGAGCATGGTAATTAAATAGAGTTCAAGCAACCAACTAAATAAAAGCTCTTGAAAAGATAAGCATGAATACTAAGAGCAGAGCACAATAGTAGCTATTAAAAGACAAAGAACACACACAGCATAGATAGACATGAAAATTCTATGTTATGTTCTAGGTAGAAGTGGAGCGTGTTTCTCTCCCACATAAAGGAATGCTGGGTTCCGACTCGTTATGAAAAACTAAAAAGAAAACTAAAAGCAAGACGCTCCAAGCATAGCACATAACACATGAAGTGATAAAAATATAGCGAAACGAAAGACGAACTGATAATGTTGATGGAGAAGGGGATGCACGGGGGCATCCCCAAGCTTAGACGCTTGAGTCTTCTTGAATATTTCTTGGGGGTGCACGGGGGCATCCCCAAGCTTGAGCGCTTGACACTCCTGAATCTTTTTATCATCTTCCCTCGCACACTTGAAAACTCCCTTCATACATAACTCATCATAATCTGATTAGCGAGGTTAGTACCCTTAATAAAATAATTATACCTTGCTGGAAATAAAGATATTCTTGAAGTTCTACTGTTTCTCAAGATTGCAAAAAGGTTTTTGCAAAGAAAAAGCAAGTTCTTAATTTGCAAAGTGAAGGTAAGGCAAAACAGGACAGAATCTGTGAAAAAAAGAACAGCAGGCAGTAATTGATCTGTTCGGGATACTTCTGCAACTCAACTAAAAAAACTCAGAACTGACGCACGAAAGACAATTATATAGAGAACACTGTCAAAAAATTTAGACCAAAAAGATGATCTGGTGATTTTATACGAATTTTTCTATCCAAGGACAGAATCTGTTTCCTGGACAGCACCTCACAACTTTTGAACTTTCTAGCAATCAGAGGCTATACTTGGCACAAATATGAAAAGCAAAGATACAATGATGATGCTACAGCAGTAAACAACATCAAGACACAACAAAAGCAAAAAATTTATTCATGTGGGCTGCCTCCCAAAAGCGCTTTCTTTTATGCCTTTAAGCTAGCATTAGACTTTAATGATGCTCTCGTAAGAATAAGAGCTGAAGAACAAAAAGAGAGTATCAGGAAGCAAATACCAAACACATTTAAGCCTAACATGCTTCCTATGCATAGGAATATTGCAATAGGATAATTCATTGAAGCACAAAGCAATAAGCATAGGAAGACAAAACAAGTGCAGCTTCAAAACCTTCAACATAAAGAGAGGGAACTTAATATTATTGAAATATCTATAAGCATATGTTCCCTTCTCATAATAATTTTCAGTGGGATCACGAATAAACTCAACAATATAAGCATCACATAAAGCATTGTTACCATGATCCACATGCAAATAGGTACTCTTACTCTCCACATAAGCATCATGAAGAGGATAAAACTTAGTATAAAAGAGAGACATAAGCTCCTGCCAGTCCAGCAAGTGTGAGTTATCGAGAAGCCCATACCAATCTGAAGCTTTATCTATAAGTGATACGACAAACAATTTCCTCATGAAAAACTCCCTCGATACATCTGCAAGCTTAAATAATGAACATAGTTGTGACAGATATAGCAAGTGTTCACCGGGATGTCTGTCTCCTGCGTAATGATTAGCCAAAACATAATTGATAATACCAGCTGGTATTTTATAAGGCACAATTTCAGTAGGGGGAGGATCAACCACCACAGGTGTGGGGCGTCTTCCCGCAAGCAGCGATCCAATAATAGGGTTGTCCATAAGGACAACTAGTGAAAAGACATAAAGAAAACTGAAAGGTAAACTAACAAGACTAAAAAGCAAAGGTAAAAGATAGCATGCAACTCCCCTATCCTGAAGAGTGGAGTCCCCGGCAATGGCGCCAGAAAATACTCCTTGATGGGCCTCAAACCCCTCGTTGGTTACCCCAAGTGGAAGGTGTAAGATGCAGTAAGTAGAAGTGTTTTCCCTTAGCAAAGATGCCAAGGATCGAATCCCCAGAGACTCCTAGGTTCAACAAGTAGGTGTCAATTGCTACGGCGCCAGATTAGTAGAAATCAATGTGGACCTGCACACAGATACAAATAACTTTGCTCCCAACGAGTACAGAGAGGTTGTCAATCTCTCCGGCCTTGTAGTTCACAAAGGGTTAAAAGCAATGATAGTAGTGATAGATAGTTTTTGCAATAGTAAGTAATAACGGAAAGTAAATAGTGGATGTGATCAATGATGGTAATATGGACCGGAGTCTCATGATGTTCACTAGTGATGTCTCTCTCCCAAAAGACGATAAAACAGCTATGTGAGGTAAACAAATTACAGCTGGGCAATTGACAGGACCACGAACGCAAACCAATGCTGACTACATTGCAAGAAAGGTTGAGGTTCATAGCATGGGCGGTACGCCAAAGTAAGTAGACCGAAATCCATCAATATCTACTACTAATCATCCACCTTGAGATATCTATCTAGAACATCTCGCTGGTATTAAGTTGCGAGTCCCACCCATAGTGTAAACTCAATACAACAGACAACTGCATTAAAAGAACTTTGCGTAAAGTAAACAGTCCTTGCACCCGCGGGCACAAGCACCGTTGTTTTCCCCCTTGTGGCAACAGCACATCCCCTAGACTCATGTTTCTGTCACTCAAGCTAGTCATCGAGGGGCATGAACCCACAATCGAGCATAACGTTCCCTCTTGGAGTCACTACCTATTACTCGGCCAAAGCAATAAATAACAACGGAGAACATGCAAGAATTACTTATGAACTAAAATATAAAGGAGGTGAATCAAATATATTACTCAATATCAATCTGAACATAATCTCATAATCCATCGAATCCCAGCAAACTCAACATAGCAACAACATAAGGATTACATAGGTGCCTCGATCATGTAGGGCAGCTCACGAGGACTAATTAGTGAAGCACAAGAACGGGAGGAGAACATCACATAGCTACTGGTCATGGACTCATGGTCCAAGGGAGACTACTCACGAGTCATCCGGGAGGCGTCCATGGTGGTGGAGAAGCTCCCGGTGGTGATCCTCCCCTCCGGCAGGGTGCCGGGAAGAGTTCTCCTGGTGCTCCCGATCTTGGAAGCGGCGGCGGCGGCGGAACAGAGATGGGATCGCGAAAAGAGTTTCTGTTCTGAGGGTTTCGGAGGTCCCTCTAAATATATGCCAAAGGGGGGCACCGGACGGGCTTCGGGGGGCCCAGGCGCCCCCCCGGCACGGCCCAGGGGGGGCACGCCGCTAGGGCGCCTGGAGCCCTGGTGGCCCCCCCAGGCTGCCCTTCGGACGCAGTGTTGTTTCCGGATCGCTGATTTTTTATATAATTTTTCTGGATTTTTCTGGGCAGTTCTCGAAACGTGAAAACCTGAAATACAAAAACAGCCGAAAACAGAAACTGGCACTGGGGTGCACTGGATTAGTAAGTTAGTCCAAATATGATCAAAAGTGTATGGAAGTGTATGAATATCATAGCAATATCACCCAAAAGTGGCATGGAGCAAGCAGAAATTATAGATACGTTTTGGACGTATCACAAGGCAAGGCGCGCGCTCTCCCAGCGCCGCCTCGTCAAGCTCGCACGCCACCACTCGTAGCATCGCGTGAGTTTCCTGATCAAGCTCCAACTCAATGGAGGGCACCCGGGGGCGCAACAGGCTGCCGAGCATTCACTCCAGAGTTGCGGCGCATCATTTGGCCCGGCAAGTTCAAACCAGATCTGCCTCCACGCTATGATGGAACACCCGACCCCACTGAGTTCTTGCAGCTCTATGAGCTGAGCATCAAGGCGGCAAGTGGAGATGAGAAGTTCATGGCCATTTGGTTTCCCATGCCCCTCAAGGACGGTGCATGCTCGTTGCTCCTGAACCTCCCAAAGTGGTCAATCTCCAACTGTGAGGAGCTACATGAGCGGTTCATCTCCAAGTTCAAAGGGACCCGTGACCGCGCCCCTGTGATAGGTGACCTGCGACGTATCAAGCAACAGCCGGGGGAAACCTTGCGCAAGTATATTCAGCGTTTTACCAATGTTCGCATCAAGATTCCCAAGGTGTCAGACAAGGCCATCATCTCCGCATTCACTGACGGCGTTCGGGACATCAGGGTGAAGGAAGAGCTCGCTATTCATGAAGACCCGTGCTCAGCCCTGGAGATGTTCAACATGGCAATCAAGTGTGCACGGGCGGAAGAGGGTCACCTCTCGCTCGTCGAGCTCCCTGAGGCTAACCCAGAAGACAAGAAGGCCAAGACCAAGGAAGCCAAGCGCAAGGGGACTGTTGTGCTCGCAACTGAGCCAAAGATGAAGCGTGGGTGCGACTACCCCAAATCCTCCAAGGGAAGCCGCCCGTTCTGCGTATTCCACAACATGCACAGCCACAACACCAATGACTGCCATGAGCTTAGAGCCATCCGTGACGGGTGCCTTGGTCGTTGCCACGAGCACGGTGACCGGGGCTACGACCACGGAGGTGGACGAGGCGGAGGATGTTGGAAGGCCCGAGACTCTCGGCAAGGCTGGCGCGACCAGCCTCGCAAGGATCACTGGCAGAGCCAGCCTCATGAGGGCCCGTGGAGGGATCAGCCTCGTGAGGGTCCATGGAGGGACCAACCTCACAAGGACCACCCGCAGGGCAACGCCGATCTTCCTCCACTGCCTCCACCACCAAGAAGGAATGAAGACCGCAACCAAGACGATGGGGCTGGGGGCTTCCAGGAGCCTCGTGCCATCGCTTGCATCCTGGGTGGCGCTCAGGCCCCAGCATCTCACCGCGTCTTCAAGTAGTTTGCCCGCGAGGTGAATGCAGTCCTCCCCAAGCTCGAGATAACGCGCTGCTCAAGTGGTCCAAGTACGATGTCACCTTCAACTCAGTCGACCAGCTCAAGTGCACAGCCGCGGCCGGCGCCATTCCGCTACTCTGCTCGCCCACCATCAGCAACTTGCTCATCACCAAGACCCTCATTGATGGCGGAGCTGGACTCAATGTCCTCTCCATCGAGACTTTCGATACAGTCCAAGTGCCGTACGATCAGCTCCAGCCGACCAAACCCTTCTCAGGTGTGATCGACGGCTCCACTACCCTGATAGGCCAGGTCCGCCTGCCTGTCACCTTCGGCGACCGCAAGAACTACCACACCGAGCTCATCGACTTCGACGTCGCCCACAACCGTCTCCCGTACAATGCCATCCTCGGCTACCCAACACTGTCCAAGTTCATGGCGGCAATCCACCACAGCTACGATGTCCTCAAGATGCCAGGGAGCAGTGGCATCATCACGGTCGCTTGCAATGAGAAAGACGCGGTGTGCTCCCTCGAGCACGCCTACCAAGCTGCAGCGATTGAAACCTCATATGCCGAGGGTTTTGCTTACCCACCTGAAGCTGCCCCGAAGAAGAAGAAGCTGCTACTCACCCTGGAGCCTCAAGAGGGTGGAGCACCTAGCGGCCATGCCTCAGGACATGCACCCACTAACGGGCGCCTTCCTCCCTCTCATAGGAAGGCGCGCCCAGCATCCCTCTCAGGCTGGACTTGGGAGCTCTCCTCTGGAGGGCCTCCGACCTGGCCAATGTCACGAGGGAGGCGCTCAGGCACCATGTGGAGGCATGATTCATGGCACATTTACACGAAGAGGGCACAAGGTGTGAGGCGCCAAGTGCTCAGGAGTTTGTCACCAAAGCGATCAAGGATCTTCAGGAAGCAAGGGCGATGCGAGGCGAGCGTCGTCCCGCATCACCAAATGCCACCCCCTCTATCAACGAGGGCAGGGGGCTGCGAGTCTGCGTCAACATCCCAGGGCTCAATAGAGCCGCATCTCAGGAGTTTTTCTGGCCATCCCAAGTGGGTCGGTGCAAGGGTCCCCCTTACAGCTACGTTTGCATGCCTTTCGACCTGCCGAACAGCGCTACCCTGCACCAGCGTCGCATGCGGGGCATCCTGACAGCTTGCGAGGCCAGGTACCAGGAGATCCTGGCGATGGAAGCTCTGGTCCTTCGCGAGCCACCCGGACGACAGGAGCTTCGCGAGGTCCAGGGACCGGACGACTCATTAGGAACGACTTCAGCGACAGTCATCTTCAGCTACTGATACGTCTCCAACGTATCTATAATTTTTTATTGTTCCATGCTATTATATATTCTGTTTTGGATGTTTAATGGGCTTTATTATACACTTTTATATTTTTTTTGGGACTAACCTACTAACCCAAGGCCCAGTGCAGATTGCTGTTTTTTTTGCCTATTTCAGGGTTTCGCAGAAAAGGAATATCAAACGGAGTCCAAACGGAATGAAACCTTTGGGAGAGTTATTTTTGAAACCGTATCTACCCAGAAGACTTGGAGTACACGTGAGGGAAGGAAGGAGGTGGCCACGAGGGAGGGGGGCGCGCCCCTCCCCCTGGGCGCGCCCCCCTCCCTCGTGGGCCCCCTCTGGCTCCCCCGATGATCTCCTTCCTCCTATATATATCCATGTACCCTGAAAGCATCGAGGCAACAAAGAAAACCATAATTCCACCGCCGCAACCTTCTGTTCTCGTGAGATCCCATCTTGGGGCCTGTTCCGGAGCTCCGCTGAAGGAGTGATCTACCACGGAGTGCTTCTACATCAATGCCATAGCCTCACCAATGAGTTGTGAGTAGTTTACCACAGACCTTCGGGTCCATAGTTATTAGCTAGATGGCTTCTTCTCTCTTTTTGGATCTCAATACAAAGTTCTCCTTGATCTTCGAGGAGATCTATTTGATGTAATCTTTTTACGGTGTGTTTGTCGAGATCCGATGAATTGTGGGTTTATGATCAATATTATCTATGAGAAATATTTGATTCTTTTCTAAAATCTTTTATGTATGATTATAATATCCTTGCAAGTCTCTTCTAATTATTGGTTCTAATTATTGGTTTGGTTTGGCCAACTAGATCTATAGTTCTTGCAATGGGAGAAGTGCTTAGCTTTGGGTTCAATCTTGCGGTGTCCTTTCCCAGTGATAGCAGGGGCAGCAAGGCACGTGTTGTATTGTTGCCATCGAGGATAAAAAGATGGGGTTTATATCATATTACTTGAGTTTATCCCTCTACATCATGTCATCTTGCTTAAAGCATTACTCTGTTCTTATGAACTTAATACTCTAGATGCATGCTGGATAGCGGTCGATATGTGGAGTAATAGTAGTAGATGCAGAATCGTTTCGATCTACTTATCACGGACGTGATGCCTATATATAATTTACCATTTGCTTGCTTCTTGTTTGCTTGTGTGTTGGATTGCTTGCTTGTCACTATGGCTCAGAACAATACCAAATTGTGTGACTTTCCCAATACCAACAATGATGATTTTATTAGCACTCAGATTGCTCCTATTACCAATGCTGAATCTTGTGAGGTCAATGCTGCTCTATTGAATCTTGTCATGAAAGATCAATTTTCTAGCCTTCCTAGTGAAGATGCTGCTACCCATCTGAACAACTTTGTTGATTTGTGTGATATGCAAAAGAAGAGGGATACGGATAATGATATTGTCAAATTGAAGCTATTTCCGTTTTCACTTAGAGTTCGTGCTAAACCTTGGTTTTCCTCTTTGCCTAGAAATAGTATTGATTCCTGGTAAAAGTGCAAAGATGTCTTTATCTCTAAGTATTTCCCTCCTGCTAAGATCATCTCTCTTAGAAACGATATTATGAATTTTAAGCAACTAGAACATGAGCATGTTGCACAAGCTTGGGAGAGAATGAAATTAATGATACGTAATTGTCCTACACATGGTTTGAACTTATGGATGATTATACAAAACTTTGATGCTGGCTTGAATTTTGCTTCTAGAAATCTTTTAGATTCGGCCGCAGGAGGCACTTACATGGAACAATTTTCTAGAAAGAAAATCAAATTACCTTATGAATCTATTATGAGAGCCACTTATGGATTGCCTACCAAAGATGGCAATACCTAGATCTATTCTTGTATCGGGCCTAGCTAGGGGCGTTAAACGATAGCGCTTGTTGGGAGGCAACCCAATTTTATTTTCTTTGTTTTTGCTTCTGTTTGGGAATAAATATTGCATCTATCTTCTGTTTAGATGTGGCTTTGTGTTTTAATTGGTGTTTGTGCCAAGTAGAACCTCTGGGAAGACTTGTGTGAAGTTTATATGATCATGCTGTAAAAAACAGAAACTTTAGCGCTCACGAGATTAGCCACCAGATTTTACTAGAGAGTGCTATTTAGTTGATTCTTTTTGAATATGATTAATAGACAAATTCCTCACATTTAACAATTTATTTCAATTTTTTTGGAGTTACAGAAGTGTTCGAAAGTTACTGATTACTACAGACTGTTCTGTTTTTGACAGATTCAGTTCTTCGTGTGTTGTTTGCTTATTTTGATGAATCTATGAGTAGTATTGGAGAATATGAATCATAGAGAGGTTGGAATACAGTAGGTTTAACACCAATATAAACAAAGAATGAGTTCATTACAGTACCTTTGAGTGGTGGTTTGTTTTCTTATACTAACGGAGCTCACGAGATTTTTGGCTAAGTTTTGTGTTGTGAAGTTTTCAAGTTTTGAGTATGGCTTTGATGGACTATGGAACAAAGAGTGGCAAGCTCCTAAGCTTGGGGATGACCAAGGCACCCCAAGGTAAAATTAAAGGACAACAGAAAGCCTAAGCTTGGGGATGCCCCGGGAAGGCATCCCCTCTTCCGTCTTCATCTATCGGTAACTATACTCGGGACTATATTTTTATTCACCACATGATATGTGTTTTACTTGGAGCGTCATGTATGATTTGAGTGTTTGCTTTTTAGTTTTCCACAATCATCCTTGCTGGACACACCTTTTAAGAGAGATAAATAGGATTTAAAATTTGTTAGAATACTCTATGTGCTTCACTTATATCTTTTGAAATAGATAGTTTTGCTCTAGAGCTTCACTTATATCTTTTAGAGCACGGTGGTGGTTTTATTTTGTAAAAATTGTTGATCTCTCATGCTTCACTTATATCTTTTTGAGAGTCTTTTAGAACAGCATGGTAATGTGCTTTGGTTATAAAACTAGTCCTAATATGATAGGCATCCAAGATGAGTATAGTCAAAACTTTCATATAAAGTGCATTGAATATTATGAGAAGTTTGATACTTGATGATTGTTTTGAGATATGAGGATGGTGATATTACTGTCATGCTAGTGGAGTAATTATGAATTTGAGAAATACTTGTGTTAAAGTTTGTGATTCCCGTAGCATGCACATATGGTGAACCGCTATGTGACGAAGTTAGAGCATGAGGTATTTATTGAGTGTCATCCTTTGTGTGGAGGTCGGGATCGCGCGATGGTTAACTCCTACCAACCCTTCCCCTAGGTGCATGCGTTGATTACTTTGTTTTGATGACTCGTAAATTTTTGCAATTACTATATGAGTTCTTTATGACTAATGTTGAGTCCATGGATTATACGCACTCTCACCCTTCCACCATTGCTAGCCTCTCTTGTACCGCGCAACTCTCGCCGGTACCATACACCCACCATATACCATCCTCAAAACAGCCACCATACCTACCTATCATGGCATTTCCATAGCCATTCGGAGATATATTGCCATGCAACTTTCCACCGTTCCGTTCATATGACATGCTTTATCATCAATCACATAGAGTCATATTTTCTTCTAGCTTCAAGTTGTAATCTTTGAGTTGTAAGTCAATAAAAGTGTGATGATCTTCATTTTTATAGCATTGTCCCATATGAGGAAAGGCCAAATAAAAAAAGATGGCCCAAAAGAAATAGAGAGGGGCTAAAAAAACAGAAAGCCCCTCCAAAAAATGAGAGAAAAGAGAGAGGGGACAATGCTACTATCCTTTTCCACACTTGTGCTTCAAAGTAGCACCATGATCTTCATGATAGAGAGTCTCTTGTTTTGTCATTTTCATATACTAGTGGGAATTTTCATTATAGAACTTGGCTTGTATATTCCAACGATGGGATTCCTCAAAAGCCCTAGGTCTTCATGAGCAAGCAAGTTGGATGCACACCCACTTAGTTTCTTTTGATGAGCTTTCATACACTTATAGCTCCAGTGCATCTGTTGCATGGCAATCCCTACTCACTCACATTGATATCTATTGATGGGCATCTCCATTGCCCATTGATACGCCTAGTCAATGTGAGACTATCTCCCTCCTTTTTGGTCTTCTCCACAACCACTACTCTATTCCACCTATAGTGCTATATCCATGGCTCACGCTCATGTATTGCATGAAAGTTGAAAGATTTGAAAAAAATTGAGTATGAAAACAATTGCTTGGCTGAAACCAGGGTTGTGCATGATATGAATATTTTGTGTGATGAAGAGGGAGCATAGCCAGACTATATGATTTTGTAGGGATAACTTTCTTTGCCCATGTTATTTTGAGAAGACATAATTGCTTTGTTAGTATGCTTGAAGTATTATTATTCTTATGTCAATATAGACTTTTGTCTTGAATCTTTCGGATCTGAACATTCATGCCACAATAAAGAAATTACATTGAAAATTACGTTGGTTAGCATTCCACATCAAAATTCTGTTTTTATCATTTACCTACTCGAGGACGAGTAGGAATTAAGCTTGGGGATGCTTGATACATCTCCAACGTATCTATAATTATTGATTGTTCCATGCTATTATATATTCTGTTTTGGATGTTTAATGGGCTTTATTATACACTTTATATTATTTTTGGGACTAACCTACTAACCCAAGGCCCAGTGCAGATTGCTATTTTTTCCCTATTTCAGGGTTTCGCAGAAAAGGAATATCAAACGGAGTCCAAACGGAATGAAACCTTCGGGAGAGTTATTTTTGGAACCATATCTACCCAGAAGACTTGGAGTACACGCGAGGGAACGAAGGAGGCGGCCACGAGGGTCCAGGGCGCGCCCCTACCCCCGGGCGCGCCCCCCACCCTCGTGGGCCCCCTCTGGCTCCCCCGATGCCCTCCTTCCTCCTATATATATCCTTGTACCCTGAAAACATCGAGGCAACAGAGAAAACCCTAATTCCACCGCCACAACCTTCTGTTCCCATGAGATCCCATCTTGGGGCCTGTTCCGGAGCTCCGCCGGAGGAGGGATCTACCACGGAGTGCTTCTACATCAACGCCATAGCCTTGCCAATGAGTTGTGAGTAGTTTACCACAGGCCTTCGGGTCCATAGTTATTAGCTAGATGTCTTCTTTTCCCTTTTTGGATCTCAATACAAAGTTCTCCTTGATCTTCGAGGAGATCTATTTGATGTAATCTTATTGCAGTGTGTTTGTCGAGATCCGATGAATTGTGGGTTTATGATCAAGATTATCTATGAGAAATATTTGATTCTTTTCTGAAATCTTTTATGTATGATTATAATATCCTTGCAAGTCTCTTCGAATTATTGGTTTGGTTTGGCCGACTAGATCTATAGTTCTTGCAATGGGAGAAGTGCTTGGCTTTGGGTTCAATCTCGCGGTGTCCTTTCCGAGTGACAGCAGGGGAAGCAAGGCACGTGTCGTATTGTTGCCATCGAGGATAAAAAGATGGGGTTTATATCATATTGCTTGAGTTTATCCCTCTACATCATGTCATCTTGCTTAAAGCATTACTCTATTCTTATGAACTTAATACTCTAGATGCATGCTGGATAGCGGTCGATGTGTGGAGTAATAGTAGTAGATGCAGAATCGTTTCGATCTACTTATCACGGACGTGATGCCTATATATAATGATCATGCCTAGATATTCTCATAACTATGCGCTTTTCTATCAATTGCTCGACAGTAATTTGTTCACCCACCGTAGAATTATGCTATCATGAGAGAAGCCACTAGTGAAACCTATGGCCTCCGAGTCTATTCTCAACATATTAATCTTCCATCTACTTTACTTTGCTTTATTTACTTTCTGTTCTTACATCGAAAAATACCAAAAATATTATACCATCCTATCTATCACATCTCACTTTCGTAAGTGACCATAAAGGGATTGACAACCCCTTATCGCGTTGGGTGCGAAGTTCTTATTTGTTTGTGCAGGTGCGAGGGACTCGCGCATGGTCTCCTACTGGATTGATACCTTTGTTCTCAAAAACTGAGGAAAAAACTTATGCTACTGTGCTGCATCACCCTTTCCTCTTCGAGGGAATAAAACACAAGCTCGAGAAGTAGCAGCTACCCCGACACTTCTCCGGCAACGGTGCCAGGTGGCATTTTTTGTTTCGCTCAATTGGGGGCGCCCCACGGGCTACATCATCCCCAAGCCGTGTGGGTCCGTCCCTACGGTGCTTATCGTCTTTTCATCTCATTTTAGTTGGGGGCGCCCCTCGGGAAGCATCATCCCCTAGCCATGTGGGTCTGTCCCTATGGCATGTATCGTTTTTGCATCTATTAGAATTCGCCTTACCTTAAGCTGCTTTACAAATATTACCTGCCTGTCCGGCGCTTCGTTGCCATGAACATCGTGCACCCTCGCGAGCTCGCCCTCGACCGCCTCATGATTAAGGACGGGCATGACGTCTGTGCTCGGGACCGTCCCTGCAGCATCGCTAAACCCAAGTGGCTAAGCTCTGGCTCATGGGCCAGCTCCCGTGTACATCACCTCCCATGGACCTTGGTGCCCTGTTCTCGCATGAGCTAATCGGGGGTGGACGAGTCAGGGTGTGCAACCCGGTGCCTCGCCACCTCGGGAGCCGCGCGCCGGTTGTTTTTCTTCAGGACCGTCGCATGAGAAGACTGGGCACAACATCTGTGCTCGCGTTAGTCTTTGCAGCGTTGACAAACCCAACGGCTGAGCTCTGTCAGGCGGGCCGGCCCCGTTCACGTCACCTCCTTGGGTAGTTGGTGTTTGGCCTTCTCACGCAATATCCTTAGGAGATTCACTCGGTGCAGGTTACCTAACCATCTTGCAGGACCCTCACATGCATTCCAAGACAAATTAAGGTGCAACCCGCCTTGAGGTAGGGCCTCATGAGTCCCACACTGGCTCACGAGTGCCCATACACACCTCCTCCAGTCCTGCCGTGCAAGCCACGTGTCAGGACGGGGCTGTACACGCCCCAAGGGTTTCACTCAGAGGGATCCCCCGCCCACGCACCAGCGGAAGCCTCATGCTCCGCACTAGCAGACGACACTGTCGAGGAGTGGCTATGCCCATGCAAGAGCGGAGGCACCATGCTCCGCGCTGGTGAATAAACAACTGAGGGTGGCCTCACGGCCGCAACAACCTTAGGAGAGTGACCAAGCTCGTTTTTCAGCCTCACCGTGTTGATGTCCCTCGGGAGGGTAGCGCGAGGGGGATGGGCACGGGGGCTACGCTCAGGTCACACCTGGCGTACGCCACCTCGCCAGGTCTCTCGGACCTGGTCTGCGCGCACCCCTCCCAAGCGAAAGCCTAGCGAGGAACAGGTATGGAGGTTAGTTTGAACATTAAGGGGGACCCCTGGGCATCGCGACCCAGGGGCCTAACTGGTCACGTAGCCCCTCACCCCTTGGTCTCGTCCTGGTGATCCAAATGCCCCAATGGCGGTTGAGAAACACGCGGGGCCGGGCGCTGCCGACGCAGAACGCTAGAACCCACACCCACATCTCCTTAGTGAGGGTTGCTCGAACGTCAAGGGGGACCCCTGGGCATCGCGACTCAGGGGCCTAACTGGTCACGTAGCCCCTCACCCCTTGGTCTCGTCCTGGTGATCCGGACGCCCCAACGGTGGCTGAGAAATGTGCAGGGCCGGGCCCTGCCGACGCATAACGATAAAGCTAGCATAAAGGAAGATAGCGGAACTCCATAAAATTATTACAAAACATATTATCTCACAAAGGTTCAAAGCAGAAGTCTTACACCTCCATGAGGCACGATAAATGTTTGCATGAACAAAGCAGGAAGCAGCGGTGCCTTGTCATCTCCTTCAACCCTGGACGCCGCCATCGCCGGCCTGGGGTGACCCATCGCCGACATCGTTGGCTGTCCTCGCCAAAGATCCTGAAGGAAAGCATGGAGGCTCCGTCGTACTCAACATGGATGGCAGAGGCCCCTCCTGGATGGCAAGCTTGGGCGATCTTGCCCCATCCGCGGGGCATGAAGACGTCACCTGGAGGGACGACTTCCATCTCCGCCTCAGTAGCCGAGATGTAGCACCCGGTGTGCTGCAGCCAAAGCTCGGCACGTCCCCTCGGAAACATCAGCTCGGCGAAGAACCTCAGGAGCCGAATCGACGACATCAGCGGCATCGCCTCCCACAGGATGAACTCGCGGGGCGAGCTCCCGGCGCGCGTCTGCACGCCGGCAGGCAACACAAACACAGCCTGCCCCCTGTGATCCTCGCCGGCAGGGGCCTGGGCGACGCCCTCCTGCCCCGCGCCTTGCTCCAGGGCGTATAGAGGGACCGGGAAGCCCAGAGGAGGTCGTTCCAGCCAAGGCCGCGTCACTTTAGGGCCCTCGCCGGCGTAACGGGAGCGATCCAGCCTCTTCTTTAGTGGGAGTGGCCCGGGCTCCTCTCGGGGAGCTTTGCCCTTCTCCGCCGCGAAGAATCTCCTTATCGGCGCCATGGACTCTTCGACGAGATGGTAGGGCAAGGAAAAGGAAGGAGGACAATAAGCAAGGGATGGAAATGAGCAGAGGGCTCCACCCCTCCTCATTTATAGCAAGAAGGAGCCGAACCGCCAGCCTCCATGATCGCAGGTAATGATGGATTTTTACTAGCATGCAGCAGGCTCCAGTCAAGTCCGAGCAGTTGCCGAGGTAGAGTGGGGAACTCGAGACGCCCACGTCCCATGAAGGCGCCACGCGTCGACTGGGCCGCAGGCGATTTGTGCCCGCGGCGCTTCGCCCTTGCCCTTTGGCTTCGACTTGAAGCCAAGTCCGAGCGCGCCTTGGGACCGAGGGCTACTGTCGGCGTTCTGGGAACCAGGGTACCCAGACTTGCGTGCCTGCGTCCCATGACGTGGCTCCCGTGCCGGCCTGGTACTGCCCATCTTCAGCATCGACACTCAAGACCCTTCCGGGGGGCCAAGCCTCGTGAGGTGAACGACACCAAGACCTCCGGAGGGAGCATTCCTGCTAGGCTGGCTCCCGAGGGGCGGAGAACTCTATGCGTGCCTCACCTGTGAGGTTCAGATGACGT
Organism: Secale cereale; assembly: GCA_902687465.1. NCBI lineage: Eukaryota > Viridiplantae > Streptophyta > Magnoliopsida > Poales > Poaceae > Secale > Secale cereale. The sequence goes on from LR738715.1 coordinate 729,811,284, forward strand.
AAGCCATGACGACCAAGGCCAGGCGGGCGCCAGCGGGCGCAGGACGACCAGTTTCCTCTTTGGTGCTAAAGAGGCAAGCGCAGACGCGGAGTCCCGAGGAATCAAGCAAAGGTTTCCATTGCTATGCAACAAGACCAGGATCGCCAGGACGACAGGACGGAGGTCATCGTCGAGCCCACCGTGGCGTCAGGATTAGAAGCTTTGCAGGCGAAGACCACCTTTAGTCAGGATAAGATGTACTAGTTGTCTCCCTTCAAATTTGGCCGTTTTGGGATTCCTTCCCGCCTATATTTTAGGGGAAGAGTGTGACGCCCGAAGACCGACGTCCCAGAAGATTCCAGAAGATTCCAGATGTTCCGGGTTCTCCCGTATGTTTTATTTTGCTTGTGTTTTTTGTTTTGCATTGCATCATGTCATCATGCCATCATGTCATATTTATTTTTGCATCTCAACTTAAATAAATCGTGTGGACCTTCGGTCCATTTAAATCGAGGGAAGGATGACTTCTCTTTATAACATATAAAAGCCTCTCAATATTATTAGGGAGCTATATTAAAATATTCCATTTGTTTGGAATTAACCAACACACTTGCAAATATTCCCCATGCTTCTTTAATTCAAGTTTCACCTTTAAAACCTCCCTATATTTCTTTTTCCGTTGTATCGAGGCTCCTCCTAAAGTCTAGACTCCTTTCAAACTCCTTAAGGCAAGCTAATTATTTCAGTTTGCACTTCCCTATTTTGTTGGAACTATTTTTGTTGGGTTGGTAATATCCCATAAAGCCTTACAAAAATGTTCCATCATTTATTTTTCTTCTTCTTGACCTCTTTTCTTTTTGGTGTTGTTCTCTCTCTATTTTTATTTCTGCTAAAGAAATAAAAATAAGAAGAGCAGCCGGCAGCCCAGCCGCAGTAGGCCACAGACACCTCCCAGCCTCCCTCTCCTCCTTTTGGCCCAGGCCTCTAGGCCATCCAGCCGCCGGCCTCTGGGCCTCAGCCCCCCCAGCCGGCCCATTGGCCAACTCCTCACCCTAGGCCCGACTTCAGCTGCTCCGTAACCCTAGCTCCATCGACCGTCGCTCCTCACTTCGCTCCCTGCCCAATTCCCTCGTCCGCCGCCACCCTCGTCCAGCGCTCGTCCTTCCCCTCGCTCTCATCGCCAGCTCCGCACCGCTCCATCTCCCCTTGAGCGACCGCACCCCATCGACCTCTCATCCCGATTTTCCCCGCTCCATCTCCCAAGCGCGCCTGGCTCCCTCCGCGACGCCTCCTCCCTTCCAGCGACGGAGTCCCGCGTGCCAGGCGCCCCGCGACCTCGCCTTGCCGCGCCTCTACCTCAACCTCCGCGCGCCTCCAGCGGCCAGGAGCCAAGGCCGATCCTCGCCCGCGACCCCTCCTCGTCCGGATGCGCATAGCTCCAGCACCTCGACGCAAGTACCTCGTCCAGCGCCACTTCGAGCTCGTCCGCCCCGGCTTCTCCTTGTGGCCGTGACCGAGACCGTGCCTGTGTTTTTTTCCTTTGTTGTTTGTTGCCTTGTGCTGTTGGGATTGTCCAGGAATCGCTTCTTTTGCCAAGTGTGAGACCGAAGACCTTGGATGCATCAAGTTCCCCTACTATCCGTGTACGGCTACCGTCATCGTGACCCCGAACAACTACGGATCATGTACGACTACCGTCGCCGAGACCAAGTACCACTACATAAAACGTGTACCCCGACGTCAACTTCGACGCGACAAGTACCCCTCCGATGACAAGTACATCTACGAACGGGAATGCCTACACGACGACACAAGACGATGCGACAAGTACCTCTTCGGAACGTGAATGACTACTTCCCCTACGTTCCTTGACGACCTCGAACCCCTCCGAGAACGATGGTTCCGAAGGTATACCCCCCGAGACGATGACCCGTGGAATGCTATGTGATGTTTGAGATGCTCCACTTGTGTGCTCCGTGCCCGTTGTGCCCGAATCATCTTTTGTCGTGTTCCTCGGTTGCCTGATCGCCGACCCGTGGGAACCCGGTGACGGGATCAACCCACTTTCATCTTGTTCGACTTGCTCTCGTCGATTCTTCTTTTGCACCGGACTCTCAGCGAGTACCGGAACCGAGATGTTGCCGTGCATCATTTTCGGATCGTTGCCGTGGCACCCTTTTCTTCCACCACGGTGACAATACTTCATATCTTCTTCATGTCAACTTTTAGTAAACTTGCATAAAACTTGATCATGTCATCCGCATCATGTTAACAACATTATATGTGTGAATTGTTGTTTGCTTAAAATTAATAAACATGCTCATGGGGTGTTTCCGGAATTGTTGTTGTTATTTCCGGCCTCATTTAAATGCCTAAATAGGTAGCTTGTTTTGCTTCACCTTGTTGCCATGTTAACAAACATTTAATCTTGTCTTGTAAATAACGAGAGTCCACTAAATAAATAAAATGTGGTGTCTCGTCAATATGCAACTCGTTGCATATTGAGCTCCACTTAACTTGTAGTTTTGTTTGTGCACGTTGCCATGCCATGCATAATTAAATCGGACATGCATCATACTTGTATGTGCATCGTATGTCATGTTTATGCTTGTGTGTTTACCGAGTTGTTTGCTTCTTTCCGGTTGCTTCTCTTGTTAGCTTCGGTTTCGTTCCGGAGTTGTGAGGATTCCCTCGACTTTGTTGCTCCGTCTACTTCATGGGTCCGTTCTTCTCCCTTGCGAAATCCCAGGCAAGATGATCATACCCTTGGATACCTTTACTACCATTGCCATGCTTAGTTGTCTCGATGCTATCGTTACATGTTGCGCTACCCATCTTTTATGTCAGCCTCTCCTTGTTGCCATGAAACCTCTAACCTTTTGACACCTTCCTAGCAAAACCATTGTTTGGCTATGTTACCCGCTTGCTCAGCCCCTCTTATAGCGTTGTTAGTTGCAGGTGAAGATGAAGATCGTTCCAGGAGGGAACTTGTTGTTGGAATATCACAATATCTATAATTATTATTAACACACCTATATACTGGGCATGGGTGGAAGGCTTGGCCTTTTGCTCGGTGTTTTGTTCCACTCATGCCACCTTAGGCGCCGATAAACCGGCATTATGTTCCTTGATTTTGCGTTCCTTACACGATGGGTGGATGGGGACCCCTTGACAGTTCGACTTTGAATAAAACTCCTCCAGCAAGGCCCAACATTGGTTTTAATTTGCCTCATAATAACAACTTAATTAATTAATTAAATTTGCATAGGGGGTCGCGTCCCCGGGTTCTTAATTCTACATAGTAGGGGGGGCCAGTGCTGATGGTGTTGGTCCCAAACGGGGGTCCTGTAGGGCCACCACGGGGAAACTCGAGGTTTGGTTTTACCTGTAGCATCACCCATCCGGTCGTGGCCTGAGACGAGATACGCGCGGCTACTATCAGGGTGTCGACACACCGGGAGGTCTTGCTGGACTTGTTTTACCATTGTCGAAATGTCTTGTGCTACCGGGATGCCGAGCCTGATCGGTTTTCCCTAAGATAAGGGGTGATGATATTATATTTATCACTTCAGCTAATCGTGAGAGCTTGTGATGGGCTAAGTTGGGACACCCCTGCAGGGTTATAATCTTTCGAAAGCCGTGCCCGTGGTTATGTGGCAGATTGGAATTTGTTAATGTCCGGTTGTAGAAAACTTGACAGAGGATCCGAAGTAAAACACACAACTGTGTGAGTAACCGTGACTGTCTCTTTTCACTTTGAGAAGAGAACACAGTGGGGTTATGTTTGACTCGTATGTAGTTTAGGATCTTTAGCGATCACTACTTTTGCGACCGTTTGCGTAGATGCTCATCTTATTCTGGTACTCGTAAGTTAGCCACCATATTATTCTTAGCCGCTGCTGCAACCTCACCACTTTATCTCTTCCTACCCTTAAAGCTTTGCTAGTCTTGTTACCCATGGTTATGGGATTGCTGAGTCCTCGTGGCTCACAGATACTACAACACCAGATGCAGGTTCAGCCGAGTTTGATGCAGGAGCTGGCTCAAGTTCTTCACTGGGAGCTCGATGAAGAGTTTGGCCGTATGCTTGTGACGTTTCGACGATCAGTAGTGGTTTCTACTAGGATTCGATCTAGACCTGTGGCTTTATGTTTTGGTATCTTTCTTTTGGTTCTTTGCCCGTAGTCGGGATGTGATGTTTTGCTTATATAATGTATTGTGTGAAGTGGCGAGTGTAAGCCAACTATCTCCTTTTGCATTTTAATCCCTCTTTTACATGAGTCGTGCAAAGATACCAAACTTGAGATCATTCTAGGATGGGCTTATACCTTTAAGTCGTGCCTCGACACGTAGGAGGTATAGTCCCATCCTGGGCATTACAAGTTGGTATCAGAGCCTTCTCCGACCTAGAAGCCCCCACTGATTGATCGAATCGTTGACGGTTGAGTCTAGACACACACTTAAAATGTTTTGAGTCCTATATATATATATCGGAGAGTAGGATTTCTTTGCTCCTCATCTCTTTTCATTCTGGTGAGGACTCCGGACGACTACTCTTGCCTCTTCTACTTTCAAAAATTGCACAAATTTTTTTTTAGGATCTCGCGAGTATTGTTTGGATTGTTCCGATGTCTTTGTGACGAGAACATTGTTCTCGATGCCTCCTGTCATTAGGGGTTGTGGCAGTGTCCCGGGGAGTTGAGCTCCGAGGTGTTGTCGTCACAAATATATCGCATCAGTTTTGGAATACTTAAGACGGCCGACATCGAAAACTCTCCTATGCGGTTAGTGGCAAGATAACCCCGACATCACCCAGTATTGGGGAGGTAGTTCGGGAGTATTGCCATAGCTTGTATAGTGGATGCGTTTCGAAGGTCCGAGGTAAACGGTTTCCGAAAACAACTGGTTATGTGTTGAAGGATGGATACAGCTGGATGTAGGATTAGAGTTGAGTGCGCGATGCTTCCCCTGTATCCCCAACACTTGATTGCATAACTGGAAACTTTCGGAAATTAATAGTTGGGTTCATCTAGTAGTTCTAGGCATTCTTCCAACGGATGCATGATATGAAGTTCAGGGTTCTACATTTGAGTGAAGTTGTTTTATGGGCTTGTTCCGATCGGGAGTTGCATCTTAAAAGGTCCTTGGCTATGCTGATCCGGGGATTGCAAAACCCTTTTGTAACACGTTCCATGAGCTTTCAGCACGAAGATGTCGAACGAAGCTTCTATCTTGTATTTGTTCTTCTGCTCCTTGTTGCTTTTATTTATCTTTTCTTCTCCCAAGTGGCTTCTCGACTAGTTGATGTACCTGCGGAATTCATTCGTTCAATTCTCTGTTCGGATGATATTGTGAAGATTCTGTTGCAACATAATCTTCTTCATAAACATATCTATCCTTTGTTTTGATTTGATTCTGGTATTCGAGTTGCTTCGATGTCAAATGTTGATTCCATACCTTTCCTAATCGGTGTTCTCATATTTCTATGGGAGTGCTAGTCCTTCTTAATCATCGATATGGTCATGTTAATTCTTTTCAACCGTTGTGCCTTCTCTTCAAGCTATTCCATACGGATGTCGTTGAGAAATCTCACGATTTGTCTGTTCCATTCATCCCAAGTTGTCTTGTTTTACCCGCCCTCCCACCCTTCTTTTTCTTGGAGCCAGAAATTCTCAAATGAAGTATCCATTTTATTCATGCGATACTTTTTCATTCTTTCCTTCAATGTTCTTATCCGGTGATTTATCGTGAAGATGCTCAAGAGCTCCAAGTTCATCTTTCTTTTGTTCTCAAATTCTGCCGGTGGATGTAATTCAAGATTTCGGTGTTGATCTTATCCTTTTTCCTCATTTCATAATGCTTTCTTATTCCGATGCACCAATTAATCATTCTCCTCTTGCTATTCATATCCAGAGAGGCGAAGGTATCTCGGAAGATTCATAATTCCATTCTTATCCCGTTCAACTATTTTGAGGATTGTTATCTTACTCAAGCCATTTAATTCAACCGGTGCAATATCTCTTAAGCAATCTTTTCCAACGGTGTTTTCTTTTGAGTGGGCCCTAACCCACAGGTCTTTTCCCAGGATCTTACCTGACTCTTCTTTTTCCGGAGAATTCTTTCAAAGTGTGACGTAAGAATGATTTCCATCAGTCACACGCCTTATCCAACCTTGTTTTCAATTATTTCCATCTTTACCTCCACCTTCCTCTTGTCATTCGTCCGGAGTATCTCGAAATTATTAATGGCATTTCTCGTCTTCAGTCTCAACATTTGAAGACCGGAGAAGTGTTTCTCTTAAATCTTGGCCCGTTCTCCCAAGATTTGTGGTTCTAGCTTCATGCCATCCTCATTATTGTTCCGATTGTGAGGAATTCTTTTTATACCCATCCGAAGCATTTCATGAATTCTTCCTATTGCGATCCTACGAAGGCCATCATTTCAGAAGTTTCTTCGTTCTCAGTTTTCAACTTCGTCCTCCAAATATTCTTCATTGATGTCTCTTCGTTCGTCTCCATATTCTTACGGTGGTTCATTCAAGTTACCCTTCCGTTGTTATCGTTTTAATTCATTTGTTCTTCTCATAATCCTACCGGTGCTTCGTTGAAGATTTACCCAAGCTTGTGCGAGATCTCTCTTTAATTCTTTGCAACAAGAATAAGTAGTATGCCAAATCCGTTGCTTGTCATCAATTTAATTTGGTGAAGGATAAGCATACAATAAATCTTATTCTTATTACCCCGAGGTGATTTAATTCCTTTTTCCGGAGCTTGTTCATCATATCATATTCTCGGTTCTAAGTTGTTCATCTTGTTTTCCGGAGTTCCAAGTTATTTCAATTATATCATTTCAAAGCTCCATCTAATTCATCGCAGGCCTTGAATCTTATTCTTTCCTTTTTTTCACTTCTCATGCTTTTCATTATCGGAGTTCTCATGGTGGTTCATCATGTTTTAATTCATCCTCGAAGTTTTCATCAAGATTCTTGTTGGAGCTCAAGCATTCTTCATCATGCATTCCAATTGCAATCCTTTCTACCTTATCTTTTCAGATGGTGTTATGTCATTCTTGTCAATTCCTTCATGTTTCATGATTCACGAGTTATCAAGAATCGGATATTTAAAACCATCATTTTCCTTGTTCAGGAGATCTTTCCAACTCTTTAATTATTCGTTGGAGTTATCTTGGGTTATAATTCACCTAAAAGCTTTCCTTAAGGATTGTTGCTATTTATGGTGCTTATAAATGAACAAAGTTCTTCATTATCCTCTCCGCGATATAAATTTTTCGTCTCCTTGTTGATCTCAATCCAAGCAATTCGTTTCTGTTAGTGGCTGGTGGTAACCTCATAATTTTAAGATGTTTTCTATAAGTCCACAACAAGCTTACTCTTTTGTTGTTGATTATTTTCAACAACTCCGTTCAACCTTCTTCGTAACGAGGATTTCCTAATTCATTTGTGGGAGAAGTTGTCATTTTCTTCTCCATTCATTTCTTTCATTGAATTATATTCTATTCTTTCATTTCGGAGGCTTTGTGATGTTGCTCTCTCCAAACCATAATCTCGTTTTGTCAAGATCATGTTCTTTCCTTGTTTATCATTTAATCGGAGTGTTGTGATCTCCATTCTAATTCTCTCATCTTATCAAGTTTTTGCCTATCTTTTTAACCGGAGAGCTGTCTGAATCCTTCTTACCACTAGTGCCATTCTTTTAATTGTTCGGAGGCAATGTGTTGTTGTTTTCATCAAGTATCATTCCATCTCCTCAAATTCTTGTTAATTCCTTCCATTTTCAGACGGAGTGCTGTCCAAATTCTGTCATTCTTATTCCTTGGCTATACCATTGCGGTTTCTTAATCTTTTGGTTCGGAAGCACTTGTTTCATGTCTTTCAACCTACAAGGTTCTCAAAATGCTCCTTGTTCCTCTTTTCTAACGGAGTGTTTTCATCTTCGTTCATCTCCATTGTATTCTTATCCAAGAATGTTCAACCTCTCAAGGTTCTTTGGTTTCACTCGTTCGTCTAAGAAGCAACTTTGTTTTACCTCTTCCTCTTCCCTTTTTTTTACCCGGTGCTATCTCTAGGATCTCGGGTCGAGATCCTCTGTTAGTGTGGGAGAGTTGTGACGCCCGAAGACCGACGTCCCAGAAGATTCCAGACGATTCCAGAAGATTCCAGATGTTCCGGGTTCTCCCGTGTGTTTTATTTTGCTTGTGTTTTTTATTTTGCATTGCATCATGTCATCATGCCATCATGTCATATTTATTTTTGCATCTCAACTTAAATAAATCGTGTGGACCTTCGGTCCATTTAAATCGAGGGAAGGATGACTTCTCTTTATAACATATAAAAGCCTCTCAATATTATTAGGGAGCTATATTAAAATATTCCATTTGTTTGGAATTAACCAACACACTTGCAAATATTCCCCATGCTTCTTTAATTCAAGTTTCACCTTTAAAACCTCCCTATATTTCTTTTTCCGTTGTATCGAGGCTCCTCCTAAAGTCTAGACTCCTTTCAAACTCCTTAAGGCAAGCTAATTATTTTAGTTTGCACTTCCCTATTTTGTTGGAACTATTTTTGTTGGGTTGGTAATATCCCATAAAGCCTTACAAAAATGTTCCATCATTTATTTTTATTCTTCTTGACCTCTTTTCTTTTTGGTGTTGTTCTCTCTCTATTTTTATTTCTGCTAAAGAAATAAAAATAAGAAGAGCAGCCGGCAGCCCAGCCGCAGTAGGCCACAGACACCTCCCAGCCTCCCTCTCCTCCTTTTGGCCCAGGCCTCTAGGCCATCCAGCCGCCGGCCTCTGGGCCTCAGCCCCCCCAGCCGGCCCATTGGCCAACTCCTCACCCTAGGCCCGACTCCAGCTGCTCCGTAACCCTAGCTCCATCGACCGTCGCTCCTCACTTCGCTCCCTGCCCGATTCCCTCGTCCGCCGCCACCCTTGTCCAGCGCTCGTCCTTCCCCTCGCTCTCATCGCCAGCCCCGCACCGCTCCCTCTCCCCTCGAGCGACCGCACCCCATCGACCTCCCGTCCCGATTTTCCCCGCTCCATCTCCCGAGCGCGCCTGGCTCCCTCCGCGACGCCTCCTCCCTTCCAGCGACGGAGTCCCGCGCGCCAGGCGCCCCGTGACCCTCGCCTTGCCGCGCCTCTTCCTCAACCTCCGCGCGCCTCCAGCGGCCAGGAGCCAAGGCCGAGCCTCGCCCGCGACCCCTCCTCGTCCGGATGCGCGTAGCTCCAGCACCTCGACGCAAGTACCTCGTCCAGCGCCGCTTCGAGCTCGTCCGCCCCGGCTTCTCCTTGTGGCCGTGACCGAGACCGTGCCTGTGTTTTTTTTCCTTTGTTGTTTGTTGCCTTGTGCTGTTGGGATTGTCCAGGAATCGCTTCTTTTGCCAAGTGTGAGACCGAAGACCTTGGTTGCATCAAGTTCCTCTACGATCCATGTACGGCTACCGTCATCGTGACCCCGAACAACTATGGATCATGTACGACTACCGTCGCCGAGACCAAGTACCACTACATAAAACGTGTACCCCGACGTCAACTTCGACGCGACAAGTACCCCTCCGATGACAAGTACATCTACGAACGGGAACGCCTACATGACGACACAAGACGACGCGACAAGTACCTCTTCGGAACGTGAACGACTACTTCCCTTACGTTCCTTGACGACCTCGAACCCCTCCGAGAACGATGGTTCCGAAGGTATACCCCCCGAGACGATGACCCTTGGAATGCTATGTGATGTTTGAGATGCTCCACTTGTGTGCTCCGTGCCCGTTGTGCCCGAATCATCTTTTGTCGTGCTCCTCGGTTGCCTCGTCGCCGACCCGTGGGAACCCGGTGACGGGATGAACCCACTTTCATCTTGTTTGACTTGCTCACGTCGATTCTTCTTTTGCACCGGACTCTCAGCGAGTACCGGAACCGAGATGTTGCCGTGCATCATTTTCGGATCGTTGCCGTGGCACCCTTTTCTTCCACCACGGTGACAATACTTCATATCTTCTTCATGTCAACTTTTAGTAAACTTGCATAAAACTTGATCATGTCATCCGCATCATGTTAACAACATTATATGTGTGAATTGTTGTTTGCTTAAAATTACTAAACATGCTCATGGGGTTTTTCCGGAATTGTTGTTGTTATTTCCGGCCTCATTTAAATGCCTAAATAGGTAGCTTGTTTTGCTTCACCTTGTTGCCATGTTAACAAACATTTAATCTTGTCTTGTAAATAACGAGAGTCAACTAAATAAATAAAATGTGGTGTCTCGTCAATATGCAACTCGTTGCATATTGAGCTCCACTTAACTTGTAGTTTTGTTTGTGCACGTTGCCATGCCATGCATAATTAAACTGGACATGCATCATACTTGTATGTGCATCGTATGCCATGTTTATGCTTGTGTGTTTACCGAGTTGTTTGCTTCTTTCCGGTTGCTTCTCTTGTTAGCTTCGGTTTCGTTCCGGAGTTGTGACGATTCGCTCGACTTTGTTGCTCCGTCTACTTCATGGGTCCGTTCTTCTCCCTTGCGGAATCCCAGGCAAGATGATTATACCCTTGGATACCTTTACTACCATTGCCATGCTTAGTTGTCTCGATGCTATCGTTACATGTCGCGCTACCCATCTTTTATGTCAGCCTCTCCTTGTTGCCATGAAACCTCTAACCTTTTGACACCTTCCTAGCAAAACCATTATTTGGCTATGTTACCCGCTTGCTCAGCCCCTCTTATAGCGTTGTTAGTTGCAGGTGAAGATGAAGATCGTTCCAGGAGGGAACTTGTTGTTGGAATATCATAATATCTATAATTATTATTAACACACCTATATACTGGGCATGGGTGGAAGGCTTGGCCTTTTGCTCGGTGTTTTGTTCCACTCATGCCACCTTAGGCGCCGATAAACCGGCATTATGTTCCTTGATTTTGCGTACCTTACACGATGGGTGGATGGGGACCCCTTGACAGTTCGACTTTGAATAAAACTCCTCCAGCAAGGCCCAACATTGGTTTTAATTTGCCTCATAATAACAACTTAATTAATTAATTAAATTTGCATAGGGGGTCGCGTCCCCGGGTTCTTAATTCTACATAGCAGGGGGGGGCCAGTGCTGATGGTGTTGGTCCCAAACTGGGGTCCTGCAGGGCCACCACGGGGAAACTCGAGGTTTGGTTTTACCTGTAGCATCACCCATCCGGTCGTGGCCTGAGACGAGATACGCGCGGCTACTATCAGGGTGTCGACACACCGGGAGGTCTTGCTGGACTTGTTTTACCATTGTCGAAATGTCTTGTGCCACCGGGATGCCGAGCCTGATCGGTTTTCCCTAAGATATGGGGTGATGATATTATATTTATCACTTCAGCTAATTGTGAGAGCTTGTGATGGGCTAAGTTGGGACATCCCTGCAGGGTTATAATCTTTCGAAAGCCGTGCCCGCGGTTATGTGGCAGATTGGAATTTGTTAATGTCCGGTTGTAGAAAACTTGACAGAGGATCCGAAGTAAAACACACAACTGTGTGAGTAAGTTAGCACGGTGGGGTTATGTTTGACTCGTATGTAGTTTAGGATCTTTAGCGATCACTACTTTTGCGACCGTTTGCGTATATGCTCATCTTATTCTGGTACTCGTAAGTTAGCCACCATATTATGCTTAGCCGCTGCTGCAACCTCACCACTTTATCTCTTCCTACCCTTAAAGCTTTGCTAGTCTTGTTACCCATGGTTATGGGATTGCTGAGTCCTCGTGGCTCACAGATACTACAACACCAGATGCAGGTTCAGCCGAGTTTGATGCAGGAGCTGGCTCAAGTTCTTCACTGGGAGCTCGATGAAGAGTTTGGCCGTATGCTTGTGACGTTTCGACGATCAGTAGTGGTTTCTACTAGGATTCGATCTAGACCTGTGGCTTTATGTTTTGGCATCTTTCTTTTGGTTCTTTGCGCGTAGTCGGGTTGTGATGTTTTGAATGATGTTTTGCTTATATAATGTATTGTGTGAAGTGGCGAGTGTAAGCCAACTATCTCCTTTTGCATTTTAATCCCTCTTTCACATGAGTCGTGCAAAGATACCAAACTTGAGATCATTCTAGGATGGGCTTATACCTTTAAGTCGTGCCTCGACACGTAGGAGGTATAGTCCCATCCTGGGCATTACAAAGAGGACCACGGCCACTATAAATATAGGATAGCCACCACCATAGGAGGGACATGGGATCCAAGATCCAACAGATCATAGAGACCTCCCTCTTGACACACACCATCAAGAACACACCTCGCGAGGTGGTTCGCCCACTGTACTAGTTCTTCCTCAGCCCACCTGGAGGCAATCCACCACATTGCAGGAGTAGGGACACTCAACGCAAGGTGGCCTGAACCTGGGTAAATTGCCTTGTGTCGTGTTCTTCCTTGTTCCTTGAGCTAGTTCATAGAAACAACGAGTAGACTGATAGGGGAAGTTGAGTTCTTCGCACGCACATCAGTGTTCGAACTTATAAGGGTTTTGCGGAGCCCTCAATCCGATAGTCATAGCTTCTAGGTTTAGCTGTTTAGCAATGAGACTCTCATTGGTGTTCTCTGTGATCTTCCTTAGAGATTGGACCTCAAATCGAAGTTGAGTTGCAGAGTGCCTTTCTGCTTGAACTTGAGACTGAAGAAGTTGAACTGATTCCGACAGCGAATTCTGTGAGCTTGTCTGACTACTAGTCTCAAGTAACTTGAACACTGCATCAAGACATCACTTTGGGGTTGTCTCGCTATTTTCAAGATGTTTTCCTTCTTTGCTGCAATATATGTTGGGTTTGTCTCACAACCTTTAGCAGACTTGTGCATGCCATTAGGCATATCGCCCTAAAACAAGCAGAGAGATGACAAGTTTTACACGTGTATAAACAAAGATGGTAACTATGCTATCAGTTCCATCCAATTTCAAATTAGAATAAAGAGTCGGTTCAAAATATCAATAGCATAATTTGACATTGTTCATAATGCGGGGAGCTTCACCACACTACTGGATTACCATGTCGACAAAACAAGCATAGATGAAGGGTAAAGAGCATCATTGTATCTATTTTGGTTAATGTGCATGGCATGTTATTCATATCATCAGCCACATCAGTAAGATAAAACAGGAGATGACAAGGTGCAAATGTGGGCTGCTTCACCACACAGTAGATTATAGATCCACAAAAACAAGCATACATATAGGGACTATTGAGTGATGTGCATCGTACGAATAAGGAATTTGGTTTTACAACTAAAACTTAGAACTTACAGTTGTTGCAAACATGCATTTTGATAGAAACAACAAACTAAATAGAAGTTGACGATAGGGAGTATGAGAAAATTAAACAATAGTTGGGGATAAATGCTTTAGAAGGACTGGCTTACATTAACAGTTAACGCCGGCTTTATAATGACTTTCTCCATGTCAAGGGAAGGATAACTCAAGAATTTCAACACAAAATGTTTTTCATAAGCATTGCCTGTACTCTACATTTTGTAGAGAGTAACTACTGCAGGTTGCTGCTAACGCGACACTACAATCAGAGACCCTTTGACGAAACTGTGTGCGATGCATTAATCACGAACGGGGATGTAAGAAACCCGTCAAAAAGTTGCAAGACGTTTGTGATGAGTGATACATCAAACATGGTTCATATTGTAGTTGCGTGTGCGATTCAGGGCACATGGTTGAGCCGTTCGAACTATTTGCGATGAGGCAGAACAACAGAAACGGGCAGCCAGATCAATGTGTGTGCGATATACGGCATACAGTTCGCTCTGATGAACTGTTTGCTATTAGGGAGTGTAATAGAAACGGTTAGCCAGATCAAGGTGTGTGTGATATAGGGCATACGGTTCACTCAGACAAACTATTTTCGATTAGCGAACACAACATAAACGGTTCAACTTAACAAGATGTGTGTGATACGTGGCAAACAGCCGACTCAACGGCGAGCAACCATGTGGTCAACCTTCTGCCATCAATAAATTGTGACCTTGTTTCTCGTCACATTGCAGATTACAATGCAATATGTAATTGCAAATCTGTTCACACCTATCAAACTAATATGTGTTCACACTTAGCACCGGGCTATAAAAACTACCCACTCAAAAATTACTTCACAGTTCCTCTCCTCATCACCCACAAAACTAGGTCTTTCCTGTCAAGTCGTTCCGCCATGACTGGTAGGAGGAGTTTAGGGTGAAAATATAACCAGGCAACAAAGACCAAGGCCATGGAAGCACTGGAAAGGTCCTGCCGCAAAGCCACAGCTGCAGTAGAGATGTCCCGGCGCGCCTCGGAGCCCTCGAACGAGCTCTCACGGGTACACGAGGACTCGCACAAGCGCATTTGCGGCGTTGACCATCGCGATGAGCCGACGTTCCTGAAGTCTTCCGCCGGCGACGACGACATTCTCGCTAGTGTCACTACGCAGCAGGAGCTGGTCGACGGCTTGATGAAGCTGCTCAAGATCCGTGATGCCTCGGTTGACAAGGCGACCGGCCTCGTCGAGCAACTCATGGGTGACAATGCGAAGCTCCTCAAGGCGCTCACCGAGAAGGAGGAGGAGGCCGCCGGCTGGAAGATGCTGCATGAGTAGAGCAGTGCCTCAGGGATGACGCTGACAGCGGTCGTCGAGGAACTGATGGGTGACTTGAGGAAGCTCCGGATCGAGCGCGAGCAGGAGGTGGAGGAATCTTGTGGTTGCTTTCAAGCAAAGTCGTGAGGAATTGAAGAAGGAGTTGGAGGTTTTCGTCGCCCGATGATCCATCGACGAGTAGAGACAGTAGCGGCCTAGATCGTTGTGTGCAATTTCCTTCTTCTCTTGCCCCCGTGTCTTCCGGGCTTTGCCGCATGTGGCATTTTAAATTATCCAGAATATGTAAGACAATTATTATATGCGCCATTGTAAATTTGTCGTCATATAATCCGTTTCCATTTTATTTGTGGTCGTATTGTTCGTTGCCCTATGTGGCAATTGAAATTACGCCGGAATACGAGTTGAAAACACGAAGAAAGCAAATGCTACCATGGGATCACAAGCAAACACCCTCCGTCCAGGTGCTTTAATTAACCCATTAATGGAGAAGTTGTGAGCGAGGAAGGCGATGGCTGGTGCATGGAGGTCAAAGAGCTCGCTTCCCGGTGAGCATGGGCGGCCTTGCTGCTCGCACGTGTCCCGTCGAGCCTGCGAGGTGGACAGGATGCACGCGTCCCGTCGAGCCTCCGCGGCGGACTGCTCGCACGCGTCCCGTCAAGCCTGCACGGCGGACTTCTCGCTCTCGTCCCGTCTAATCAAACAGCTGCACGCATGCCACCGAGTATGGTTAAATTTAGACACGGTTAATATAATACAACCGTTTGCGATATTAACGTGTCAGTTTTTTTTTTCAAAAAGGACTTCGTTGGCTACTAATGTGTGCGCCTCTTCTCAAACTGGACACTTTTTTACCATGGCATATATGTGCCATGTCATAAAACCATGCCAAGTCTCATTTTTTGGGTGAGTTTTTGATTTATTTGGATTTAAAAACCGAGATTCTCAATGTTTCAGGACGACGACACGTTTGCAATTCATTCCCATTCCTTAAATGAAACCTAAACATGCACCCAATGACAGACCTAAACATGCACCCAATGACACATATACGATTTCCCACCCATTTTGCTTCACTGGAGCATGTGCTTGTAGTTCAAATTTGAATTATGGACTACATTAAATGTGTAGAAAACTTAGTAATTAGAAATATATATACAATGGCCAAATGAACCCTGAATAGTTTCAAATTTCAGCCCGACACTCCTGTTATTCTATGTTACCTGTAGAAAACAAAGTTCAAGGTGAGAAGAGGCAGGGATTATCATTTCACCCACAAGAGGGGCATGTTTCCCTACTAGAACCACGAGGGTTTCGACATGCTCTTGTTTGTAAGAGGCTTGTAATATAGCTTCGCCCAATTTGGACAATTATATGTACCATTTGTGACACCATGCCAAGTTTCATGATTTCCTGATGAGTTTTGGATTTACGGAGATTTAAAAACTGAGATTCGCAATGTTTGTGGCCAAGCCAGGACGACGAGATGGTTGAATTCATTCACATTCGTTCTATGGGACAAAAACATGCACCCAAGGAAACATGTACATTTTTTCTAGCAATTTTATTGCACTCGAGCATGTATTCGTAGTTCGGATTTGAATTATGGACATTAAATGCCTACAAAACTCAATTAATGAATAAAAAAGGTCAAACAAACCCTGAATAGTTTCAAAGTTTAGCGTGAATCTCCCGTTGTTCCGTGTCGCATGTAGAAGAAAATACGAGGCTAGAAGAGGGAGTGATTATCGTTTGGCCCACAAGGGGACACGTTTCCCTATAGAAACCATGAGGGTTCTTGCGACATGCTCCAGTTTGTAAGAGGTTTGTAATAAAGCCTGGCCCAAATTGGCAATGTTTTTACCACGACATATATGTGCCATGATGTGACACCATGCCACCTTTGCTAACTTTCTAGTGAGTTTTGGATTTATGGGGACTTAAAAACCGAGATTCGAAATGTTTGAGGACGAGCCAGGACACCGGTACGGTTGTAATTCGTTCCCATTCCTGGCATAGGACATAAACATGCACCCAATGACACATGTATAATTTTTCTAGCCATTTTGGCGAACTAGAGCATGTATTTGTAGTGCAGATTTGAATTATGGACATTAAATGCCTAGGAAAATTAATTAGTGTATAAAAAGGCCAAGTGAACCCTGAATAAGTTTAAATTTCAGCACAGATATCATGTCGTTCCATGTTGCCCGTGGAAGAAAATTCAAGGCGAAAAGAGGCAGTGATTACGTTTTGCCCACAAAGGAACATGTTTCCCTATCGGAACCACGAGGCTTCTTTGAGAGAAATTCCGGTTTTTGTAAGAGGTTTGTAATAAAGCTTGGCCCAAATTGGACAATGTTTTTACCACGACATATATGTGCCATGACGTGACAGCATGCCACCTCTGATGACTTTTCGATTTATGGGGACTTAAAAATCAAGATTCGAAATGTTTGAGGACGAGCCAGGCCGCGGCTACGGTTGTATTTCGTTCCCATTCCTGGCATGGGACCTAAACATGCACCCAAGGACACATGTATAATTTTTCTAGCCATTTTGGTGAACTGGAGCATGTATTTATAGTTCAGATTTGAATTATGGACATTAAATGCATAGAAACTCAATTAATGAATAAAAAAGGTCAAACGAACCCTTAATAATTTCAAAGTTTAGTGCAAATCTCCCGTTGTTCCGTGTCGCATGTACTAGAAAATACGAGGCTAGAAGGAGTGATTATCGTTGGGCCCACAATGGGACACGTTTCCCTATCGAAACCACGAGGGTTCTTGCGACAGGCTCCAGTTTGTAAGAGGTTTCTAATAAAGCCTGACCCAAATTGGACAATGTTTTTACCACGACATATATGTGCCATGACGTGACACCATGACACCTTTGATGACTTTGGGGTGAGTTTTGGATTTATGGGGACTTCAAAACCGAGATTCGAAATGTTTGAGGACGAGCCAGGATGCCGGTACGGTTGTAATTCATTCCCATTCCTGGCATGGGACCTAAACATGCACCAAATGACACACATATAGTTTTTCTAGCCATTTTGGTGAACTGGAGCATGTATTTGTAGTTCAGATTTGAATTATGGACCTTAAATGCCTAGGAAACTCAATTAGTGTATAAAAAGGCCAAACGAACCCTGAATAAGCTTAAATTCCAGCACAGATATCATGTTATTCCATGTTGCCCGTGGAAGAAAATTCAAGGCGAAAAGAGGCAGTGATTACGTTTCGCCCACAAGGGGAACACTTTTCCCTAACGGAACCACGAGGCTTCTTTGAGAGAAGCTCCGGTTTTTGTAAGAGGTTTGTAATAAAGCTTGGCCCAAATTGGACAATGTTTTTACCATGACATATATGTGCCATGGAGTGACACCATGCCACCTCTGATGACTTTCTGGTGAGTTTTGGATATATGGGGACTTAAAAATCGAGATTTGAAATGTTTGAGGACGAGCCAGGACGCGGGTACGGTTGTAATTCGTTAACATTCCTGGCATGGGACTTAAACATGTACCCAAGGACACTTGCTTATTTCTAGCCATTTTGGTGAACTGGAGCATATATTTGTAGTTCAGATTTGAATTATGGACATTAAATGCCTAGGAAACTCAATTAGTGTATAAAAGCGCCAAACGAACCCCGAATAAGTTTAAATTACAACACGGATATCATGTCGTTCCATGTTGCCCGTGGAAGAAAATACAAGGCGAAAAGATGTAGTGATTACGTTTCGCCCACGAGGGGAACACGCCGGAACCACGTGGCTTCTTTAAGAGAAGCTCCGGTTTTTATCAGAAGTTTGTAATAAAGCTTGGCCCAAATTGGACAATGTTTTTACCAAGACATATATGTGCCATGACGTGACACCATGCCACCTTTGATGAATTTCTGGTGAGTTTTGGATTTATGGGGACTTAAAAACCGAGATTCGAAATGTTTGAGGACGAGCGAGGACGCGGGTACGGTTGTAATTCATTCCCACTCCTAGCATGGGAACTAAACATTTACCCAAGAACACATGTATATATTTTCTAGCCATTTAGGTGAACTGGAGCATGTATTTGTAGTTCAAATTTGAATTATGGACATTAAATGCCTAGGAAACTCAATTAGTGTATAAAAGGCCAAACGAACCCTGAATAAGTTTAAATTTCAGCACTGATATCATGTCATTCCATGTTGCCCGTGGAAGAAAATACAAGGCGAAAAGAGGAAGTGATTACATTTCGCCCACAAGGGGAACACGTTTCCCTATCGGAACCACGAGTCTTCTTTGAGAGAAGCTCCGGTTTATGTAAGAGGTTTGTAAAAAAGGTTGGCCCAAATTGGAGAATGTTTTTACCACGACATATATGTGCCATGGCGTGACACCATGCCACCTCCAATGACTTTCTGGTGAGTTCTGGATTTATGGGGACATCAAAATCGAGATTCGAAATGTTTGAGGACGAGCCAGGACGCGAGTACGGTTGTAATTCATTCCCATTCCTGGCATGGGACCTAAACATGCACCTAAGGACACATGTATTATTTTTCTAGCCATTTTGGTGAACTGGAGCATGTATTTGTAGTTCAGATTTGAATTATGGACATTAAATACCTACGAAACTCAATCAGTGTATAGAAAGGCCAAATGAAGAATGAATAATTTTAAATTTCAGCACGGATATCATGTCGTTCCATGTTGCCCGTGGAAGAAAATACAAGGCGAAAAGAGGCAGTGATTACATTTTACCCACAAGGGAACATGTTTCCCTATTAGAACCACGAGGCTTCTTTGAGAGAAGCTCCGATTTTTGTAAGAGGTTTGTAATAAACCTTGGCCCAAATTGGACAATATTTTTACCACGACATATATATCTGCCATGATGTGACACCATGCCACCTCTGATGACTTTCTGGTGAGTTTTGGATTTATGGGGACTTAAAAACCGAGATTCGAAAAGTTTGAGGACGAGCCAGGATGCGAGTACGGTTGTAATTCGTTTCCATTCCTACCATGGGACCTACATGCACCCAAGGACACATGTATATTTTTTCTAGCCATTTTGGTGAACTGGAGCATGTATTTGTAGTTCAGATTTGAATTATGGACATTAAATGCCTAGGAAACTCAATTAGTGTATAAAAAGGCCAAAGGAACCCCGAATAAGTTTAAATTACAGAACGAATATCTTGTCGTTCTATGTTGCCCGTGGATGAAAATACAAGGCAAAAAGAGGCAGTGATTACGTTTCGCCCACAAGGGGAACTAGTTTCCCCATTGGAACCACGAGGCTTCTTTGGGAGAAGCTTCGGTTTTTGTAAGAGGTTTGTAATAAATATTGGCCCAAATTGGACAATGTTTGTACCACGACATATATGTGCCATGACGTGACACCATGCGACCTGTGAGGACTTTCTGGTGAGTTTTGGATTTATAAGGACTCAAAAACCGAGATTCAATATGTTTGAGGACGAGCCAGGATGCGAGTATAGTTGTAATTCGTTCGCATTCCTAGCATGGGACCTAAACATGCAACCAAGGACACATGTATAATTTTCTAGCCATTTTGGTGAACTGGAGCATGTATTTGTACTTCAGATTTGAATTATGAACATTAAATGCCTAGGAAACTCAATTAGTGTATAAAAAGGCCAAATGAACCCTGAATAAGTTTAAATTACAACACAGATATCATTTTGATCCATGTTGCCCGTGGAAGAAAATATAAGGCGAAAAGAGGTAGTGATTACGTTTCGTCCACAAGCGGAACACGTTTCCCTATCGGAACCACGAGGCTTCTTTGAGAGAAGCTCCGGTTTTGTAAGAGGTTTGTAATAAAGCTTGGCCCAAATTGGACAACATTTTTACCACAACATATATGTGACATGATGTGACACCATGCCACCTTTGATGACTTTCTGGTGAGTTTTGGATTTATGGGGACTTAAAAACCAAGATTCGAAATGTTTGAGGATGAGCCAGGACACGGGTACTGTTGTAATTCGTTCCCATTCCTTGTATGGGACCGAAACATGCACCCAAGGACACAAGTATAATTTTTCTATCCATTTTGGTGACATGGAGCAAGTATTTTTAGTTCAGATTTGAATTATGGACATTAAATGCATAGGAAACTCAATTAGTGTATAAAAAGGCCAAACGAACCCTGAATAAGTTTAAATTACAGCATGGATATCTTGTCGTTCCATGTTGCCTCTGGAAGAAAATAGAAGGTGAAAAGAGGCAGTGATTACGTTTCGCCCACAAGGGGGACACGTTTCCGTATCGGAACCACGAGGCTTCTTTGAGAGAAGCTCCGGTTTTTGTAAGAGGTTTGTAATAAAGCTTAGCCCAAATTGGACAATGTTTTTACCACGACATATATGCGCCATTGTCGGCGTCCTGGGAACCAGGGTACCCAGACTTGCCTGTCTGCGGGCTGCGACGCGCTCCTACTACGACCTGGTATGGCCCAGCTGATCGACCAGCTGTCCAAGACCCTCGCGAGGGTGCCAAGGCTCGCAAGGAGAGCGACTTCAAGACCTCCTCAGGAGCGGCCTCAGCAAGGTGCTCCGGAGGGTGGAGAATCCAAGGCCGAGCCTGTGTTAGGAGGAGGCAGTGATGTCAGCAGTGACGCACCGCGCCAGCGGGTGCCAGCGTCCGTCAACAGCGCAGTTGCCATTTCGGTGCAAAGGGGACAACGCAGCCGCTGGTTCCCAAGGAGCGGGGCAAAGGTTTCCCCTTCGGTGCAACAAGACCGAAGACCGCAAGGACGACAAGGAGGATGTCACCGTCGAGCCGACCACCGTGTCACCGCCTGATCGTTTTGCAGGCGAAGACCTCTTTTGTCAAGATAGGAACATCCTTGTGTTCCCGCTCAAAAATGGCCGTTGTGGGATCCCTTCCCGCCTAAACATTTCGGGCGAAGAGGACCGTCGCCGCCTATATAAGTAGCTAGGATTCCCACTGTAAAGGGGGATCGATCCACACACTCAACCACCAGACAGGGAGCAAGACCACTTGCCTCCCGACCCTCCTGAGGTCACCTCCTGAGCCCAGGAACCATTGTACTAGCTCATATCTCAGCTCGCCCGAGGCTAATCCACCAAAGCAGGAAGTAGGGTCTTACACCACATGATGGCCCGAACCTGGGTAAACTCTTGTGTGCTCTATCTATTGTTTGCTTGAATCCTTCCACCGAGACGAGAGCGAGACGCTTGGTAGACGTGAGTGGGAGAGATCTTCGTTCACGCCCTTGTGTTCGAACTTCTTGGATTTTGCGGAGACCTAAATCCGACATTTGGCGCGCCAGGTAGGGGGCATGTCGAAATCTTGCCTCTCCGACGACCTTATCGCGTTCTCGTCACCGACTCTGCTCCACAGCCATGGTGGACACACGCCGAGCTCGCGCCGCCCGCCGCGCTGCGAACGTCGCTCAGATGGCGCCCTCGGGCAACGGTGCGCCGCTCCGCCCCAACTTGCCGGTCGCCAACGCCGCCACCGACCCGGCCGTCCACAAGCATCAGGACTCGTCGCTGCCACCGTCTGTGCGGCGGGATGGCCGCACGGCAATGCCTTTAGCCTCGCCGGCCGCGACGTCGTCCTCGCTGGCCCGCCGCGGGCCGGTCTACCAACAAACTGTGCTACTGATGGCGCGGGTGCTCTTGCGCTACCGCCCGGCGGATGACCTCTACGACGAGTGGCTCCACCACATCACCGAGCTCGTCAACGCCGCTGGAGAAGCGCCTGCACCAACGCACTCCTCACGTCCTCCGTCGCCCCCGACGAGGAACGAAGGCCATGGGGCCCCGGCTCCGCCTCCACTCCACCGCGCCGGCCAGGAGGTCTGACGCGAGGCCATTCGACGTGAGCAACCCCGCAGAGCTCATGCACACAATGAGGAGAGCTGCTAGGTGATTCCGCATCCCCATGCAGGGGCTCGTGCCCCCTGGCCCGCAGTGCCCAGACCGCGCGCCACACGAGGTGGTGGCGCCAGTACCCCAAGAACCAGCACCGCAGGCGCAGGGGGTGCCTGCGATCATGAGCGTGGCTGGGTGTCGCGCCCTAGCTCCTGAGCTATGGCGCCTCGTCTGGCCCGGCAAGTTCAAGCCGGACCTGCCTCCGCGCTACGACGGCACCACCGACCCCACGGAGTTCCTCCAACTCTACGAGCTGAGCATCGAGGCGTCCAACGGCACCGAGCAGGTCATGGCGAACTTGTTCCCCATGGCTCTGAAGGACGGCGCACGCTCCTGGCTCCTGAACCTCCCCGTGGGATCCATCTCTTCCTGGGAAGAGCTTCGCGAGCGTTTCGTCGCCAAGTTCCAAGGCACCCGCGACCGAGCCCCGGCAGCTGCTGATCTGCGCCGCGTGAGGCAGCAGCCGGGAGAGACCCTGGAAAAGTACATCCAACGCTTCAACACCATGCGCCTCCGGATCCCTAGGGTCTCGGACGAGGCCATCATCTCCGCGTTCTCTGACGGCGTCTGTCGTGGAATTAACACGGCAGATGTCCGGTTTAGCGGACTTGATGATGGAACCATCGCACGGGTTAGCTTGAAAGGGTTCATGGCACACAAAGGACACAAAGGGTTTTATACTAGTTCGGCCCCTTCGAGAAGGTAAAAGCCTACGTCTAGTTGGTTTGGAATTGATTGGGCGTCGGATTACAGGGAGCGGAATCGCTTGCTTGCGTCTCGACGGATCGATTGTTGCTTGTCCCCGAACCGGTGCCGGGTCGTCCCTTTATATAGAGGTGACACCTGGTCCGGTTTACAGAGTCCCGAGGCCGGCTCATAATCGTGTCCGCCTCGGTCTCTGCTCTTTCTTTCTTATCCCTCAAGTTACATCTCAAATACGGTTTACAAACCGTATTTCTATACATGGGCCTTGAAATCTCATGGGCCGTAATCTCTACTAATGATAAACCAAGTACGATATAACTAAGCCGGTTTACAATATCCGGTTTATACCTATTAACCATATCCCTGACATTAGGCCCCAGAATGATTTGAACTTGTTCATATCAGTCTCCATCGTCTCCTGCAATTTCTCTTCTGTCTTCATTTTTTGTAAACCGGCTCTGACGTCATCCTCCAGAATCATTAAAGTCTGACAATGACATCATCTCCGCATTTAACGCCGCGAGCTGTACTGTAGCTTGTTTTTAATGGTTATCCCGAGAATCGAGGCGTTCAACGGATCTTTATCCGATTTTTCTCCCTTGATTACCGCACCTGTCGCTTCATATCTGCCTCTCTGTCTATAAATAGTGCCGCCCTTCCTCATTCTTCCTTCTCGCGTCTTCTTCCTCCTTCCGCTACCTGACCTGCAAGAACTCCATTAGATCCCGAGCTCGGAGCGCCGCCATCGTCTCGTCGGATCAAGAGCTCCTCAGGCCGCTGCATCAACCTGACTCGTCCAGATCCTCTCCGCCATCGATTCTCGCTGTCCCTGGTACGTTTATCCACCTCTCTGTAGATCTGTGTCCGCCATTGCTTCGCCTGTGTTCTTCCGCCATTAGGGCTTCCGACGAAGCTCCGTTCCTTCGTAGATCTTTTTTCCATAGAAATCTTGTAATCTTTAGGCCCTAGTCTGTAGGTCTCCCGCTTAGCACCGAATTAGATCTTCGTCATAGTGACCTTGTAGTTTTATTCGTTCCGCCATTAGAGTTCTCCGCGAGCTTCATACTGTTCTTTCTCTGAAACCTGCAACTCCGTAGTATCTTTACCTTTCTGATCTTGCTGTAGATGCGTCAGGTACTTTAGATCTTGCCGTTTTTATTTCTGCTGTTGCCTGCTTTAGGTCTCCTTTTTATGCACATCCTGTAAACTCATCTGCTCTGAATTGGACCTCTGTAGATTTCCCGTGTAATTTTCGTTTCTTTATCTCCTTATGCTCAGATCTATTCCTTCTTAGCAATGCGTTGAAAACCTGTTTTTCTCTTCAATAGATCTGCTAAGTATGCTCCGGTTTAGATCGTCGTGTCATAAACCGGAAATGATGTAACCTGATGCAATAACTTTAAACTATTCCTCTTCAGCTGCCATTTAAACCGGAAATGATAAAACTCTGTTTCATAATTGCCGGTTTAATCTTGCCAAATAATTCTCCATTTTAACCATTGCATATCATGAATAAATCCTGGATCGTTTCTTTTTCATAATCCGTCTTTGCACTTTCTCTTCTTCAGCACTTTGCTCAAATGGCTAAGCAGTATGTTTCGTGCGACTGGGTTCGTTCTGTCGTGACTGAAGAAGATTTAGTCAAACTATCAAGCATTGGCACGTTAGGTCCTCGGGCCGAATTGAAATGGCGCGCTCCGGGCAATGAGTGTCCTCCCGCTCCTAGGTCCGGGGAAGTGATCGTATTTCTGGATCACATCTCCAAGGGTTTCTCTCCCCCCGGTTCAAAATTTTTCCGGGACGTCCTTGCCACCTTCCAGCTGCATCCACAGGACATCGGGCCAAACTCCGTTTCCAATATTTGTGATTTCCAAGTTTTTTCTGAAGCGTATCTGCAAGAAGAGCCTTCGGTTGATCTTTTTCGGGATTTCTTCCATGCAAACCGGCGTACTGAGTTCACCAGCGGGCCTCACCAAGAGCTTGGTGGTATTAGTATTCAGAAAAGGAGGGATGCAGTTTTCCCTCACGCCTCTTTACACACTCACCCCAAGGACTGGAATAAGTCTTGGTTTTATTGTATAGACACATCCCCTGAAGGTGAAAACCCTTTGCCGGGTTATCGTGAAACTCGTATCCCGGCAAATCACCCCTTGCCGCAACGATTAAGTGCTGCTGAACGGATCCAGTTTTCTCCTCAACTCTCCAAGCTGAGAGCTTTCATGGCCAATGGCCTGATCGGCACAGATTTCCTTCGCTGCTGGTTATCATGGAGTATCCTGCCCTTAAGCCGGCGCCCTGATTTGATGTGCAATTATTCCGGTAAATCGGATGATCCTCAGAGGTTTTCTAAGGAGAAGTTGTCTGAATCGGAAGTAATTGAATCGGCCAAGAAGATTGTCAATCCTGCTCTAACAGACTGCACTAGAGTTGGCTTGGCCCCATACTTCAAGAAAAATAAGCTGCCTGAAGTAAGTGTCTTTAACTTGTACTTTATAAACCGTCCTCTTTGAACCGTCTTTTACTTGCCTTTTCTTTTTTCATTTAGGTTGATGATCCTTTCTGGAGGAGGAAACCTCAGGAAAAACCTGCAAGGCAAGCTCGCCGAAAAACTCCTGCAAATAAGAAAAGGAAAGCAGCCGTTGACGCCGGTTCTCCTTCTGAGGATGATGATCCGGACTCCGAGGTACGCCTTACTCCGGTTTACATTTTGCCTTTATATACTTGTTCATATCTCTAATGATGCCCTTTTCACAGGATCCACTCGAAGGTGATAACCCGGCGGAGATTGAGGTAACCCTTATTTCTTCCGATTCAGAACCCCCTCCTCAAAAGAGCCGTCGGACTGTTAGAAAGTATCAATTTTCTCATCCTTATGCTAAGTTGGATCCCAATTTTACTTTGAAGAAACAACAGCACGAAGCTTTGCGCCGGACCACTCGCCATAGCGGCTTGGCAGTGGAGTCCTCTGGAATTTCGTTAACTCCGGCTCGAAAACGCCGCGCTGAGGTGATGCTCTCTCCAACTCTTCTTCACCCCAAGGCCGGTCTTATCAGAAAACCACTTAAACCGACTGATCCTGATTATCAGGAAACTCCACTGTCTTCGTCTGGCGAATCAACCGCTACACAGCTTCCACCTTTGAAGACTGTCCCAGGGTAATCCTCTTTACTTCTTCCGGTTCATGATCCCCCCTTTTATTATAATGTTAACTTATTTTTGCTTGTTTCTCCAGCAAACCGAAACCCAGCAAAAGAGCTAAGGGTAAGAAGCCTGTTGCTGATCCTTCTACTGATGAACCAGTAATTGAGCCGTCAACAGCTATCCCTCCTGAAGGTACTCCTGTCACTCCGGTTCAAGAACCTGTTCTTGATATTCCTGCTACTGATGCTGCCCAAGATCCACCAAGTCCGGCCCGGGTTAGCTCTCCTCAAGTTAACCCGGGGTCTCCTGATCCGGCTCAAGCTGAAGTTACACCTCCCAATGCACCCACTTCCCCTGACGTTGTGGTTACTGGCGCTGCTTATGTTGCGCCAGCCAAACCCACCGTTTTAGCAAAACATACTGCTAAAGCGGAGAAAGTAACTCAGGAAAAGGGGAAGTGGAGTACGGACATATCCAGTCTTTCGAGTATGAGTGCTCAAGACATTTATTCCGGATATTTGAGCCGGCTCCACAGCAGCCGGGACTATGAAGCCAGCTTAGTAAACTTGATGAGAGAGAAATACGAAGTAAGTTTTCCTGTTCTGACTTTGCTTTGTTTTGACGCATCTTTATCTTCTAACAGCCCCCAAGTTCCGGTTTATCTTCTTTGTTGAAGGTAATCCGGAACTTTGTAGTTTTTAACTGCTGATCCATACATTAGCCCCCAAGTATTAAGTAGATAACTTGGTTATGTAGTTGATACTTTTAAAAATTGTCTCTGATGCACTGCTTCAACTGCCATTAGCCCCCAAGTGTCAAGTATACAACTTGGTTGTGTGCTTGAGACTTGTAT
Organism: Secale cereale; assembly: GCA_902687465.1. Classification (NCBI taxonomy): domain Eukaryota; kingdom Viridiplantae; phylum Streptophyta; class Magnoliopsida; order Poales; family Poaceae; genus Secale; species Secale cereale. Next base: position 729,838,504 of record LR738715.1, read on the forward strand.
TCTCAATTTATCCTTGCTGTCTTACTTCAACTGCCATTAGCCCCCAAGTGTCAAGTAGACAACTTGGTTGTGTGCTTGAGACTTTGTAATTTCTAACCTTACTTTTGAACTTTTGTCCATAGGCTGAGCTGAACCGGAATGCTGTGGAAAACAGTGAACTTCGAAGCCGGCTTATAGAGACTGAGGCAGCCGCTTCAAAGGCGAAGAAAGAACTTCAAGTGAGTTTAAAAACTGCTGAAGACTTGAAGAAGTTCTTTGATGAGGAACGGACTGCTTTTGAAGTCCAGAAGAAGGATCTTGAAAAACGTATTCAGGATGCCGAAGGAGCACTTAACCCGGTTACTGAAGAATTGACCGGGTTAAAATGCCAGATTGATTTGATGACCTCTGCTATCTTTGGTAAGCATAACCTGAATTCTTGTCTGTTATCTTTGCAAACTGTGATTTGTACCGGTTTAACTTTTCTTGTTGTATATAGGACGCCGTGTCTCCCATCTTGGGGATGATGTACGGAAGAAACTGAAGGCCTGTTATACTTTGGTGGAGCAACTATACTCTGGAGCGCAAAGGATTATCAGCGCTACCTCCTTTGGTAAACCGGCTCCTTCAACCATCAAGGCTACTTTGAACAGCTTGTCGATTCTGCCAACCCGTCTTGAAGAGGTGAAGAAATCGGCCGCCCGAGGAGGTGCTCTTCTGGCCCTGACAAGGGCTAAAGCTTGGGTTCCAGACATTGATCCGGCAGAAGTGTTAACCGGGTTTCCTGACACCAAGGAAGACGGTTCAGCATTTGATGAGAAGGATCTGTATGCTCTGACAAAGGAAATGTGTCCACTTTCTAGCAAGATTGCGGTGGAAGCTGATTTGTCTCGATACCACCCAGCATATGACCTGCAAAACGAGCATGTGGAATGACCGGTTTATGATGTTGCAAACTTAACTCCGCCGGTTCGTCCTCACACTTTTGCTCCTGATATTGATCCTGCTGAGTTGATCAACGATGAAGTGTATTTCCGTGCCTTGGCCAAGATTGATTGGCGTGCACCAGATTTCCCGCCGCTTCACGAGGAGGAAGATGTTCCGGAACCAGATGGTGGCCAATCATCCCGGCAGGGAGGAACGGAATCTTAAATGTTATTGCTGTAATCACAATTGCTATTCCATAAACAATGCTTCCAACTATTTGGCTTTCATGCCTTGTAATAGGCTTTAGCTGAAATTTAATGCACTATGATCCGGCTTTTGGTCTTTATAAAGTACTCTTTCGCTGACTTGTTGATTGATACGGATTTCTTGCCCTGTCCATAAAAAAGATGAAAAATATGTCCTAGTGGTTTGACCACTGGACGGATTAACTTGTTCTCTTGGTATAATAAACAAGCATACCTTTGATAAATAACTGTGATACCTTAATTGCATGTAGCCAAAATACCTGAAAACGGCAAGATGTTTAAAATTACCTTAATCAGTCTTCATCAATTCTAATAAGTCTTTGAAACTCTTCCGCTTAACTTTTCCATAAACCCTTCTCTTCTCGGTTCAACAATTTGTAACTCGTATCTAATTGTGTGCTGCCAATTGTTAGCTCATTATGAAGTCGAGCCGGGTTACGATGAACGCCGGTTTAACTCTCGCTGGTGTTCATGACCCAGACTTATAACACTAGATAGACGGTCAACTTCTAGAGCTGTTCCCCTTGGTTAGAAAGGTTATGAAACACAAAAATCATCAAGAAACACATAATTATTGTAAATCAAACTATGCAATCGAGGCTTTTTCAAAGAGCTGCCAGGCTCAAAACAAGATTTAGCCATTCATGGGGATGTGGGCGAACCCGACTGTCCCCAGGGGCCGGGTCATCATTTGAACGTGGGCGATACCACTGTTCAGGGAGCCCAAAAATTCATAACATAGCCATTCAAGGGGGTGTGGGCGAACCACTGTCCCCAGGGGCCGGGTCATCATTTGAACGTGGGCGATACCACTGTTCAGGGAACCCAAATATTGGTAACATAGCCATTCAAGGGGGTGTGGGCGAACCACTGTCCCCAGGG
>LR738715.1:729840670-729900872 GCA_902687465.1 Secale cereale
ATACCACTGTTCAGGGAGCCCAAAAATTCATAACATAGCCATTCAAGGGGGTGTGGGCGAACCACTGTCCCCAGGGGCCGGGTCATCATTTGAACGTGGACGATACCACTGTTCAGGGAACCCAAATATTGGTAACATAGCCATTCAAGGGGGTGTGGGCGAACCACTGTCCCCAGGGGCCGGGTCATCATTTGAACGTGGGCGATACCACTGTTCATGGAACCCAAATATTGGTAACATAGCCATTCAAGGGGGTGTGGGCGAACCACTGTCCCCAGGGGCTGCTGATATTCCTCTTTTTCCTTTTTCTTTATATAGGGCTTTTCTCTTCCTGAACCGGACATGATCTTTTGTTCCTGTGAGTTCTACCGCTCCTTCACATACCCTGTAAAGATTAGTTTCTGAAAACCAGCTAACATTGGAATATGATTCTTTGATAACAACTGATATGGATATTCGCTGCAAAATTTCTGTATGTGGAAAAAAGAAGGCTGAGCCCCCGGTTTACCGAAGGTGCCGGTTTATTCATTATTCATGATATATACATAGGATACATGGGAGCCTATGGCTCAAGTGTAATATGGCCGTAGATGAGCAATGTTCCATGGCCTTTTCGTCTCCTCTTCTGATGTCCGTGAATCTTTGTGCTCTCGAATGTCCACCAAATAGTACGACCCGTTGTGCAAATTTTTGCTGATCACAAAGGGTCCTTCCCATGGCGGGGATAGTTTGTGCATGTCTGTTTGATCTTGGATAAGCCGGAGTACCAAGTCGCCCTCCTGGAATGTCCTTGTTCTGATCCGGCGGCTGTGATATCTGCGCAGGTCTTGCTGATAAATCGCCGACCGTGCTGCAGCTATGTCACGCTCTTCATCCAATCGATCCAAACTATCTTGTCTTGACTCCTCATTGATGGCTTCTACATAGGCCGCCACCCTTGGGGAATCATGGCGTATGTCACTTGGAAGAACTGCTTCTGCACCGTAAACCATGAAGAAAGGTGTATAACCTGTGGATCGGTTTGGTGTAGTGTTAATGCTCCAAAGGACAGAGGGTAATTCTTCAACCCAACACCCTGGGGTTCTCTGCAAAGGTGTCATAAGCCGGGGCTTGATCCCACGCAAAATCTCCTGATTTGCCCTCTCTGCTTGACCATTGGATTGGGGGTGAGCCACAGAAGATACATCCAAACGAATATGCTCCCGTTGACAGAATTCTTCCATCTCACCCTGAGATAAATTGGTGCCGTTATCTGTAATGATGCTGTGTGGAAAACCAAACCGGAATATTACTTTTTTGATAAACTTAACCGCCGTTGCCGCATCACACTTGCTTATAGGTTCCGCTTCAACCCACTTTGTAAACTTATCCACTGCCACCAGTAAATGAGTTTTCTGATCTTGGGATCTCTTGAAAGGACCCACCATGTCAAGCCCCCAGGTTGCAAAAGGCCAAGTTATCGGTATCATCCGGAGTTCTTGTGCCGGAACAAGGGCACGTCTTGAGAACTTCTGACAAGCGTCACACTTGCGGACCAGGTCTGCTGCATCTGCATGTGCGGTTAACCAATAAAAGCCATGTCGGAAAGCCTTAGCCACTAAAGATTTTGATCCGGCATGATGACCGCAATCCCCTTCATGAATCTCCCTTAGAATCTCACAACCTTCCTCAGCTGAAACACACCGTTGAAATACTCCAGAGGTGCTACGATGATGCAGCTCCCCATTGGCAATTGTCATAGACTTGGAACGCCGGATTATCTGCCGTGCTTCATCTTCGTCCTCTGGCAATTCTCCCCGGCTTAAATATACCAAATAAGCTAACGTCCAATCCGGAATAACATGGGTTGCCGCAACCAACTGTGCCTCTGGGTCCGGAACGGCCAGATCGTCCTCTGAAGGTACTTGCACCGAAGGATTGTGCAACTCATCCAAAAAGGTGTTCGGTGGTACCGGTTTACGTTGCGACCCTAGCCGGCTTAAAGCGTCAGCTGCTTCGATCTTCCGCCGGTCTATGTGTTCCACCTGATACCCTTTGAAGTAACCTGCCACCGCTTCAACCTCTCGTCGATAAGCCGCCATGAGGGGATCCCTTGAATCCCACTTGCCCGAAACTTGCTGTGCCACTAGGTCTGAATCGCCCAAGCACTTAACCCGGCTTAAATTCATCTCCTTTGCCAACCGCAAACCATGAAGTAGTGCTTCATATTCCGCTGCATTATTAGTACAAGGAAATAACAACCGGAGGACATAACAAAATTTATCACCTCTGGGGGAAGTTAAAACCACTCCGGCCCCCGAGCCCTCCAACTGTTTCGAACCGTCGAAGTGAATCGTCCAATAAGTGAGATCCGGCTTCTCCTCCGGGGTCTGCAATTCTGTCCAGTCGTTGATGAAGTCCACCAGTGCCTGAGATTTGATAGCAGTACGTGGTACATATTTCAATTCATGTGGACTGAGCTCAATGGCCCACTTGGCTATTCTGCCTGTTGCTTCTCTATTCTGGATTATATCTCCCAACGGAGCCGAGCTAACCACAGTTATCGGATGCCCTTGGAAATAATGCTTCAACTTCCGGTTCGCCATGAACACCCCATACACCAATTTCTGCCAATGAGGGTATCTTTGCTTGGACTCGATGAGTACTTCACTCACATAGTAAACCGGACGCTGAACCGGATGTTCTTTCCCTGCTTCCTTGCGCTCAACCACAATTGCAACGCTAACTGCCCGTGTGTTTGCAGCAACATATAGTAGCAAAGGCTCCTTGTCAATAGGGGCAGCTAAAACCGGCGGCTTCGCTAGTTGCTGTTTCAGATTCTCAAACGCTGTATTCGCTTCGTCACTCCAAATGAACCGGTCCGTTTTCTTCAACATTTGATAAAGCGGGATCGCCCTTTCTCCTAAGCGACTGATGAACCGGCTTAACGCCGTGATCCGGCCAGCTATGCGCTGAACATCATTAATGCAAGCCGGTTTCGTCAAAGATGTGATGGCCTTGATCTTCTCCGGGTTGGCTTCTATTCCCCGGTTTGAGACCAGGAATCCCAAAAGTTTACCAGCCGGGACACCAAAAGCACATTTCTCCGGATTGAGCATCATCCTGTAAGCCCGAAGGTTATCAAAGGTTTCTCTGAGATCTTCTATCATTGTCCTATCCTCCTTTGACTTAACCACAATGTCATCCACGTAAGCATGTACGTTCCTTCCTATCTGTCCTTTCAAACAATTCTGAACACAACGCTGATAAGTTGCCTGCGCACACTTGAGCCCAAAAGGCATAGACACATAGCAAAAAGCACCAAAAGGGGTTATGAACGCCGTCTTCTCTTGGTCTTCAACTGCCATTTTGATCTGGTGATAGCCTGAGTACGATCCAGAAAGCTCAGCCGCTCACACCCTGCTGTAGCATCAATAATCTGATCAATACGAGGTAGAGCAAAAGGATCAGTTGGGCAAGCTTTATTGAGATCTGTGTAGTCCACACACATCCTCCACTTTCCATTCTTCTTTAGAACTAGCACCGGATTAGCCAACCATTCTGGATGAAACACTTCTACTATGAACCCTGCCGCCAAAAGCCTAGCCACTTCTTCTCCTATAGCCTTGCGCCTCTCTTCGTTGAAGCGGCGCAGATACTGCTTTACCGGTTTAAACTTCGGATCAATATTTAACTTGTGCTCAGCGAGTTCCCTCGGTATACCTGGCATGTCAGAGGGTTTCCATGCAAAGATATCCCGGTTCTCACGGATGAACTCGATGAGCGCGCTTTCCTATTTAGGATCCAAGTTAGCACTGATGGTGAATTGCTTAGATGAATCTCCGGGCACAAAATCGACCTGCTTAGTCTCTTCCGCTGATTTGAACTTCAAAGCCGGATCATGCTCAGTGGTTGGCTTCTTCAGCGGAGTCATGTCTGCCGGATCAACATTATCCTTATAAAATTTTAACTCTTCCGCGGCACATACCGCTTCTGCATAAGCTGCATCACCTTCTTCACATTCTACTGCTATCTTACGACTGCCGTGCACCGTAATCGTGCCTTTATGACCCGGCATCTTGAGCTGCAGATAAACATAACATGGCCTAGCCATAAATTTAGCATAAACCGTCCTCCCAAACAAAGCATGATACGGACTTTTGATTTTGACAACTTCAAAGGTGATCATCTCCGATCTAGAATCATGCTCATCCCCAAAAGTAACTTCTAAGTCAATCTTACCAACTGGATAAGCTGACTTACCTGGGACCACCCCGTGAAACACTGTGTTTGATGTCCTTAACTGTTTATCTGTCAGACCCATACGACGGAAAGTCTCGTAATATAATATATTGATACTGCTACCTCCATCCATGAGGACTTTAGTGAACCGGTATCCTCCCACCTGAGGTGCCACAACCAAGGCTAAATGTCCCGGATTATCTACCCGTAACGGGTGGTCCTCCCTGCTCCAAACAATGGGCTGCTCTGACCATCGCAGAAACTGTGGCGTCGCCGGTTCTACCGCATTAACAGTCCGCTTTAAAACCTTCTGGTCTCTCTTGCATAAACTCGTGGTGAAAACATGATATTGGCCGCTGCTCAACTCCTTTGGATTACTCTGGTACCCGGATTGCTGTTGTTGCTGCGGACGCTGCTGCTGCTGATTTCCTTGTTTATTGTGACTCCCTTGGCCCTGCTACTGATTATTCTGATTGTTGTAACCACCTTGATGATACGACTGATTTCCCTGACTCTGATAACCACCTTGATAATGTGATTGGCTTCCTTGACCATTATAGTTTCCGTGACCGCCTGGGCCGCCTGGCCGGGATTGATAACCACCGTTGTTCCCTTGATAACCGCTGTTGCCCCTATATCCTGAACCGGAATTGTTCCCTTGGTAACCCGGGCCATAAAACCCGGGCCCTGAACCGGCATTCGGGGGCCGGCTATGGGGATTAAAACGGCCGTTCCCTGCTATCGTGGGGTTCAGACATTCTCTTGCAGTGTGCCGTGCAGGCCCCTTTCTCCCACTATGCTTTATACAGGGTTGATCCAAATCCTGCTCCCAACCCGGATTTCCTCCACCGGCTTGGCGAGCGGGACCCTGCTGATTTCCCTGAAAATCGCCTTGAACCTGTGTATTAGCCACAAAATCGGAGCTGCTTTCCGGTTTCCGTTTGCCCAAAAGACCTGAAGTGATCGGATTGGCTGACGCCGGTTTACCAGTCTTGCTGGCCTTTCCCGCTTTATCTCCTTCTGGCTCCGGATACTTGGTATTATCTGAGTCTCCGTACTTCACCAAGGCACTCATCAACGTCCCCATGTCATTGCACTCTCGTTTGAGCCGTCCGAGTTTTAATTTCAAAGATTCAAACCGGCAATTGTTCTCCAAGGTTACAATTGCGGTGCTCGGATTAATACCGTTTGAGGAGTGCAAGATCTCTGCCACTCTGCGTACCCAAGCTGCTGTAGACTCCTGCTCTCCTTGCACGCATGCTGCTAAATCTATCACCGACATAGGTTGCTTGCATGTATCTTTGAAATTTTTGATGAACTGACTACGCATCTCCCCCCATGATCCGATAGAATTCGGAGGAAGTCCCTTTAGCCAAGTCCGGGCCGTTCCTTCAAGCATCATAGTGAAATATTTGGCACAAGACGATTCATCCACGTCCAGCATCTCCATAGCCATCTCGTAGCTTTCCACCCAAGCCTCGGGCGGTAAATCGGCTGTGTAGTTAGGCACCTTGCGAGGTCCTTTGAAATCCTTGGGCAGCTTAACGCTCCGCAGGGCCGGGACAAGACACTGTATCCCAAAACCGCTCGCTGTCGCTCCTGTCCCCGTAGTGCCGGTGTGAACCGGCGTCGACTGGCGGATCTCCTCCCTGGCCTCCGATCTAGGCTGGTTCCGGTCCGGGGCTGGCATCTCTGCCCTTGCCGGATTATCTTGCCTATGCTGATGTCTCCTCCGTTCGCTGCTAGACACTTCGGGCTCCTCCCAATGTCTAGAGTAACTTCGGTTGGGACGTGGTGTTGAATGCAACCTTTCTCTGCTGTGAGAATACGCTTGCTGCTGTATTAATGCCGTATTGAGTAACCTCTGGGCCCTGCGCGCCTCTATCGCTACAGGGGATGTTTCTTCCACAGGTAAAGCGGCCAATCATGCTGCCGCTGCAGCGATATTATCCACAGGGTTTGAATAGTGCCCCGGGGGGACCGGAACATAAGGCGCCGATGTAATCCGTCGCTCCCGCTCTGCGGCGGGTTGCTGAACCGGCTCCTCTCGAGCCGGTGGGCTTCTCCAGTTTAAGATCGGATTGTTACTGGCCCCAGCCCCCGGTGTTCTGAACAAATTCGCAGATTCGTAACCCGGCGGCAGGCGGGATCGATATTTTCGTCCTCTTACCCCTTCCATGGAAGCCTGTTCCATCCTTAAGTGAAAAGCTTGTTCATCCAACTCCGCTTGTCTTATCGCCAGCATCTCTCCTTCTGCCTTTAAATCCTCCTTTAACTGATCGATCCGGGCCTTCAACTGAAGAAGCACTGCATCATGTTGCGCCTTGTCTGCTGGAGCTACGACCTCTACTGCCTTAGCCGCGAACTCCTCCATCAAGGTGGATAGAACCGCAGTAACGGAGGGATTTGAACCGCTTCCCCCTGCGCCAGCCTCCGCTGTTGTTCCGTTCGTCGGGGGTTGTGAACCGGCCATAAAAACCGCCACCCGGTTTGGCGGGTCGGAGGGGCCCGGAATACTGTTTCCGTCGGACTCGCCCTCAGACCGGCCGTCCCGCAACTGATACAGAGACTCAGTTTCCCCGGACGAAGATTCGTCATCTGAATAGACGACGGTTGCACCATCAGATTCCGACCCGTCCTCAGCTTGTCCTCCGTGAATCGCTCCAACGAACACATGCTTCATGGCAGGTTGAATCCGGGTCGACCTCGCACGCTGAGCCGGCTCGACGATGTTGGGGAAGGTGTCCGGCTCAGGTCCCGGTTCACCGATTTTGCCGATGAAGACTTGGATGCTGCCGAAGGGGACCCGGTACCCGTATTCGATCGAATCGGCCTCCGGTCCCCAACCTGCGTCGTCGATGTAGATCCGGCCGCGACGACTCTTGGTCATCCGGCCGACTGCGTAGCCCTTTAACCCCTTGAGGCCGCCTTCCAAGAACTCGAAACCATCGTGCGCAGGCCCCACGGTGGGCGCCAACTGTCGTGGAATTAACACGGCAGATGTCCGGTTTAGCGGACTTGATGATGGAACCATCGCACGGGTTAGCTTGAAAGGGTTCATGGCACACAAAGGACACAGAGGGTTTTATACTAGTTCGGCCCCTTCGAGAAGGTAAAAGCCTACGTCTAGTTGGTTTGGAATTGCTTGGGCGTCGGATTACAGGGAGCGGAATCGCTTGCCTGCGTCTCGACGGATCGATTGTTGCTTGTCCCCGAACCGGTGCCGGGTCGTCCCTTTATATAGAGGTGACGCCTGGTCCGGTTTACAGAGTCCCGAGGCCGGCTCATAATCGTGTCCGCCTCGGTCTCTGCTCTTTCTTTCTTATCCCTCAAGTTACATCTCAAATACGGTTTACAAACCGTATTTCTATACATGGGCCTTGAAATCTCATGGGCCGTAATCTCTACTAATGATAAACCAAGTACGATATAACTAAGCCGGTTTACAATATCCGGTTTATACCTATTAACCATATCCCTGACAGCGTCCATGACGTCATGATGAGGGAGGAGCTCGCCATTCACGAAGACCTATGCACAGCCCTCGAGATGTTCAAGCTCGCGGCGAAGTGCGCCAGGGCAGAGGAAGGACGCCTCTCCCTCCAGGAGCTGCTTGAGGCGGAGGCGGACGATAAGAAGACCAAGGCCAAGGAATCAAAGTACAAAGGACCTGCCGTGCTGGCTGCGGAGCCAGAAGTGAAGCGTGGCTGCGGCTACGATGACCTCCCCAGAGACAACCGACTATACTGTGTCTTCCACAACGTCCACAGCCACAACACTAACGACTGCCAGGAGCTCAGGGCGATGCGCGGCGGGCGCATCGGGCAGCGCCCTGAGCGCGGCAACCGCGGCTACGGCCATGGAGGAGGCCGAGGAGGAGGACGTTGGGATGGCAGGAACTCGCGCTAAGGATGGCGTGAGCAGCCTCGTGAAGACCATTGGTAGGAGCAGCCTCGTGACGCCCCCTGGCATGACCAGCCTCGTGAGGGTTGCCCTCAGGGCAATGGAGGCCTGCCTCCGCTGCCACCACCGCCAAGGAGGAACGACGACGACCGCTAGAGAGATGGGGCAGGGGCTTCCAGGAGCCGCGTGCAGTTGCATGCATCTTGGGAGGAGCCCATGCCCCGGCTTCCCATCGCATCTTCAAGCAGTTTTCCCGTGAGCTGAACGCGACGCTTCCCAGGCCTGACGCCGCGCGCAACCTCAGGTGGACCAAGAAAGTCATCGCCTTCGACCCCAAGGACCATCTCAAGTGCACTGCGGCCCCAGGCGCCCTCCCGATGCTCTGCACCCCGACCATCAGCAACGTCCTCGTGACTAAGACCCTCATCGAAGGTGGAGCAGGACTCAACGTCCTCTCCGTCCAGACCTTCGAGACGCTCCAGGTTCCCTACGATCAGCTCCATCCGACCAAGCCATTCTACGGAGTCACGGATGGCTCCACACTCCCGATGGGACAGGTCCGCCTCCCCGTCACCTTCGGTGACCGCGACAACTACCACACCGAGCTCATCGACTTCGATGTCGCCAACATCCACCTCCCATACAATGCCATCCTTGGGTATCCTGCCCTCGCCAAGTTCATGGCGGCGACCCATCACGGCTACAACGTCCTCAAGATGCCCGGGAGCGGCGGAGTCATCACGATCGCCTCCGACGAGAAGGAAGCGCTGCGTTCTCTGGAGCGTGCCTACCAGACCGCGGCGGTTGAATGCTCCGATGAGGATGGGGCCGTCCTCGCCCTGCAGACCGCCCCCAAGAAGAAGAAGAACCTACCCATCAACGGACCTCAGGACGCAGGGGCTCCCGATGGCCTAGCCTCAGGACTTGCGCCTGCTGACGAGGCGCCCTCCACCCTCGCATAGGGAGGCGCGCTCGACGCCCCTCTCGTGACGGGCTCGGGGGCTCTCCCCTGGAGTGTCTCCGGGCTAACCGGCGTCTCGAGGGAGGTGCTCAAGCACCACCTACAAGCGTGTCTTGACGCACATTTTTGTGAGCCCAGCGTGAACCGTTCAGCGCTGGGGGCTCAGGACTTCATCGACCAAGTTACCGAGGAACTTCAGTGGCAAGACTCATCCGCGGTGGGCGTAACCGCACAACCCCAAGTTCACGTGCTCGCAGCCCGAGCGACCGCTTTCGCGTTTGCGTCGACATCGCGGGTCTCAACCGAGCCGCCTCTCAGGAGCCCTTCTGGCCGACGGTGGTCGGCCGAAGGAGGGCCCTCCCCTGCAGCTACGTCCGCATGCTCTTCGGCTTCCGCAACGCAGCTGCCATGTTCCAGCATCCCGCGCAGTAGGCCTTGGGGGCTCGGGAGGCTCAGTGGCAGGCGGTCCAGACAGAGCGAGAACCGGACCCGCGCGACCACTGAGAGCCTTCAGAGCCCCTGGGCCTCAGGAGCCCGACGATCCTCGGGAGCGACCTGCACGGCTCGCGTCTTCAGCTACCCCAACTCTTCTTCAACAAGTATCACGTGACACTTCAGGTATCCAATCGAGGGCGCCTCTCGGGCTGCATCATCCTCGGATCGCTGGGGGTTGTTCCCCCGTGGTTATCTCCCTTTTTGCATGATCAAGGCTAGATGTTTCTTTCCATTCGCATTATCTACATGCTTGGCGTCCTCACCGCCACTAAGGTCATGAGCCCTTGTGAGCCCACTCGCGACCGCCCCATGATTAAGGACTGGCACGACGTCTGTGCTCGGGTCCGTCCCTGCAGCGTCGCTAAACCCAAGGGCTGAGCTCTGTCTCGTGAGCCATTTCCGTGACGTCACCTCCCATGGTCCTTGGTGCCTTGTTCTCGCATGGGCTAATCGTGGATGGGTAAGTAGGGGCCCGTGGCAGGTGCCTCGCTCATGCGGGAACCGCACGCCGGTTGTTTTTCTTTTGGATAGTTGCAAGAGAAGACTGGGCACGACGTCTGTGCTCGGGTCGGTCCCTGCAGCGTCGACAAATCCAGTGGCTAAGCTCTGTCTTGCAAGCTATTCCCATGACGTCACCTCCCGGGGTCGCTGGTGCTGCGGCCTTCTCATGCGATACCCTCTAGAGATGCACTCGGCGCAGGTCGACACAACACCTCTCTTTTCACATTTTGCAAAAGAAGACTCAGGCGCAACCCACCTCAGGGTAGGGTCTCGTGGGTGATGCATAAGCTCACGAAAACTTTCTCAGAGTCATTCAGCTCGTCCTGAGAAGGGCCCATATACACCTTGGCTGTCCTACCATGCAAGCCACGTGTCAGGACGGGGCTGTACACGCCCCGGAGTCTCTCCCGGTGGGAGGCTACCTCCCACGGTCCAGTGGAAGTACCAAGCTTCGTGTTGGCAGATCCAACCGAGGAGCAGTTATGCCCACGAACCAGTGGAAGCACCAAGCTCCGCGCTGGCCGCTACGACCGAGGCGCGGTTATGCCCACACTCCGAGCAAGTGTGGTAGCTCTATGCTCCACGCTAGTTATAAACAACTGAGGGTGGCCCCCAATGGTCGCACCAACCTCAGGGAGCTTTTCAGCTCATGACGCTCACAACTTCTCCTTGGATGGGTGTCGTGAGGGGGGCTAGGCACGGGGGCTATGCTCAGGTCACGCCTGGCAGACGCCAACCTACCAGGTGCCCAAACACTTGGCCTTCTCGTGCCCCCATCCCAGGCGAAGGCTCGTGGGCAAGGTATGGTGCTCGTTCTCCTTCATGAGAGCCGTTCGTACGTCAAGGGGGACCCCTGGGCATTGCGACCCAGGGGCCTAACTGGCCACGTAGCCCCTCATCCCTTGAGTCTAGTTATGACGATAACCCTGGTCACCCGGAGGGCTCAATGGCGATCGAGGTATGCGCGGGGTTGGGCCCTGCCGACGCAGAACGAAAACGGGATTGCTTGAACGTCAAGGGGGACCCTTGGGCATCGCGACCAAAGGGCCTCACTGGCCACGTAGCCCCTCATCCCTTGAGTCTAGTTACTACGGTAATCCCGGTCATCCGGAGGGCTCCATGTCGATCGAGGTATGCGCGGGGTTGGGCCCTGCCGACGTAGAGCACATAAGCAAACATGAAAGGAAGCAAGCATGGAAGTCATCTAGCTATTACAATAACACCAAGTTTTTCAAATTCAAACAAAGTTCTTACGCCTCCCCGAGGCACTCCCACTTCTCTCTCTGAACAGGACGGATCAGGCATTGCCGAGTGCGTCATCACTGGTCTCCATCTCCCCGGCTGCGGTAGCAGTGGCCTGGAGGAACGCCTCCACCAACGACGTGACCTTCACCCTCAGGGCCTCGGCAGCCGTGCCCTCCATGAATTTGGTCACGGGCCCGGACAACGAAGCCAGGTCAAGGGTGGGGTCTCTGTAGGATCGAAAGTATGTCTAGAGGGGGGGGGGGGTGATTAGACTACTTGTAAATATAAAAATTCTGCCTTTTGATCATGAACAGTTTTTGACAGATTCACAATTATGATCAAGACAAGCATCACCCTACACATGCAATTCTAGAGTATAAGCAGCGGAAAGTAAATTGCACATGTAGTAAAGAGAGGTGGAGAAGATCAAACGCAATTTGGAGACGCAATGATTTTTCCCGTGGTTCCGATAGGTAGTGCTATCGTACATCCACGTTGATGGAGACTTCAACCCACGGAGGGTAACGGCTGCGCGAGTCCACGGAGGGCTCCACCCACGAAGGGTCCACGAAGAAGCAACCTTGTCTATTCCATCATGGCCTACGCCCACGGAGGGCTAGCCTTACTCGGGGTAGATCTTCACGAAGTAGGCGATCTCCTTGCCCTTACAAACTTCTTGGTTCAACTCCACATCTCAATGACGGAGGCTCCCAAGCGACACCTAACCAATCTAGGAGGCACCACCCTCCAAAAGGTAATAGATGTTGTTGATGATGATGAACTCCTTGCTCTTGTGCTTCAAATGATAATCTCCCCAACACTCAACTCTCCTCACTGATATGGCTGTGGTGGAAGAAAGGATTGAGTGGAAAGCAACTTGGGAAGGTTAGAAATCAAGTTTCATATGGTAGGAATGGAGCAACTTGATCTCAACACAAGGGTAGGTGGTTCTCTTCTCAGAAAGTGTAAGGTAGGAGTGGTAGTTCTTTCTGATGGCTCTCTCCACGAATGAAGAGGGGGTGGAGGGGTATATATAGCCTCCACACAAAATCCAACCGTTACACACATAATTGAGCAATCTCGGTGAGACCGAAGTTGACAACTCGGTCAGACCGAAAGTTCAAATATAGTGAACGTTGGGGTTTTCGGTGGGACCGAAAATACCATCTCGGTTTGTCCGATTTGAGTAAAGATAGGAACTTGCCAGTTTCGGTGAGACCGAAATCATCAACTCGGTTATTCCGAAATGAGGACAAACGGTTACAGAAGCTTGCCAGCCCGTATTTCGGTGAGACCGAACTCAAACTCGGATTGACCGATTTTTCTAGGGTTTGGCTTATGGCTGAGGTGGTTCATCTCGGTGGGACTGAGTTTGGAAAATCGGTTGGTCCGAGATTACTTATGAGTGTGTTTGGTGGTGAAAGTTGCTGATAGTTAAAGGAGATATATCACTAAGCACTTGAGCAACCAGATCATCAACACAACCTCATCCCCTTTTAATAGTATTGGCTTTTCCTATGGACTCAATGTGATCTTGGATCACTAAACCAAAAATGGAGTCTTGAGCTTTTGCCAATGCTTGCCTTAGCATTTTGAGGGGTCCACTTCTTCAGACATTGCCATACCCATATCACTGAACTTCTCTGAAATGATTCTCAAGTAGCTATTAGTTCAATGATATATATGTTGTTATTAATTGCCAAAACCATCCGGGGATTAGTTGCACTTTCAGTCTCGAAGACTTAGGTGGCTGCACACCTACGTCAGGACCAAGGTAAGGAGCGTGCGGCTCTCGACGTCGGCTAACTGGCCAATTTCGGCCGCAACATCGGACAGGGCCTCCACGAGCGTAGCAAGGAGCCCGGCGGGGCCTCCCTCCGGGGCGGCCAGCGGTTCCTTGAACCCTTCCCCGTAGGCGGCATGCAGCGCCTTGTGGGCCTCAAGGTCAAAGGCGACAAGGGCCTCGGGACTCACCGCTGCCGAGGCCGCAAGGGCATCCTCCTCGCCGCGAGCGGCTTGGGTCGCCCTGGCCTGCTCAACTTCAACCTTCAGCTTCTCCAGGGCCGCGTGGTCGGCAAGCTGCTCTGGTTGCAGCCGAGACGTCTCAGTCTTCTGCGCCTCGAGCTCCTTCTCCAACCTCTTGAGGTCCAGGGCGCGCCCGACGCCTTCCTCGTGGAGGGCCTCCAGCTCGCTCTCCGCCTTGAAGCAACGCTTCTCGAAGGACGCGGCATCGGCTCGTGCGGTGTCCGGAGCCCGCGTGGCCGCCATAGCTTCCTCTCGACCCTTGGCAGCGACCAACGTGGCCTGATCCCAGGAGGTCCACGCAGACTCGTCTGCGAGGAGCCACCCGCGGATCAGCCCCAGACACCCTTCTGTCAGGTGGTCGTCACCATGTTGCAGATCGACGCGAAGATGACCCAGCGCGGCGGAGGCAGCCTCCAAGGTATCAGGACCAGGCTGCGCCGACTGGCGCACGGGCACCGACAAGACCGACAGCTCGACCAGGGGCTCGGGTGCTCCGGCCCCTCTCGCCAGAGCAGCCGGAGCAGAAGCCACCGCAACCTCGCTGGAGGAGGGGATGTCTTCGAGCGACACCATCGCCGCATGCTCGGTGGCCCGGTCGACCAGGGCACCCAGCACCGCGGCATCCTTCCCCGAGGTCGCATCGGCAGCCGGAGGAGCAGGGCATTGTAGCGTGACCTCCCCCTTCGCCTTCTTCATCACACCTCCCAGGCTGCTGCGTCAGGGAAAGCACATCAGGGACACGACAACTAAGGACGAGCAAGAAATTGCACACTTACTCGTCGGAGGCGAGGCGCGCCCTTCTCTTCGCCAGTAGGTCAGCAGCAGCCGCTGGCACCCTGGGCGTGCCGACAGCCCGGGCCTGGGCGAGGCGTGAGGCCACAGTCCTGGGCGCGGCCGCGGTCGCTAGGTTCGCTGGCACGGTACTCTTCGATGGAGTCGCCACCTTGCTTCCCCCAAACGCAGCGCGTCCGGATCGACGTGGAGTGGTCGCTGGACCGTCCGGCGACACCTGCGCCTGGCGTCATTGCTCCGGCAAGCGCTCCGAGGAGGCCCCCTCATCGTCTAGGGTATCCTCCAACCCCCCTCATCGCTCTCGTCGTCAGCACTAGAAGACACGTCGAACATGGGCGGAGCGCCCACGGGCGCACCAAAACCCGGCACGGCTTTCAACAGCTCGGCCTTGTCAGGGCGGCTGTACAGTGGCAGGTAGGCCCCGGGGAGATCCCCCGGAACCATCCCCAGGAGAGTTCCCGAGGTGAAGTCCAGATCGTCCTCGGCCAGCACCTCTGGGTGCAGTCGGAGCCTGTCGTCGTCGCCCATCAGCTCCCACATGGGGCGCGAGTGAGCCTGCAGCGAAGCCAGACGCTGCCTCAAGAACTCCTTCACGATCTGGCCCCCTTCGAGCCTCGAGCTCAGGTCGGCCTCAATCCTTGCCAGGACAGGCCCGGCGAGGGGGTCGATGAGCTTCACATAGCTCCAGCCAGCGCGCTTCGCCGGACGGGCAGTAGGCAGCGCCAACAGAGGATGGACGCGCTGGGCATCCAGATAGACCCACCTCTTCCGGTGGGACTCTATCTTCTTCCCAACCGTCATTAGCCGACAACCCTGACGCTAGAAGACATAGGAAATGCAGCCCGAGCACGGGCCATCGTCGTACCGGCGCATGGAGAAAAAATGGCGGAAAAGGGCGACGGTCGGCCTCACCCCCACAAGCGCCTCACAGTAAAAGGCGAAGAGCGATAGGACGAAGATGGAGCGAGGCTGGATGTGGAGAGCGTGCACCTGGTAATGTTCCAGGATGTCATAGAAGAACTCGGAGAAAGGTGGCACGAGCCCCATGGAGATGCTGTGGAGGAAGAAGGGGTAGCATGACTTCGACAGGGTCCGCACCATGGTGGATCCGGCCCAGATCCGCGTCGGGTCGTGCTCGTTGTGGGTGCTCGACAGGAAAGGTTGGACCTCTGAGTAGTCCTCCTGCCTGGTGATGGAGGACTCCTCAAGCGCCGCATCAAGGGAAGAGGCAGATCCAGATGCCGGCGCAGCACTCTTGTTCCTCTTCGCCATGGTTCAGGGAGCCGAAGGACGCAGGTGATTCAGGAAGGCGGGAGGCGTAAGGGGGAGAAATCTGAGCAGGGAGGAAAGAGAGCGATAACTCCCCCAGCGGAAAAGGCCCCTTTTTGTCAAGACGCACGGTTGCTGAGACGGCGTGGGGAGCGGGGTCGCCCGTGTCCCATCCAACCGTCACGCGCCAGCCTGGCCCGCAACCTTTTTGGGGCCCGCGGCGCTTTGTCCTCGGCTAAGGCTTCGCCCCGAAGCCAACTCCGCGCGCGCCTTGGGCCTGGGGGCTACTGTCGGCGTTCTGGGAACCAGGGTACCCAGACTTGCCTGTTTGTGGGCCGCGACATGCTCCTACTATGGCCTGGTACGGCCCAGCTGATCGACCAGCTGTCCAAGACCCTCGCGAGGGAGCTAAGCCTCGCGAGGAGAATGACGTCAAAACCTCCTCGGGAGTGGCCTCAGAAAGGTGCTCCGGAGGGGCGGAGAATCCAAGGCCGAGCCTGCCTCAGGAGGAGGCAGTGATGTTAGCAGTGACGCACCGCGCCAGCGGGTGCCAGCGTCCGCCAGCGGCGCAGTTGCCATTTCGGTGCAAAGGGGACAGCGCAGCCGCTGGTTCCCAAGGAGCGGGGCAAAGGTTTCCCCTTTGGTGCAACAAGATCGAAGACCGCAAGGACGACAAGGAGGATGTCACCGTCGAGCCCACCACCGTGTCACCGCCTGATCCTTTTGCAGGCAAAGATCACTTTTGTCAGGATAGGAACGTCCTTGTGTTCCCGCTCAAAAATGGCCGTTGTGGGATCCCTTCCCGCCTAAACATTTCGGGGGAAGAGGACCGTGGCCGCCTATATAAGTAGATAGGATTCCCACTGTAAAGGGGGATTGATCCACACACTCAACCACCAGACAGGGAGCAAGAACACTTGCCTCCCGACCCTCCTGAGCTCACCTCTTGAGCCCAGGAACCATTGTACTAGCTCATATCTCAGCTCGCCCGAGGCTAATCCACCAACGCAGGAAGTAGGGTCTTAAACCACACGATGACCCGAACCTGGGTAAACTCTTGTGTGCTCCATCTGTTGTTTGCTTGAATCCTTCCACCAAGACGAGAGCGAGATGCTAAGTAGACGTGAGTGGGAGAGATCTTCGTTCACGCCCTTGTGTTCGAACTTCTTGTGTTTTGCGGAGCCCTGAATCCGACAGCCATGACGTGACACCATGCCACCTCTGATGACTTTCTAGTGAGATTTAGATTTATGGGGACTTAAATACCGAGCTTCGGAATGTTTGTGGACGAGCCAGCACGCCGGTACGGTTGTAATTCGTTCCCATTCCTGGCATGGGACCAAAACAAGCACCCAATGACACATGTATACTTTTTCTAGCCATTTTGGTGAACTGGAGCATGTATTTGTAGTTTGAATTTGAATTATGGACATTAAATGCCTAGGAAACTCAATTAGTGTATAAAAAAGCTAAACGATCCCTCAATAATTTTAATTTTTTAGCATGGATATCATGTCGTTCCATGTTGCCCGTGGAAGAAAATTCAAGGCGAAAAGAGGCAGTGATTTCGTTTCGCCCACAAGGGGAACACGCTTCCTTATCGGAACCACGAGGCTTCTTTGTGTGAAGCTCCGGTTTTTGTAAGAGGTTTGTAATAAAGCTTGGCCGAAATTGGACAATGTTTTTACCACAGCATATATGTGCCAGGACGTGACACCATGCCACCTCTGATGACTTTTCGATTTATGGGGACTTAAAAATCAAGATTCGAAATGTTTGAGGACGAGCCAGGACGTGGGTACGGTTGTAATTTGTTCCCATTCCTGGCATGGGACCTAAACATGCACCCAAGGACACATGTATAATTTTTCTAGCCATTTTGGTGAACTAGAGCATGTATTTGTAGTTTAGATTTGAATTATGGACATTAAATGCCTAGAAAACTCAATTAATGAATAAAAATGGTTAAAGGAACACTGAATAATTTCAAAGTTCAGTGCGAATCTCCCATTGTTCCTTGTCACGTGTAGTAGAAAATACGAGGCTAGAAGAGGGAGTGATTATCGTTTGGTCCACAAGGGGACACGTTTCCCTATCGAAACCACGAGGGTTCTTGCGACAGGCTCCGGTTTGTAAGAGGTTTGTAATAAAGCCTGGCCCAAATTGGATAATGTTTTTACCACGACATATATGTGCCATGACGTGACACCATGCCACCTTTGATGATTTCCTGGTGAGTTTTGGATTTATGGGGACTTAAAAACCGAGATTCAAAATGTTTGAGGACGAGCAAGGTCGCCGGTACGGTTGTAATTCGTTCCCATTCATGGCATGGGACCAAAACATGCACCCAATGACACATGTATAATTTTTCTAGCTATTTTGGTGAACTGGAGCATGTATTTGTAGTTCAGATTTGAATTATGGACATTAAATGCCTAGGAAACTCAATTAGTGTATAAAAAAGGCCAAACGATCCCTGAATAAGTTTAAATTTCAGCACGGATATCATGTCGTTCCGTGTTGCCCGTGGAAGAAAATTCAAGGCGAAAAGAGGCAGTGATTTCGTTTCGCCCACAAGGGGAACACGCTTCCTTATCGGAACCACGAGGCTTCTTTGTGTGAAGCTCCGGTTTTTGTAAGAGGTTTGTAATAAAGCTTGGCCCAAATTGGACAATGTTTTTACCACGACATATATGTGCCATGACGTGACACCATGCCACCTCTGATGACTTTTCGATTTATGGGGACTTAAAAATCAAGATTCGAAATGTTTGAGGACGAGCCAGGACGTGGGTACGGTTGTAATTTGTTCCCATTCCTGGCATGGGACCTAAACATGCACCCAAGGACACATGTATAATTTTTCTAGCCATTTTGGTGAACTAGAGCATGTATTTGTAGTTCAGATTTGAATTATGGACATTAAATGCCTAGAAAACTCAATTAATGAATAAAAATGGTTAAAGGAACCCTGAATAATTTCAAAGTTCAGCGCGAATCTCCCATTGTTCCTTGTCACGTGTAGTAGAAAATACGAGGCTAGAAGAGGGAGTGATTATCGTTTGGTCCACAAGGGGACACGTTTCCCTATCGAAACCACGAGGGTTCTTGCGATAGGCTCCGGTTTTTAAGAGGTTTGTAATAAAGCCTGGCCCAAATTGGACAATGTTTTTTACCACGACATATATGTGCCATGACGTGACACCATGCCACCTTTGATGATTTCCTGGTGAGTTTTGGATTTATGGGGACATAAAAACCGAGATTCGAAATGTTTGAGGACGAGCAAGGTCGCCGGTACGGTTGTAATTCGTTCCCATTCATGGCATGGGACCAAAACATGCACCCAATGACACATGTATAATTTTTCTAGCCATTTTGGTGAACTGGAGCATGTATTTGTAGTTCAGATTTGAATTATGGACATTAAATGCCTAGGAAACTCAATTAGTTTATAAAAAAGGCCAAATGAACCGTGAATAAGTTTAAATTTCAGCACGGATATCATGCCATTCCATGTTGCCCGTGGAAGAAAATACAAGGCGAAAAGAGGAAGTGATTACGTTTCTCCCACAAGGGGAACACGCTTCCTTATCGGAACCACGAGGCTTCTTTGTGTGAAGCTCCGGTTTTTGTAAGAGGTTTGTAATAAAGCTTGGCCCAAATTGGACAATGTATTTACCACGACATATATGTGCCATGACGTGACACCATGCCACCTCTGATGACTTTTCGATTTATGGGGACTTAAAAATCAAGATTCGAAATGTTTGAGGACGAGCCAGGACGTGGGTACGGTTGTAATTTGTTCCCATTCCTGGCATGGGACCTAAACATGCACCCAAGGACACATGTATAATTTTTCTAGCCATTTTGGTGAACTAGAGCATGTATTTGTAGTTCAGATTTGAATTATGGACATTAAATGCCTAGAAAACTCAATTAATGAATAAAAATGGTTAAAGGAACCCTGAATAATTTCAAAGTTCAGCGCGAATCTCCCATTGTTCCTTGTCACGTGTAGTAGAAAATACGAGGCTAGAAGAGGGAGTGATTATCGTTTGGTCCACAAGGGGACACGTTTCCCTATCGAAACCACGAGGGTTCTTGCGACAAGCTCCGGTTTGTAAGAGGTTTGTAATAAAGCCTGGCCCAAATTGGGCAATGTTTTTACCACGACATATATGTGCCATGACGTGACACCATGCCACCTTTGATGATTTCCTGGTGAGTTTTGGATTTATGGGGACTTAAAAACCCAGATTCGAAATGTTTGAGGACGAGCAAGGTCGCCGGTACGGTTGTAATTCGTTCCCATTCATGGCATGGGACCAAAACATGCACCCAATGACACATGTATAATTTTTCTAGCCATTTTGGTGAACTGGAGCATGTATTTGTAGTTCAGATTTGAATTATGGACATTAAATGCCTAGGAAACTCAATTAGTGTATAAAAAAGGCCAAATGAACCTTGAATAAGTTTAAATTTCAGCACGGATATCATGTCATTCCATGTTGCCCGTGGAAGAAAATACAAGGCGAAAAGAGGAAGTGATTACGTTTCTCCCACAAGGGGAACACGCTTCCTTATCGGAACCACGAGGCTTCTTTGTGTGAAGCTCCGGTTTTTGTAAGAGGTTTGTAATAAAGCTTGGCCCAAATTGGACAATGTTTTTACCACGACATATATGTGACATGACGTGACACCATGCCACCTCTGATGACTTTTCGATTTATGGGGACTTAAAAATCAAGATTCGAAATGTTTGAGGACGAGCCAGGACGTGGGTACGGTTGTAATTTGTTCCCATTCCTGGCATGGGACCTAAACATGCACCCAAGGACACATGTATAATTTTTCTAGCCATTTTGGAGAACTATAGCATGTATTTGTAGTTCAGATTTGAATTATGGACATTAAATGCCTAGAAAACTCAATTAATGAATAAAAATGGTTAAAGGAACCCTGAATAACTTCAAAGTTCAACGCGAATCTCCCATTGTTCCTTGTCACGTGTAGTAGAAAATACGAGGCTAGAAGAGGGAGTGATTATCGTTTGGTCAACAAGGGGACACGTTTCCCTATCGAAACCACGACGGTTCTTGCGACAGGCTCCGGTTTGTAAGAGGTTTGTAATAAAGCCTGGCCCAAATTGGACAATGTTTTTACCACGACATATATGTGCCATGACGTGACACCATGCCACCTTTGATGATTTCCTGGTGAGTTTAAAACCGAGATTCGAAATGTTTGAGGACGAGCAAGGGCGCCGGTACGGTTGTAATTCGTTCCCATTCATGGCATGGGACCAAAACATGCACCCAATGACACATCTATAATTTTTCTAGCCATTTTGGTGAACTGGAGCATGTATTTGTAGTTCAGATTTGAATTATGGACATTAAATGCCTAGGAAACTCAATTAGTGTATAAAAAAGGCCAAATGAACCGTGAATAAGTTTAAATTTCAGCACGAATATCATGTCATTCCATGTTGCCCGTGGAAGAAAATACAAGGCAAAAAGAGGAAGTGATTACGTTTCACCCACAAGGGGAACACGTTTCCCTATCGGAACCACGAGGCTTCTTTGAGAGAAGCTCCGATTTCTGTAAGTGGTTTGCAATAAAGCTTGGCCCAAATTGGACAATGATTTAACCATGACATATATGTGACATGACGTGACACCATGCCAGCTCTGATAAATTTCTAGTGAGTTTTGGATTTATGGGGACTTAAAATTTGAAATCGTTGAGGATTAGCCAGGATGCGAGTACGGTTGTAATTCGTTCCCATTCCTGGCATGGGACCTAAACATGGATCCAAGGACACATGTATAATTTTTCTAGCCATTTTTGTGAACTGGAGCATGTATTATAGTTCATATTCGAGTTATGGACATTAAATGCCTAGGAAACTCAATTAGTGTATAAAAAGGCCAAACGAACCTTGTATAATTTTAAATTTCAGCACGGATATCATGTCATTCCTTGTTGCTCGTGGAAGAAAATACAATGCGAAAAGTAGTAGTGATTACGTTTCGCCCACAAGGGGAACACGTTTCCCTACCGGAACCACGAGGCTGATAAGAAAGAAGCTCCGGGTTTTGTAAGAGGTTTGTAATAAAGCTTGGCCCAAATTTGACAATGTTTTTACGACGAGATATATGTGCTATGACGTGACACCATGCCACCTCTGATGACTTTCTGGTGAGTTTTGGATTGATGGGGACTTAAAAACCAAGATTCAAAATGTTTGAGGACAAGCCAGGGCGCGGGTACGGTTGTAATTCGTTGCCATTCCTGGCATGGGACCTAAAGATGTACCCAATGACACATGTATTATTTTTCTAGCCATTTTGGTGAACTGGAGCACGTATTTGTAGTATAGATTTGAATTATGGACATTATATGCCTAGGAAACTCAATTAATGTATAAAAAGGCCAAATGAACCCTTAATAAGTTTGAATTACAGCACAGATATCTTTTCGTTCCATGTTCCCCGTGGAAGAAAATACAAGGCGAAAAGAGGCAGTGATTACATTTCACCCACAAGGGGAACACGTTTCCCTATCGGAACAACAAAGCTTCTTTGAGAAAAGGTACGGTTTTTGTAAGAGGTTTGGAATAAAGCTTGGCCCAAATTGGACAATGTTTTTACCATGACATATATGTGCCCTGACGTGACAGCATGCCACCTTCGATGACTTTGTGGTGAGTTTTGGATTTATGGGGACTTAAAAAAACCGAGATTCAAAATGTTTGAGGACGAGCCAGTACGCGAGTATGGTTTGTAATTCATTCCCATTCCTGGCATGGGACCTAAACATGCACCCAAAGACACATGTATAATTATTCTAGCCATTTTGGTGAACTGGAGCATGTATTTGTAGTTCAGATTGAATTATGGACATTAAATGCCTAGGAAACTCAATTAGTGTATAAAAAGGCCAAAGGAACCCTGAATAAGTTTAAATTACAACACGGATATCATGTCGTTCCATGTTGCCCGTGGAAGAAAATACTAGGCGAAAAGAGGCAGTGATTACGTTTCACCCACAAGGGGAACACATTTCCCTATCGGAACCACGAGGCTTCTTTGAGAGAAGCTCCGGTTTTTGTAAGAGGTTTGTTATAAAGCTTGGCCCAAATTGGACAATGTTTTTAGCACGACATATATGTGCCATGACGTGACACCATGCCACCTCTGATGACTTTCTGGTGAGTTTTGGATTTATGGGGACTTAAATACCGAGATTCGAAATGTTCTAGGACGAGCCAAGACGCGAGTACAATTGTAATTAGTTCCCATTCCTGGCAACGGACCTAAACATGCACCCAAGGACACATGTATAATTTTTATATCCATTTTGGTGAACTGGAGCATGTATTTGTAGTTCAGATTTGAATTATGGACATTAAATGCCTAGGAAACTCAATTAGTGTATAAAAATGCCAAACGAACCCTGAATAAGTTTAAATTACAACACATATATCATGTCATTCCATGTTGCCCATGGAAGAAAATACAAGGAGAAAAGAGGCAGTGATTACGTTTCGCCCTCAAGGGGAACATGTTTCCCTATCGGAACCATGAGGCTTCTTTGAGAGAAGCTCCGGTTTTTGTAAGAGGTTTGTAATAAAGCTTGGCCGGAATTGGACAATATTTTTACCACGACATATATGTGCCATGACGTGACACCATGCCACCTTTGATGACTTTCTGGTGAGTTTTGGATATATCGGGACTTAAAAACCAAGATTCAAAATGTTTGAGGACGAGCCAGGACGCGGGTACGGTTGTAATTCGTTCCCATTCCTGGCATGGGACCTAAACATGCACCCAAGGACACATGTATAATTTTTCTTTCCATTTTGGTGAAATGGAGCATGTATTTGTAGTTTAGATTTGAATTATGGACATTAAATGCCTAGGAAACTCAATTAGTGTATAAAAAGGCCAAACGAACCCTGAATAAGTTTCAATTTCAGCATGGATATCCTATCGTTCGATGTTGCCTGTAGAACAAAATACAAGGCGAAAAGAGGCAGTGATTACGTTTCGCCCACAAGGGGGACACATTTCCCTATCGGAACCACGAGGCTTCTTTGAGAGAAGCTCCAGTTTGTAAGAGGCTTGTAATAAAACTTACGCCACAGTGGACGAAAAAAATTCCTCGACATATAAGTGCCATGTCGTGACACCATGCCAGGTTTCACGATTTTCGGCTTAGTTTTGGATTTAAGGGGATTCAAAAACCAAGATTCTTCTCACGAAATGTTTTCAAATAGCATACGGTTCACTAACGAAAGCCGATATTCAATGAAAACTTGGTGGAAACCATAATTTAAAGTTTTATAAAAATCTAAAAAAAAATGTGGGATGTTAAGAATGGGATGTTTTATTGCGACACAAAATTTCAAAATGAAAAACATTACGAGATGTGAGCTATGAAAAAGACAAATTCAGCCCTGAATAGTGACATTACTATTTGGCACTATTCAACGTTGATTTTGTCTTTTTCATAGCTCATATCTCGTAATGTGTTTGAACTTGAAATTTTGTGAGGCAATAAAACATCATCCTCTTAATGTCCTGCATTTTTTCAATATTTTTTGAAACTTCTAAAGATGCTTTTTCTCGTGGTTTTCACCAGTTTCCACCGAATGTTGCTTTCCGTATGATATTCTTGCTCCCCCCTGCTGCGCACGCGATCTGAGTTGTGTGATCTGATTGGCCCGAACCCAAACCCCATGGATCGTATGTGTGCATCGTTGGATGCTCCCAGATCGAACGACAACCCCGAGCTCTTTCGACAGCACCTGTAGAGCTTCCTTCTCTACTAGGTTTTCAAAACAGGCTACCGTTTCTCGCCACTCCTCTCATCGGTTTTCCGCCTCTTCTCCCATCGATTTCCCGCTACCAGTGTCAGTGCTCATTGAAGTCTAGCGGCGACACACCGGCCATGTAAAATATCCCACACAGTTTCTAAAAGCACAAATGTGTGTGATAGGAGGGAGTAGGTCCCATAGGGTGGCCAACGTGAATCACCACGCCTGCACAAGCACGAGCAAAGGTGGAGGTACTGGCTCAACCGTGTGCGATGCAAGTGCGCTATAAAATCACCATGACCGCGCAAGCGCGAGCAAAGGGTGGAGGTACTGGCTTAACCATGTGCGATGCAAGTGTGTTGTAAAACCACCACCTGTGCAAGCTAATGGTGGGTAAGTTTAATTGGAAATTAAGACGAACCGTGTGCGATAGACCAGCTAGCTAGAAATATAAATATAAAATACCCACCATGACCTTTGCAAAAATCGGCAGTTCCACGCCATTTTTCCTTATTATCATACACGCATATTGTTATTGGACCGTGCGCGATCTTGGGCACTCCGGCACTCCCACCCCGCATCAATTCCTTTACCCAATATTTAGTGGCTGCCATACTTCAACTGTTGCCCACACTCCTCCAGCACCGACCTTATAGTAAAATTACAGTAGCGAGGCATTTGAACCGTCGCCCTCCCTCCTCCACCACCATCTCCACCCACCATTACTAAAATTTTCTGTAGCCGCGGCTTATCCTCAACCACCAACCCCCCTCCAAAGTCCCCCACCCACGCCTCCCCCCTCGAACCCTGGCTCGCGGCCATCGCCGGCGCCGCCGCCAACCCTGCGGGTCTGCCCGTTCCTCCTAGTTTAGATAATAAAGTTCAGGTTACCCAGCGATTCCCATACCGTTAGCCCACTCCCCTGAGTTTTTAGATGAGGCCCGCGGTGTCCCTCCCCGCCAGATCCACATCCCCTGCTCCAGAATGTCGCAACCTTAGCTCGGCCACGTATCCCGGGGAGCCCGACAAGTGTTCGACCAAGAAGAGGTTTATCACGACCTCTCCGGCGGATGTTGGCGAGGTGGCCGCCATTCGCCCCGACCTGTTGATCTCGGAGCAACACGTCACCGCAGAAGCCGACGAAGATGTTGACTACATTGTCATGCCGAAGGCTTCATGTCAGCGGGCTAGCGTATTACTGTATCTCACTTGCGAGATTTATACGCCATCGAGCCCATTTTGTCATTTCTGAAGGACACGTTCTACGGCGGCGGCTTAGGATCCTCAATTTCCAAGGCAGATCTCATCGACCACGACCACGACCACGAGGATGGCACCCACGAAGGTTCTTCCAAGGTGAAACATCCCATCTGTGACATCAGAGAGCGCACCATGGGTAGGTGCTCTTGCAACTGGATGGATCCCGTCCATGAAATGTGAGGCAACATTCTATCAGCTTTAGCCGTGCCGTGTTTAATTATTTCAGTTATGCAAAAATGTATTGTTCAATAGGGCTATGTGATGTTTAAGTATGAATTGTCCACTTCAGTTTCACGAATGGCTATATTTGGTTGTTTATAGTGAGTAGATGCCTCGTTTATCTGTATTTGGTTGTTAGGTTGGTTGGAGTGAGTACTTTTCTAGTTATCGAGCAGATGCCTTGTTTATATGTATTTGGTTCTTAGTTTGGTTGTAGTGAGCATTTGTCCAGTTATCAAGCAGATGCCTTGTTTATCTGTATTTGGTTGTTAGGTTGCTTTTTTAGCATTTGTCAAGTTATCAAGGAGATGCCTTGTTTATCTATATTTGGTTGTTAGGTTGCTTCTTTTTAGCATTTGTCCAGCTATCAAGCAGATGCCTTGTTTATCTTTATCTGCTTGTTAGGTTGGTTCAAGTGAGCATTTGTCCAGTTTTCAAACATATGCCCTATTTATCTGTATTTGCTTGTTAGGTTGGTTGAAGTGAGACTCTGTCCAGTTTTCAATGGCTATATTTGGTTATTATACTGGCCATTTATGCCTTGTTTATCTCAGTCATTCACAATGTGTTGTTCATTATGTGCAAGTCGGAACTATGCCGCTCGACTACATCAATACCAGTTTGAACGACTATATTTGGTTCCTGTTATTCCTGGTGTAGTTAACACATGCCCTTTATTTTAGTTTTACACATTTATCTTGTGTGATGTTTAAGCATTACCTACGTTCTATTCATTTTCAACAATACCGGTTTGAATTGCAATATTTGATGGCTGTTAAGCCTGGTGTCGGTAACATTGCCTTCCATTTTATATCTGCTTTAAGAGCATGCTGAAACCAACACATTCAAGCTATCATTTGGTGATGATGTTGGTTACCTTTGCTATATTTGTTTGATGTTAAGGTTGTTGTACTTATCATGCCTTTCCACTACTTATGTAGGACAACAACGTGAGTGGCCACCATTTTCCACCGAGGTTAGCTTCATCCCTCTGCTTGTACTCCCCCGTCGTTCCATAATGTAGTCACATAGATCCAGGCCTGGACACTTGTTAGCTTCTAATATGGACTTGTTGCTCGTAGGTACATATGCCCTTGGCAAGGATCCATGCATCGACCCTTTTTGTGTATGGGGCAATGAGATATTCATGAACAAGCATCAAGTGAGGAAACTGATAAGGATTATTAGCAAAAAGATACGAATCGTGGCAAACAAATTATTTGTGTATGCTCTATCCAACACAACAGTGAGCTGTAGGATGGTAACTACAAACTCTGCAGCCTTCTCTTTTTACTTCCCATAATGAGTTGTTAGACAACAATGTCTCAATCATTTTCCTTCCTGGTGGTTCCCAAAGCAGTTCAATCAAGATTACCTCGCAAAGTACATGATTGGTGGACACGCGATGAAGTTTAAAGTATTTCATCCAGACTACAATGAGGATCGAGAAGTCGTAATGAAGATAGTGAAGGATGGACGGGCAACCATCACAAGGGGTTGGCCTAGAGTCGTGCGCGCATTACGCATGGAGGAGGGGACAATATGGGCATTCTGCGTCACCTTCTCCAGCAACCAGAATGTCTTCCACCTCTCTCTTTACAATATTTAGTACAACTATGGTTCATCATTCTTTACTCGGTGCTTCTGTAGTTCTTCAGTATATGTACCTGCGCGTCGAATTATGCATTCGTGGTTGAACATATATTTGTAATAAACATGGTTGGATATGAAATAAGTGATTGCCTACTTTCAAATTCAGAACATGTGATTTTTAAATTAGGGACTAATTACGTATTTATTAGGGATTACACTGCACACGATTTGTGAAAGCGAAACGTCTGCGATCGACGTGGAGATCAGAAACGTTTCTAGGATTCACTACGTGTGCGATCAATCTCCACTGCACACACAACATCCTCATAAAAACTGTGTGTGATGGACAGCCTTTGCCACACAGTTTCTTCTACGCATCGTGTGTGATGCATTCAATAACGCAAACGATAAAATTGTTAATATCGTGTGCAATGGCAACGCTATTACAAACGATTTAATACGGAAAATTGTGTGTGATGTACCCGTGAACGGAAACGTTTTTCTTGGAGCGACTGTGTGGGATATACATACGAATGGAAAGGTTTAGCGGGGACTGACTGTGTGGGATGTACTTGCGACCGGAAACAATTTCGCCTGTATAATTGTTTTTTAGCTCTACTGTACGTATTTCCATATTTGAGCGCTCGCCGGTCGCACACGACCTCATTTTGCCGAGCGTCTATGTGCCAGGAGGGCATATCCCGGATGGTTTCTGGGTCGTGTGGGAAGGACCCCCCTATAGCCCAGACTCACTAGGCGACGGTTCGAAATGCCGTCGCGGAAAGGGGTTTAAAACCATTTGTATAGCACCGACGCGTACAAGTGAGTAATTATAGATATGATAATACTGGAAGGGATAGAGGATAATGAAGATAAGATGCAGATTGATGCTAAATGTACCAATCAAATACCAATCCCCGTAAGTAAAAGCGTCACATGACAAAATGTACTGACAAGAGCAATGGGATACACTTATGCACTAGCATTATCTGTGTATTCAAATTTTTGGTAAGATTAAATATAGATCTGATTTTTTTTAGTAAATGGTGGGCGAGGGAGATAAGATGCAAAATGCTCCACAATGAACCAATCCCTCCTTCCCATAATATAAGAGTGTTTTGTATACTGGTGTACAGTACAAAACACTCTTATATTATGGGACGGAGGGAGTAGCTGTTAATGTAAGTACAATGATAGAAGACGTTCCGTCCTTACAAGAGGGCTGCAGAGCTAAACCTCTTCAAAAGCATTGGGTTGATTCTAAATTTATGTAAGAGTCCATACCGATCTTATAATGTCCACCAAATGGAGGATAACGAGGCTACCATGTGCAGTGATGTTACATAATAAACCAGCTATGAAAGTAAGTATGGTCATACATGGCAAGAGGCACTCACAAGAGCAATGCAGTGTGCAATATAGTTGCGAGATTCTATGGTCCATTGAGAATGAATGTTCTTCTGCAAACTGTTTTCTTATAAGTGAGACGGTAAGGTACATGCAGAAAAGTAGTTCAAATTATGATGTGATATCATAGAAAGTATCTTACGCCGCAAACAAGACCAATGTGCAACAAGATTATTCCAGTCACTATATAATAAATGCAGCACTGGAGACTTTTCAAAAATTTCGTTTAGAGGCTTTCCATCGAAGTGCGCTTGCCTCAGGTAGGAACGATACTTCATCAATGAGTGCTTGAAAAGTGCAAGCAATCGTTGCTCGTCTTGACTATCCAGTTTGGTCCTCGCCTATTTAAAAGAATGGAATCTTGTGTCTTTTGTCAGCGGAAACATATGGAGTAATTACCATGAACATAATTAGTACATTACTTATGCGTAAGTTGCGGAGGAATGTTAGAAATTGTTCTACGTCTGTGGTATAATCTTTCCATGAAGGAAATATGCGCACAAAGTTCCTGACAACAATATAAGCTTGGCCTTATAAACTAAGAATAAATGGAACAAGGGTCCTATTTGCTGCAATTGGGGCTCTATCTTGTTCAAAAAGGGATTTGGCAACTGGATTTGGTGTACTGTTTGCTGGAATGGGGGTTTTGCGTCGTAGAGCTGGTGCTATGTACTGTTTGCTGCAGTTGGGGCATCAGAGATGGCCAGTGTAGTAGGGCTAGAGTCTGCTAGAGTTGTGGCCGTGTTTTCTGGGTCTGGTGATATTTCAACTACACCAATTGGGCTATTTGATTTATTAGGTGTCCTTACCTTTTCCAAATAATTTGTTTGTACTCCTCCGCGATCAGCAATCTCCCTCTTCCTTTTGAACGTCTGATACACAAGAACAACATTTGAATGGATAAATATGGTGTGATGATAGATGGAATATGTACTAAAAATGGATAGGCAGGGCGTATTCACATACACGATGTGTAAACTAAGCTAATGCAGTGCAACAAAGTAGAAGCAATGCAAAGCATCAGTTGCAAGATATGTGCGACCAATATAACCTTAGAAAGTTAGAGCAAGCACCTTGATGGGTGAATAAGATAGGGCATCTGCCTCTTACTCCTCCACTAGGGAGCTACATTGACTTAGGTCTCCCTCTAGCTCAGAATCATTGTTAGGATCTGAGGGAGTCCTGGATTGAGGGGTCCTCATGTGACCGGATAACTCGTTGTGGGCCGGACTGGTTAGCCGTGAAGATCATCACTGAAGATCATCTCTCATATCTAGATAGGACTCTTGTGTGCATATAATGGCAGGTTTTAGGTTCGGGTGTAATCTTTCCTTCCTCTGCAAGATGGTCATGTACAAACCCTAGGCCCCTCCGGTGCATATATAAACTGGAGGGTTTAGTCCGTAGAGGCTAAACAACAATAGCCGATTCATAGCAATCGCCCTGGTTAGACCTCTAGGGTTTAGCCATTATGATCTCGAGGTAGATCAACTCTTGTAATCATACTCATCAATATTAATCAAGCAGGAGTAGGGTTTTACCTCGATCGAGAGGGCCCGGACCTGGGTAAACATTGTGTCCCCAGTCTCCTGTTACCATTGATCCATAGACGCATAGTTCGGGACCCCTACCTGAGATCCGCCGGTTTTGACACCGACATTGGTGCTTTCATTGAGAGTTCCACTATGTCGTCGACCGAAGGACCGATGGATCGCTTCGTCAACAACGAAGGCACCACCGCCGAGGAGATTTTCCCTCCTGGCCAGCTTTCTGTGTTTGGCGGCTTCATGCTCTGTGCCAACATAGAAGGCCACCTCGAGCAGGTTGAGAGCTATGCCCGTGGCCATCAGGTCAGGTTTGGAAGCTTGAACTACGTTGCTGATTTCCGCGGAGACTTGATATTCGACGGATTTGAGCCCATGGCGACCGCTCCCTGCCACCACGATGGACATGACCTAAATCTGTCATCGGACCACTTCCAGGGGATAGCACCTGTAACTGTTCTGGCCCTAGATCCGGAGCAGATCGCGTCACCCGAGGACGGGAAGCTCAACCCCACCATGGAAGCCGCAGACTCAGCGGCGCTGGAGCCGCACACAGACCCAACCTTGAGCGGGATCTGTGTTACCGGAATTTCGGACATGTCTCCGGCTACATGTTCTGAACCATGCGCATCTGCGTCCTTCGAGCTTGATCGGGCGCCTATCGTCGAATTCAGCTCCGCAGATATCTTCCGGCACTCACCTTTAGGCAATGTGCTAAACTCATTAAAATCACTCTCCTTAGCAGGGGACTCACAGCCGAATTATATCCGGTTTGAACTGGAGGCTGATGGTGGGGAATTTTGCTTCCCACCCACCACTCACTTGGTAGCTACGGTCGAAGATTTAGCTGATCTACTTGACTATGCTTCCGAAGACTTCGAAGGGATGGACCTCGAAGCCGAAGTAGATCAAGACCAAAATCCGCCCATAACCAGGCGATGGACGGCTACGTCTTCATATGATGTATATATGGTGGACACACCTAAAGAGAAGGGGAACGATGACGATAATTATCCCAAACAGGATGAGCCTGTCAATGAACCTCTCAAGCGTCGGCATCAGAAGCGCCGGTCTCGATGCCGGAAAGGGAAAGATAGCAATACTATCACTGACGACGGTGATAATACAGACCAAGCCGATGACCCCGCAGATCCAGTGATGGAGCAGGACGAGCCAGAGGACGGCGAACACAGTCCGGGACCACTGTCTGATCACAACGATGCCGAAGACAACAATTATCAACCTGTCTCCGAAGAGGATGTTAGCCTGGGCGACGACGAATTCTTCATCCGAGAAGAACCCTTAGAACAAAAGTGCTTCCATCAGAGGCTTATTGCCACCGCAAGGAGCTTGAAAAAGCAACAACAGCGGCTTAAAGCCGTGCAAGATACGCTCAATGATAGATGGAACGAAGTGCTAGACGCTGAGGAAAAGTATGGCTGCAACTGCCAAACAAAGAGCTATCCTAAGCATAAACTGCTGCCCGAATTCGATGACGAGGCTATTGCACCTATACCACCGAAGAAAAACACCGCCGATAAGCCGGACCGACCAACTCGTGGATGGGACAGAGTGGCTAGCAACGGCGTACACAAGCCCGCACCCCCTCCCCGTAAAGGAAAGAAGGCCACGGCTCAGGGCCAGAAACACGATCAACATGAGGACTTGAACAAAAAGGCTGGCAAGACCAGATCCATCTTTGGATCCAGGGACGATGCTCCCGCACGGGACGGTGATTATCAAGCCAAATATGGCGGTCATATACCAGTTCGGAACCAATACCGAACATCACAACCATCGGACCTACGCCACGACATAGCAAAATATAGGGGTGTTGCACACCCTCTGTGCTTCACCAATGAGGTGCTGGATCACGAATTTCAAGTAGGGTTTAAACCTGTAAATATCGAGGCGTATGATGGAACGACGGATCCTGCCGTCTGGATAGAAGACTTTATTATTCACATCCACATGGCTTGTGGAGATGATCTCCACGCCATCAAATACTTACCCCTCAAGCTGAAAGGACCAGCTCGTCACTAGCTGAACAACCTCCCAGAAAAGTCCATTGGAAGTTGGGAAGAACTTGAGGATGCTTTTCGGGCCAATTTTGAAGGGACCTATGTCCGACCCCTGGATGCTGACGATCTTTGTCACATAATCCAACAACCCGGGGAGTCACCCGTAAGCTTTGGAATTGGTTTCTCACTAAGAAGAACCAAATCGTCGATTGTCCGGACACCGAAGCCTTAGGGGCCTTCAAGCATAGTGTCCGGGATGAATGGCTAGCTAGACACCTCGGCCAGGAAAAGCCGAGAACAATGGCAGCCCAGCTACACTCATGACCCGTTTTTGCGCGAGTGAGGACATCTGGTTAGCTCGTAGCAGCACCAGCGACCCTGGCACATCCGAAGCGAGGGATGGCAATGGAAAGCCATGAAGTAACAAAAACAAACGTCAAAATCACGATGGAAGCCCAGATGATACAATGGTAAATGCCGGATTCAATGGCTCCAGACCCGGTCAACGGAAGAAGCCATTTAAAGGCAACAAAGATAGTTCATCTAGCCTGGACAAAATATTAGACAGGCCCTGCGATATCCATGGCACCTCGGCTAAACCAGCGAACCATACTAACCATAGTTGTTGGGTCTTCAAGCAGGTTGGCAAGCTCAATGCCGAACACAAGGGAAAGGGACCTCAGAGCGAAGACGAGGATGAACCTCGCGAGCCGAACACAGGGGGACAAAAAATTCTCCATGGAGATCAAAACAGTGAACATGATCTATGTCACTCATATCCCAAAGAGGGAGCGCAAACGCGCACTCTGAGATGTCTATGCCGTTGAGCCTATTGCCCCCAAATTCATCCCATGGTCGGCCTGTCCGATCACCTTTGATCGCAGGGGAGGGGTCATCTGACTAGTATCCGTCATGGGGGTTCGGCTGCCTTAGTGCTTGATCCAATAATCGATGGATACCATCTCACTCGAGTCCTTATGGACGGTGGCAACAATGTCAATCTGATATACTAGGACACTGTCTGCAAGATGGGGATAGACCCATCAAGAATCAAGCCAAGCATCACGACCTTTAAAGGAGTGATATTGGGCGTAGAAGCCCGCTGCACATGCTCTTTAACATTGGAGGTCATATTCGGCTCTCCCGATAACTTTCGAAGCGAAGAGCTAGTCTTCGACATAGCTCTGTTCCGAAGTGGCTATCATGCACTACTCGCAAGAACGGCCTTCGCCCGCTTTAATGCAGTCCTGCATTATGCTTATTTAAAGCTCAAAATGCTTGGACCACGTGGTGTCATCACGGTCAATGGAAATATGGAGCGCTCTCTCCGTACAGGTGGAAACTGCAGCCCTCGCAGCCGATGGCCTATTCAAGACGAACAGCTTATCGGTCGTTAAGACCGCGGCTAAACGTGTCTGGCATACGCCTCAGTGCGGCTGCTCAGATGAACCTGAGCTCAATTAGCAGCTACGCCCCCACCGACTTCCCCGTAAGGTGGTAGCATACACGCCTCGTGTACACAATTATGCCCTTAGAATTCCTTGGGCGGTGCTGGGGGCACACTGCATACAAATAGTCCATAGTTCGGCTCGACACTATTCAGACTCTAAAATTATCTTTCAAGGTTCATTAAATGAACCAGCTTTGTTTACGGCCTCACTGGATTCTTTTTTTCCAGGTTTTTTCATTTTCTTTTTTTATAGATGGCCATCACACTTCCCCCTTCAAGGACACATCACAAAGGAGAAAATGGCGCAGACGTGCAGTAGGACCCCGCGCTAAGGTTTCTTTTTAGATTAAGATCCTGTGTAAACCTTTTATCTCTTTTTGTTTTATACTTTTCTGGCATGTAAAATGTCCAAGGAAGTTATTGGCATTATCTGTAAGTATATGACTCGTCGTACTAGAAAGGGATATTATAGAAGCAGCTTGGCTCATATTGTGTGTGGAGTTTTATTCTCTCACCACCTGTGTTTCTCTCCCCATGTCAGATTACCACATGTGCCTTGACAACAGGGTCATTACCAGGGGCTGTATTCGGCCCGGTATATGTTGAAAAGTCCGACACCTATAGGGAGTGTTCGGCGTCCTAGATATTGCTTTATATGCATCAGTTCCGAATCATGTCTTGGGTCAATAGTTGGGTTGCCCGGCTCCTGTGCTTACCCCTACGTTCCCGATTGTTCGGCTAGGGTGTAAAGGGAGAACTGTTGCGATTATACTTCTGGTTCGTCCGGTCAAGTACCTCAGTAGAGAAAGCCGAAAACTGACTGTCATGATAAGCGAGAATATGGTCTGCGATCCAATGACTTAGTGTCATACTACGATCGATGGAGATCTACCCCGTGTTATACGAAGGGTTGGTTTTTTGCCCACCAACTTACAAATGGATACCTTAATTCGGAAACACCATATACGCACCAGGGGCTAGTACATAGTCCCACTTGTCAAACTCCTATGGCTAAGTGGAAGCAATAAAGCCGCATAGTCTGATTGCCTTGTTCGCTCCGCATACACCTCCTACATGGACCAAGAAGTTGGATAAAAAGTGTTTATGCATATGACTGAATACCCTAGTAATATTTACATGGGGGCTGAAGCCGACGACTAGAAACTTTCAGATTTAAATAAACGGCCGCACAAGAGGTGAAAGTCGCTCACATTATAATAGCGCAAAAATTATATATACATCGGTTCATAAGCATAAAGTCTTTACAACTAGATATAGCTACTCAAAGATAATATCCTTTAAGCACTGGCCTTCTACAAGGCGGGCGCCTTCTATGATGTCCTCAAAGTATCTCTCCGGCCTACGGTGCTCCTTGCCTTCGGGCGAGCCAAGAGTGGCTATGTCTTGCACTTTCATCTTCACCCAGTGCATTTTCACACGGGCAAAGGCCATCCGAGCACCCTCTATGAAGGCCAAACGCTTCAACGCATCGACCCGCGGACTCGCTTCAACGAGCCACTTCACCAATCAGAAGTAGCTACTTGGGATTGGCTCAACAGGCCACAGCCGGACTATAAAGTCCTTCATGGCCGAACTCGCCATGTTGTACAGCTTGACCAGCTGCTTCATCTGGTCGTTGAGGGGCACCAGATGTTTTGGCGTGTTGAACTGCGACCAGAGCAGCTTCTCCGTGTTGTTCCTCTCCTGGGCTTGGAAGTATTGGGCGGCGTCAGCACTGCTCCTCGGGAGATCCGCAAACACGCTGTCGGATTTCGGGTTTCGGCAAACCCTTGAGGTTCGAACACTGGGGTGCACACGAAGATCTCTCCTTTCCGCCCTAGTTCGCTCTCGCACCGATTCCTAGGCCTAGCTCGTCGAACTCGAAGAAGAAGAGACACAAGGGTTTATACTGGTTTAGGACACCGTTGTGGTGTAATACCCTAATCCAGTGTGGTGTGGTGGATTGCCTTGTAGGCTGGGGAAGAACTAGTACATGGGAAGAACAACCTCCTGAGGAGAGGTGTTCTTGTGCTCGGTGAGCTAGCGGGAGTATATGTCAGCTCTAGATGAGGTGATCCCTCCATATGGCGGTGGCTAGTCCTATTTATAGAGGTCCGGGTCCTCTTCCCAAATATTGAGCGGGAAGGGATCCTATAATGGCCAAGTTTTAAGGGGGACAGCTAGTATAAGTTATCCTGACAAAAGGTGGTCTTCGCCCGCCAAAGGCTCTGGCTGTGACGTCGCCATGGGCTCCATGGTGACCTTCGCTTTGCTGTCCTTCTGGTCTTGGTCTTGTTGCACCGATATGGAAACCTTTGCCTGACGCCTCGGGACTCCTCGCTTGCACTTGCCCCTTTAGCACCAAAGAGGAAACTGGCATCCTGCGCCCGCTGGCGCCCGCTTGGCCTTGGTCGTCATGGCTCACGTCACGTGAACCTCGCGAGGTGCCCATTGCCTTGATATCTCCGCTCCTCGGGAGCCAGCCTAGTGAGGCCGCCCCGGGGAAGGTCTTGCGTCGTCCGGCTCGCGAGGCTTGGCCCCTCGTGAGGGTCTTGGGAGGTTTGCTGATGAAGATGGGCCGTACCAGGCCACTGGACGAGCCATGCTCTGGGCCGCAGGCAGGCAAGTCTGGGTACCCCCGTTCCCAGAACACCGACAGTAGCCCCCTGGCCCAAGGCACGCTCGGACTTGGCTTTGCGGCAAAGCCAAGGGTCAAGTGCGGAGTGCCGTGGGCCCCAAAAGCCCGTGGCCTTGATTGACATGTGGCGATTGAATTGACGTGAGCGTCTCCACTTCCCCATGCCGCCTCGGCAACTGCGCGACTTGACGGGTCCCTGCATGCACAAAGACCATCATTACCTGCGATTATGGAGGCCGGCGGTTGGCGTCCTCCTGGCTATAAATGAGGCAACGGGAGGAGCCTCTGTTGCCTATCTTCTTCTTTCGTTCCGCCTGCTTCTTCTTCTTCCTCCTTGCTTCTTGCTTTGCAGCTCCACCCATGGCGCTGGTGAGGAGGTTCTCGTCCGCAGAGAAGGGGAAGATCCGCCAGGAGGGGCCCTACTCACCACCGCCTAAGAGGTGACGAGGCCGCCCTCGCAAGTATGTGGCGACCCCCACCGCGCCCGTGAGCGGGAGCGGAACCCTTTGGGGCCTTAAGCCGCCCTTGGTGGCCTTAGCAGTGGCTCTTTGCGCGGTGGTGATCGTTAGGGTCGCGGCATCACCGTTGATGAGGGGAGCCCGCTAGGGTCACCCGGCCTTCCCGGCCGCGCTTCCACTCAGCGGAGGTGCTACCATAGTTTGTCGTGTGGTCGGAGAACCCGGGTGGCACTCGGCTCCAGCTCCCACGCTCCTTCGCCGGCGATCTTCCGGCCGCGGGTCTCGGCGGTCTCTGGCTGCAGGCGGATGGTTGCCGCAGCAGGGCTTCGTGGGTCTCGGTGGAGGTCTCCACCACGGGTAACGTAACCCTGTCCCGTAGTTGGCAGACGTTCGCCCGTGCGCGTGG
Organism: Secale cereale; assembly: GCA_902687465.1. NCBI lineage: Eukaryota > Viridiplantae > Streptophyta > Magnoliopsida > Poales > Poaceae > Secale > Secale cereale. The sequence continues at coordinate 729,877,915 of LR738715.1, forward strand.
CTTGAGCAGGCGATGCACCCTCCATTTTATGTACGACGGTGACGCGACCCTCTTCGTGAGGGTATTCGGGGGAGACGGTCTCCGCGCCGGGTGCTGCCCCAAGGACAATGACGGTGGCGAGGTGCTCGGCCTTGGCGACGGCCGTGACGAGGGTGAGGGTGAACTCGCCCTTGGCGCCGGCCGCAACTCATAGAGCTACGACGGCTCCTCCATCAGCGGCAGCTCCAGCAACGGTTGCTACGATCAGGCGCCACATCATCATGCCTGCTTTGAGGGCGGTGTCAAGTCGTCTCGTCGCCACGCCCTAGTGGAGCGTGAGTAGGGCTCTGGCTGAGCCCGGGGGGCGATCTCCGCAAGTAGCCGCGCCTCAGGAGGCGCTTTTTCCTGTCTTTGCCTTTCCTTTCCTCCTGCATTACCAAAAACAAGTAAGGTGCCCTGCTAGGGCGTGTAATGGACCGCGATTTTTATGCTGCTTGGTGCTATGTTTACTGCTTCCGGTTAATGTAGCGAGATCCGTGCATTATGCGGGTGCAGGGGGAGAAGACATATCTTGGCGCATTCGGGGTAGCTCCCATCTCGTGAGGTGCGGCCCTTCGAGGAGCTACGAAAACTCGTCAGGAGATTTTTAATCTTCATCGCTCGAGGTTCCAAGCATGGGCTGAACATGGACAAACGCACTATGTCGCGGTACCAGTGGGGCACGGACTTAAGGGGAGGGATGCACCGATCTCGAGCCCAAAACTAGGACGCCTCACAGAGACAAGAAAGGGGAGGGGGCGCGCATGCGCGCTGAAGGAAATATGCCCTAGAGGAAATAATAAAGTTGTTATTTATATTTCCTTATATCATGATAAATTTTACTATTCATGCTAGCATTGTATTAACCGGGAAACTTAGTACATGTGTGAATACATAGACAAAACAGAGTGTCCCTAGTATGCCTCTACTAGACTAGCTCATTGATCAAAGATGGTTATGTTTCCTAGCCATAGACATGAGTTGTCATTTGATCAACGGGATCACATCATTAGGAGAATGATGTGATGTACAAGACCCATCCATTAGCTTAGCACTATGATCGTTTAGTTTACTGCTATTGCTTTCTTCATGACTTATACATGTTCCTATAACTATGAGATTATGCAACCCCCGAATACCGGAGGAACACCTTGTGTGCTATCAAATGTCACAACGTAACTGGGTGATTATAAAGATGCTCTAGAGGTGTCTCCGAAGGTGTTTGTGGTGTTGGCATAGATCAAGAATAGGATTTGTCACTCCGAGTGTCGGAGAGGTATGTCTGGGCCCTCTCGGTAATACACATCATAATAAGCCTTGCAAGCAACAGACTAATGAGTTAGTCACGAGATGATGTATTACGGAACAAGTAAAGAGACTTGCCAGTAACGAGATTGAACAAGGTATGATGATACTGACGATCGAACCTCGGCCAAGTAACATATCGATGAGAAAGGGAATAACGTATGTTGTTATGCGGTTTGACCGATAAAGATCTTCGTAAAATATGTAGGAGCCAATATGAGCATCCATGTTCCGCTATTGGTTATTGACCGGAGATGTGTCTCGGTCATGTCTACATAGTTCTCGAACCCGTAGGGTCCGCACGCTTAACGTTTGATGATGATTTGTATTATGATTTATGTGATTTGATGACCGCAGTTTGTTCGAAGTCCCGGATGAGATTACGGACATGACGAACAATCTCGAAATGGTCGAGACGTAAAGATCAATATATTGGAAGGCTATATTCGAACATCGGAAAGGTTCTGAGTGATTCTGATATTTTTCGGAGTACCGGAGAGTTACGGGAATTTGCCGCGAGAATTATTTGGGCCTTATCGGGCCATACAGGAATAAAGGAGGCATGCCAAAGGGAAGGAGGCGCGCGCCTCCCATGGGTCTGAATTGGACTAGGGGAAAGGGGGCGGTGCCCCACCTTGCCCTTTCCTACTCCCTCTCTCTTTCCTTCTTTCTTCTCTCCTACTTCGGAAAGGAAAAGAGGAATCCTACTAGGACTTGGGAGTCCTAGTAGGACTCCCCACACTTGGCGCACCCCCTCTAGGGCCGGCCTCCTCGTCCTCCCTCCTTTATATACGTGGGCAGGGAGCACCCCAAAGGTACTCCAAGATATTTCTTAGCCGTGTGCGGTGCCCCCCTCCACAGATACACACCTCGGTCATATCGTTGCAGTGCTTAGGAGAAGCCTTGCGCCGGTAGCTTCATCATCACCGTCACCACGACGTCGTGTTGACGAAACTCTCCCGTGACGCTCAACTGGATCAAGAGCTCGTGGGACGTCAACTAGCTGAACGTGTGCTAAACGCGGAGGTGCCGTACGTTCGGTACTTGGATTGGTTGGATCGCGAAGACGTTCGACTACATCAACCACGTCACTAGATGCTTCCGCTTTCGGTCTACGAGGGTATGTAGATACACTCTACCCTCTGGTTGCTATGCTTCTAGTAGATAGATCTTACGTGATCGTAGGAATTTTTTGAAATACTACGTTCCCCAACAGTGGCATCACGAGCCAGGTCTATGCGTAGATGATATGCATGAGTAGAACACAATGAGTTGTGGGCGATAATAGTCATACTGCTTACCAGCATGTTATACTTTGATTCGGTGGTATTGTTGGATGAAGCGGCCTGGACCGACATTACGCGTACGCTTACGCGAGACTGGTTCTACCGACGTGCTTCGCACATAGGTGGCTGGCGGGTGTCAGTTTCTCCAACTTTAGTTGTATCGAGTGTGGCTACGCCCGGTCCTTGTGAAGGTTAAAACATCACATACTGGATGAAAAATCATTGTGGTTTTTGTATGCGTAGGTAAGAACGGTTCTTGCTAAGCCCGTAGCAACCACGTAAAACTTGCAACAACAAAGTACAAGACGTCTAACTTGTTTTTGCAGGGCATGTTGTGATGTGATATGGTCAAGACGTGATGAGTTATACGTTATTGTATGAGATGATCATGTTTTGTAAAGTTATCGGCAACCGACAGGAGCCTTATGGTTGTCTCTTTATTGTATGAATTGCGAAGGCCATGTAATTGCTTTAGTTTATCACTATGAGTTAGCGATAGTAGTAGTAGCAATAGTTGGCGAGACAACCACGACGCTACGATGAAGATCATGGTGTCAAGCCGGTGACAATGGAGATCATGACGATGCTTTGAAGATGGAGATCAAAAGCACAAGATGATGATGGCCATATCATGTCACATATTATGATTGCATGTGATGTTTATCTTATTATGCTTCTTATTTTGCTTAGTACGGCGGTAGCATTATAAGACGATCCCTTACAAAATTTCAAGGTACAAGTGTTCTCCCTGAGTATGCACCGTTGCGAAAGTTCTTCATGCTGAGACACCACGTGATGATCGGGTGTGATAGGCTCTACGTTCACATACAACGAATGCAAGACAGTTTTGTACATGCGGAATACTCGGGTTAAACTTGACGAGCCTAGCATGTACAGACATGGCCCCGAAACACTAGAGATCGAAAGGTCGAGCGTGAATCATATAGTAGATATGATCAACATAAGATGTTCACCGTTAAAAACTACTCCTTCTCACGTGATGATCGGCAATGGTTTAGTTGATATTGATCACGTGATCATTTAGATGACTTGAGGGATGTCTAGCTAAGTGGGAGTTGTTAAGTAATATGATTAATTGAACTTTAATTTATCATGAACTTAGTCCTAATAGTATTTGCAAATTATGTTGTATAGATCGCGTTATAGCTCCCCTATGTTTTTTATATGTTCCTAGAGAAAACTAAGTTGAAAGATGATAGTAGCAATGATGCGGACTTGTTCTGTGATCTAAGGATTATCCTCATTGCTGCACAGAAGTATTATGTCCTTGATGCACCGCAAGGTGATAGATCTATTGCAGGAGCAGATGCAAACGTTATGAATGTGTGGCAAAGCTCAAAATGATGTCTACTTAATAGTTTAGTGCACCATGCTTTACGGCTTATATCCGGGACTTCAAAAAAGTTTTGAACGCCATGGAGCATATAAGATGTTCCAAGAGTTGAAATTAGTATTTCATACTCATGCCCGTGTCGAGAGGTATGAGACCTCTGAGAGTACTTTGCCTACAAGATGGAGGATAATAGCTCAACCAATGTGCATGTGCTCAGAATGTCTGAGTACTACAACCACTTGAATCAAGTGGGAGTTAATCTTCCAGATAAGATAGTGATTGACAGAGTTTTCTAGTCACTATCACCAACTTACTGGAACTTTGTGATGAACTATAATATGCAAGGGATGACGAAAATGATTGCCGAGCTCTTCGTGATGCTGAAATCAATGAATTTAGAAATCAAGAAAGAGCATCAATTGTTGATGGTTAACAAAGACCACTAGTTTCAATAAAAGGGCAAGGGGAAGAAAGGTAACTTCAACAAGAATGGCAAGCAAGTAGTCACTCCCGTGAAGAAGTCCAAAGCCGGACCTAAGCCTGAAACTGAGTGCTTCTAACTGCAAAGAAAATGGTCACCGGAAGCGGAAGTTGCCCGAATATTTGGCGGATAAGAAGGATGGCAAAGTGAACAAAGGTACATTTGATATACATGTTATTGATAATGTGTGCCTCCCTAGTGTTCATAGTAGCCCCTGGGTATTTGATACTTGTCCGGTTGCTAAGATTAGTAACTCGAAACAGGAGTTGCAAAATAAACAAAGACTAGTTGAGGGTGAGGTGACGATGTGCATTGGAAGTAGTTCCAATATTGATATGATCATCATCGCACACTCCCTGTACTTTTGGGATTAGTGTTAAACCTAAATAAATGTTATCTGGTGTTTGCGTTGAGCATGAACAAGACTGGATCATTTTATTGCAATACGGTTATTAATTTAAGTGAGAGAATAATTGTTATTCTGTTTACATGAATAATACCTTCTATGGTCATACACCCAAGGTGACTGGTTTATTGAATCTCGATCGTAGTAAATACACATATTCATAATATTGAAGCCAAAATATGCAGAGTTGATAATGATAGTGCAACATACTTGTGGCACTGCCGTTTAGGTTATATTGGTGTAAAGCGCATGAAGAAACTCCATGCCGATGGACTTTTGGAATCACTTGATTATGAATCATTTGATGCTTGCGAACCATGCCTCGTGGGCAAGATGACTAAAACTTCGTTCTCTAGAACAATGGAGCGAGCAAGTGACTTATTGGAAATAATACATACTGATGTATGCAGACCAATGCGTGTTGATGCTCGCGGCGGGTATCGTTATTTTCTCACCTTCACTGATGATTTGAGCAGATATGGGTATATCTACTTGATGAAGCACAAGTCTGAAACATTTGAAAAGTTCAAAGAATTTCAGATTGAAGTTGAGAATCCTCGTAACAAGAAAATTAATAAAGTTTCTACGATCTGATCACGGAGGCGAATATTTGAGTTATGAGTTTGGTCTTCATTTGAAACAATGTGGAATAGTTTCACAACTCATGCCACCTAGAACACCACAGCGTAATGGTGTGTCTGAACGTCGTAACCGTACTTTATTAGATATAGTGCGATCTATGATGTCTCTTACCTATTTACCACTATCATTTCGGGGTTATGCATTAGAGACAACTGCATTCACATTAAATAGGGCACCATCTAAATCCATTGAGACGACGCCTTATGAACTGTGGTTTGGCAAGAAACCAAAGTTGTCGTTTCTTAAAGTTTGGGGCTGCGATGCTTATGTGAAAAAGCTTCAACCTGATAAGCTCGAATCCAAGTCAGAAAAATGTGTCTTCATAGGATACCAAAAGGAAAATGTTGGGTACACCTTCTATCACAGATTTGAAGGCAAGATATTCGTTGCTAAGAATGGATCCTTTCTAAAGAATGAGTTTCTCTCGAAAGAAGTCAGCGGGAGGAAAGTGGAACTTGATGAGGTAATTGTACCTTCTCCCGAATTGGAAAGTAGTACATCACAGAAACCAGTTCCAGTGATTCCTACACCAATCAGCGAGGAAGCTAATGATGATGATCATGAAACTTTAGATCAAGTTACTACTGAACCTCGTAGGTCAACCAGAGTGCGTTCCGCGCCAGAGTGGTACGGTAACCCGGTTCTGGAATTCATGTTACTAGACCATGATGAACCTACGAACTATGAGGAAGCAATGATGAGCCCAGATTCTGCAAATTGGCTTGAGGCCATGAAATCTGAGATAGGATCCATGTATGAGAACAAAGTGTGGACTTTGGTTGAATTGCCCGATGATCGGCAAGCCATTGAGAATAAATGGATTTTTAAGAGGAAGACATACGCTAATGATAGTTTTTCTATCTACAAAGCTCGACTTGTCGCAAAAAGGGTTTTTCAACAAGTTCAAGGTGTTGACTACGATGAGTTTTTCTCAGTCGTAGCGATGCTTAAGTCTGTCCGAATCATGTTAGCAATTGCCGCATTTTATGAAATCTGGCAAATGGATAATAAAACTACATTCCTTAATAGATTTATTAAAGAAGAGTTGTATATGATGCAATCAGAAGGTTTTGTCAATTCTAAACATGCTAACAAAGTGTGCAAGCTCTAGCGATCCATGTATGGTCTGGTGCAAGCATCTCAGAGTTGGAATATACGCTTTGATGAGGTGATCAAAGCATATGGTTTTATACAGACTTTTGGAGAAGCCTGTATTTACAAGAAAGTGACTGGGAGCTTTATAGCATTTCTAATATTATATGTCGATGACATATTGTTGATTGGAAATGATATAGAATTTCTGGATGGCATAAAAGGATACTTGAATAAGAATTTTTCAATAAAAGACCTCAGTGAAGCTGCTTATATATTGGGCATCAAGTTCTATAGAGTTAGATCAAGACGCTTGATAAGATTTTCAACAAGTACATACCTCAATAAGATTTTGAAGGAGTTCAAAATGGATCTGTCAAAGAATGAGTTCTTGCCTGAGTTGTAAGGTATGAAGTAGAGTGAGACTCAAAGCCCGACCACGCGGCAGAAAAATATAGAGAGAATGAAAGTCATTCCCTATGCCTCAGCCATATGTTCTATTAAGTATGCCATGATGTGTACCAAACCTGTTTTGTACCTTGCCATGAGTTTGGCAAGGAGGTACAATAGTGATCCAGGAGTAGATCACTGGACATCGGTCAAAATTATCCCTAGTTACTGGATGACAAAGGAAATGTTTCTCGATTATGGAGGTGATAAAGAGTTCGTCGTAAAGAGTTACGCTGATGCAAACTTTGACACTAATCTAGATGACTCTAAGTATCAATCTGGATGCGTATTGAAAGTGGGAGCAATTAGCTAGAGTAGCTCCATGCAGAGCATTGTAGACATAGAAATTTGCAAAATACATACGGATCTGAATGTGACAGACCCGTTGACTAAACTTCTCTCATGAAGCAAAACATGATCACACCTTAGTACTCTTTGGTTGTTAATCCCATGGCGATGTGAACTAGATTATTTACTCTAGTAAAACCTTTGGGTGTTGGTCACATGGCGATGTGAACTGTGGGTGTTATTCACATAACGATGTGAACTATCAGTATTAAATCACATGGCAATGTGAACTAGATTATTGACTCTAGTGCAAGTCGGAGACTGAAGGAAATATGCCCTAGAGGCAATAATAAAGTTGTTATTTATATTTCCTTATATCATGATAAATGTTTATTATTCATGCTAGAATTGTATTAACTGGGAAATTAGTACATGTGTGAATACATAGACAAAAACGAGTGTCCCTAGTATGCCTCTACTAGACTAGCTCATTGATCAAATATGGTTATGTTTCCTAGCCATAGACATGAGTTGTCATTTGATCAACGGGATCGCATCATTAGGAGAATGATGTGATGGACAAGACCCATCCGTTAGCTTAGCACTATGATCGTTTAGTTTTACTGCTATTGCTTTCTTCATGACTTATACATGTTCCTATGACTATGAGATTACACAACTTCTGAATACCATAGGAACACCTTGGGTGCTATATGTCGTGGTTTTAAGTCTGACAGTACGAGTAGGGGGTACATATGAGGAGGCAAGGCCCTAGCTAGGGTGAAGTTGTACACAAGGTGCGAGTTCAGGCCCTTCTTGGAGGAAGTAACAGCCCTACGTCTCGATGCCCGGAGGCGGTCGACTAAAATGGGTATATGTGTGTTACAGAGAGTGCGAACCCTTGTACAGGAGGAGGGGGGTGGCTTATATAGTGCGCCAGGACCCCAACCATACTCCACGTTACTAAGGGTTCAATGTACATAAAGGCGGACGTTACTGATAACGTCCGCAGTAAAGAGTAATAAAGGCATTCACTGCAGCGAGTAAATTCCAGACCGTTGCTGCCCTAAGGGACCTTTGACCTTCGGGGGTCGAGTGACTTGGATGGGTCGAGTGAAGTTGAGCCGTCTGGTACGTGGTGTTCAGTCGAGTGGGATGTCCTCTTGGGCCGTCTCAGTCGACTGTCCTTATCATCATCGGTTTTGTCTTTTGATCTTCTGGGGTAGTGACCTTGGGTGGGGTACCTTGGTCAGGCCTGTGACCCTACCCTAGGTATGTAACCTCATCAGTAGCCCCCGAATGGATTGAGGCTTGAGCGGGAGAGAGTGCTGAAGAGAGCTTTAGTCAGGGTTCGCTGCCCTCGGGGTAGTCTTCTCTGAGCTTGCAGACCAGGCTGGTTTGTCAATCTCGTCTTGGTCGCCTTAATCGATTCTGGAACCGTCGAGTGTGTTCGTTGTGTTAACCGCCGACAGAACTTTGTGCGAGGCGCCGAGAGCCGTTGGCGTGCGCAGTTCTCGGCGGGATTGGTTGTTCCTTGGTCGCCGGATTTTGCGGGATTTCGAAATTTGGGGAAGCGAGCGGGACGGGTCGTGCCGCGGCAATCGGATCGGATATGCTCGGGATGCCTCGATCCTCGCACCGCCTTTTTCCCCACGTATCGCGTCCGTGCCTGTTGCGGGATTTGACAGGATCGCTAGGGACCACCAGTCAGTCACTCAACCATGGTGCTATAAATGCACGCCGAGTCCGAGGCGAGGGCACTATGCGCCCATTCTCTGTTTCCTCGCCTCCGTCTCTCCGCCGTGCCTCTGCTCCTTCTTCCTTTCTCCACAGCCAACGCCGGCTCGCGCGCCATGGGCAAAGAGAAGACCGCAGCGCTGGAGCGCTCGAAGAAGGCGGCGACGGGGAAGGGGAAGCAGTCCGGCCGCGGCGGGTCGTCGTCGAGGTCCGGGCTCCCTCCTGGGTGGATCCAGGGGGACTGGATCAGGTCCACCATCACGGTGGAGGACATGGAGGAGCTGGAGCAGAAGGGTGATACGTCTCCAACGTATCTACTTTTCCAAACACTTTTGCCCTTGTTTTGGACTCTAACTTGCATGATTTGAATGGAACTAACCCGGACTAATGCTGTTTTCAGCAGAACTGCCATCGTGTTGTTTTTGTGCTGAAATAAAAAGTTCTCGGAATCGCCTGAAAATCAACGGAGATTTATTTCAGAAAATATAAAAAATACCAGCAAGAAGATCCACACCTGGGGGCCCACGGGCCGTCCTCGAGGGTGGGGGGTGCGCCCCCCTTCCCAGGGCGCGTCCTCGTGCCTCGAGGGCAGCCCGGTGCCCCACCGACGTATCCCCAGGTCCTATATATTCCGTTTCGTGGAGAAAAAAAAATCAAGGAGAAAGAATTATCGCGTTTTACGAGACGGAGCCGCCGCCAAGCCCTAATCTCTCGGGAGGGCTGATCTGGAGTCCGTTCGGGCCTCCGGAGAGTGGAGATCATCGCCATCGTCATCATCAACCTTCCTCCATCACCAATTGCATGATGCTCATCGTCGTGCGTGAGTAATTCCATCGTAGGCTTGCTAGACGGTGATGGGTTGGATGGGATCTATCATGTAATCGATTTAGTTTTGTTAGGGTTTGATCCCAAGTATCCACTATGTTCTGAGAATGATGTTGCTATGACTTTGCTATGCTTAATGCTTGTCACTAGGGCCCGAGTGCCATGATTTCAGATCTGAACCTATTATGTTTTCATGAATATATGTGTGTTCTTGATCCTATCTTGCAAGTCTATAGTTACCTACTATGTGTTATGATCCGACAACCCCGAAGTGACAATAATCGGGACCACTCCCGGTGATGACCTTAGTTTGAGGAGTTCATGTATTCACTATGTGTTAATGCTTTGGTCCGGTACTCTATTAAAAGGAGGCCTTAATATCCCTTAGTTTCCAATAGGACCCCGCTGCCACGGGAGAGTAGGACAAAAGATGTCATGCAAGTTCTTTTCCATAAGCACGTATGACTATATTCGGAATACATGCCTACATTGCATTGATGAACTGGAGCTAGTTCTGTGTCACCCTAGGTCATAACTTTTACATGATGAATTGCATCCGACGTAATTTCCCATCACCGATCCAATGCATACGAGCTTTACCTATATTGCTAGTTGCTATTTACTTTCCCATTGCTATTATTAGAAAAACTACAAAAATACTATCTTTACTTATATTGCTACTACCACCACTATCATATTACTGTGCTACTAAACTATCTTGCTACGGATACTAAGTTTCCAGGTGTGGCTGAATTGACAACTCAGTTGCTAATACTTAAGAGTATTCTTTGGCTCCCCTTGTGTCGAATCAACAAATTTGGGTTTAATACTTTACCCTCGAAAATTGTTGTGATCCCCTACACTTGTGGGTTATCAAAACTATTTTCTGGCACCGTTGTCGGGGAGCATAGCTCTATTATGTAAGTCACTTGGGATTTATATCTGCTTATCACTATAAAGAATTTAAAGGATCAAAAACCAAGATCTTACCCTCAACTACGAGGGGAGGTAAGGAACTGCCATCTAGCTCTGCACTTCATTCTCCTTCTGTTATGAGTAAACTTGCGACACCTACTCCTGCTATTGAATCTGATATGTCGTATGTTCTTGATGATACTACTTCTGCTATGTATGATGAAACTATCTCTATGCCTGATACTGTGCCACTAGGTGAATTTCTAGATGAACAAATTGCTAAGGTTAGGGAGAGTGCAAATGTTGATGACATTTATGAAAGTGATGATGAAACTACTCCCAATAGATATGAATTGCCTGCTGTGCCTGAGGGTTATGTTATGGATGAAGAAACTGCTAGAGATTTTCTCGCTTGCAATGATAGATATGATCTTAAGAAGTTATTAGCTAAGATGAAAGAAAAGTCCTTGAATGCTAGAATGAAACATGGCCCTCCTTTTGCTACTTCACCTATATGTGTCACTGATAAGGATTATGAATTCTCTGTTGATCCTGAGTTAATTACTTTGGTTGAATCTGATCATTTCCATGGCTATGAGTCTGAAACTGTTGTGGCACATCTTACCAAGTTAAATGATATAGCCACCCTGTAGCCTGAAACTGTTGTGGCACGTCTTACCAAGTTAAATGATATAGCCACCCTGTTTACCAATGATGAAAAGATTCTCTATTACTATATCCTTAAGTTGTTTCCGTTCTCTTTAAAGGGTGATGCTAAGACTTGGTTTAATTCTCTTGATCCTGGTTGTGTGCGTAGTCCCCAGGATATGATGTATTACTTTTCTGCTAAATATTTTCCCGCCATAAGAAACAAGCTGCCTTACGGGAAATATATAACTTTGCTCAAACTGAAGAAGAGAGTTTCCCACAAGCTTGGGGGAGGCTTCTCCAGTTACTTAATGCTTTGCCTGATCATCCTCTTGAGATGTATGATATACTTGATGTCTTTTATAATGGACTAACCGACGCTTTCAGAGACCACCTGGATAGTTGTGCTGGTTGTGTTTTCAGGGAAAGAACAGTTGAACAAGCTGAACTGTTATTGAATAATATGCTGGCCAATGAGAATAATTGGACACTTCCTGAACCAGCCCCTAAGCCAACACCGAAGAAAAGAGGTGTTCTATTTCCTAGTACAAGATATGCAAGAGGCAAAGAAATCCATGAAAGAAAAAGGTATTAAAGCTGAAGATGTTAAGAATTTACCTCCTATTGAATAAATACATGGTCTTGATAACCCGACACAGGTAGTAAAGGTAAATTCTCTTTATAGATTTGATGAAGGTGATATTCCTCGTTATAAATCTGCTAGCCAATGCTTAGATGAGTTTGACAATTTTATTGTGAAACAAGAAAACTTCAATGCTTATGTTGGTATGAAATTACAACACAATGCTTATATGATTGAGCGCTTGAGTGATTATCTATCTAGTGCTAAAGATGAACTGAAACTCATTAGTATAGATGCTTCTATGGTTACCACTCAAGTAGAACAAGTACTTAAGGCTCAGAATGATTTGCTCAACGAATTAAATAGTAAGAATAATGACTATGCTGTTAGAGTTGCAACTAGAGGTGGTAAAATGACTCAAGAACCTCTGTATCCTGAAGGCCACCCTAAGAGAATTGAGCAAGATTCTCAGAGAGCTAATATAGATGCACCTATTTCTTCTAAGAAGAAGAAAAAGAAAAACGATAAGACTTTGCATGCTTCTAGTGAACCTGTAGCTCACTCACCAGAGAATCCCAATGATATATCTGTTTCTGATGCTGAGACACTATCTGGTAATGAACATGAACCTAGTGATAATCTTAATAAAGATGTTCATGCTGATGCTCAACCTAGCAATGATAATGATGTAGAGATTGAACCTGCTGTTGATCTTGATAACCCACAATCAAAGAATCAACGTTATGATAAGAGAGACTTTGTTGCTAGGAAGCACGGTAGGGAAAGAGAACCATGGGTTCAGAAACCCATGCCTTTTCCTCCGAAACCATCCAAGAAAAAGGATGATGAGGATTTTGAGAGCTTCGCTGAAATGATTAGACCCATCTTTTTGCGTATGCGTTTGACTGATGTGCTTAAAACAAATCCTTATGCCAAGTATATGAAAGATATTATTACCAACAAAAGAAAGATACCTGAAGTAGAAATCTCCACCATGCTTGCCAATTACACTTTTGAGGGTGGAATGCCTAAGAAATTAGGAGACCCAGGAGTACCTACTATACCTTGCTCCATTAAGAGAAACTATGTTAAAACTGCTTTGTGTGATCTTGGAGCCGGTGTTAGTGTTATGCCTCTCTCTTTATATCATAGACTTGACTTGAGTAAGTTGACACCTACCGAAATATCTTTGCAAATGGCTGAGAAATCAACTGCTATACCTGTCGGATTTTGTGAGGATGTGCCTGTTGTAGTTGCAAATGTTACTATTCTAACGGACTTTGTTATACTTGATATTCCCGAGGATGATAGTATGTCTATTATTCTTGGAAGACCTTTTTTGAATACTGCAGGGGCTGTTATTGATTGCAACAAAGGCAATGTCACTTTTCATGTCAATGGTAATGAGCATACGGTACACTTTCCGAGGAAACAACCTCAAGTCTATAGTATCAATTATATTGGAAAAACTTCAACTATTACTATTGGAGGTTTTGAGTTTCCTATTCCTACTATCAAGAAGGCATATGACATACTTATTGTTGGGGACATACATATCCCCATTGAGGTAACATAGTGTTATTCGAAAATTCTCCGGTTTCATGTTACTCGGAAAGAGTTTATTAGCAAGACCTGATCAACCTTGTTAATGGATTCCTTTTGATGAACATGGGATAGGTGAATCTAGATGGCACAAACCTTCCGTACACGCCTTTTACTTTCTGTTAATTAGGTTAAATAAAACAAAAATAACATTATCTGTCTGTTTCCAGACTTATCCGTGCAATAAAAAATATCCCGAAAATAAGAGTTCTCCAAATGCCATGAAAATGAAATATGATTTTTTCTAGAATATTTAAGAAAATATGGCACTGAACACACAACGAGGGGAGCCAACACGTGGCCTCGAGGGCACATGGCGTGCCCCCTTCAGAGGGCGCGCCCCCTTCCTCGAGGGCCCCACGTGGCCCCCCCTCCACGTATCCTTTCACCCACACTCTTCTTCCTCCCCAAAAAAATCCCCAGCCAGCTGAAACCCGAGTTCTTGCTCATTTTCCTGCCATTTTCGATCTCCTTGCTCAAAGCACCATTCACCAAACTGTTTAGGGAGATTGTTCCTTGGTATGTGACTCCTCCATTGGTCCAATTAGTTTTTGCTCTAGTGCTTTAATTGTTGCAAATTTATGCTGCTGTGGTGACCTTGTTCTTGAGCTTGCATGTCAATTTTTCTTAGTCCCAAGTAGTTCTAATGCATGATATAGCCTCTAGGCACTTGTAGGAGTTGTTGTTATCATTCTTGCTGAGTTTGGTTAACTTTTATTGTGAGTTACTAAAAAATTCAGAAAAATGTCTAGGAAAAACTTCCAAGGTGGTCCTTCAAGGAAGCAAGGACCGAGGCTCATGTTCCATGAGCCCGACGACGAACCACAGAGGGATGCTGATGTACGACCTTGTGAATGGCCGTCGGATGAATTTATTCGTCAAGCGGGCATCAAAGATGAATTTTACGCATATGTGCGTAACGCTGACCTCGAGGACTTCATACAAGATAAGTGCCTCCAATACTATGGCTTGACTGATAGCTTTGTGAGAAGGTTTAAATTTTCATCTTCACGTAATTCTCACACTGTCTTGTTTGATCTATATGATAAATCTTATACCATGGACTTATAGGATTTTAAGGAGGCCTGCAAGCTCCCACAGTGGGGCGGTATGAGTGATCCTCTTAACTCTGAATTTAGAGAATTCCTAGCTAGTATTACAGTGGGGGAATCCAGGGACATCACACAAGCCACCACTGGGAGCATTCATTTTCCTTCTATTTATTACTTTGCTCTCTTTATCGGTAGATGCTTAAATGGTAAAGATGAGGCTTGTCACATGTGTGTCCCTGATCTTAGCGTTCTCAGGAGTGCTGTACTAGGTGATAGGCAATATAATCTGGGAGCTATTGTTGCACGTAGGCTACACCATAATGGTTCTAATGGAGATTTATTTGGTGGGATCTATGCTACTCGCATAGCCCGCTATCTTGGTGTGTCTGTGCACCCGTACGATGACCCCTTACCTACTGTTTATTTAGACTGTAATGCTATGGCTAGTCACCGGTTTATAGAGTGGGATAATCAAACTCTCAAATATCGACTAATCTTTAACCGGCAACATGCCATCCCTATTGTTCTTCCTGCCCCTACTTTGTTTAACTTTCAGGAAAAAAGAAGACACACTATAACTATGGAGGAGGCAAATGCCTACTATAACATGACGGAGGCAAACCGCCTTTGAGCTGTAGCTCAGCAGGCAGCATCTGCTGCATATCAGTACGACCCCAACTACAACTTTGGATATCCGTCCGGCCAATACTGGCCATAAACCAACTTAGGCCAAAAGCCTAAGCTTGGGGGAGTACGTGTTACTCACTGACTTACATTCATGTTCACACACTTATTCTAGTTGTCGGTGCTCACACTCTTTCACTGTACCATCCATGCTTAGCTTAAATTTCTTTTTCTTAGTATTTTTCTTGCGTCCTAGAAAAACCCAGAAAACAAAGAAATATTAGTTGTAGCTTCTATCCAGTTTATTTTCTTTGCTTGTAGTAGTAACTAAAAATGAAAACTCAAAAAGATTTCCCGTTCTTCTTTTGCTTGTTGGGAGCTTTCCAGTGTAAATAGTTTCTTTTCTTTTCTTTAGTGGTTAAGAGTAGAAGACCATGGTTAAAATGCTTAGTGGCTCTTACATGCTTTGTTGTTGATTTAATCTTGAGCCATATTACCTTGTCTTCTCTCTTGTATCAAATGCCTGCAGATTCCAGCTTAGTCCAATGCACGTGCACTATTATTATTTTCCACACCGTTCGGTCGTGCGAGTGAAAGGCAATAAGGATGATATATGCTGAACTAATTGAGATGAGAAAAGCTGGTATGAACTCGACCTCTCTTGTTTTTGTAAATATGATTGTTTGTCGTTCTTGATTCAGCTTGTTATGAATGAAACATGTTTGCAATGACAATTAGAGATCATAGCTGCTGATTCCATGCTTAATTAGCCGAGAGTTTATAATGGTCTATCTTGCGTGCCAACATGATATTAAAATGGTTGTGACGTGGTATGATGGGTGGTATCCTCCTCTGAACGATTTAAGTGACTTGACTTGGCACATGTTCATGCATGTAGTTGAAACAAATCAACATAGCCTTCACGATATTTATGTTCATGGTGATTTATATCCTACTCATGCTTGCATTCATTGTTGATTAATTTTAATGCATGTTCATGACCGTTGTTGCTCTCTAGCTGGTCGCTTCCCAATCTCTTTCTAGCCTTCACCTGTACTAAGCGGGAATACTGCTTGTGCATCCACTTCCATAAACCCCAAAGTTAATCCATATGAGTCCACCATACCTTCCTATATGCGGTATTTACCTGTCATTCCAAGTAAATTTGTATGTGCCAAACTCTAAACCTTCAAATGAAATTCTATTTTGTATGCTCGAACAGCTCATGTATCAACTAGGGCTGTCTATATCTTCCATGCTAGGTGGGTTATTCTCATGATGAGTGGACTCCGCTCATCATTCACGAGAAAATGGCTGGTAACCGGGATGCCCAGTCCCATGCTTAAAATCATAATAATTAAACAAAACTTCCCAAGGGCTGTTGCTTGTTTGGACGGTACCCCGTGGATTTGGATGGCCGTGGAGTGTTCTTGTTGGTGGTTGGGGGAGTATAAACTTTAACTTTCAGTTTGGGAACCGCATATAATGTGCGTAGCATGGAAGATATCGAGATTCTTGGTTGTTATGTTGACAATGAAAGTATACCACTCAAAATGTTATTCAATCTCTATTTAAAAATCGAGCTCTGGCACCTCTACAAATCCCTGCTTCCCTCTGCGAAGGGCCTATCTATTTACTTTTATGCAGAGTCATCATCCTCTTATCAAAAAGCACCAGTAGGAGAGCACCTCTGTCGTTGCATGTATTACTATTAATTTGCATTGAGTATGATCATGACTGGATCTCTTTTACCATGAATTACAATGTCTGGTCAGTCCTTGATCTTTAAAGGTGCTCTGCATTTATGTTTTGCGGTCTCAGAAAGGGCTAGCCAGATACCATCCTATTATATCATATCATGATTGTTTTGAGAAGTGTTGTCATCCGAGGTTTATTATTATCGCTCGCTAGTTATTTATGCCATTGATGTGAGTAGTCTTGAGACCTGAAAGTTATTGTGAATGTGGTTAGTTCATGATCTTGTTGAAAACCTGAATGCTAGCTTACATATTTACAACAACAAGAGCAAACAGAGTTTGTCAAAGTTTTTATTTATCACTTTCAATTAATCAACTGAATTGCTTGAGGACAAGCAAAGGTTTAAGCTTGGGGGAGTTGATACGTCTCCAACGTATCTACTTTTCCAAACACTTTTGCCCTTGTTTTGGACTCTAACTTGCATGATTTGAATGGAACTAACCCGGACTAACGCTGTTTTCAGCAGAACTGCCATTGTCTTGTTTTTGTGCAGAAATAAAAAGTTCTCGGAATCACCTGAAAATCAACGGAGATTTATTTCAGAAAATATAAAAAATACCTGCAAGAAGATCCACACCTAGGGGCCCACAGGCCGTTCTCGAGGGTGGGGGGCGCGCCCCCCTTCCCAGGGCGCGCCCCGCTGCCTCGAGGGCAGCCGGTGCCCCACCGACGTATCCCCAGGTCCTATATATTTGTTTCATGGAGAAAAAATCAAGGAGAAAGAATTATCGTGTTTTACGAGACGGAGCCGCCGCCAAGCCCTAATCTCTCTTGGGAGGGCTGATCTGGAGTCCATTCGGGGCTCCAGAGAGTGGATATCGTCGCCATCGTCATCATCAACCTTCCTCCATCAGCAATTCCATGATGCTCACCGCCGTGCGTGAGTAATTCCATCGTAAGCTTGCTGGACGGTGATGGGTTGGATGGGATCTATCATGTAATCGAGTTAGTTTTGTTAGGGTTTGATCCCTAGTATCCACTATGTTGTGAGATTGATGTTGCTATGACTTTGCTATGCTTAATGCTTGTCACTAGGGCCCGAGTGCCATGATTTCAGATCTGAACCTATTATGTTTTCATGAATATATGTGTGTTCTTGATCCTATCTTGCAAGTCCATAGTCACCTACGATGTGTTATGATCTGGCAACCCCGAAGTGACAATAATCGGAACCACTCCCGGTGATGACCTTAGTTTGAGGAGTTCATGTATTCACTATGTGTTAATGCTTTGGTACGGTACTCTATTAAAAGGAGGCCTTAATATCCCTTAGTTTCCAATAGGACCCCGCTGCCATGTGAGGGTAGGACAAAAGATGCCATGCAAGTTCTTTTCCATAAGCACGTATGACTGTATTCGGAATACATGCCTACATTGCATTGATGAACTAGAGCTAGTTCTATGTCACCCTAGGTTATAACTTCTACATGATGAATTGCATCCGACGTAATTTCCCATCACCGATCCAATACCTACGAGCTTTACCTATATTGCTAGTTGCTATTTACTTTCCCGTTGCTATTATTACAAAAACTACCAAAATACTATCTTTACTTTTATTGCTACTACCACCACTATCATATTACTGTGCTACTAAACTATCTTGCAGCAGATACTAAGTTTCCAGGTGTGGCTAAATTGACAACTCAGTTGCTAATACTTAAGAGTATTCTTTGGCTCCACTTGTGTCGAATCAACAAATTTGGGTTTAATACTTTACCCTCGAAAACTGTTGCGATCCCCTACACTTGTGGGTTATCAAAGGGCATGGTCGCCCGCGGCTCCTGCCGGGTGCCGGAGGGCGAGCTCGAGCCTTAGCCGTCGGAGGGCGAGTGCGTCCTCCTCACGACCCACGTCAACCGAGCTTTCTCCATGCCCCCGCACCCTTTCTTCCGCGCCTTCTTGTGTTTCTATGGCGCACAACTGCATTACTTCACGCCCAAATCTATTGCTTTTCTGGTTGCGTTTGTCTCGATGTGTGAGAACTTCCTTGGTTGCGCCGACCGCACTGGGGTTTGTTCAAACATAGCTTCACTTGTCGCTCGCAAACCGTCAAGAAGGCGAACCCGAGTGAGGAGAAGACGCACGTCATCCAGGTGTGCGGAGGGCTAGGCATCCAGCTTAGAAATAGGATCGCTTTTCCTGCTATGATCCTCCCAGAGTCGGTTCGGGGCTGGCAGTCGTCTTGGTTCTATTGTAAGGACATGCCGACTCCTGGTCAGTCGACAGGCCTTCCTCCTTTTTCTCTTAGTCGAGCCAGCCAGCCTCCGTCGTTGGTTGTGAGTCGAGCCGAGAGGGTGGAAGTGGACATGCTGGTGGAGCGGGTCGTCCAGCTGGTTCAAGATGGGCTTACAGGGTTGGATCTGCTCGAGGTGTACCTCATGCGGAGGATCCAGCCTGTCAAGCTCGGGACCACCCAATGTGGCTGTATTCCGGCGTCAACGACTTGTCTTGAGTCCACCCAGAGGAAGCATCAGCGAAGATGGTGGCGCAGTGTCTGAGATGCATCACGGGGAACAAAGACAACCCTAGGGGGCTCGGAAGGGTTCCTCCATTCGACGCCGACCATCTTCCTAACAAGGTCTGGCCTTAACTTCCGAGTGATGTTCTTGTTTCTTACTTGCAGTTGTCTTCAGGAATCCGACTGACGTTTGGCAAATCTTTCTTTTCTGCAGATCTATACCGAAATGTACTCGTTGCCCAACGGGGATCAGGTCCAGGAGGGCAAAGAGGGCGCGGGCGACGTTTCCGAGTGGAAGTCCGACGAGGATACCGGAGAGGAGAGCGAGGACTCCAGCAGCGGCAAGGAGGTCAAGTCACCTCCCCGCGGCGAGAAGCGCTCCAAGGGGAAGCATGACCCAGAGGTTGCACGCTCCCGAGCGGGCCCCTCCAGCTCCCAGGTGCAGAAGCAGGCTCAAACGGCCACTCCCGACCCATCTGAAAAGGCGCCCAAGCAGCCCAAGGTCACCACCGCCAAGCCCCGGAAGGTCCTGCCCAAGATCAAGGTGGATGTCCCAATCGCCTCCACGTAAGTGCTATTCTGTTTTTATTTCTTTCTGCCTTTCGGAGGTCGACTCCGTCTTCGTCGACTCACTTTCAAGGAAATTTTCAGTGCTGCTGATTCCGCGACCTCGATGGATATCGACAAGGGTCGGGATGATGAGGAGACCGCGGATGCTGCTACGTCCCGCGCATGTGCGAGTTGTAGACTGTGCTTCGCTTTTCGTCGGTTTGAGTTGACGGTCGACTAAACTTCATAATTGTCTTTTTTGAA
This sequence comes from Secale cereale, assembly GCA_902687465.1. Lineage (NCBI taxonomy): Eukaryota > Viridiplantae > Streptophyta > Magnoliopsida > Poales > Poaceae > Secale > Secale cereale. The sequence goes on from LR738715.1 coordinate 729,898,255, forward strand.
GTGCCACGCCATGTCATAGAGCTCCCAGACGACGATGATGACGACGATGAGGAGCGCTCGGGAGTGGATCGACGACGCACGGGAAGGAAGGTCCGAAAGGCGACCTCTGGCTCTGAGGCCCAGCAACAGGAAGACGTGGCCCGGGCCACGGTCTCCTTCGCCGTCCCCATGTCGACCATCCGCCCTTCTTCGTCAACTGGTCCAGTCGTCGACCCAGCGCTTACTCTGGCCGTCGACCCAACGCCTGCTCCATCGTCTGTTCTCTTCTCCACCCATCACATCCCGGAGGATCCCGTGGGCGCGGCTCAAGAAGCCATTCGTCAGGTGGGGCTGATGATGGAGAGGACGAAGGTGGCGTACGGGGCTAGCATGGCTGCTTACGACGCTAGCTCGGCCCTTCGGACCAATGTCCAGGTTTGTTTCTTCCGACTGATTTGCTGTATTGGTGTAGTCTTCAGTTTGAGAAATCTACTACCTTGTTCGTAAGATGATGCCACACCCACTGGGTGCCTTGTGTTGTAGCTTTTAGCTTTTGAAGGTCGACCGATAGTAGCACTGGGGGCACACTCAGTGCGCCCAGTGGGTGTAGTCCCCGAGGCCATGGTCGACTGAGGTCAGTCGACCGTGGTCTTTAGAATTGCTTGTTTGTTTTTGTACTTCTCTTGAGCTCGGGCCAGACTGATCTAGGTCGAGTGAGAACCAGTGGGGGCACGCTCAGTGCACCCACTGGGTGTAGCCCCCGAGACCGTGGTCGACTGCTGGTAGTCGGCCATGGTCTGATAATAGAACTTTTCCTCCTTGTGTTTTTCAGCTCGGGTCAGACTGATCTTGGCCGAGCGAGAGCCAGTGGGGGCACGCTCAGTGCACCCACTAGGTGTAGTCCCCGAGACTGCGGTTGAGTGTTTGACTCGACTGTAGTCTTAGCATTCTGATTTGTTGTGTTGATACAGAGATCTTGCTAGTTCGGAGCCAAATTTGAGGATCTTGAGAAGAAGCAGGTCCATCTCAATCTCGACTTGCAGCTGGCTCGGGACTATTTGAAGAAGACTCAGGACGAAGCAGCTGGTAACTAACGCGAGCGACTCGTGGACTGACCTTTGATAAGTATGTCCTGTGTATCCTCATGTTCATCTGTCTAGTGACGTCTCTTGTAGACCAACTGAAGGCAGCCCTGGAGTAGAAGTTCCTCAACTTGGCGGAGGCACAGCAGAGGGCACATGAGAAAACTGAACTGCTAGAGCAGAAACTGGCTTCAGTTGGCACGCTCGAGGCGGAGATCATAAGGTTGAAGAGTTCTCTCGACATGGCCAACCAAGAAGTGACTCGACTGAAGGGTGCTAAGAACGCCCTGAACGAGATATACGAGGGCCTCTTCCAGAAGAAGAACGGCCTGGAGGCTTATCTGAGCGACCTCACCAAGAAGTGGTATCTCGTGCTTGAAGGTATACCTCTTTTGCTCCGACTTAGTTGGATTGGTCGACCCGTAATTTACTTGCTGACTCGACGCGTTCCTTGTTATGTAGAATTCTGCCGCAACTTTGAAGAAGAGACTGGGCGGGTCGAACCCGGTCTGGACCCAGCCAATTCCATTGTCAAGGACGAAGCTGCCATGAATATCTTGAGGTTGGAGTCCCGCCTTACTGCTGCCACGCGCTACCTGGGTCGGCTGAAAGCAGTGATGGCTCGGATCGACGCCGCACTCTGGAGGGGAGTCGTGCAGGAGAACGACCTCGAGTCCCTGATGACTGGACTCAATTGGATCCCTAGTCGAGTGCAGGAGTGGAAGAAGTCATCCGCCCGCTGTGGAGCTGACGTGGCGCTATCCTTGTTTCGTGTGCACTGCAAGGAAGTGAAGGAGAGTAGGCTTGCGGCGCTCAAGGTCGCCAATACAAACGAGCTCCAGTTCCAGTCATTCATGGAGACTTTCTTGGAAGCTGCCACCCGCATCGCCGAGGGGATCGACCTGGACCAGTTTTATGCACATGCGAGTCCGCCTCCTCCTGAGGAGTGAATGAACTTTGATACTTTGATTCAATTTGCCTCGGAATGCCGAGTGATCCTGTAACCGTTAAACTCTTGTGGGCTCGTGGCCCAGGTACTCTTGCCCGAATCTTGCGGGGCTTTTATCTGGATTTGATTCCTTTCGCATTTGCTTGTTTTGCTTCCGACTATTTTTGGCCGTTTTGATTTTGAGTCGACGTCTTGATGGCAACGTTGTGCTTGCGGCGGAGCTCGGAGGACCGCAGCTAAGCCCCCGAGTGAGAGGGTTGCTCTTCACTCGGAGTGGTTCTCGTAACTTAGGCGATTCTATGCTACGTGGTACTTGTGGTGAAGCTCGGAGGACAGAGGCACGTTGTCCTTATGACGCAGCTCGGAGGACCGCAGCTAAGCCCCCGACTGAGAGGGTTGCTCTTCACTCGGAGTTGTTTTTTGTAACTTAAGCGATTCCAAGCTACGCTGTACTTGTGGCGGAGCTCGGAAGACAGAGCCACGTTGTACTTATGACTCAGCTTGGAGGACCGCAGCTAAGCCCTCGAGTGAGAGGGTTGCTCTTCACTCGGAGTGGTTTTCGTAACTTAGGCGATTCCAAGCTACGTTGTACTTGTGGCGGAGCTCGG